>JAMPIT010000896.1:6447500-7142500 GCA_026261815.1 Monarcha castaneiventris obscurior
CTTTTTGTTGATAGCATCTTTCTAAGATGGCCTTTCCAAGATCTTTTTGAATCTTGATCATCTTCTACAAAACGCTTTGCAGAAGCACAGGCCTGCAAACATTTCAAAGTGTCACCAGAGATCTCTACCTTGAGTCCCCTCTTTTAGTCTGCTCTTGCCTGTGCAAGTGTTTGCTTATTAAAATGGTTTACGTAAGTACCTACTCAAATTAACCTTCTTCATGAAAACCAATGTACTAAGCTGCCACTACTAATAGTTTCTCTATATTTTTTGTGGCTTGCCCTTAATCCCTGTTAAGTCATACACATGATAGAAGAAGAAGAACAAAAATGGAAAATAATATTTATGCAGAAGCTCTTATTGCTTTTTATATCCTCTGCTAATTGAAAACCATTTGGTGCCTTAACCTTTCCAATTTTATTCTTCCATGCTTGCATTCATTTCCAGGAATGACAATGGATTTACCTCTAAGCAATAATATAAAATCTGTTTCACAGATATGAAGGGGCTATCATATCTTTTCCTAGAAACTTACATTAATTTAATCTCTTTGAAAACAACTCTCCAAGTGCCTTCTGTGTAGAGGCAGAGGAAACCTAAGTAGTTTGCTGGTTCAAGCTAAAGGTCTTGAAAGAGAAAGAACTGCGTATACTATGGAGGTCAAATTGGTGCATTTAAATTTGTCCAGGCAGGAAATTCAGTACTGAAAGTGCAACCAAAACTCCTCCGGAGTTAATTCTCTACATGAACCACATCCCTTCAATACTATCCAAATGGTAAAAATCACAGGACACAAGCCACATTTAAGAAGTGGAATTAGAAGGTGCAACTCACGTAAGAGTTTGATGCACTCTTGAAAAGTGCTGGCGTCCATCAAAGAAAATGCTCAACTATCATTTAGCCTGTTCTGACTTTGTTTGACATAAACAAAATCCTGATTTTCTTGGTATTTCACTATAAGCCCTCTATCATTTATTCAGGCACCCTCCCCAAATTTCAGACACCTAGAAAGCTTTCCCCAAAGAAATTCTTTTTTCAGCATGAGATTTTAGAATGTCTCAGCTAAATTGGAAATTGTAATTAACATCAGCATGTTTTATACAAAGGTAACCAAACAAGTAATGTGTAAAAGTTACCCACAGTAGTTCTTCACTTCCATCACCTGTGATGTGTCATTCTTTGGTTTCCATGTGGCTTCCATGATCTAAGACCACAAGCCAGGCAATGTTTGCATGAGCAGGTAGCAAGTGTTATGAGACTGTTTGATAGAAATAATAAAATAGACAGGCTTTCCAGCACACAGCTCTCCTCAAGTCCAAAATATTACATGATATAAAATCCTCTGCTGAATTCCTCACACATAAATGCAGTGATGTCATGGTGCTCCTTGTGTATGTGGCATTGGTTTTTTTATTATGCAAAGGCAATATATTAATGATTTTTTTTTCTTTTTTTAAAGTTAGTTTTACCAAAGATTTGCACTATCTGTGGAGGAAGGTTTATGAAGACTTACTGGCTGACAGCAATTCTTTTTTAATAGATACAACACTTTACTGAGAAAAGGTACTGTCTGTAGTTCTGTGGAATCCTGCATTAAAGATGGTGAGTTCATGGATGCCCAGAAACCTTTTCCTCCCCTGTTGGTGTATTATCCTGGCTCCTGAACAGCCTATCCTGGCAGAGACAGACCATCAACCTGGGCAAGGGCTGTTAAAACAGAGAAAGCCATGGGAAGCCCAGATACGTGATGGGCAAGTGTCCAGTGATGGATCATTCTGAGACTACTCAGTCCACAAGGTTCTAACTCAGAGCCAGCATGTCCTAAGCTGCTGCAGGTAAAACCACCTGCCATGGGAGGACTATTTAGTGCAAAATAACACAGAAAAAACCCAAACAAACCCCACCAAGCCAGCCCAGGTGTGACACTATATCCTAATGAACAAAGCCCAAGGACTCAGCCTGCCAATGAAGCCATGCTCTGCTTTTCAGTCATTCCCAACTTCCAGTATCTTCCTTGGTGTTGTCAATGTTTCACCCTGGTTTTTCAGCTGTAGAAGCATCAAGAAAAGGGGAGAAAGCGGAGAAGGGTTGGGGAGGGAGGAGAAAAAAAGAAACAGCCGGCTTGGTTCCCTGCTGGGCAATCAGGACACACATCCTTCTGTCCTGTTCACATCCATCCCCCAGCCAACAGCAGGCTTTCAGATGCAACACTGTGACTTATGTGTCGCCCTGTCATGACATGAGAAAGTTGAGTGTTTTCTTTGTACCCAAGAAGGTCTTAAGACATAACATCTGCTATTTTCAAAGTGCTCATTTTAGATGATTAAGTGAAAAAATATGCACATTGCTTTTTTTAAAAAAAACCCAAATACTTAAATGGTTAGACATCAGCTAAGTCAAAAATATAAATCACGAGAAGCAGGAAGAGACATTTTTTCCCCCACACTAACTTTGATATGATATGCAGCAGATCATTATCTTTAGCAGCTCTTATATCAGCTTGAACTGCTGGGAAATACACAATTAAAATAATGAAGGAACATAGTGATGGAGGAAAACTCCTATCAAACACAAAATTTACCTAGCGCAAACTTTTTCTGATGCCAAGAGTTCTCCTGCTTACATAGAGAGACACTACAAGTACAGCACAACCTTTCAATAGCCACAAAGTTGATCTAGCATGACACATTTTCTAACAAATTAAAATCAACATTTTGTAGAATTAGCAATAATTTTATGGGAGAAACTAAAGTTTCTGAAATTCATAATAAAGTTGTAATTTCCGACATAAAACAATGATTAGGTGGACACTTGGTGTACTTGAGCACATTTGCATTTGAAAGAAAGCACAGCCTTCAGCATGTTGCTGCACCAAGTGCCTTTTTCAAACAGTGAGATTTTCCAAAACAGGAGGTTACACGGTTGCACACTTCTCAGTGAAGTAGCAACATTAAGCTTTCCTCCCCTTAAGATGACCCGAAGCAATAAAAACTTTTTCATGCATGCCCTCAGCTATGTTTGGATGAAATGAAGTATACAATACAAATATTCACATTCCTAAGTGCAAGACTGCAACAATGCTCCCAGTGTTCATTTCAGTGCTTACTGGGGGGAAAAGAAAATACAAACCAAAAAACCAAACTGACATCACCTGAAACTTTACTTTCTCAACACAGATCCTTTAACTCCCTTAAAAAATACAAAGAATACAGATGTTTCAGCAGCTGAAAGAAAAGACTGTGTAAATACTGAGGTTCAAAAAATATGCCACTCACCAAGCTATGAAGGTTGAAGTAACATGGGAAGGCAAAAAATAAAAGAGGGCATTTGCAAAATGGCAGCAGCAAGAAGATTTACTAAGCTAAACATGGGTTTTCGGAACTGTTCCATCAAAAGCTTTTGCCTGAGTATTAACAGGCTAGTGAAAAAAACCTCAAACGTAGTTTTTCTTTTCTTCTCTCATTTAAAGGCAGATAAAATTTTATTCTTCTATGATAAATACAACTGCCAAGTTATCTCTGTATTCTGAAACTAAGTTCCAATTTTTTTTTACTACAACCATGTAGATAAAAACTGGCAAGCTGCTGTGACAGGTGAAGGCATTTTTATTAGTATGATAAAAAGTTCAAAGTTACAATAATTAGCTCTAGGGAAAAACAAGTCTTTAAAATCCCCTTTTTTTCTTTAAGAGAAAAAGTGCCAGTGTGATAATTACAATGGGACTAAAAGCCTCACCTACCACCCTCAGTTTTCCAATAAGATATCCACACAAAAATAGATGGGGGAGTTTATAACTATCTGCTTCCCACCCTGCTCTGTTAAAAATTTGTATTTGTGGCAAAGAAATACAAGGTTTTATCACCAGAGAGTATGGCATGAACACAGTGCCTGCAGTCCATGCTGCTCTCCCAGACAAAAGCAGCTGTGCACACTGCAGAGTTTAAAATGAGTCCAGAACCAGGGGACACAAAGGGGCTGCACCAGGCACTGCTGGTGGCACCCTGTGCCCTCATGACCCAGACTCTGCCACACTGAGGTTTAGCAACTCTGTGGATTGATCAACGCTATTACAGTCATCAAGGATTTTCTTCACCTGAGGTATTTAATTACGAGAGAAGTTTCTATCCGGTGTTTGTGGGAGAGAGTAAATATTCTGAATTTACTTCCCCATTTAAATGGCAATATACTGAAGAGGAATTCCAAATGTTTACAAATTCTCTTGTCACTCACAAACAAATGTGTTAGAAAAGCCATCATTCTTCTCACAGTCCTAGATCATTTATATACACCAAATTATTACAGGCATCACCCCCTTTGTTCCTACCATTTCCTTTCTTAGAAGTCTTTAATTACATAAGTTTCACAACTAACAGATCAGATTATTATTTCTGCCAGAGATACATTATATGATTGCATATGAATATTGCTTCCTTAAATTTGTTTTTGTATGGACTAATAAACTCAGTCTGAAGTTCAACTATTTCCAACTGCAAATAATTTTATGAAAACTGTAAAAATTTTTATTTTTCTATCTTTAACGCAACAGCTGCCTCACAGTTTAATTTTTCCAGGATTTTAGCTTTGTTTTGTCAGCACATTTCATCATCTAATTACCCAGTTTTGCTTTATTATTCATGAGAAACTATGGCACTTGGATCCTTCTTCCAAATATATCCACCAAAATTCATGAAGCTGGGTTTACACATTAATTAAAAGTTGTTTTGATTAAAATGAAGGCAAACATGGTTTGATTGAATTAAAAGTAAAAAAAGGCTTGAAAACATCTAAATTAATGAATAAAAATACAATACCAGTTAACTCTGTACAACTCAGCAAGAGTAACACAGCTATTTAATAATCTGAAAATTATGAATGTGCCATAACAAATGAAAGTTAGAAAATGCTGAAAATAGCAAAGTTGCTTTCTTCTCAGTGACAGACATATATGAAAAAACATCCATCATTACAAATGTGTGTCACATTTAAGATAAACCTGTTTTTGCCTAAAACAAGCCAAAAAAAGTGTAATTTCACAGATCAAAGTTCTTGCAATACAATTTTTATTAGGTTTTTCTCCAGGTTTTTCTTCCTATTTTAGCCATGATGAAATTTGGACTAAAAATTTGGATTAAAATTTGTGTATGTGACTGAAAATTTTCATTAGGAGAAAACGAAACAATAAAAAGTTTGCTGCCAGGAAACATCAGGTTCATTTTACTTGGAAGACCCAGCTGAATCTTCTCTTAGAAGTACACGGTTTGCTTATTCACACAGAAACCTGATACGAGGTCTGACTTTATCATTATCAGGACTTTTTTATCATTAGGATTTAAGATACTTTTTAAGCTGTCATTCTGCTAAAGGTACATGTGCTGGGCAGAAAAACCCAACCAGAAGGACTGGCTGAGCAAATAGAAAATCCCAGTAAGCAGACAGTGCTAAGAAAAGGCAAATCTGCCTGACCAGTCAAAAAAAGGCAAATCTGAGTGGGTCTCACACACATCCTCCTAACCAGCCAGCCTGAGCAGAAATAAAAGAGGCTACTGTGGAGCTGGTGGCATTTCCACTCTCTGCAAACGTCCCTATTATCTTCCCACAGCATGTAACCAAAACCTGAAAGTCTAGAGAAACGAACACTGCTGGGAGCAGTTGAGAACTGTCCTCAGCCTGTACTTCTGATCAGAACAAACAGCAGGAAGGATACAATGAAGTCTCTTCTTCCAAGTCTATACTCTGCTATCCTAAAAATCCATCCATCATTGGCTTAATCCAGCTACCTCAAAGAATATAAAGCTACACACATACACACCCCAGCTTTCTTTTCCCTCTTCCTTTTATGGGGGTGGCAGTGAAACAACTTGAAATTATTTTTTCCCAGGCTACGTCTTCATAACAGCTCTCCTGCACACGTCCACATGAAATAAACAAATGGAAATAAAAGACCAAGGCACACATTCTTGTTTACTGAGGGATATTTACAATTAGGAGGAATATTGTCAGCTACCCCACTGACACAAAGAAGCTGACATGGTAAGAGACGCAGTATGAGCGTGTTTATCAAGAGTGCTCAGAAGTACACTGCCACTTGACCCCGCAGCTCTGCTGATTTCAGCAGAGGTGATCTTCTGCCTCAGGAATGTCTGCATTAACACACAAGCCAAGAAAATAATTAGAAGTAAGCTGTATCAATTTGATGCTTTTAGTTCCCAAATTCACATTATAAAATAGAGTGAAGTAAAACTTGCAGCTACAGAAAACTGTTTACTTCTCTCAAGTAATGATTTTAAACTTCCAGAAGAAAAAATACACACACAAGTTTCTCTCAAACAAAAGAAAACTATTAAGTATTTTTAAAGTCTAAGGAATAATTTGACACGTGAAAAGTCCCAGTGCAGCAAGCTACAAACATGGTAATTAAAAAAAAGGAGGTGATGTCTTTCAAGGTTGTATTACAACTTCTGAAAGCTTTTCCCCATTAGTACATTGTCAGTCATAACCTGTGACTGTACACGTCTCTGTGCATGAGGATCGACTTCCCTTCCATTGCTGCTTCTTTACAAGCATTTTGTCACTGTTTATGGCTCCATCTGCATCTGAGGAACTCAATATTAACAACTGCTCTCTTTTGCTTGAACTCTAAGCCAACATGACAAAGCCTACTGAACTTATGTAAGATTGATTGGGATTGCTGCACCTCTCTGAGTGCAAACAATAGGGCAAACATCCCCTCCCTTAAAGAGAATTCTCACACAGTTAGATGCAGGTAACAAGGGGGACACTGGGGCCTGCAGCTATGCAGACACATCAAACACCATCCACGTTTGTGCCCAGACCCAGACCCTCAAATGCCAAACTCCTCTGACATGGAGCAACACAGCTGAATGCAAATAGAACTCAAAAGAATTTTCCTCTGTCAAAATTACCCCTATAAAAGGGAACATACAACTGAAACATGCAATAAAAGTAACTTTATGTCTATGCAGCATAACTGATGGGTGGGCTTAACTTGCAGGTAAGTCAAATTGAATTCCAGGTGTAAACATTAATAACGAGTTCAGCTTTACAAGGGCAGTACATAGGACAACTGGAGAAAGGAAGGTGCATTTAACGCAAACTCTTAATTTTCTTTTTTCTCCTTTTATTACAGTAACATCTAGAAATTAATTTGTGTGAGAGGATCCCACTTAGCTGTAACATAAGAGGAAAAAGACAATCCTCAACCCAACAGCCTTCCCATATTTTCAGTCTCACTGTACTACACAGCAGCACTGTTCAGCACAGGTGTATGTGGATACAGCCACTTTCCAACAAGGAAGATCATCTGAGAGGAAAGAGGACTGGCTCCCTGAAATACACAACACCTCTTATTTTCCATGAATGATGTAGAAATAAAGGTTTTATTTATGTACTCACATACTGTTTCTCAGTATGCCCCCCTCTTCTCCCACGTTATAAAAGATTATCGAATAAAGTCTTGCAGGCAAGGAAACGGAGATTAGGTGATTTATTTGAAATATACAAAGGATGCATCTCCGAGACAGACAACTCAGATCCTGTAAGTTCCAGTTCATAGATAGTAGGCATGTGCATGAGAATTTACATGGGGAGAAAGAAGTGACAAAATTATGCTTTTAGTATTCTTTTAGAAAGCACTTGGCTCTCCAGAAAACACAGGGAAAAATACCTAAGTGTCAGTACAATGTAGATTGTACCACCAAAACTGCACAGAAAATATCAACAGTATTTCCTCAGAGTTCTGCCAGCTTTGGACCACTGATCTTCTAAGTTTCTGAAACTATGAAGTTCATAGAAATATAGAAAACTCACGATGAAGTTTAAACTACAGCAAATACATGAATCATGCTACTGCTGAAGATCAGCAGATTTTTGCCTCACACATATGGACAAGCTATTTATAAATTTTCACTTCCCATCAGGCTCAGCATGATGTCAGCTTACAATAACAAGTTAATGTTAATGTTTTCCAGTAATTTCCACAGTGCCATTTAACTGCAAGTGCCCCAGCCAAGGTAAACTTAAGGGCAAGGAAAGGGCATAATCAGAGAGTAACATTAATGAATTTTGTATCTCTGCTTTGAACATTTGGAATTCTACCTGCAATGCATTTGCCTTTTGTTCCCAAAGTTTAATCTCACTAGTCAGCTGATTAGATCTCCCCCAAATGGCTCAACTATTCCTTCTGATTTTAATTAGTGACAATGCTTCATCGCCTTGTGGATTTTTTTCCCCAGACAAACAAGCATCCTACGCTGTCACAGCAAGTGCCAAACTCAAAGCTATCAAACATTTTTTGAGCTCTAGTAAGATCATGCACTTTGATTTACAATCAGCAGCACCACAGCAGATGAACACTGCCTTTGTGAATTCACCAGTACCAGACAATGTCCGGAGTAAAATGATTAAATTTCCTGGGGCTCTTCTCTTTAGAGGAATTAGAAGCTGGTCAGAAAGATCTGCTCTTTATTGTTATTCTTCCCCCTTCTCTCTTCCACTTGCATACAATTGATGTGTTTTTGACATAAGGGAATGTCAACGGCAACAGTTTTTATGGCAGAAAAGATTTTTTTGAAAAGCAAGTTCTTCCAACACTTTTCCTTACTCAAGACCACCTTCTCCAACATTTGTACATGCTTGCCTTTGATTTTATTATCTCAGAGGAGTACAGCTGTCTCACTGTCTCTAAGAACAGTTTTTTAAAGCTGCTTAACCCTCTGCTCAGCTTTGGATATTGCACTGCACCGAAGTTGCTGCCCTCTGAACAGACTGGTGCCAAAGGCAGGTGTTACCATGCCCACCACTTTTTCGACACCACATCCTGTTGAAGTTTGACAATTTCAAACATCCTACCCAGGTTTCTAATGAAAGCAAGCTCCCCATTCCCTTCCGTCACATCAAACTGAAATACTTAAATTTAATATCCAAATATTTAAATCTTCTTTGTTTTTGCTGAAATGGCTGCAGGAGGACCACCAGCTGGTGTGTGGCAGCTGCAACACCCAGCAGCAAGAGGACTGGTGATGATCAGCTGCATGTGGACTGCTGTGCACAAGCTCTTTGCAGAGCACACACCTACACAAATCCCCTGGCATTAAGACCTCAAAACTGGCAGTGAGAACAACTAGGCACCTATCTCACGAAATGCCAGATTTGCTCAAGGCAGCTGAAAAACACCCTGCATCAGTGATGGAAGGGACTTCATACCCTGCAGGATACTTCATACCCTTTTTCATTCAAATAAACACCAAACACAAGTGGTAAGAGTATCTCAATGGGTTCTTCACTGTATTATCCCTTTGCAATCAGTAGCAATCTGGTCCTGCTTGTGTTCATCTCCACCCACCACTCCACACGCCATGTCCTGTCACTTTTGTATTTTACCAGCGGCTGCAATTGCAACATCTCCCACTAAAATCAACAGTTTCTTTAGTTAACAGATTAAACACTTCATTTTACTACCTTTAGATAAACTAAACCAGAATCCAGGGAGAGCGTGTGGTTTCAAGTCACTTCACAGTCTGAATTTGGCAGAACAGAGACAAGTGGAAGGCACCACTGCCCTCACTCCCGTTTCCAGTACTTTGTTCATCATCTCTGACACAAAGCAGCTAAAAAGTGCCACACAGTGAATGCCTCCTCATCACACAGATCCTGTGTGCATCTCCATTATCACAGTGTTGCAACCTTTCAGAGTCCTAGATGTGTCTGTTCCCTACCCTGTCTTAAATCCTGATCACAAAGTATCCACTGGTTATCAACGGATTATGCTGGGGACTGATGGTTTATGTTGAAGAATCATCCCATAAAGCTGCATATTTTCTGGTTTTTAGGCCATAAAATTTACTACAGAACTAGAACCACAGTAAAGCACATAACAGGATGAAGTATGACTGCTTCAAATAAACTCAAATGTTAAAAATATTTCAATTTGGCAAAAAAAGACAACAAAATGAACTAGCAAGAACATGTCAGGAGTCAGGGAATCCACAGAGGTAGTTTAGGAGTCTACTAAAATTCCACACAATTCCATGGTTTAATGGCACTTGGAAAAACAAAATAACTTTTATTTGAAACCAAGTTCCCTCTTTCCCTCTCCAAACACCGTTATGTGTTTTCTGTGCACTTGATCAGTCTTGCTGGCCTTACAATACATCAAAAATTATCAACCAGCTGCAAAAGGGGAGTCCACCTATTTATAAATTTCTTTATGTTATAGAAGGATGAGTCCTCTTCTAGTTACAGATAACAACAAAGTAAAAGCTTTTTCTTAAACAAGTTAAAAGGTAAAAATAAAATACTTTTTGGTGATACTAGTGTTCACTACATAAACCTGTGAAGAGATGCCCTACAGACAGCATTGTGCTCAATACAGTGGCAATACTGAGTATGAATGTTTTCCATTATGAAAGAAATGAAAGAATTCCTCAAATTCATCACCTCTGTTTTAGTTACTGTACAAACTGTGAAAATATTGTACTTGTCACCTAAAATAACCCATTTTGTTCAGAGGAAAACAGGCTAATTAAAGAAAACGACCCAAATCAAGTTTGTCTAATTCAGTTCTGTGACAACACCTCCTGCTCACAGCACCAAAACTCAATGGCATCATGCAGGGACACCTCCAAAGTGCTTTATGCTCCTATAATCACAACACTGCAACTGTTTTGAGGATTTTTTGTGGCTAATCATGGTGCTGCAATTCTATTCAACAAAGCTGTCTGTGTACAACCCCAAGGATTCTTTACGTAGATAAACCCATTACAAGCCTCATTCCTGTATTGACTGAATGAAAAAATACACGACTGACTGCCAACTTCTAAGCCTTTCTTCCTGTTGCCCCATTCAATCTTTATAAATATCACTGATATAAAACTGAATTAAAAGATAACACTCAGATGGAACATTAATTCCTCTGAAAGGAAAAGGCTCATAGAAAAACACGAGCAAGACTCAAATAGTCAAAGAGTTGATGGAAAGAAGTGTTAAAGCCCATGGTGGTTACAAACATCTCCCTTTCTGAGGAAATCTGATAGGCTACTGCACTCTGAGTAAAAAACCCAAGAAGTTACTGCTGTAATAATTTGAGAGCTGGACATGATAAGTCTAAGAACATTTGCAACTTGACTTAGGAAACATTTAGGATGAGATCATTTATTTGGACCATGTGATCAAAGAACTTCACAAATTCAACTTTACAGGAAATTAACTTCTTGTTCAACTGTTCACAAAGTACCACATTATACAAGACTGAAAATAGCTTTATATGTCATTAGAACTATTAGCTCTTATGTCAAATTTGATTTAAATGACAATGTTATATATTCAATGTCTCTATCTGAAAGACATTAACTTAAATTTTTTTCTTCTCTATGAGCACAATAGAGCTTTTCAGAAAAATGAAAAATTATGAAAATTAAACAACTCTTAAGAGCAACATTACTTTGTAGTTACATTTTCTTCTTTAACATGGTGTCTCTACCACTTTTACCAACAGTTCTTATTTTTTTAGGGAAAACAATATTCTCCTTTTATTGCTAAAGGCAGTGTGATGTTTCACGGATAGCACTTTTTTCCTCACCAGTGATCACTGAGTACCAAGAGACCATATTGTGTATATTTCAAAACTTGTTAAACACAAAATGCACATTTTGGCTTTCATAAGCTTTTTTTCACTTCTGACAACTGAAGACGCTTGATGCTGCAATATAATTTTTAAATGTTTCTAATTATTGTACAATAATCCAAGAGAAATAACTACAGTCAGAACAGTATTCCCTCCTCAGTTCCTAATATCTACAGACTTATTTTATTTTGATTAATTTTAAAATAAAAGCTTACAGTATGGTAATTCAGAAATATATATTATTGTCCCAAACAGCAAATTAAAAAAAGGTGTTTCTATTGCTGGAAGCCCTTGATGAATTTAATTCTATTTATGGTCACTTTTAATATTAGTACCACCATGGAGGTTTGAAATCCTATGTGCTCAACAAGGCTCCCAGAAGAAAGGAGTACCCCAAGGTGATGACAACAAGTCCCTTCCTTCTGAAATGCTTCAGGACTTTCTATGGGCTGCAGTTTTATGCTGCAAGACAGGATACACACACACAGCTTATGATTTTTTATTAGATGTTACATCAGGAAATAAAGCCTAAAAAAAATCTGGCAACAGAATGTATCTGTGAAGTTTTTCAGTGTTACTATGTCCATCTCTACATCTTCCTGAGGCTTTTTTTGGAAGTGGGCAGTATTCACAAGACAGGAAAACAGCAGCATCACCATAGCACACGCATTTTCATGCTGATACTTTTCTATTAATATAATAACCTGAAAAGTGTTAAGCATGTAGCATGTTTCACATAACATACTGACAATATGATTTAACCTTTTCCTTTGTCTTGAGTTGGTTTGGGTTCAAGAGTGACTTCATTCCAAACAGCAAAGGCTCTACCTGGTCATTTCTTATGGCACAAAATAATTCAATAGGCACCAAAATCAAGCATGCAGTCAAGTATGGCTCCATCTATATTTCCTTTGGAAAAAAGAGAACATTGTGCTCTTTACATTTCCTGTTCTATTTCCCAGCAGTCTGTTTCACCAACAAAACAAGACAGACAGAAACTTGGAAGAACAAATAAAAGATCTCTTGCATTTTACAAATGTGAGATGAGCACATAACAGGCACTTTGTTTGCTACAGGAGTGTTTTGTGGGGATCGAGAGAAGTTGGCTTTTCCTACCTTAATTTTTTTGTAAGAATATAAATTTAAACTTATAAAGCTAAACAAATGCATGCATTTGGACTGATGAAAGGAAAAAAAGGTGTTAAGAAAATTCAACCATATTCAACTCAAACTCAGTATGAACTATAAATGCTCCGTATCTTCCATTTATGTCAAATGTTTAAGTGTTGAGTTCCTAAGTGATTCCTCATAGTAAAAAGGAAGGTTGAATATTGCTGATGCATTTACACGAACAAATGACAAGTCAGATTTTTAACGTTTAAAGCTTTCCCAACACACATTTCTGTCACAAAGACCTTTCTGCAGCTTTGAAAATACCTGTGTATATTTGTGAAAAAAATTTGTAACTATTGCTTATTTTTCACAATAAAAACAGGCCAGAATGAACAACTACAATCTGGAGAGGTTACCTGCCAAATAGAGATTGAGACATTCACTGCAGATGTGAAGATGTACTGAATCTGAAGTTTATGCTTCTGAGTAAAATCAATATACAGATCCATTTGGCCCGCATTTCTGACAGCATGGTAATTACTCCAGTGCAATAAGCAACAAAATTGCAGCTATTTTGTAAGAGAGGATGAGGTCCAGAGCAGAGATATAAAGGAGAAAACATCTGAAACAAGAGCTGGTGGGAGGGAGTTGATAGTGAGGATGCCAGGGGAACAGGGTAGAGCTAACAGAGGCACAAGCCTCAGAAGGAATTAGGGAGGGCAGAATAGAAGCACCTGCTGCTTATCATTCCTTCAGAAGCCTTATTAATTCTTTGGCTGCTTAAAGCTGTGGAGGAGGTTTCCACACTCCCAAACATCAAGGAGACTCTGATGATCCAAAGACAACCGGCACCTTTTGTGAAGTACAGAAAAGAAGGGATCTTGACAGGTGATAAATTTAGAAGCATCCCTCACCCTCTCAGCATCTCTCCTTGCTATTAGACCACACCCAGACTGTTTACAGCACCTGAGGGAGACTCTGCAGGGTACTTCAAGTCCAAGAGCTGCCTGCAGCTCCACTGGAAGCCACATTTTTCAACACCCAACTCAGAATCCACATTATTATCACTCCTGGCCCTGCACAGGACCATCCCCACGAGTCACACTGTGTGCCTGAGAGCATTGCCCAAGCACTTCCTGAACTCTGTCAGTCTGTTGCTGTGACCAGCTCCCTGGGGAGTGTGTTCCAGTGCCCAACCACACTCTCTGCTGTTTTGCCTGATACCCAACCTAAACATCTTCCTGCCACCGGCCACAAGACTAAAGAGATCAGAGCCTGCCCCTTCTATTCCCCTCACAAGGAAGCTATAACTGCAATGAGGTCTCCCTTCAGTCTCCTCCAGGCTGAACAGACCAAATGACCTCAGACACTCCTCATATGGCTTCCCCTCAAGGCCCTTCACAATCCTCATGGACCTCCTTTGGACACTCCCTAATAGTTTTGTATCTTTCTCATACTGTGTCACTTAGAACTGCACACAATATTCAGGATGAGGTCACCCCAGTGCAGAGCAGAGCAGAGCAGGACAATCCCTCCCTTGCCCAGCTGGGGATGCTGTGCCTGATGCCCCCCAGGACACACTGGGCCCTCCTGGCTGCCAGGGCACTGTGGACTCATGTTCAGCTTGCTATCAACCAGGACCCTCAGGTCCCTTTCCATGGAGCTGTTCTCCAGCTTCTCGTTCCCCAATCTTTACATACAGCCAGGGCTGCCCTGTCCCAAGCAGAGAATTGGGCACTTGTCATTGTTAAACTTCACAGAGTTGGTGGTTGCCCACGCCTAATTTGTTGAGGTCTCTCTACAGAGCCTCTCTGCCCTCAAGGGAGCTGACAGCTCCTCCCAGTTTAGTGTCACTGGCTTTTAGCTGAGAGTTTTAGCAGCAATGCCCCAGAACTGGGAGCATGTGGTACTAGACAGTGGAAAACAAACAGGGCTTCAGTAGAGCTTTGCTCCCCACATCGCCCGGACCTAAAAGCAAAACAGACAGACCCTTGCAGCAAGGCACCACTTCTGCTCCTCCAAATACCCTCCAGCACCAGATACAACCATAACACAGCTTCTCCTAGTTAACTGTGCACCTACATAAACTTTCTGTCCCATGGAGTTTCTTTATGTCTGTCAAATTTCAGTAGAACCCTTCCTAAGCCTGGATATCCATTTACTGTTCTTTTCTGGCCTGTGCATAAACAGCATTGGAGGAACGAAAGCAGAGGAACACATTTATGGAGTATGTTCTAGCTCAGATTCAGTCATTTAGAGTCTCAGTAAAAACAACACACTTGATGTCGAACAGCCATGTGAAAAAATGTTCCTAGAAAATTTTAGCACAACAATAACTACATCAAAAATGCTGATATTCTAAAATACTTAAATGAATAAAGGCAAGAAAAACCAGTAGTAAGAAACGCTACAGCAAGAAATGCCCGTGACATAGAAACATTTAAAGAAAGCAAAGCAACTAACATGCTTTAAATTGGTTAAGACAGAAAAAGTACACTAAGTTAATTAAAAAAAATTCTAACTTGATGCATTAACACTCTTGATACCAATTTTCACACTCTGGAAAAGTGTCTTATTCTTGTTTGGGTTTATTTTGTCTCATTCTCTTAGATTTCCAGTTTTTCCTCCTCTCTTCCTTTCCATTTTTTCTTCCACTATTCAAAATTCTTGCATCCTGGCCTTCAACGCTGGTAAATCTCTACTGAGTAGTTACCCACTTACAATCATTCATCCCTCTTCATTCAGTTCTCCCACCCAAGCATTCTTTTGAAAGCCCATTTTCCCAGCTTTCTCTTCCTTTCATGGAGGATCTTTTTCTCTTTTGTAAGCAGGCTAAGAGATCTTCCAAAGACCATAGAAGGCACCTTCCCCTATTTCTCACCACAGACTGAACGTCTGAAAACACAGAGCATGGTAAAAAGGCCTCACTGTACAAAAGTATTTTTCATACATCCTCAAGCAGTCAGAACTTATCATGCATGGGTATTTTTAAAGGTATATCCAGAAAGTGTATTCCGGATTGGCCTTCTTTTGGCTCTAAAAGTTTTAAAGACATGGTTCCTAGATCAAAAGGAAGGGGAAAAAAATCCTATGAGGGTGGGATGGAAAACATGTTTTTGGAGATGAAAAATGAACTCCATGGAGTACTAAAGTAATCCACTGTACCACCTAGGAGAATATTATATCTTCAGTAGGCTTTGCAAGTTTCAACTTTTCCCAACTGTAAAAACATCCTCTGCCTGTGACAGAGTGATAGGATTGCTTTCCTGACTAATCATGAGGGATACTTATAGATTCATAATACAAAACAGGTGCAAGAAATATGCACAGAATTGAACACTTGAAAACTCAGACTTCACAACAGTTAAACTGTTGTTCTGGGAGGTCTAAATCAAGTTACACAGCCAGTGCCTAGAATAGTTCAACTCTCTTCAGGAAAACTTAAGTAGTGAAAAGTAAAACATTGTGCTGACAGTTATTTGTTACTCACATCTCCATCATTTAAGGACAAAATAATGTATCCACTGTGAAAACTGTACCTATAAAGAGGATTTCTCTTTGTTAACACCTATAACACCTATAAAACAGAGTTATTTTATATAACCACATTCATAGACTGTTTTTAGTCACTGCACAATTATCCTGGAACACAGCTAGAGATGCCAGGTGAACACCAGTGATGCTCTGTGGCTGTAACTGAACAGCAGGCAGGGTACCTCAAATGGCCACACACAGGCAGCCAAAATCTCCACTAGCAGGGTTGCAGGAGCTTTTATTCATAAAGGAGTGGAACTACATGCACTGAATAGGAAGGTCAAAACATTTGCAAAGCAACTGCTTACCATAACCAGAGTAACAAGTGTCAAAATTTAGGATATGGGAGAGAGGGAGGCAGCACATCCATCAAGTCACCCCTCTCCCTATAGAGAGGGATGCTCTGTACATCTGTACAACTGGCAGGCTCTCCCTGGCACAACCCAGAGCAATCATTATTAGAGTTACCTCTCAGTTAAGAACAGCAGTGCCTTGTTTTCACTACTGATGAATGTTCCTCATTCTGTACTAAACTGTGGTTGTTTCTACCAGAAAGATGTGACCCCACAAGGTTTACAAGATCTTTGCATATCCTCAGCTGCTGTAGGAAGGAACTCAATAATGATGCAGAAACTGGAAAGATCTAATAGAGTTGTAAGAGCTGTGTACATCTGTGTCCTTTTGAAAAGCAGTGACATGTCCTAGGAAGTCAGAGACAATATTTGGGGGTATTACTAATTACAGTAAAAGCAACTTCAAAGCAATGGACAACTAGCAGGCCTGCCCAGTCAATCAGCCGTACTACGTGCCTTTTTCTTGGTTTGTTTTTTTTAATTGAAAAAACAGCTGAAAGAAAACCTCTGGCAAAATCTCATCAATGACTCTCTTTCAGAGACTGCCTCCTCCCATTCCTGGAACTCAGCTCCATTTCTGTTGCATTCATAGATATAAATCTCCTTCTCAAATGCTTACTGCCTCCTTGTATCAGTGCACCCTTATGTAACAGTCAATATAATTTTACAGCATAAAGACATGAGACAACTGTTCTGTTATTGCCAGCTACATATAAGTGAATGTTTCCAGCTTGACATCAGTGTATCTTTTCTGTTTGTACTAATCTTAAAAGTAAGGCTTATCTTAAACACTAAAAACTGAGGTTAGAAAAGAAACAGCTGAAAGGAAGTTTCACTGGAAAACATTTAATTTTAGCAGGTTTATTTCTTTGATCAGGAGATAATGTAAGGTTTGTTTACTATATTGAGTTTTTATAAGCCAACATTGAACTGCTACACTTCAAACTTTACTGCCAAGACAAATAAAATGTAATTCACCGTAGTCAATGTTTCTAGGCTACTGAATAAAGCCAAGTAAACAATACATTACTTCCCCATTCATTCTCCCAGACTCTAGAGATCCTCTGGCTTCAAAACAAAACAAGAAAAAAATATGATCACTGACAACACTGCTGCTAATTCACATTAAGGATTTTTAGGTGAAAGTAATGAATAGTACACTTCTCTCTTTTTACCCAGCAACAAGGACCAGCATCCAAGAATGACCTTAAAAATGTATTTGACTTGTCTCCTTATATTCTAGTGACCCTAGTCACTGGAGTCTGTGGGATTTTATTACCTTTTCAGTCCAATAAAAGGAAGGTCCAGTGACTGCTTACGAGTTCTCCTTCATGCATCATTCTTCCCTGCTTTATTTTCAAATTAAACTGTCTTTAGTCCTCTAAGTATTCAAGTATTAAACTCATAAAACACGAGAGTGATTGTAATCTGAAATACCTAAAGCCTGACCTTCCTTTGGAGTCATTTCAGCCAAAATCCTCCTCCTCTCAAAGGAAGGAATGAGGCATCTACATTCATTAGGCAGCCTCTGCTTTCATTACTTTTATCAACAACAACCTGTCTTAATACAACTCTGCCAGATAATTAAACTACCTAACATATTGATGTTTTCATCATGAATTGCTGCTTTTCATTAGTAAAACCATGTACTTGATTTTTATCTCCCACAAAGTCACATCCATACATCTCTGGCTCAAAAGTGCTGGAAGCTAAGACAGCATATGCAGATGTTTCTCCAGCTGCTTCGTCTTACTCTTTTTCCTAGGCTTGAGCCATCAGTCCTTGCTGGAGGGAGCACCCTGACTCAGACAAATCTTAACATGACCCACTATGGCTGTTTTGAGGTTATGTTCTTGTCTTGATTTTCTTACCGCTCTAATGAAGTCTCCTACCATCCTTTAAATCAACTATTTCATCTTTAAATCACTTCTTCCAGCTCTCCATTAAGATTTAAAAAATCAGCATATGCAAAGAGTTGATATAGATAATTTAAAGTTCTACCACTGCACAAACCTCCAGAAATAAAAAAAAAGAAATAGTACATGACTTTCGTGGTATTCAAGGCCAGGCTACATGGGGCTCTGAGCAACCTGGTGTTGGAGGTGTCCTTGCCCACGGCAGGGGTGTTGGAACCAGATGATCTTTAAGGCCCCTTCCAACCCAAACAATTCTATGATGCTATGATAAAAGTCCTGTACAGAAAAACCCACCATGCAATCATGCAGGTGTTCTAATCATATTATTATTTTTTTAATACAAAGGCTCTAGATTCTTTCATTTTAAAGTATTTTCAGAAAGATGGGTCTAGGTCTATAAGACGATGCCATTCCCTGAAAAGTAACTGCCAACTTCTTGTCCCACTGAAGTCAGTAGGAAGCTTAATCATTAAAATGAATGTTAAATAATGTAAAGAGTTATGAAGCCAAGTATCTCCTATAAGTCTAATTTCTGTCACATGCAACTGAGTCAATGTGACTCAGCCTGTTCTTTAGATTCCAGATGCAACAGTGCTGCTTGTTTCAAAAACTAAACAAAAAAGGTTCAAAATCTCAAAACAACATTCCTTGCATGAGACTTTGCATTCATATGCCAAACAGAACTGTTTGAATTAGTGATCACAAAAAATAAACAAACAAGGAAGAACCAACCCCATACACAAACAGACTTCTTTGAACCAGCCCATTGCTCTAACACCCATTTAGCTAACTGAAACTACAGAATTTTGCGGATAAAAATTCAGTTTGGAGAAAGTTTGAATACTAAGCATAAAACTTTGTGAAGAGCAAATGACTGCTGATTGATGACACTCAAAACAACATTAAATAAGTGAATTTCCATTTTTATCTTCATGAAGTTTTAACCCTGCACCAAAGCATAACAAATTGTCCGTTTCATCTGCCAGTTATATTTTGTATGTCTTTAAGAACAGATCCCCAGAGAGAAGGAATACAGTTTTTCTCTTGCAATGCAAAACATTGGCATATGCTCAGGGAACAAATCTCAGGCTAAATCAGTAGGAGTGACAAAGTAACAGTAATAAGTGGGAAGACAGCAGTGAGAAGAAGAGAAGCTACCAGCCAGGCCTCACATGAGATGATGGGGGATAGAGAGAAATTTTCCTACAGACCACAGCAGAGCAAGCAGAATTTCTGTGACTTTTGAGTTACAGCAGCGACCAAAACCAGTCACAAGAGGAAGGGTCCACCTGCAAGAACATGACAGACCAGCAGAGGATTTTTTTTTTATTTTATTCTATGAAGTTGTTTGATTGCTTGTATGAAGTACCACCAAAAATGTAAATACTCATCATGAACAAAGCAGATTCCAGATAGAAACTGTTCTTTAATGATATATACAGCTGGGAACTTCTATGAAAAGCTTTATCTTGGACCATGCCATCCATAACCTGGTGGAGGCAGCAAGTGGAGGCACACTTAAACAAAGCCATGTAGTACCCTCCATATATAAGCAGCAAATGATAAGGCAGAAGACACTGAATCCTCCTTCCTCCTAATCCAGGCTCAAAAAATGCCAAAGGGAATGCAAAAAGCTCTTCAAATAGAATGGCCAAATAAGAGAAGCAAAATTTTTTGTACTGGTTTGTATCCCAATCTCAAGCTACACCCTGTCAGCATGTAGTTATAAATCCACACAAGAGCTCTAGAAAGCAAGGCAGTACCTTCAACATTTCGGAACAAGGCACAGACAAGTTAATGAAAACACAATGTCTCTTTTAATAACTTTCATTGACTTAATCCCCTGTGCTCTGAAAATATGTAACTGTAGGCTTGCCAAAGTGAATATGAAGAAGATCAAACTGATAAAACACAAGATAATGAGTCAATTGATGTGCAGATTGATTAATTTGAAAAACAAATAAACCTTAACAGTAATTACATCTGCTCATGATTAATGGCAGCTGCCCAATGGATTGTTCTTGATACGAACAGCATGTAAGGGTATATACACTCTCATTAGAGTACAGATTTTTCCAGTATACAAATGTGAAAAAGATTTCTGGAAACTAATGAGTGCAGAACTGTGACTGAAAGCTCCAGTCATACTATTGCTATTCCACTGTACTAAAAACAACTGGATTCTCGATCCATGAACATCACACAGGCTTTGAAATCCAGCATCAATCACGTTAACTGATTCTCACAAGATAAAAACAAAAGCTGAAGTTTAACATCTGCTTTCCTTGGCAAACCAATCTGAAAGTTTATGCATTTGGGAGGGCTTTTTAATCATCATAAATAACCCACAACCAGATGAATTAAAGGTGCTGCCTTGTTTTCTGGACAAATCATGATAGGGTCCCTGTAACTTTTCTCCACTTCAAAGCACTCAAAGGAAGAGTTTGAGGAATTAGAGGAATTAAAAGGCCTGTGTGCAGATGCAGTCTGTGATCTTGCTGGGATCATGGAGACAAGATACAATAGCTGACAAGTTTGGGGTAATGCAATGGAGGGATACAGGTTCTTAGGAAGGACAGGGAAGATGAGAAGATGGGGGTTGACCTCTCTGTGACAGAACAACCGAAACACAGAGAGCTTTCCCTGGGGATGGATGATGAGCCAGCTGGGAGCTGATGGGTGAGGACTGAAGCCTGGGTGAAACTCAGGAGGCGTCTGCTAAAAGCTGCCAAACCAGGCAGAACAAGTGGAAAAGCTACAGGCAGCTGGAAACAGCCTTGTGTCTCCAGGCCCTGCTCCTCATGGGGGGCTTCAACCACCCTGGCAGCTGCTGGGTGACCAGCACAGCACCCAGAGGCCTCCTGGAGAGCACCAGTGACAACTCCCCAGTAAAAGCAGCAGAGCAGACAACAAGGAGACGAGCTCTGCTGGAACTCAATCACAACCAAGGAATGCCTGATTGAGGATGTGAAGGTAAAAGGCAGCCTTGCCTAGTTCATTCTGAATTTCTCAATTTTTCTGGAAAGTTAGAATACATACTGCAGAAATTCCAGTCCCAAGGAGGCAGAAGGTCAAAAGAACATTTGATCCTCTGATAAGGAAACCTTACAATCTTCCCAAATATTTGTAAGTTCCTTGGCAACTGCCAAAATCAGAAAGATTCACAAACATAAAGGCTTCCCTAGTCATAAATTTTGATACTCTTCCAGAAGTCTCTACATAAAGCTCTAAACGAGCTCTTCCTTTCAGCTGATCAGCTGAAAAGTGTAGATCTCAAACAAAACAAGCCAGAAATGTTTCATTATTCAAGAAAGCTAGTACAAAATTTCTGCATTTCTTGTGAATTAGAAACTTGATTTCCTTCCTCCAGCCCATGCCAGTTTGGATTATGGAGCAAAGCAGAAACTGTACTCATAAAGAAGAAAACCTTAGGCATAGAAAAGATTTTTCATTGTCTTATTCAAGTCAGTGCATTTACTCATGATGCAGAACTGCTTCTTGAAGAATATCATCAGCTCCCCAAGTGTTACAGAATAGCAGCACCTCCCTTAGATAATTCTTGAAAAGAATTATTCTGTAAACCCTGTAAAGCATAACATTATTTTATCCTCATGGACATTCACATTCCCATGTAAACTGAGCCACAGTTAAAACACTGTGGAGAAAAAGACATTTTCACATAAGGCAAGGGACTGAAGTTAAACACATCAGCATCCACAGTCAAAAAAAGCACTTCTTGGCAATCTCGGCATTTTTAAAACCAAGCCATGTCTGGACAAGCACTCCATGCTGAAATCTTTTTGAATGATCTTTCTATAAATTAACACTTGGCTTGCAACAGATGAAATGATTACATAACTCTGAAACATAGCTGAAATATACCTTCAAGATTCACTATATCTGGCACTGCCACCTGAATAATTCCAGCCTTCCTTTTTAGAATTTGACAGTATATGAACACTGAAACAAAAAAGTCGGGCAATGAACTTAGCAGCTTCTCATGCGACTGAACAAATGAAATTACTGAATTCCATTTTCCTAAGATATTGGCCTTGTATTGCTGGAAAAACATATGTTTTATTGAGTTTTGTACAGACTTGCTCTTTTTAGTAGGGATTTTTGTTTTGGTTTTATATCAAGAAGGGTGATAAATCCTCCACTGTGTCATGGAAAAGCAGTGCAAACAGTTTTGAACACTGCCAGATCACCATCTCTCTTGAGAAGCCTTCTGAGAAACAGTGCTTTAACCAACAGTCCCCATAATATAAATTTCTACAGTTCAATGAGCCTTACCAGCAGATTTGCAAGTCCCAGTTAACACTGATAAAAAGAAAACTGAAATCAGGCATCCAGCAGCCCCTAAAAAGTCACACCACTTTCCTCTTTGTACTGCTTACTGGAGGTACAAGCCAACTACAGGTTGAACTACCTGGCATTGGTATTTTAGAGCTACAACAAACACCACTGCCTTGCCTCCATTTTGCACATCTTTACCACCCTACAGTATTTCTTCTGAGTGTTTTGTTATTTTAAACTAGCAACAGATAGTTGTCATACACTGCCATGCACTATGTCAGCTATATACTACATTAAATTCAGCATTAAAGATTTTGAGCATCCTTGATTCATAAGGAATAACGGCAAAGCCCAAGACAAATGTGAGAAACCAAACCACTGAACTGTTACAGTACAACTGACATCTTTTGGAAGAATACCATTCTCTGACTGCACTGATCTCTCCTTGTGCAGTACAAATGGAAGTAGTAGCTCCTAGTAGTTGCTCAAAACTGATGAAAAATCAGGTTAAAGCCCTGGGAATATCTCCCACCTCACAGGTATGGAAAACTCCCTACACCTATGCATAAGATCATGGTAGCAATACAGGATTAAAAACTAGATCATCCTTTGGGCTCTTTCATATTCACCCTCCATGATTTTTTTTTCCAAGTAACTGAAAAGAAGGCAATAGCTCTATACACTATTGCCAGTTCATACCCTCATGACTAGAGTTACAATCATTTTGGATTGAGAAAGCATTTCATTCTCACTGTTGGAATAACCCTCTTTTCCTAACACTTCAGGAGCTGTGAAACCCTTTACAGGTAAAGCTGACATTAATAGCTCTTGAGGGACTTCACTCATTTCCTAGATTTCCTGAAAATCTTGATTTTAAAGGGAAATAATGTGCTGGAAAAGATATAATTAAAAACCAAATCAAAACAACCATACACACCCCAGCACACAGCTTACAGTGGGAACATGTACCTAGAAAGTTTGCCAACTAAGACAAACCAACAGAGCTGATCGTGTACAATATGGCTTTGTTGGAAGGTTGCTTGTGAAAAACAAGCAATAAAAATCAGTAACTTATTACCATGATAGCATAAAAATGAAACACAGTGAACTGACTGCCATAAACCAGGGGAATGATACATGGAGAATGAAGAAATTTCTGGTAAGTGAGCTGTACTCCACAATGTTTCCTGAAGCCAACAGAATAAAGCTCACCACAACTTGTACAGCACACTGACAGGAAGCTTTTGGTGTAGCAGGAAAAGCAAATGAAGTAATAAATAATTACGTGGGTAAGTAGAGAGTCTGAATATATATGCAATGCTATTGGTGCATGAAGTTCAGTTTGCCTTGGATTTGTTCAGTCATTTTGGGCAAGTCACACAGATCTCTCCATAAATACATTCAGATAGGGATATTTGCTCTTAAAGCACTTTAATCTCTGGAGATGAAACATTATATGAAATGTGTATGTTACTACTTACAGCTTACTACCTTCAAATGACAGCTGAAATGTGCACTCCACATTTATCATCTGACAGAATCAACTCAAAAGCAGTCTTCATGTATGTTTTGACAACGTGCGAATGTTAAGCACAACTCATGGTGTGTTATCTGGCTGTCAAGTATGACCCAAAAATTTAAAAAAAAGCCCCTACAGTAAAAAAAAACCAAACAAAAAACCCAACAAAACCCCCACAAAACAGTTGATGCAGAACAAGCATGCCAAGCTTACTTGCAGCAGGGCTCCATGAACAGCGTTCTGCCGCAGGCAGGGAGAGCCAGGCTCGGGCAGCCCCTGCAGCAGGGCCAGCACTGTGTGTGGAACTTCATTGGCCAGCACGAAGGGAACGAGGGCCCGGCCCGACATCTCACGGCAGCGGAACACGGGGGACTGCCCACACCTGCAGGAACAGAAATACCTGTTATCTGTCATCCAGCTCCAATCCTCTGGGCTGCCTAAAACAAAACAAAGCATCATGCCATGAAAACCAGAACAGATTTCTCACAAATCTAACATACAGTCTTCTCAGTAGTAAAAGAATATTTGCCCAGAAAGATATGTCATACTAGAGCTATGCCAGAGGATTTGTTTTCATCCAAAAGTTCTGGTGTTTACGTAAAGAAAAAAGAGGAAAAAATACAATTATGCCATGAAACAGGTAAGTATACAGACCTGCAAATATCATTTTTGCTGTTTATGTTACTTATTAATTGTCAAATGTATTATGAGTTTGACTTGAACTGTTAGGTCCATGTTGTTAATCAGATGTTTCCATGAGAACACAACATGGTGTCTACTCAATTTTGGGCCAAATCTCCCACTGGTTTCTAGAAAACATTTAAAGGTAAGAAGTAAAAGACATTGGAAAATAATTTTCCATTGTTTATAATTCGTATATAAAAGAAAAATACTTTTTATTTTAAATGAACTGCTAAGATGCCAGACTCCATATAAAGTATATGCCGAAAAGCATCTTTCATCTTTTAGTGCAGTTAAGGTTTTGACTGGCTGTAGGTTTATGAAAATACATACAGAATGGGCTATTCAGCTCCAGTAGCACATTAACCAGTTAGATGGTAGCATGTATAATGAACCGACCTGAGTAACAGTCCTTAATCAGCTAAGTAGGTTAGGCTAAGTCTTTCAAAGCCAGGAATTCTTGCAGGTGTCAATTTTGGTAATGCAGGTACAATTCAGCCACCCAGAAAACTGAGGAAGCTACTACAAGGTTTAGACAAAAAAGGCCAAATGTCTTAGGTGATGGAAAACACAGTATGGCTGAAGTTATGCTCTGATACCTCCCAGATGATTGTGATGACTCAAGAGAGGCGGCCTTCCCTACTCCAATATTCATCCTTTTCCTGAATTGCTTCCTATGTATTTTCAGCTTACAACATCACATGTAGATGAGATTATCCCCTGCCAAAATGATTTTGACCTCTGCTGAAAAATAAACCAAAAAACCCTGCAGTGTCATGCCTAGATATTTAAAAATTAAATTAAATGGTACTCTAAATTTTCAAGTATCTGTTGCAAATTTAAATCAATACTCAATGTAGTAGTTAATTTTACTTTATTTAAATTACTTATAATAAATAATTATTTATTTAAATTATTTGCATTACTTTAAATTATTTAGTAAAGTTAATTTAATTATTAATTTAATTATTAATTTTATTTATGTATTACTTATTTATTTATATATATAAAAATATTATTTATTATTTGCAGTTACATTTAAATTACTTTGCATTACTTATTTGCATTACTTGCATCATACTTATTTGTATTTCACATCTAAGAAATACAGAAGACAGTTTGCATCTTAAACCAGCAATCCAACTAACAGGGTTTTGAACACTAAGAAGCTAAATAGTCTTAACTGAAATAGATGTTATGCCTTGGCATGCCTGAAAGACACAGATCTCCTTCAGAGACAGCTATGCTACCCCCTGAACAAGAGGTTTTTGTGGGAATTTTCTCCCTTGCAAATAAGGTTGTATGTTCCATTATGATTTTTACAAAGACCATCTTTACATTTCCTTTTCACAGACTGGCCATCCTTCACAACAGGGTGCTAGAGCAGAACAGTCACAATTAGAGACTCTGCCACAGGACAAGCTTCAAACCTGTATTGACAAGGTGCAAGAAGAAAGTCAGCTCAGATCTTCCTAAAAAACTTTTTTTTTTTTTAACAAAAACATTTTAATTCTACATCACAGTAAACTGAAACCTAAGAAGTGATTGTCTGGAACCATTCTTTTAGCTCTGCTGAACCACGTTTTCGTAATTTTGTTTATGACCTTTTAAAGATCCCAAGGAATCTGACATGTCTTCACAGGAGTGGAAAATGGGTAAAATGCCAGGGTTTCCTCTAACTTGTGCAAGGGTACTTTCCAACACTACATGCTTCAAGAGGGGGCTTTCTCCTCAAACACAATGCAGTGAATTACAGTATATTTTTAAATAACCTGACTTTAAGTTTTTTGTCTTGTAAAAACACCAAAGACTTATAACACATGCACCTACATACATGGAGATACAGTATTTTACATGCCAAATTTTGTTCCACTGTATTATTTTATCAGATTTATTATGAAAATAGAAGTGACTGCTCTATATTTAGAAAGCAGAAAATAGTTTCACATTACAGGCAAAATTTTCTCAGCTGCTTTAAGTCCTCTCACAGAGCAGCCACACAGGGGCCCAGTCATGGAGAACACCCCCAGGACGCTGTGGACCCGGCTCTGCAACTTTCTGAGCCTGAGGGAAAAGCAATCCCACAGCTCCTGCCTGCCCAAAGGGCAACCCAGGCAGCAGCCTGCCACTGCCCTCCACACCTGCTGGACATTCATGCACACTTCTCACACCCCAGGCTGCCACACAGGGCGTTCACAGGGACTGACACCTTAGCAGGAACCCTGAGAACAGCAGGCCTATGAAACCAGCACTGAGCAACTAAAGCACCACAGAAGTTTAGGAACAGGGCAGTATCTGCTTTATAGGAACATGTATGGGAACACATGAAAGGTATTTCACATCAACAGCTTCCCAAATCTGAGATGGGTTAACATTCCTACTGTTTCTTCTCATTTATTTAAAATATTTATCTATTTTTAAATCTAACACTTCAAGAAAAACAGTTCTTTCCAATCCCCACCTCCCAGCATGAAACAGCACTGATAATACTTCAAAAATACTCCTTCTTTCACATACATATGCCAGATGTCATGCCAAGTCACCACTAGTGACCTGTCCCTGAACTTCTGCATACCATGAAGGCACTTAGGTGCACATCTCTCATGTTTTGAAGGCACTTGGCTTCATTCCTGAATCATGCGAGAAGTTTGCCAGGAGAATGTCAAAACATACACTAGTTTTTCCATCCTCTAACAGCACCCTAGAACAAAGGGGTTTTTCTACTGGATCCCACTTACATAAAACCTCTCACCTGTAAATAAAACTAAACAGGATCAATTCTCAAAAAGGGACAGAAAGACTAAATGCAAATAAAACTGAGCAACAGAAAAATACCATTCTAATCCAATTTTGCAGTGTTTTGTTTATTGTTATACCAAGCTCCAAACCATACACTTTAACATTGAGTCTACTACCTGTATTGCTAAAAATTTGTTTTATCTAGAATTTAGCAACCATTACAGGAAGCAATCTCATGAACTGCATCAACAAGTATTATTGTACAAAGACAGCAATTACAGTAACTCGGTTTTGTATCTGCAACAAAACCTAGCAGCTTAAGAAGGAAGCATTTTAAGGCTATGGAACTATTCAGGTTACTCCTCCTGCAGTAGTTTAGCACACTGCCATCCCTGAGATGAGTTTCATTTTTGTGATAGTAGTTGCCTTGTCAGGACACTGGCAGAAAAGGACCTCTAAATGTGGTACTTCACCATCCAGACTCTGAGCTTCACCTGGCAACAGCACAACTCAAACCTGCTACAGGCTCATCTTCTTTGTAGGAAATACAATCAGTGGAATCTTGCATCCATTAGGACAGCATGGATGTGTGTACAAACCTGCACTTAAAACTGTTCCATCTCCTTTGATTCAAAAGGCACTTGGGGGAGGGGGAAGTGTTTTCAGGGTGTGACACTACCTTTACATGCAGTCAGATATAAGTAGACTTAAAAATCTAGGAATTATCTAAAATGTTGTCATATGTAAAAACATACATTATGTCAACCTGGTTTTATTATACTTCAAGGCAGCAACAAGAATGAAACTTGCAAAATCCTCATGTGATACACTTCTATTCAATCCTGAGGGCTATTAACAACTGTAGTATTTCACCTTGAACTCAGTACTGTTTATCTAGGTGCATGAGGTATTGGATGTAAACATGTTTACTTGAAACAGTCCATGATCAAGAACAAAAAGTCAATAAATCTGAGCAGGTTTCGCTCCGTGTAACCGTAGATTCAATTCAATGCATTTCCACTGCTCCGTTCCAACACTCAGATCCTGAACCGCCCTCCTAACTGACGTGATTTATCACCAACTCTCACAAGGCACAAAGATTCCATACTCCTCTGCACACATCAAAGTATCTAATTTATTACTCTGGCTACAAACAACAGAACACTAGCTGTAAATAATAATATCTTAAACTTCTTTTGGGAAAAAAAAAGAAAAAGAAAAAACAAACCTGCAGGTGTTTCCTATGTGCTTATTTTCCACTCTTTATTTCTACCCCTCAACAGACTTCATATTACCCAAATTAACAGCAAAAATAAGGACTAGCTTTTATATAAAGGTCACAGAAACAAATTAGTAGAATTAATTTGAAAAAATACACTTGTTGCTGAAAATATGTTCATTATATTCAATAATTACTACAGCTGTTAGAAGGACTGACAAGGAGAGAAATATCTATTTTCAGGTTTTACTGGCTGTTGTCACAGGGATCTGTGCATTACTAACAATGTCATTGCTTATTAGTGATACAGTGAAGGTTCTGCAGAAGGGGCTCTGAGCTTCTAAGTCAAACCAAGTATCCTACCACCATCACAAAGAGCTTGGGGGAAGAGTGCAGCACAAGGCAGGAAAGGTCATGCAATTCATACCACCCACCTCTGCCTGTAGATTAGAGCATTTTAACAGCCACCAGGGCTTCTAAAAGATGAAAATGATTGAAAAATATAAATAAATAAAAATCACATAGATGGTACTCTTTAAACCCTGGAGCTAGTTATGTCACAAGGTCCTAACAAATGCACTGTAAGAAAAATTATGGTCAATCTTCTGTCTGATTCTATATAGACACAGGAGGCACTATGAGAAGATTTCATCTTTCCTCCACGATGCCACTACACAGTTCAAGTTATGTCATCAGTTTCAAAGCAAGAATTAAAACCAAGAAATTAGATCAGGAAAAACATGGATGGTTGTCAGAGATCAAAGTATTTAGCAACAGATTCAGTTTCTATTACAAGAATTTGGATATTAAGATTCAAGAGTATTGTATGTATTCCACATGATTATATACTAGTTCATATTTTGCCCTTCAAATGATCTCCCAAAGGAATACCTTTAGCAACTTCAAATGCAGTGTGACACATTTCCAAGCTAAGTGAGGTCCAAAAACAGAATTTAAAAAAAATACACTCATACTTCCACACAGTTAACTTGGACTTCCATACTGTGGATCAATCAGCAGGACAGTACCTATTCATTACTGAGAGAGTAAAGTTTGCTGGAATATGAAAAATAATTTGCTACACATGTACCTGCAGTTTCTTTTGCTCATTTATTGATTTGCTTGGTTTGTGCTTTTAAGGAAACAAAACAATTTTCCATTTTGTTTTTCCATGTTCCTTAGCAATGTAAGTATCCAAAGCATTTAATTTAAAAACTTTTTTCTCTGTGGAAACCTGTATTGTAATTGGCCTGAAGACAGTTTTTTGTTCTTTAATCTGAGATTAAGTTTAAAAAAAAAAAAGAAGAAAAAAAAAAACAAACTGAGTTTTGATATAGTTCCGCAATATTTACCTGTAAAGTAGGAAAATATTGCAGAGGTACCAACAGTTTGCTGGAGATTTTAGATCTACAATCAACCCATAAATGTAGCTCAGGAAATGTTTGAGCAAAACCATGGACAGAAACAAGCCAAATTTAATTTCAGGTTATTTATGCAGTACTAAACGTCTAAATTCTTATCTATTACCTTTAAAGTGATGTTAATGGTTGCCCAAACTTCTAGTCTCTTTATACATTGTGTTAAGTATTTTATTCTTCCAACTTGGGCAATTAAGATAAAACCCTATGTTTTTGTAAGGGCAGAAGTTTCCACACAAGCACTTAATGAACCAGAGTAGCCATAAATACTGCAGAAAGTATGTAGGCAAAGCACACAGGCTTTTATTTGTGAAAGCTGTCCACAAGCTCTGCCAGGAGCTGTTTCTCCATATGTTTCCCAGGGCTTTCTAAGGAAAAATTATAGACATTTCTCTCTTCTTGTCACCAAGGTCCAGGTTAATGTAAACAAGTGGCCAACTGATACCAAGCTGAATCAACATCAGAAACTTGAATTGTTGTGGTTTAGCAAGCCAAAACACCTAGGATTGCTAACATTTGAGTCTATGAAAACTATTACTAATACAGTGTGTAAACTTCAGAAAAACAGAAATATGCTCTTGTCAAATGGAGATTTCCTATAGAACATGCTGACACAATTTAAATGGCATCTGTTCTTGAATTCCCATCAAGAAATCTCAAAGAGTATGTCAAGGTAAGCAGACTCTAGGCTTATGTAACTGCTGAAGTTATATGAGGGTAGAGCCTCCATTTCGGTTCACAGCACTCTGGACAAAAAAAAACTCCTGCTCTTAACTGAAGATAATGTAAAAGACAATTTCACTCACAATCATATTTCTACTTTGTTAATTTGTGAACAATTACCATGATGTTTCACTACTGCAGAATAACAGAAAGAAAAACACACCACTTACTACCCAGAGTTGGGGAAAAAAAACAAAACAAAGACTACTTTCTGTCTTAGCAACTCTATCATTATTCTGAACTCTATGAAAGGGAAGTTGAATGAAAAAATTGATTCTCAGCACCTTGTGATGATTTTCAAAGTTTCAGATGATTGTAAGCAAAGCTGCAATATGAGCAATTTTAAAAACATATCCTCAGACCCATGAAAACATCCAAAGGATCTGGGTTCTCAAAGACGCTTCCCTTTCATACCACCAAAAGTATCTAACTCACTGCCAAAAACCCTTCCCAGTACTGACTCCTCTCAAACTCAGACTGTTCTTTTTAAAGAATACTGGCTTTTTAAAATATCTTTATACTTGGTTTTCCATATCATCCTCTGGACAGTTAATATATTATTATTTCTCTCCATTTTCATGTTCCTTCCTGCAAATACTTTTCCAGAATAAGCTAAATGTTATTTTTTGGATACTTATCTTGACCAGCAGATTACTTACTGATTAATATTAAGTATACAAATGAATAATAAAATTACTTCACCAATCATATATTGACAGTTCAGCACCCCATCATATTTTTTACTGGATCATGTTTCAAACAAGTATCCATCAAGTTCAACATACACCAAATTTTAACCCAGGATCCCAGCCACTGGTCCTCTCCAGGAGTTTGCAACATTGGAAAAAGAGTTACTCTCAGTGCTCATGAATGCCTCTCTGCTAGATGTCACCCTTTATTTCTCATGAACCTGACAGCTCCCTGAAGTATGTGAATATTTCCTAAACTGCTTCAGACAATAACCTGCCAATGACTGATGAACACAGTGAAAACTGGAATAAGAAATTAATTATGAATACCTAAGGGTTGTGGTATTTCCCATCAGCAGCACCACTCTGATACTACACATCTGTCCACACTTTCAGAGAAAAGACAGGAATACAGTAAAGAATGTACAAGATGAATAAAGTTTTCGTAGATTAGAGGGTCTTAAGCAGCCTACTGCCAATCAAGCCCTTTGCATTCTTCTCTAGCACTACAAGTTGAACCTAACCAAATTGGAAAAAATTACAGCCTGTTTACAATTTGTTATTTAAAATGCTAAAAGGAAGAAAAAGACTGAAACCCTTCTTATTAATAAATATTTATAGTGAACCATAAATATTTTTTCAGCTCAGTATCAATCACAATGCAATCAGGATTGCACAGAAAGGAGACTAAGAAGAAATGGAAGACTTCCAAGATAGTCCCAATTCATTAGAGATAAGCTCAGTGGGGAAACACATCCCTGTCCTTCCCTCCTTCTGCCCCAGCCATGCAAAATTTCCACTTCAGATATTAAGCAAGAGATTTAATACAATAATAATCTAAAAAAAAATGTATGCTTTAAGGGTGCACATTGCTCCTTTTTTCCAAATGTCTACACCAGCCTGTGTTTTGGGAACCCTGCCCATAATAAAAAGGATATCTGTCTTCATGTTGCAATGACTGCTCAGCCCCATGAGCTTCCCCCACAAGGACAGGGCATTCCAGTGAGTCAGAACCTGCTCCCAGTCTCACGGGGATTCCAAATAATGCAGTATTTGCAGACAGTTATAATGCTGAGCAGTTATACTGAACAAATATTAGTAACTAAAAAAACCCCAAAACAAATTAAAAAACCAGAGACCAAGGACTGAGAAGATGTACAGCTGATAAGGGAACCCAGGGAGATGCTTTCATAAATAACTCTAATCCAAAGCAGCTACTTTAATACAACAAGGCTGCAACAAACACATGTAGTTCTTTTAATCTAATATGAAAAGGCATTCCCACAAAAGCTGTTTCCTTATCAGACCCCTGATGAGATTCCCAGTCTTACAGAAATGCCAGTTGAAACCAGGGAAGTTTTAATATTAATTCTCCTAGTGCTGCCATGTCACACGAAAACACAGGGAAAAGAGGAGAAAGGCAGAGGAAACACACTTAGCACAATCAGTCAGCTACCTTGATTGGCCACTTACCAAAAGATACCAGTGCTCAGCCTACAGAAAATCAGATGGCTGCTTTCAATCTGATACAGGATGATATACTAAACCCACACATATAACTGTACATGTGTGAAACAAAACAAACACCAGCTCATCTGCATTTAAACAACTTACATAAACAGCAATTTTAGCTTATAAAATATATATGCATGAATTTTTTCCGCCAAGCTCTTCTCAAACAAATTGAGGGTATCTTGTAACTAGAACTTCACCACTTGACTGTCTCTTGTGCTGTTTATTAAGTCTAAAATTTAAAACTTACTCAAAGTCTCACAGACACTTTTGATTTTACATTTAAATTTTGTTTCTTTATTATCCGTCTTACCCTAGACCCATTCCCAGGAAGCCCATACAGACTTTGTCATAGGGCTACAGTGGAACAGAACCAGTCACCTGAGAGACTGGATATAATTTAGCATAATTAAACACAATACAGAGCTGTCAAACTTACAGGCACAAGTCAGCAAAGAGTAACTTTTTCAAATGAGCAACCTGCATGCAAGTAACATCACTGATTGGTGAAAATTTAAATTCACACAACCTTCTGCAGTGTTAATATTACTGCATCTAAGTCTTTTTCCTTAAGAAGTGAGCTGTCTCACAGTTATGAAACAGTAAGACACAACTGAAACTCACAGAGAGCCTCAGAAATCATGGTCAGCTACTTTGCTTGCTAGGAAGCTAAAATAAACCCTGATCAATCTCACCATTTCCAAAACTCATAGATAAGAATTTTCTCTCTCCTTCTCTAAACACTCTCCTAGGAATTACTTATGGTTTTTTAAATTTTTTAATTAGAAATGACATTTCTTTTTAATTAAGAAATGACAATGCTCCATCCCACAGAAAATTTTTTCTCACCACACAGGGTTTTGTTTTCCTTGCATCTTAGTGTCTATCATTAACTAACAGTCACAGTGATTATATCCTTGTATATTAATGACAAGCTCTCAAATGCAAAACCAAAACCCTGTCAGTCCAGGGTGGTGGATGCAGAAGGGTAGAAGGGCAAAGAGGACAGCTGTAAAGTGCTTCCCACTGCCACCTACCCTGGTCCCTGACTGGAAACAGCACCACGTCACTTCAGAATTTAGCTCCTCCATTTTGCACGAAGGTGCAAGTTACAAAATTCTCCCCAAGAAAAGTGACTATTTCACAACCCTGTTAATTTCACAGAAAGATGTTCACATTTCTTGCAACCTAATACACCTAGAGGCAGCACTGTTTTGAAATCTGCCTATTTGCTGAAGTTTTAAAAGGGAAATTTCATGAAGAATTTAGTTTTGTCAAGGGGAAGCCAAGGCACATACATCCAACAAGGTTTTAAAACCTTACACTTTTTGACATTTTAAATTTTAAAATAACTTTCTAAAATATTAAGAAGTCACACTCTTAAATAAAGCTAAATTACAGTTAGTGAAAAAGAATCCAAGTTAATAAAGCAATACCCATTTTACTCCTTCAGAGCATTCAGCCCAGAACATTTAAACAAACACTCTGTCAATGCCATGGTACAAAAGGACATAAGGTAACTCAATTCTAGATCATTCTGAAGAGATTACAGGTCTTTGAAAAAAGGGAGAGGGAGGCAAAAGGGAGGTTATGTTTTTGTTTCATACTTAAAACATTACCTCCTGATTAGCTCCCTTGTTAATCAAAAACATGTTGTACATTCTTTCATCTTAGAAAGTAACCATTAAAACAGACCTACCTAGCTCTTTAAAAAAAATAAAAAGTGAGGTAATAAGTTGTGAATCAAAGTGCTCCCTTCCAAATAAAACATCTGCAGGGGGAAAAATAGCTTAATAGAACTGCAGATAGGTAATCAAACGTCCTAGTTCAACAGGGAGTAACAACTATGTACTCAGAGATTGAGATTTGTCCTTGCAGCATTTAATCCTGCTCATATTGTGCAATTCATCTCAGCACGGTCAGAGCAACCACAGCTCTACTCCCACTAGATGGAAAATTCCACTCGAGTTTAAGTGAAGCTCTTCAAAAGCCCAACTTGGATTCTTTCTGCTCAACCCAGTTTTGTTCACAGAACTGCTCATTTGCTTGCAAACACAATACTCTGTTCATCCTCTCAGTGCAACAAATGAATGTCACTTCAGTGTGAGCTCAGCCCTGCAAGACAAGTCATGGGTCACATTCTCTTTCCTCCCTGCATGGCTGTATCCTTCCCTGGCACTGGCACACCATCTCAAGCAAAAACCTCATGGTAAAAGTATGGCATGGCAATTACATGTTGTAACTGCATTGGACTCCCATGTGATTATAGGTACATGCAGATGCTACAGAATACAACACTGCACTGAGCAATTCAAACTCAAATAAACAGTTTATATATACAATTTAATGACTTGGTGCACAAGGCCTTTGGCATCAGACCTTCTCTTTGATCCTCTCAAAGTGGTTACTTCACAACAACCTTCATTACCACCTTCTAAAGAACAACCAAATGAAGGGGAAACAATTTTAGTTTTGTTCATTTGCTACTGTAGAATGAAAAATAGGAAGTGAAATAGAAGGGAAAATAGCAACATATTTGTTTTACCAAGATAAATCATCTGTGCATATTCCAACAAATGCAGTCAGAATGAACAGAAAACAGTCATGGCATTCAAAGAACAAGGGTGCAAGAACTGTAGACAGAAGTACAGCCAGTAACAGCACACTGAGCTATACCATAAATACATCTACCCCTGCAGAATCCTTGGTATTGTCCCCTGGCAACCATAAAAATTTCAATATTTTGCTAAGTAACCAGACAGAAAATCCATGTATTTACACCCACACACACTTTTTTGTCACAAATATGTAGTAATTTTATGCTAGGTTTATACCTGCACCCACAGCATTTACTACCAAAATCAATGGAAAGGAAATGCAGAAAACATCATCTTTATCTGCTGCATCATTCCACTTTAGGAACACATTTAAAGGAAAATAGGTCCAACAGCACAGGTCTCTTAAATGTTCCAGGTTCCTAAAAGATTTTATTGGGGTTCTCTCCCCACATCTTCTGAATGAATTTAAGTAACCTCAAGATAATGAGCTAACTAAGTGTGAAAAGTTATTTTGCTGGTGTATGTACCTTGCAAAAAGCAGTGGTCATAATAGAAACAGAGACAAAACTGAAAGGCTGTAACCCAAAGTTTATCAAAAGTTAATCTATTAGTGATAACCAAAATGATGCTGAAACATTAAATTAAAAAAAAAACCAAAACAAACATTGATAAAGGCATCAAAACTGAGCCAATCAATGACGTAACAAATAGTTTTAAACATTTACCCAAAAAGCATTTAAGATTCAGATATGTCAGGAAGCCAAACATACTTGATTGTTAAATACAGTGCATTTAAAAACTGCCACTACAGGTTTTTTCCTTTCAGAAAAAATGGTAATTAGTATTTATTTTTGAAAATTCAAAACCATCATAAAAGGCAAGACATACATCGTATCTGCTGTGAAAAATAAGCAGATAGAGATGCTATTTTCTAACATAAATAGTAGTATAAAATAAAAATGGGAAGACCTTAGGATAACAACTTTTTCTTGTTTCACTACCAGAGGAGAAAGACTAAGAAGTTTCTCACCCTACTGCACTGAAGCTTTCACACAGATAGCAAGACTTCCTCTCAAATACTGGTGATGCTCATTTCTCCTCACCAACCACAGCCCTGATTCCCTTATGAGGCTCCTAACCCAAACCAGAGGCATAGAGAATAGCGAAATATCTGCTGAATATCTTCTTGTAACCACCATATAAATGAAAGTTACACTGTATAAATACTTGAAAAGTTATCTCAGAAACATATTAGATAAAGGGCAGATCCCTATCTTTATCTAGCTACCTATATTCATGGACAGGTGTGGAGAGAGAGATGCATACACACATCTACGAATCTATATGTTAGTCATTACACTGATATGTTACAATCAATCATTCTGCAGGACTGAAAAAACCCATCAGAAGCTCGTATAGCAAATCTGGCATTGCTCAAATCTGTCAAGCTCATCAGTTTTCATCTACCCTCTCAGTGGCAGCGGTGATGCCACACAGCATTTGCAGGTGAAGATTTACAAACAAGTCACACAATGGTTTGCATAAGTGGATACTCTAATTCTCCAAAACAAGTATTAATAATATAGGAAAGTCCAACCAATAAATACCAGGTTCTCCTTTAACAATTAAAACTAAAGAGAAGCTTAAAAAGGCATTTTGTTTAAAAAATTTCAAAGATTCAAAAGAAAACTCCCATCACATAAAAAACCACCATAAAATTACCTTACCTTATAATAAAGGGGACAAATGGTGCTGTGCTGAGCGCTGAGTGAGAGCCATCCATTGGAGATGGATACAGTCTTCCCAGGATTAAAAGCAAAAGAAACAGGCTTGGATGGATTTTCAACTCTTCAGCTTCACTAAATAAGAAGGTACGAGAAGCATTTGGTGAAAAAAGCATCCTCCCTCATGCTAATCTTGAGCCTCTTCCCCACAAAACAGCCTTCAGCATCTCTGGTTCAAGGAGTTATCCTAGGCTGATCATTACACAGAAGTGCAAACCCTGCTGGGATAAAACACGGCATCCAGTTCTTCTGCAGGGGACCCCTCTAATGAAGACACCCATGGCTGTATTGCCTTCACTTTCCCACATTATTCCAAGCCTCCTTTATTCCCAAATACAGTGAGCTGCCTTCATTTTTAAATAATATTAAGAACCTGCACAGATAATGTTTCTCTATGAACTGGGAAACAGAGAGCTGAGTTTAAAAAGGTGGTTTAAAATAAGTATTTTTATCAGTTAGAAAGGAAATGTGTGTTTAGTAAATAACCCGTTTTACTAAAGAATAGTTCTTGTCATTGACACCAAGGGTCTATTATTCATATGGTAAAAACAACCAAAAAACCAAGTTAAAAGCAATACATCTTGATTAATTTAATAACTAGTAATAAGAAACAAGTCTTAATCCACACTGAAAAAGCATTCAAGGCCAACATTTCAGACAGCAGTTTTCAATCTTTTTCAACTGAAAAACGCCCCAAAATTTGTCAGGGATGACACTGTCACCTTTGATAACGTCAGGTAGAGCAGACTGCTGTGCAGTATATACACAACCTCTTTTCTTAGAGCACAGACTGCAAAACATGCAATGAGTGGTGAAACTCCTGCTTCCGAGTATCCACCTTAGGCCCATTAAACAGTCAGCTGAACCTCACTCATAAATCAGCTGCTCAACTTCCACGGTTTATATCACAGCATTTGAAGAAAAAACAAAGCCAGCACTGGTTTACTTTAAAAGTTCATGAACCTGGAGGTAACAGCATCATCCCAAACGGTATCATCTGCATGGATCAAATTGTAGCTCTCAGCCACCATTTGTGGAGTCTTTAAAAGAAGATCAAGGACCTTCCCCAGAGTCAGTGTGTCACAGGCTGGAAAGTGTTCATGTGGAGTTACATGAGGCCTATGACCCTGCATCACTTAAACAAGCTAGGAAGCCTCATTGTTAAACATGAGACACTCAAACACCTGGGTTCTGTTTCCCTGAAAAATAAAAGTTCCTTAACATCTGATCCTAAGAACACAGCAACTCTTAATTACTCAAGAGTAGTTCAATCTTCAGAGACTTAATGCAACTTGCAGAAGTTAAAAGAAAAAAGCCTTAGCAAAAACATTAGAACTGTATCATTTCAAGAAGCACTGATGTCTACAATGGCACTAGGGTGCGTATGTGACACAACTCAGTTTAACCTTTTCACTTCACTTTGTATTTCAAAGTTTTGTCAGACATCATCTTACCTGCTCAAAGTATTGGTTACAACCTCTAACTGCTTGAGAAGGAAAGGATAAAGGCTTGGAAATCGAGAGAAAAACTCCCTTCCCGTCATTCTGCAGAAACAAATGAAGAGTTACAATTAGCATTCTGCAGTAGTTAGTTACACTCAAAATATCAGTTTATTTTTTGGATTTCTGATGCTACAGTGAGGCTGTAGAGGCAGAAAAACCACGCACACATAATGAACTCCTTTCTGGGAAAAAGGAATCTTAGCCCCTTAATCACTAAAAAGAAAAGATACAACAGCTTAAATTCTGACAATATTTTAACAATATTCTGGTTGAAAAAGAGAAGACAACATTTGTTTTAGCATGGCTCATGTACTAAATAGCTAATAGAATATACTTAATAGACATGTACTAGCAGATGCTCAGTTTGCTGACACTAAAAAGCACCTCACAATAAAAACTCACAGATGATTTGTAAAACTCAGTGGCAGAAGAGTCTGAGCTTCCATTAGCCCTCTTTACACAGTGCTGCTTCCAGCACATGGCAGTGGTGACACTGCAGGCCACGTTTCTGCTTGTGTAGATTGAGCAACCATGTTCAAAACAGAGCAACATAAAACACCTCAGGAACTCATCCCTAGCCAGAACTAATAAGGCAGCACAGTTAAAGCTGCAACAGCAAATCCATCCAAGCTAAAAAGAGGTAAGTAGAAATCTTCTGTATTTGTTTTATCATCTTTAGATCAGATAAAGGGTGGCTTCATGGTTTATAGGACACCACTCAGCAGCATCTAAGCAAGAATCACTTGAATGTTACCATGGGGAAGCTCTAATTAGACATATATGGTATGCAGATAAAAAAGACTTCCTTTAAAAATAAATAAATGAAAGGCCATCATTTAGAAAAACAAAGCCAACTGCAGAGTTTGCTTGCCACAAGATCAACCAAGATAAATGTTCCATGTTAGCATGACTCCAATGCAAAGCTTCCAATAAGCAGACAGATCCAGGTTTGGAAAAATAACACCATGAGATGGCAAGACTGAATGTGCGTAAAAATAAGCAGACAAAAAAAAAAACCACGCACGAGTAAACGAGCACATGGCAAGCATCAGCACAGCTCCTTCCAGCACTCAGCTAACATAACATGCCTTAGCCACAGGCCACAGAATAAACACAGCAAAACCAGATCGTTAGGTGGAAACAAATGTTCAAAGAGGGACAGGAAACTTTCTCTAGGCACGTCAGAAAAATTCTTTGACTATATATACAATTTAGTGAATTTCTAGAACTGAAAGCAAGGAATCTGCAGTAGCTGTTACAGCTACAAAAAAGATTTCAGCTTAAAAAATTACACAGAAGTGCTAAAGCTGTGAATTAATATAAATTGAAGCACTAATGAGGAAAGTTTAAAGACATCAATACTGATAGTAATTGGTTATTCAAGCAGAAGATACCCATGTAATTTCTTCGAACAGTGTCCTCAAAACAACTTCAATTTTTTTGCACATATAGTATGTAGCAAACTGAAGATGCAAAGCCAGAGACAGCACAAAACATAAGATCTATCAAGTCAAACAGGCCATCCTACTGCATTTTCCTATGTAAAACATTAAGAATCCAGTACTTAAAAAGAAAAACTTCTATCCAAAAATGCTGTGATATCTCCACCTCTTGTGCTACAGAGTGCAACAAGCAAAAGCAGAACTGGGGTCAAGTTTCCTATGGAATGGATGGCCATTGCCTGGACATTTAAGAGAGGACTACATACAAGTAGCACCTCACAAGTACTTTTAAGAGGTCAATTTTTAATGTATTAAAAATTCAGCAGCCACATTTGAATCAATATTAAATAATGGAACTGAATATCCTTAAAAAGCCTCAAAATTCTCTGCAATTAGCATGGTTTCATAAATCTTTTTGACAGGAAAAGAAAATTAAAACTACTGAAGTGGGTAACTTACATAACCTTCATAACCTCCCACTTGGTTTACTGCTCCAGAGCTTACTTAAGGGGAGAAGGCAGCCTAATCAAAACCACTGATAGGCAGTATCTGCAGAAAAGATGTCCACAGGCACTTTCAGAGAAAAGGAGACACAACTGTCTGAGGAGAATGTTAAAGGGCCTCCAGTTCAGAGGGGAAACAAGAAACACGACACATTAACAGAAGTGCTGCAAAATTAAAAAGGGTGCTCAAAATACAGAGTATTGATTCAAGTGTGAATCCACAACTTGGGGATGTCAAGGCAGAGAGATGTGCAGCTGGGAATAAGCAGGAAGCACAACAGCTAGACAGTATAAAAAGAGGAATTAGTTATTTAATTTTTAACACTGGTCATGCTTTTTGCTCCTGGAAACATGTACACGAAATTATTAGTGTGCTGCAACTGAGCCTGGAACAACAAAAAAGTATAATGGTTCTGCTTTTCAAAAATGTTCATGGCACTAAGCCACGTATTTTATATTACTTTCATCAAAAACCATACTCCTTTGAAAAAACAATACTAGCACTTTGAGACATGTCCCATGCATGCTAGTGATGTAAAGAGATTCATGCACATACATACAAATGTGAGTTAGACTTCATAATAAGCTATCCATATCTTTAAAAGAAGATAAGTCCCTGACATATCTGTAAAAGAACAGATCAAGGAAATGTGGACTAAAACAACCCAAAAGACACTGCCAACAGTCTTCATGAAACAAACTTTTTCTTCTTTTTCTACGACAGATCTGACAGGGAACAATAGGTTTAAATTAAAAATACAGATAACTACCTTCCCATTAGTCACTGACACAGTTCAAACACAGATTTTTGGCAACAGAACCACCATAATTAAATTCTTAAACCAAACATTCTGCAGATCATAAGATTTTACATCTACTCCCCCTAAAATGTGTTTATAAGAGAAGTAACTGAGAAGAGCCTTAACATACTAGTATTTTACCCCATGTCCAGCTGAAACTATTTTTATATTGCTTCAGAGATCATTTTTGACAGTATGTTCAACCACAGACTCTGTAATAGTATTTTCTTTTTTCCTGTTAGTAACTCAAAGAAGCACAATTTCACAATCCAGAATTTCAAACGGGATTAGTGAGACCCAAACACTGAATGGGTGGAAGGTTATTTACTGAGAGAGAAAGCAGGGCAATGAAACAGAAAAGTTATCAGTGGGCTGATGATGATTACAATAAAATCCCTTTCCCTGATGTAAAATGTCATTCAAGTACATAATTAAAATAATGCCTGATGTAGAAAGGCTGAGAGAGAAACTAATGGAAGCACTCATATCCTACTAAATTCACTTGTAAAAATAATCTGAAGAACTGTATACACACAGAATACTGCAGTACTTTGACAGGACGACGTAATATTTACGTCTCAGAGAGTTTCCAGTTTAATAACGTTAATGTTGTTTCATGCAAGCAATTCTGCACAAAAGCCAGATGACAGAGTACAGCCCATGCACAGAAGGTTTCATTTTGATGGCTAGACACAGCAGTCATGTTTTAGCACTCAGAAGAAAGACTGACAAAGAATGTTTACGTAGAGAGACATACAAGAGTTTCTTTGCCATTTTCATTCAGTTTTGCCCACCTGAAAAGATGTTCCATTAACAGGAAACAGTGGTACAGAGGTATCTTCTGTACCATGTCATACAGAATCAAGCGACACCCACCACTCCTAACAGTTCTCTCTGTGCCCTTGAGTCAAACTCTCCCTCTTAAATAGATTCTGGAACAGGCAAAAGTGGGGGGAAAGAAAAATCTTTCACAGAATATAGAGGTCATATCAATTGGCAAGAAATTACTTTGAAGGCATGTGATCATAGGAAGGACAGAATTTAATAGCTGGCAATAAGCACATGGAAAACAACTGAATCACAGCTAAGTTACAAAAAAACAACTAGTGATAGTAGTAAAAACTAAAAAAAAAGTAAAGAAAATTCAAAGCAGACTGTAAATCTATAAAACTTCAAGGAAAACTCTGGTTTAAGCATGATATACAGTTTAGAGCGTTGATAATGCTTCTTCAGAAAATATGCAACAATCAGTTTTACTTTTTTCTGAAATAAGCTAAACCAGCAGCCCTTATTACACTCTTGAGTGTCAGCAGTTCTTCCATTCATTTATCAACAGTTCCTTGGCTTAATCACTTTCCATTTTATTACTGGAATGGCTTAAATTAAGCCAAAAATCATGTACTTTAAAGTTTTCACTTCATGCACTTTCAATAACCACCAAACTTCTAGAGCCAATTCATAAATGCTGATAAAAACTGTGACATCTCCAGTGATCGCACATTGTGTTTGTCTCAGTAGCAACTTGATGCTACACAGCTCAAGGGTTAACATCCATGTTTATATAACTAATGTCTTTCTAACGAAATATTCCACCTTTATACACAACAAGTGGGTGGATTATTTAACTGCATTTTAAAAATAGGTTTCAGAATAAAACCATGGACGTTGCAGTGTTCTTTTTAAAACTGTGCTGTACACTTAAGAGAACACTCCAGAAGATTAAAATTCTGCTGTGACACTGGGGCATACAGATCATTTTACTGTGACATGTGTCAGAGATTACCTGCTTCTGTTCTTTCATTTATTTTTCAGAAGAACAAAGCTTTATAACCTTGTAGGCTGTTTTTAGTCACTGACATGTTAAATAACATTTGCAGCAAGTATGTTCATATATGAGTATAGCACAGGTGAGATTTGGAGACAATTTTCTGAAGGCAACAAGGGTTTCTGGTGTTCTTTTTGAAATATAAATTTTGCTAACATGTCAGCTGACAAATGCATGGTCAGGTATTTCACAAGGAAAAATAACGCTATATTTAAAAGAAAAAATAGAACTGGAATGTGAAAAAAAATATAGACAAGACACACTTAGATCAGGACAAGAATACAGTATGAAATTACAGAAATATTTATAATTGTCTCCTGTAAAATCTACCCATGTTATACCAATCCTTACATTGGAATCATTAACCACATGTCAATGATCCTTTATGTTAAAGAGCAGCAATGCAGAAACAGAACCCAACTTACTGCAAGGACAACTGCTGCTGAAAGAACTTGAAAACCAGGACAGGCTTTGACAGAACTGTCATTCAAAATGACAGATTTATAGAGACAATATACATTTTACATATTTGCTTCTTCTGATGTCACTGAATTATGAAAAAATCCCACAATGCAACCTAACTACGCTAACCTGACTAGACTAGGTTTTAGTTGCCTATTTTAACATTCATGTTCTTTCCCTGACCCTTATCATTTATGAAACAGTTAGATGCTGTCTCAAATTATAGGAAGCATATTTCCCTGCTAACAAAGATAGATTTCAAAAGCATAAACTCAAAACAAATGGGAAACATTTTCAACTACACAAAAAACACCAATAAAAAATGTATGGCAGATTGATTTATGCTGAGGTTATGGTAAAGACCAAAGCTAATTCTGACACGCTTAAGAATTACATTAGTTTTTTGGTCCTTTAATAGGACTAAATTATATGACAATCATCTGCATGCTGTGACAGGACAAATAACAGCAATAAAGGTAAAGAAAACAGAAAATGTCCTAACCATACAGAGGAAGCAAAACTCAAAAGAATTTACTGTATTTCACTCAAAGGATTCTTTTTAATCTTGTATTTTAGAACACAGCAAAACAGCATAATATTATACAACTATGAAAGCAAATATGTAACTTTTTAAATTATTCAAAAGTCGTAGTAAGGAGAACGATTCATAAAACTACAGATTTTGCACCTGGGATGAATAATCCTGAGCATCAGCACAGACTGAAAACCAACTGGCTCAGAAACCAACAGCCCCAAGGGAAAAAATATATGGGTTACAGTGGATGCCAAGCTCAGTGTGAGCCAAGGGCACATCCTCCCTGCAAACAGGGCAAACCACACATGGGGCTGTGCTCATTAGGACAAATGCAGCAGCAGATCAGTGAGGCTGCACATGGACTCCTCCATCACGTTCTGGGTTGCCAAGTTCAGAAGAGATTAGAACACACAAGAGAGGGTCCAGCAAATAGCTGCTGCCCAGAGGGACACGGCCTATAGCACATGCCCTGTAAGAAGAAGCTGGAGGAGCCAGGTTTGTTCTGTCTGACAAAAGAGGAGGTTCAGAGCAGATCTAACAGCAGCCTACAACCACTTGAAGGAATCAAAGACTAGAGAACTACTAATCTTGCAGTAGCTGCAGAGAGTACAGAAAGGACCAGTGGTCACAAATCATAGCATGGAAGTTTTAAAGTGGGCAAGGGGAATGAAGCACTGCAACATGTTACTCAATAATTATGAAATGCCCTTGAAATTTTTGAGGTTTTAGCTCATCTGAAGAACACTGCTGACCTGATGTAGTGTGGCTAGCAGTCATACTTTCAATGGGAATCAATGAAACAGGACAAAGAGATCCCCTTACAGTTTGTATGGTTCCACTTGGCTACTTCCCACTCTGCCACCCTGGTTTTAACATTGCCTTCTTAGAAGATCAATGTTTTTCTTGTCTTCCTGCATTTGCTGACCATCACAAGCCACTGCAAGTACAGTAAACAACAGAACCTGCTCAGAACTAAATTCTTGAGATTTGTTTTTATTAAGTTAGTAACTTAGTCTTTAATTCAGCATAAACTATTATTTTTGCCACACTGTACGCTAGCATTTAAAATACTAGCTTGATACAGAAATAAAAATAACCACATAAAACTTTATTTCAGAAGTAGTATATATTAATGAAAGCTCTTGATTATCAGTCCCTCTGGATGACCACCAGAGAACCATCACTATCTTTACTAAGAGACAGACAATAGCAACAGGCAAGTTCCTTTAGAAATAGAGATTATATACAAATTTTAATTGCCTCAGATAATTTTGTTATAAAGAATATACGTAAGAGTTAAATTCCTGAAATCACATACTGTCTCAGGACTCTTGACAAACTGCTCTCAATAAAACATTTCACATGCATAAGAGAATGTTAGGGCTGCCATAGAAGGCAAAATGGCCATGTAATTTTGTGGGAGGCCATGATGAAGCCTGGAAAAAACAACTGTACAAAAATGTGGTGTAATGCATTGGCTAATAAGCCCAAGAGCAAGGATATGGAAGATTATTGCATACTTGTTTTTCTAGACCTAACATGATACAGGACACCACTTCCGTGACACAAAAAGGCACAACTTTCCTGTAACCCCATCAAATCAGTTACAAAAAACAATTCAGATTTCATTTTTACTCCGCATGAAATGGAAAACACTATGAAGGGGAAAGAAAAATCATTATAAAGATGTGGGGTTTGAACCTTTAATAAAGATGTGGTGACTCCATACCTTCAATAAATCTAACTTTTGTTTTGTTAGCAATTACAAAATACTTAAATGCCAGAACAGTAAGCAAAATAGTTTAAGTTCACTGACATGAAAAAACATTCTTTTATGCGACACAGACCTAAAATAAATACTTGAAAGGAACTAAGAATATTCCACTATATCTTGGTTTTCATTCTCCTTCAGATAGAAGTGCTAGAATAAACATTCTCACTAGTTTACATTGCTGTGTTTTTATGAGGTTAATAACTGAACTGCCAATCAAAACCCGTATAAATACAGTAGTTAAATACCTTCTCCTTTAGAAGCACTTTTATTTACAAGAGAGCTAGCCAAGATTTCCAAAGGACTGCATGGTCTGGTTTGCTTTGATCTCTTAAGCTCAAGTTTCTTTATACCTCTTGTTTTGCTATTTATTACACTCTTTGTGTGATCAGGTATGGAAACATAGAGCACCTGCACAGAACAAACACATCAGGAAAAGTGTGACTTAAGAGGAGTAATTATGCAACACAGTTCAATAAAATAACTTGTGAAGAGCACTTTTGCCAGGGCACTTTTGCTGCGATGTTAGATAGAGAAGTATGCATACAATGGGCTCAGAATAAAACCAGGGGAGCACCACTTAAACCCAACACCACAGATACAACCTGGCACCCACATTAATCACCACTCAACTTCCACATACACAGACAAATGTATCTTTACTTGTATACATGTACATAAAACTATGGCTAAAACCGAGTTTAAAATAACTACTTTAGAAATAATTACTTTTAACGAAGTTTTTTTAGGACGCTGAACTGTGCATATGTGTCTATGTATATACAAATGTATGCACACAGATATAACTGAAATTAAGAGATATGCATATATATCTAGAAAGCCTCCAAGAATTCTGTTCAACCACTGCCTATAACACTACTATCTTTAATCTCTTACCACAAATTTAGCATTGTAAATTTCAACTCCAATAATCCACACTTTCTCTCTGAGAATATTCTGTGAAGAGTAGCAGCTTTTGATTTAGTATAGTGAAGGTAATGAATAAGGGATATGTACATTATGCATGGATCCAAATAGAATAATTACCTCTATTCATACTAATGAAAACTTTTAACACTACAGAAGAAACTAAATTACCTACTCATGTGGCTAGTTTACATTAATTTTTGTTTCATGGAATGCATTTTACTCACTTGGCAGAAACAAACATTAACATTCTGTCCCTAATTTATTTCAAACAAGTGAATGAACTGGAGTTACCTTGGGCCAGCATATATATTTTTAGGATGTTTCACTTTGGGTACACTTTCATTCAGGTCACTTTACCAAGTTCATCTTTCTATTTTCTGATGCTGACTTAAGACGGGATGTTACGAAGATACTCCCTGTTCAGGAGAGCAGATACACATTTGAACACCAGTGATTTAAGTGTGTTTTAGGCCCCAGAAATGTGACTGGGATTTATGTGGGTTATTGCTGTTCTGGCTCTGTATAAACAAGATAAAATTTTGAAGTAAAAATGGTTCTGTAGGTTTTAGGCATTTTATCAAAAACACACTCTGTTCCTAAAACCAGCAGATACCATACAGACAAAGAGCATCCTCAGCCTCAAAAAGAACAATCCATATTTTCTGCTACAGGAGATTTTAGAGTTTTAGTTTAGACCTGTAAAACAAACAAAAGTAATTGAAGCAGTAACACAGAGGGAAACATTTGTTTAGGAGCTTATTTTCAATTTCTTTCTGTTTCTGCACAAAACTTTCATAAATTTTGCCTTCAACTTACAAGTTAATAGCACCTTATCATCATTATTCTTGTTATAAAGGCACTTAGGGAGCCTGTTCAAAATAATGTTTAAACAAGCATATTGTTATTGAACTATTAATCAGCAAAGGCCATAATGGTTATCTGAGTCAGCCTGAACTTTTGCATGTTTTCTTGAGACAGTTCTAAGATTAATTCTTCTAAATCTGTCAAAGTCAATAAAAAAAAAAAGAGAGCCAGAGTATTAAAAACAAAAAAGTTGAACAAAATAAATGTGGCCTATTTTTAGCACACAGAAGGGGAAGGGATTTTTTTTCTTAACAAAAACAACCCCCTCACAAGGCAATGGACTGCAACAAATCCTTGGTAACTACTTTGAAACCATTCACCAGAACAACTGAGGTGGCATGGAGGGAACAGTCTGCAGAAGGTGACACAGAAGGAGCCAGAGGAAAAGCACCAGAGGCATTGAAATGGCTCGGTCACCTCATGAAACCTCACTGTCACTGACACAGTATTTCAACAGAAGAGCTGCACCAGGCCAAAGCTGCCAGAGAAAATCCATTAGAGAATCACTAACAGGATCCAAGATAAAGCAATCCCAACCCTTCCACAGCCTGCACTCCAAGAGGTACAGGGCTCAGCGAGGCCGGCTTGTGAATGGAGCTGTACGTGTGTATCCCTGCTGGGGTGGGCACAAGAGGCTCAGCACTCCTGGAGCCATGGCCGCCGTCACCATCCCCTCACACGGAGCTGGACCTCAGCTGGCACACGGGAATTGTGCCACTGGTGCATCCCCCAGTGGGCACTGAGTGTTTATGGGCCACAGTAACTGTGAGCATCCCCTCCAGGAAACTCACCTAAGGGCTACCCCAATTTATGACACTCATGTGCCACTACAGCCTGACTACATCGGAACCACCGATGTTTATTTCAGCTTATCCCAAAATAGCACTGGCCACTCCTCTGTGGGCAACACAGACCCATCCTGGAAGTGATCATCTGCTGGAAATGTCCAGTAAGATTGCTGTTAAGACTGACAAAACATCATGGATGTCAGACAGACTTTTCAGCTGCTAAGTTAGAAATACTGCAAGTGTTAGCCTGCCAGGAGTGGAATATTTAACAGGAATCATATACTTCTGATGTAGTCTATGTATTTTAAGCTACAACTCAAAAGTAGCTTAGAGAAAAGGAAGATAATATCAGACTCGTTTAATTTAGGGATAATGCTATGAAAAGAGATGTTTGCATTAGAACATTCACTTTCTAGTGTTATCCTCTAACTTTTTACAGAGTTAAATGTGATTCCTTATGGTCTTAAAAACCTTAACGTTAAAGAAAATGCATTCAATTTAGGAGAAAAAAATGAACCAATTTAAGTGGTTTTAGAAGTAATTTGATTTTACTCAGTGACCTTCAAGTGTGCAAGCAACCACTTAAACTGAGAAGTGCTGAACACTCAACTTGCAATAAAAACAAGGAAAGCAGAGGGCAGTCATGCATGTTGACTGTCTCACAGCCAGCAGAGCATCTTCATAACCTGTTAACATCTACATAGTTTTCATCTTATTGTAATTAAAAAGATAAGTTCCCCTCTTCCAGAGTTTGAAGTCAATAACATCTACTGACAGCTACAAATGGCAATAAAAGTTGTTTCTTGCTTTTCAAATAGCTTTAAACCAACACTAAAAATATTTGTGCTGGTTTTGGCCAAAATCTAGCAATATATCCTCTGGGAGAAAACCAGGTTACAACCACCCTTCCCCCCATCAGCAGCATTCATACTCAAATTCCAAGCAGTGTGAGTATTAACTCCACAGAAAATATATGTTGACAGCTAAGTCCTTTTCTGCATATGCATTATCCCATCACTACACCATAAATACATAGGAGCTTCCCTCCTCCCAAAATGCAAATATATACATATACACACCAGTTATGAAATGCAAAAATCATGAGGCATTTCAGCCTTGCTTAAAACCCTGTTTTTTAATCAAGGAGTTGAAGCTTTTCCTTCTTGAAAACTCCTCCACCAAGGTGAGACGCAGAGGGAATTCTCCCCGGTTCCCACTCCTTCTTTGAATCCCAGATTCTACCTGAGACCATTGGTCACTCTTTCTCAGGACTCTACAACACTTGTATTCCAAATCAAAAAATTTCATTTTCAGATAAACCAGGATGAACCTTTTTTACTACCCTAAAGACTGTAGCTCAGTCTCAAGCACAGTACGCAGATCATCAACAGGCCCCTCAGGGTGGTGCCTCCAGGAGAGCTGTAGAGGAACATTTTATAAGGGCGTGTAGGCATAGGACAAAAAAGAATGTCTTTAAATTGACAGAGGGCAAGATTAGATCAGATATTAGGAAGAAATTCATTACTGTGAAGCACTGGAACGGGCTGCCCAGAGAATTTATGGATGCCCTGTCCCTTGAAGTGTTCAAGGCCAGGTTGGATGGGGCTTTGAGAAACCTGGCCTAGCACAAGGTGTCCCTTTCCATGGCAGGGGCGTTGGAACAAGATGTTCTTTCAGCTCCCTTGCAACTGACATCATTCTATGATGCCAGAGCAGCCGGTGGGAAGATGTGCCTGGAAGCTGGGACCCTCTCCTGAGTCCCTGCCTGGGTGCAGGGCAGATCCCAGCACAGAGTTCAAGTGCTGAACAGCAGTGGGGCTGGGGAACAGCTCACAGCCTATCCCACCCTAGCCAGGTGAGTTAGCATGCAGACACAGCAAGAATGAAGTGCCTGCACCAACACAGACACCTGTGCTGCGAAGGGCTCAGAGAAGTGGAGCATTTTCCCTAAAGCACACCATGATCTGTGCAGAACACACTTTCTGTAGCCAAGTATCAATGGGCACAGTGTAAGACTTCTTTCCAACCTTCCTCAGTACTTTGAATTTATGTGACTAGAATTCCATTCCAAGTCTTGTAGATTTTAAATTATCATAGCATTTAAGAAAATTGTATTCCCAAATCAAGTATATAAAGCCTAACCCAAACCTTCTATAAGTAAGTTATCTGGGCCATTTTTCAAATGCAAATTCTCTGAAATTCAGAGCATCATTTAGCCAAATACACACACACTTGTGGCAGCATTAGAAGTTTTGATACAGTCTTTCTCAGAAAGAGAAAAGCCAGAGAAGAGTTCTAACTTTATTTTCACTAGAAGAGAAAGCTTAACATGTGTAGTTGCATGGACCACTGTGAACAGTCTTCACACAACTCCTCTCTCTTCTGCCTGCAAGACTGCACACAGTTGTTACTCTTCACATATTCATTTTCCAACTCATCTTTTTATTTTGTCCATGCTAAAATTAAAAAGATGAACCATTACTTCATGCTCCAAAGCCTCCTTCTGAAAGTCTACACAAACTCTTCAGCACCCCAGTTCTACCAGTGTCAGAGCAACTCTTCTTGAGAAACCAGCCAGAAGGTCCATCCATTTTCAGAGAGATGCCCAGAACAGCCCAGCAATAACCTAACACCCTGCTGACACAAAAGTGACTGACTTAACCTCCTAATCTAAAATCAGGTAAACTGGAAACCTAGGCAGTGTCCTAATGGGAGACTTGGTCTCCGGACAGACTGCCTCTTAATGCAAACAAGAACATCCTCAAAGCAACAGAACACGCAGCTCAAATCCAGGTGACTTTCACAAAAAGCTCCTATAGATCCAAATTGCTAAAATGCCAGTGCTTTGGAAGTTGCCAGATTTAGAACTGGAAAAAAAAATTGCTTTGTTTTAATATATGAATTCTCGTCCAGCAAAACCACCTTGAGTTTAAAGCTCCCGAAGAGAAGCGCCCAAGAGCAGCTGCACCCGGGGACGCGGCTGCAGGGAGCTGTGCAGCAACGGTGACACCTCGTGGTGCCAAACCACACAAACACAAACCTCTCTCTTCCCAAACACAACCCACCTTACACCCACCTGCGGGCTTCTCCTGCAGAGACAGCAGCTACAAATCACATCTCTGCCTGTTTTCACACCTCCTGTATCTCACTGACCTATCTTAAGAAGTGTCTTCCCAATCCCTGTGTCATGGTTTTGACAAGCACACATGGGAAACAGTAGAAGTGACTACATGCAATGTTTAATGCAAAACTGACAAACAGACGAAGAAAAGAAAGCCAGCCCAGCTTTAACATCTTTTGGTCAAAATGAATGCAGAGAAATTACTGTAAACAAAAAGTTTCATAAAAACTAACACTGTCATTAATAAATTTAATTCAGCTACATAAAAGGTTCCTTTCCTTCATTCTGCCATCTTACATCGCCAACAGATGCTCAAATGCATTACTTTCTGCAGCTTCACAAACAGAAGTCTCAGATTCCACAGATCATCACACTGCATGCATTTGAGAAGTCAGTTAGCCTACCCACTGCAGAAGTTAGTGCCAAGTTTTTCCCAAAGACTCAAGTTTAAAAGAGCAGGGTGTCTATCTCTTTCAGTAAGTACTCAATATAAAAATGAAAGGAAAAAAAAAAGAAACTTTAAATGCTGTTATAAAACCAAAGTAGGAAGGCAAGAAATGAAAAATACTTTTTATTGCTCTGCTTGGGCTTCAGGAGGGTTACAGGAGTGAATTTAGAAGTGACTTGGGTTTATGACAAAACAGGAATAATTTCATGCAGTAGAGCAGCTAACATTTCAAACTGTTTTGGGGAAAGAGTTATTTTCTAAGGGAAATCTCCCTCCAGTTTCCCACCTGTATTTCTTCCTCATGACCATACATGCACAGGAACTAAGTTTTCCAAGTGACACCTGAAATCAATTCTTTCACACAGCTAAAATGGCACCCATGTAACATCTAAAAGATGACAGACCAGTATCCTCCCAGGACATTTAGTTTTTCAAAATATGCATGAAAATTTTATTAGTTACATGGATCAACAGTAAGGAACCTCTATAAAAAGAGTGGAATTTTTGAAGGTAAATTGTAACAATTGCCTTCTTTCAGAAACTGCATGCTTTGCTTGTGATGTGAAAATCCATTAGGAATTTCTGCAATGGTTACCATAATACTCATACCATGACCACTCCATAGCCCCACGGGCTTACCCAGGAATATTTTTTAATGAGTTTATTCTACATCCAGGGTTATTTTCACATTCCTCCTAGAGCAGAAACCTCAGTTAAGGAGCACAGGGCATGGACATGCTTCGTTTGCTGAAAAAGCTAAAGGAAGGGGCTGCAGGCCAAAGAAAACATGGGGGTCCTTGTGCACTAACTGGAGGGTGCAAAGAAACCAGAATGCTCAGGACTGGGGCGTTTTAAGAGTCAGAGGAGAACAGATGTTACATAAAGTGAAACAGCAAGCGATTTGAAGAATCCAAGGGCAAAATCCCTTGGAAGAAAAATGGCTCTGCAAGCTGCAATTTTTGGAGCTTGGAAGAAAGAGACATGACAGCATTCTAGAGTAGAAGACTAAAGGGGAAAATCTCAAACATTGGGGTGAAAATACCTCCAGATCCGCTCTAGACGGAAGTGAACTTATGTGTAACCACTGTTCCACTTCCCTTTTACCCCCTTTCTCTTAGCCCTCAAGAGCAATAGGTCTATTTTGTGACCATGAGAGACACTGGGCTTTTGGAAGAGCCACTGGTAGCAAAACCTCTCAGCACCATTCCACTCCTGTGAAACTGCACATGACTCCAAATTAACTCTGTGTTTAACAGCAGATATTTATGGCCCTTCCACTTACTTCTTGGAAGAACGGTTTATGCACAGCTAGATGTTCTTGTAACATCGTGATTCAAATATATCCATAAAGCAAGGAACATTTTCAAATTGCTGTAGGCTAAGGTCAGGTTTCGCAAACTTATAATTGATACAAAGTGAAGCTTACCTATTTTTTTTGGAATTTTCATCTTTCCCTCTTTTAACTCCAAAAATTCTTGTAATCAGAGCACTAAAAAGAAGCGTAGATGAATTTCGTACCTAAAGGAAAAAGTAAGAACTATGCTTTAAAAATCCCTTTGAAATGTACAAAATTTTTTTTAATATAGTCATTAATGTACAGTCAAAAAGTAGAACAGCTAAGTGAAAAGCACACTACAGGTCAGCACATGGAAACTTCTAATTCAGAGCATCTTTCCAATCAAGATGTTACTACTGGAAAGTTCAGGTTCTTTAGAGACGTCTATCTATATGTCTATGTCTATATAAGGAATACATCCAGATTTCCAGGGGTTCAAAGCATTCACCCTTATGCATAGCAGATGATGAAGTGTTCTGCCTGAATATGCCATATGCAATCTTCCCTTCAAGAGCAAAGTAACAGTCAGAATAAATGCAAATGCACTCCTTACTAGCTAAGTGCACCGACTCCAAATTTAACAGCCAGAGAGACTTTCACCTATAAGGTAATCTTTGTACCTACTTTCTGTGAATATCAGCACTTCAAATTAAGAAAAATTAAATAAAAAAACCACAACCAAAATTATGACTTTTTGGCAGGTCTACATTCCATTTTACTGTACCTTAAAATTTTACATTCCAGAAATTGTGGTACTGCCATTTATAAACACGAGCAAAGCTTCCCTGAACAGCACCACTCTATATCCTGTTAAATTAGAGAAGCAAGATTAAGAATTAACTTACTGCCCAGACAGGTGACATAAACCCTAGAATTGATGCTTTTATTCCATCTGCAACATAAGGCATGATGTTTTCACCTAACCGTGTATCTCTATACAGTGCCCGGAGGATATTTAAAGCATGAACCTGTGTTGGGAGAAGAAATATATGAAATATAGAAACTCACTAGTAAATATCTTAAATCCAGTTTATGTAATTACAACAGTGAATATGCAAAGCAAAAACAATCTATATACACATTTACAGCACTTTATTTCCATATTAAATGCAAGAAATACTGCTGCTTAAAAATGCATTAAAATGGTGCTGCAGTAAACACTGTTAAAAACAGTTAAAATTTAAAAATATATTCCTCTAACAACTACAGTTATTAGTTGCAAGTGAAGGCCAACATTCTTTTTTCCTTAGCTTATCATGGCTGTAAAAATAACTTTTGAAGTTCAGAATCATCTTTTCTAACATTCTTGACATGCTGTAAATATTGTGAGAAAAAATAAACTACAACTCAGAGGAGGGCAATATTAAGCTAAAACTGACAGCCAGGCTGGCTTTACCATGTGGAGCATTTTCTGATATTTCTCTGCCCTCTGTAAGGGAAGGTGGTAATACGTGTAACTTCACAGACTTTGACAAGGCTACATAAATCTATACCTGCAGAAGAGCTGGCAGAATCATTAGAACACACTTCTATGTATTGTGAACAAATTATGGCTTGCATTTACAAACAGACAGAAAGGTCATGATAGCATTTTGAAGTTACAGGTCTTGCCATTGAAGTAAGTGTTTTTAATATTCCAAATGTATTTAAGTTTTAGAAGTTACGACGTATAACTAACTCAGTTTTCGTGGAGTGTTTTACTACAACTCATGCATAAATAACTCATTTATTTACTTTAAATGTAAGCAAAGCTTGTTCATTTACAAACTTGTAAAAAGGAAGTTACTTATCTATCTGTTTAGAAATATGCTAGAGGCAGTAAATTGCTCATGTATGACTTCACTTGCTGTACTAGGAAAAAGCCTATGGAATTATACCCAATCCATTTTTCATTATGTTTTACAGTAACTTCAAAACCTTGCACATGCAAACACATTTTAAAATCTAGCAATTGATAATAAGAAGAGAATATCCTTATTAGAAACACACACTTTCCTTAACTGTTTGAAATAGTGCAAAACACACTTTTGACATTTGCCTTCTGATGAGAGCCGACTTTTACCTGTGGAATTACACTTAATGGTTCATTCAAAGGTGCAGCCAGAGATATCAATTCTTTCATTGCCATTTTCAGCAAATCTGTTTTGCTCTTCTTTGGTTCTGATGCCAACAAAGCCTACAGAAAGGAGAAAAAAACTTAAAAATCAGGTGTTTCTAGCCAATTTTCTGTACTACCAGTTCTGCACCACATTCCTGTATTTACCATACCACTGCCTCGCTTCTGATGATACAGAAAGACTAAAGAAAAATTTGCAAAGAGTTTCAGTTTCAACTCTTAGCTTTGTTCAAAGCTTCTCAGTATAAAAATCACAGCATTTATGACAGCAAAAATGCTGTACTATACATACTTACATTTCCTAGCACGGACTTCTTTTTAGGTTAATAACACATATTTAAGATGATAAGGGCTGGCCAAATAATAAATTCTGCTTTGCAACACAGGATAAAACAAGCAGCCCATTTTTAAAAAAGGAGAAGAGATTCATCTATCTCCATATAGTTTTTCAATGGATAGGATATCCAGCTGAGATGAAAATACTGTAATTCAGTTCTCTAAAATTCAGGACTGAATTTAGAACAGTCTTTCTCTCTCTGTCTAGTAGCTCTTGCTGAATTTGTCCAAGTTAGTACAAAGGATAATCATAAATAATTTATTACCAATAAAATATTATCATCCATTTGTGCTTTGGGGCCTAGAGTCTGTTCAGCATCAGTAAGAACCAAATGGATCAACTGCAAGCCAAATGAAATACAGGAAATGAAACCCAGGAGTAGTTTCTGTCAGTTTATCAGTACCTTCAATGATAGGAGAAACAAAGAGGACAGGTGGGAAAAAAAGGTGTTCATGAAGTACAAAGAGCGGAGAATGAACTGAAGACTAAAATTTCGTAATGTTAAAGCTGAAACTTGTATTTTCCCACCCACTAACTGGAGCTGTACCTTTGCAGTATTCAGTAATAGCATTCCTATTCTAAAGAGGTCATGGAATGGTTATAACCTTAAAAATTACATACTCTCATTAAAATAGATGTGTTTTAGTTAAACAAGAACACATCACAGGATGTGTTAGAGACCAATAGCAAAGAGACCACAATGTGCCTTGATTTTTATGGATTAATAAAATAACTAATTTTTTTTACTATTAGGATACACATTACAACTTGTATTTTTATTATCTGAATGCAACATGCCATTGAAAGTTTAATTCATTTTACTGAGTTTACAGGCACATTCAAAACTACTGCCAAAGAACACCTCTCTTTACTATAAAATTACAATTTGAAAATAGTTTATTTCAGACTAATTCTAATGTTAATTTAAAACCTTCCCATTAATTGACTAGACTAACTTTGTACCCTTCCAGAGCTGTTAAAAAAGAACTCTCTGACCTGTTTATCCAGAGCTGTGGAACACTGCAAGCTTTGCCCTAAGGAATCAGTAGGCCAACTGCAGACTACACACATTTTCTGCAGTAGGATGCCACTGGCTCCTCCTAGACCTTACAGTAACATAACTTTTCACATAATAAGTAATTTGAACATGCTTGGTTTTTTTCACGTTGTCAAGATTAAAACTAGAGAATGTCCACCAGATGCAAACTGTGTGGTGTGAATGGGGAAACCAGAAAACATGAAATGACCAAATTCCTTCTGTAGCTAACATACAAGTGAGAAAGATATTTAACTACTGAAACGGAACAAGAAAAATGTCTCTAAAACCAATGCCCTACTTCTGATCTCTGCTGCCTTGCACACACACATCTAGCAAAGCCAGGAGCAGGCTGTGACTGACATAAGAGGTCAGACAGAAGCTGGCTGCCTCAACTTTCTCAGGGCAAACGCAGAGTGGAAAACAAGCAAGATGAATTATTCTGGCAGGGAGAGCTTGCTCCCAGCAGTCCCTCAGATTCTTGGAACGTGCTTGAGACTGTACTTCAGAGAGTGAAGAAAGTTAGAAATCGTATCATTAATCTTGGACTCCTGTCTCAGAAAACTGGGTGAAAATCAAAATCATGGAGGTTAATCTAGGGGAAAGCAAATATGGCTGCTTTGAGGAACAAAGGAATGAAAACAGCTGAAGTGTAATCTGCAAAACCAACTCTGCAGTGACTGACCCCACAAGGATGTAGATGAGCTGCTGCATACTAATGTGGGGCACTCAGCAAGAGGTGACACTTCAAGCAGAGACAAAACATTGCCATGCAGCCATCAGTTGTGAACTTGGCAGAAGTCAAAGAGGCTGGGATTTATGGAGCTGATGGTAACACAGGGAGTGGGAAGAATGTGGGAGCATGGCCCCAGCTTCACAGATAGAAGTCTTCAGTAATCTACTCCTTCACTGCACTTGAGACTGCCAGTCAACATCTGTTAGTGTGACACTATTACTTGTGCTTTATTGCTTTTCAATGGCCTTCCCAAGTTCTTTCCAGTATTTTGTAGGCCACCATTTTACAATTCTGTGAAGGTCTGCTCATATTTTACCAGCCTCTTGCTTTGCACTGAAGTAGCACATAGCTACATGGTTAACAAAGCCTTACTTAATCTCTGAATTAATTTATGAAGGGGTTGAAGTGGGAAAAATAAGTATGTAATTTCCTTTTTTCTAATGTCCTTTCTGGAGAGCCCATTGAAGTCAGAGGCAGTAACATGAGTTGGTACCTGTATGTAGAATGGAATTCCTGCACTCCGTCTGGTTGCACACAGTGTGGAAGAAGGATCACAAGACTTGATTTCTTCTAACACGCAGCTTAGCCACTGCTCTGGCATCTTGTGCAGGCTCTCACTGTTACACCTACATCAAACAAATATATCAGAAACATGAAACAAGTGAATAAAACAAGGATAAAGTCAAAGAATGCATTTAGCAACCTTAAGAATTATTTCTTACTGTAAGTTAACATCTCCAAGCACATACGCAGACTTTTATTATAAAATAAGATGAATTAAAAAAAAATTGCACATTTTTCCAATGTTGGTACAAATTATATTAACCCTACTTATTAAATGCCACTAGCAAAATATATTTAACTGAACAGAAAACAAGATTCTGTGCCTCCATGCTGCAAGTATTCTCTTCTGCCAAAAACTACTACCATGTTCTGGAGGAAAAAAAAACAAAGACATATGCACATCAGCCACTGTGCAGGAAGTGACACTTCACAAATTCGAATCTTTGTTGCCACACAGTAGCTGATGCGTGACCCTTATACTAACTAACAGTCATGTTTATAACCATACAAACTAAAACTGAAGCCCCTCAAAGTAAGTACACATTATGTAAATAACCCTGCAAACCTCAGAGCAATGGAAGGAATGAAAAACAAGACATACTGCTCTTTTCAAAATACTAAGTTAGTCAAACTTTTCATAAAGCACCTAAATTGCTCTCCTATCATCAAATACTCCTCTTCTGCAGTTATAAAACTCAGCACTGCCTGAAAGCAAAGGACTTCCAAGGACAAGGAAAAATTCAAATCTATTTCAATTACTGGCACTGTTCAGTTCAGTGAAATGTACCACATTCAGTGTGTAACACCAGCCCATTAATCTTATGTCAATGTTCCAAAAGGTTCATTCATTGTTACAAAAATCTTTATTAACAGGACATTGTTATTAAAACCTGTCACACTGGTTTGACACGTGAGTCAGAATAGAAGAAATAATTCATCACTCTGGGCAATACAATTGCAATTATCTCAACCATGTAGGACTGGCCTTACCTAAAAATATAAACTGTAATTAAATTCAAGGTTAAGTAGTGAGACCTTACAGTAAGACTGCAATCAAGTTTTCTCCCTGGGTGACTAAAATAAAGAATTTAAAAGAAAAGGTAAAAGGCAGCAGATACTGATGTGAAAACCAAAATCTAATGGAAGGTCTGCATCTATTCTCTTCTTTATCCTCCTCTTATTAAAGCAAGAACTCACAAAGGCTAAAAACCTGATCATGAACAATAAATGAGGCTTTAATCTGTAGCGAACCTCTCCTTTCCTTCTTTTACAAAATAAACAGAAAACTAGTAATGCAGAAAACTGAGGTCACAGAAGTGCCAGCCAGGTCAGCAGAAGACACAGGATACTTTTTACTGTCCAGTAATTCCTGCACAATTTCCACCACATTTCTTACACTGCTGCCAGGCATTTTCCCCATTTTTTAAGGGCAGCACCTCTTCAAAAGGCAGCCAGAATGCCAACCACCAGTCCAGAGCTCAAGAGGAGCAGGGCTTCACAAGCAATACATCACCTCATACCATGGCATTAAAGAAAGGCACTTCCTGCCCCAAGCCTATGACCAAAGCAATCAGATTAACCTGGAAACTCACAGTGAGTTCTCTTTTCTTTGACAGCTCTTTCTTTTGCTGATAATTGGCTTCCCCTCGCTTACTTTTAGGATGCATTCCTTTGCTCGCTTCTGGGTACACAATGAGGATACAACTCTAGGATTGAGACTACACAAAACTTCTCATGGGTCTCCCCCATGAGTCTCAGCAGTTAAGACACGACTTTGCAGTTCTCTTCATCCACATCAACACATTCTGCAAAAGCTGCTCCTTCTGATCATGGCTGCACCTGGTCTTACCACCCTAGCTAAGCAGAATTTAAATGTCTTCTTTGAGTCATGCAGAGAACACTGCTCATCTCTCTGCAGAATGTTATCTCAGTATTAATATGAACACCCCACGAGAAATACTCACATCTGCTGAGGTGCAGAGGAGCACAAAGTAAAGCATTAGGGAAATACTTGGAAGTTGCTATGTAGCACACTAAGTATTTTATTCTTAAGTAAACTGAGGCGTTTTTCTCCTTGCAGTCCCAGTAGAAAGAGGAGAAGCATACTGAAGTCAAATAAACTTCAGACTCCCTTAAAGCCATATTGCTTTGATCTTGCCTCAAGTAATTCTACCTTGTTCAGTCACCCACCAATGTACTTTTATTTATTAGAAAGTGAAAGAGTTACTGCTGTAGAGTTAGAAACATTAGAGACTATTGACTTTGCAATGGAGATGACTACTCCCTTCCATTTGGCAGCTCTGTCTCCTTGTGGTCTGGCAAGAAGAATATTGTCATAAGAAGCAGGTGGCCCTAAATTTTAAGAATAACGAAGCTTTACAACAAAAAAATTAAAGCCTCAAGCTCAAATGTCATTTTCCAGAATGAAATAGCAATTATTTCTACCAGATCAAACAAATACTGCTGATAATAAAAATATAACACAGTAAGTTGATATACAAATTACTTAAGATGCAGAACATTAAGTGTAATCTACAGTTTTCTGTCTGTCCATCTGTCAGTTAGAACAATTTCATACATACCCCAAACCCTTTCTGTGGTCAGTATCAATGAGTACAAAAGCCTGGCAATCCAAAGTTAAAGCTAAACTCCTCTCCCTAAGCCACATATCTGTATCTTCTCCTACCCAAAATAAATGGTGTGTTAACAATGGGTCGGTCTTGAATTTGGCCTTCCTGGATGCAAGTGCTTTGTGGCATAAACGTCACACGACCAGAAGCATTTTTCTACATCTGTATATCCAGAATTCAGTACTTCCAATCACTGTGAGCAGATCCCATCAAGGGAAAAAGGGGGGTTCTTTTCACCATTTTTTCTCTCTCAACAGGCCTCCAGTATCATTCTTTTTCATATAAATAATGTGATTCCCATTTTTTATAATGTTAGGCACAATATTGCCTCTGGCACTTCTCAGACAAAGAGACAAGAATCTAGCCTCAAGAACCCATTACTATTCAAGTTATAAGTCTACTTTTAAGAACAACTCTTCTGAAACTATGAAGTCCTTCCACTTGCATCCACCTTTCCATAGCATCCGCTCTACATGAAGCAAAATTTTCCAGATTATACAGGTGCATTGAAAAGGGTTTGAGGTTTCTCTATCAGTAAAGCAGAGCAGAGAGAACTTTGGGTGGCCTCCAAATCTCAGAAAGATAGTATCATTACCCTATCTCTCTCACACCAAGCAGGAAAAGAAATGGGAAGGAAAATATGAACAGTGTTAAAAATTAACACATCTTCGACCTGAGCAGTGCCTTAACATTGTATCTTCCTTATCTCATGTATTTCCTAACTCTACAAGCACCTCAATACATAAAAATGGTTCTTCTCCCCCAGTTTCTTTCTTTCCCTTCAACATTCTTTCCTTCACATCTGTGATTACACTTTTGCAGAAAAGTTATTTACAATTTTAGTAAGTTTCACTAGAAAGTCCACTAGTGATATAATCATTTTACAAGTCTTCCTGGCAGATCACAGCAGGTAGGGAAACCAGAGTTACAGTCACTTCAGAGCAACGAAATGAGATGGAAGCAGAGTTTACTGCAAAGGATTATGAGCAGTCTACTCCCAGTTCCCCAAAAGAAATATTACAGAAGATCAGACACTGACTGATGAATACTCATTACAGATGAGTAATTTTCACTGATACTGATAGATTAAACATTTGTAAAATTAAAGCATGATTTTTCTTTATCATTACAGTTTTCCAGAAAACTATCATGGTCCTAACTTGCTGCACCCCCTAAAATAGTGTTCACCAAGTTTAAGTCCCAATTCAAACATTTGAAAGTGTTCAAAATAAATTCTTCTTAAGTAAACACATTGCTCTGTATGACATTACTCTTCCCAAACCTTATCCTTGCATTCTGCAACTTTAGTGAAGCAAAGCACTACCACAGGATGCAACACCATCTGAGATTTCCAGAAATCTTTATGTTCTACCTGATCTCTCACTAAAGAGATCACTAAATAAAAGGAAAGCAAAGCAGGCAAAATATCATTTGGATTTCCAGTAATCTTTATGTTCTACCTGATCTCTCAGTAAAGAGATCACTAAATAAAAGAAAAGCAAAGCAGGCAAAGTATCATTTGGGACAGAGAAATTGCTTGAGTAGTAAGGATTACAGGAGATTTAAGTTTAAAACAGATTTCTGACTTTTCTTAACCACCATGTTATCAGACCAAATGAGCATTTGTAATTTCTCCAGGCCTTTGACAGGAAATACTCTTTTTAAAAACACATAGCTTATTTCACTGATATGAATGTTGCTTGCTATGTAACTGTATGGTTTTCTGAAGGTGCAGCTGCAGGCAACATTAAGCAGGCGTGACAAAAGGAGCACTACACTCCCAGAAGGAGTATCAACAGGGAAACAGAAGAATGGTGACCTGCATACTGAGAGCCAACTCAGCAATTTACAAATTTCAAGACAGATCAATTTCATCAGGTTTGTAAGAAATCTCTGCAGAGGAAATATTTTTCTTTCACCACTAACTCAAACAGGTCTGAATACCATCACTCTGTCTAGAAAGAAGTCTGCTCTTGGTTCTTATAAAGACTGGTGTTTAAGGGCTGTACTGATAAAAGTGAGCTCAGATAAAAGACACTGCAGCATAAAGCTTTTAAAAAATGCTTGGCTAAAGTAAGTGAAGGACCATGTTCAACTGGTGTTATTCATAAATGCCTGGGAAAAGAATTGGGCAAAATCTTAGATTTTTCACTGTGTTTACAGAAAGAACAAATTCAAGTGTCAAGGGTGCTTTTGCATATCTTGAGTTCAATCCTGTCCAATGAGGTACCACATTAAGCTGCACATTACTGTAAGCTGCCCCAGACAAAAGCTTTCTCCTCAGGCATTTGTGGACACAGCAGTAAATCAGTACAGATTCTGACACACATGCTTCAAGACTGCCCATGAGCCTCTCAGCTATGAGAGATTCACTTGCAGAATGGAGCCCCTCAGCTGCAGCAGGGGACATGGAAAGGCTCCATGACAATCAACAGAGGTGCAGGGCAGCTGCATTCACCGAGACTTAATTCACCCCTTTTGGAGGAGAGTCTCAAAATACTCCTCATATCCCAGGAGCACCAAATCAAAGAGTTGTTTCCTGTTCTGGTATCAGTCTCCTTTCTCCTTTGTTTTAAATACAAATATATGCCTTGAGACCTGTAGTTCCTGGAAAATATTGTCTTTCATTGAAATGAACGTAATTCCACAGAGCTGCTCTCCAGTTCTTGTAAATCTTTTTTCCCAAAGGAACACTTGCTCAACTTTAAATATCTTAACTTTAAAAATGCTAGGCAGTATGGATGATCAAAAAATTGTTATGAACAACTGCTATTGCAGTATTGTTATTGTATTGTTATGAACAACTGCTAATTGCTATTACAACTGCTAACAACTCTAATTCAGAAGAGGAAACTTCCTTAATTTTGGAGGGGTTTTGCTCTGGATGATACATACATATCACTTAATGTTTGAATAATTTTCAGGAAAGCGGAGTTCTCTCGGGCTTGGCTCTTCATTTTTCAAACCAACATATGGCTGCTGTTAAGTGGATTGTGCTCCATTAAATACAATGGCAGAAAGCAGGAGAGGCAACAAACACATCAGCAACTTTTCCAAAGTCTAGGTAGATTTGCTCTACTCTATTTCCCTCAGGTTTTAAAAGAAATTCAAAAACTGAAAATCAAAGAAAAACAGCGAGTGTGCTATAAACTGATGGCACATTTTATATGTTTTCCATTATTTCCTGCTTTTTACTTTGCCTTTGCTGCATGACAGTCCCACATATTCACTGAGATCAGACCAGTGAGGCTGTACCTGTTTGGATTACATCCTTTCTCCTCTCAAAATGACTCATGGTAGTAAAAGGTCTGTTTGTTGGTTGTTCTTTATTTTAAACTGTATTATTTCAATGGTCAGACTCTCTCTTTAATTTGGTGGGAGAAAACTTACATCACCTTAGAACTTCCAGAACCAAGTTTTCACAGTATAGAAGAACACCACAGTATCTAAACAAATGCATTTAAAACATATGGACAGGCAAAAAGACAAGCAGTAAGTTTCTTTTTTTCCTTTTAGAGTAAACAGCCAAGTGTAGAGCAAGTTTGTGCGAGTGCTCAATTAACTTCTCAGGCCAATCCCTCATACTGCTATCATCTGAAAGAAAATAATGTACCTTATAGAGACAGATCACCAACAGAATCATGGCATGCAGTTTAACATCCCACTGGCACACAGAACAAACACCACCACATGTCAAACACCCATTTCTGCAGCAGTGCTGGTACATAGATGCAGCAGCCTCACCCAGCATCCTGTAGCAGAGACCAACCCTCAATGCTGTTGGGAAAGTTGTCTGAGGGGACACACAGTGAACCTGATCAGGCAGCCAGACTGTACTAAAACCACCAAAACTCTTTCCCGTACAAAATAAAAAAAAAGATCTGCACCTCAAACTAGCTGATGTGGGGCTAAAGGGAAACACTGGTTACTTAACCTGGCATTGGTGTGAAAATACAGATGCTTCAAATTGAAAATATGACTGGTTTTTCAAAAAACCACATATTAAAAAAAACCAACAAAAAACCCACCAAACTCTACCTAGTCAGTAGAAATTTTAATTTGTCTTATTAAAACGTGGATGGGATATAAACACTGTATACCACAAAGAAATATAAGCAGCACTTGAAATCAGTAGCTAAGCATGTAATGGAAATTCCAATGATCCTGCCCAGACCTCAGGACATTTCTGTCCATTTAGTTTCTCTAGGAAATTATAAAGTTACGAGGGAAAAGAAATAAACCAGAGTGCAAATCACACCTTGTGATGCACTGTCAGGGAGTCTTCCAAATGTCACATTAACCAACTCAGTGACAGGTAATAGAAGTCTCCAAGAAAATGTCCTGGCTACAAAAGGTCTGGCATCCATTTTCATAAAGGACCAGAAAAGGGGAGTGAAATGGAGGAACTTGACACTCCTACTTTTCCCAAGAGTTTTTAAGAGCTGTTCAGGAAACTAACATGCCAGAAATGAAGAAAAATGCAGCAAGCATTATATGTCTGTATCATTTTTCAATGCCTAAGCACCATCTCCAAGTATTGCAGTCCAAGTCACAGCCATCATGTAAGTGTCATAATCATGCCCACACCAAACTTAAATAAAATCCACATGAAAGCAAGGATCTGCCTGCACAGCCAGTTTCAGGAGCGATGCCACAGTTTGGTAAAACTATTCTATTAAAAACACAGCAAGTTGCCCATCTTCTACCTGGAAAGCATTTCTGTAAGTTGCACAAAGCCAGCATATGCCAATTCAAATGCACCCCTGTGCCTTGATTGCAGCAGACGATGTTTGAAGTAATCACCAATGTTTTTAACCTAAAAAAGAAAAAAAAATTATATTAAGCCATTTGAAATTATACACACATGATTTATTTATATATGCAAAATATTCTGCACTTAAAAGCAGCAATCCTCCCCCTTGTTGCAAAGGTCACTGGTACAAGCAAAAAGCAACTAAAAGTCCTATAATAAACAACTACTTACTTTAATGGTAACAAGTATTATACTCAATTTTTTAGGTTAAATGGGTAGTTCTATATTCTTTAAAAAAGGCCAAAAATATAAATGACATAAAATTGGTTATTTGTCCATGATGGACATACTCAGATTTTAAGAAAAGAAAGGGACATCTCTGATTTTCAGGGGAAACAAATTCAGAATTGTTTCAAATTTCTTCTTCTTTCTTGTGTTTTCAAATTCAGAAGTGTTGTTTGTCTACACATTTGCCTTAAATCCCAAAGAAAATACTGAATAAAGCATAACAGCAGAAAATAAAAATCTAGAAAATATCTAAGATATTAAATTCAAACTCCAAAAACTGTACCAAAGAGAAACAAATCTACATTAGATTAGGTAATACACAGATAAATACAATCTTTTAACATTCCAGAATTCTGCATAATTGCCGTTGACCACTGGAAACAATTTTAAAATGAAGAAGATGTTGTAGTAATGAGACCTATTTTTACAAGCATTAAAATGTAAATATGATAACTAAACTTCCACTTAGAGTTGCTTTCTAGAGCTCTATTACAATACCAAGCTTTTAAATCTGTTTGGAAGTTTACAGAGCCACACAATCTCATTCCACAAAGCATAAGCTGTCTTGTTTGTTGGTTTTTTTCTTTTAATTCTCATCAACTTTCAAGGTCTAAATCAAACTTCCCATTTAATTTGTTTAAAATGCATAGCACATACTTAATGCCATTATGCAAAACTTTCTTCAGGAGTCTTTATTAAAAGTTCTCCAGTAAAAGTTTCTTTAAAGCTTTTATATAAAAACATGCATAAAATCACATCAAGTTTCTTATAAAATTCAGCTTGTTCTGTTACTTATACAATTACTCTAATACTTGAATAGTCTGACAAGTAATTAAGTTGTCAGGGAATTTAATGTCATATCTATCTATATGGTTTTTCAACCTCCTGTTAAGTAATTTGCATCACCCAAGCAATGAGATTGCAATAATTTAATAAGAAAACAAAATCTGAGACAGTCTACATATTATTTCCTGCAGCTAAAACACACTTAATGTGAAACACACAATAACTGGAGATACTTGAGCTAAAAAAAGTTATTTCTGAGACGATTTTTAGGTAGCTTATGTAGCCACAGGGTTTCATTTCAGCCTTCTAGTCCAAAAAGGAGGAGTAAGTGCCCTTTATTCACAAGGAACTGACCCACAGACAGAGCAGCTCTCCAGGTGTGTAAACAAAACCAAACCAAGAAAACCATACACATGCAAATCGATTTGCCAGCCTGTCCCAGCACAATGCTTATGTTTTTAGAATAATTCGTAAGAGGGGTTTGGTTTTTTTTTTTTTTTTGGTTGTGTAACTTTCAACTTTACTATTTATACTTCTGAGCTTTCTGCAACAGCCAAGCTGACTAGAAGCTTGCATCAAGCTGAACTCACGGGTTGGAAGAAGCACTGCCATAACTCAGTTCTTGGTCAGAAATTTAGAATGTAACAGGTGAGTCTTACTAATTCAACAGTCAACAGCTTACAGGGCCACACTTGCTGCTGAGGGTAAGAATTTGGGTATTCAAGATAGAAATTGACTACAAGATGTCCTAAAAGATTAATACAGGCAATGGGACAACTAAGTCTTTATTTCTGCTGCCTGTTTCTTTACACTTCGGCACACGCCTCTGGCAATCTTATCTCCCGAAACTGTCTTAAAACTTCCCAGGTTAGATAAACAGGAGTTTGAGGAAGAGCTCAATGTTCCCCCAGACTTGAAGCATTCATGATTTGCAGATTATATGACAAAAGCAACACAGAATCTTCATTAGATGTCATTTTGTCTATCACCTGGTGGTTACATGATACTATTTCTATTAAGTTTTCTTAACAGGCAGAACTTTGACCCTGCCATATCTGGACTTTTTAGATCAGATGGAAAATGGGACGTAGAATATGCATTTGAATATAGAGAGATTCTTCCAGCTATACTCTGCACTTCCTATGTCTATTTCTACTGTAAAACAGCTGAGGCTTTGAAGACTCCTCTATACACACTGGCACACCAAGCAGCTGAAGGTGTCACAGTCAGTGCATACAGGACCATCAACTGCCACGTAAACCCAATTTCCCACTCAAAAGACAAGGAGAGTGCTAATCTGATGCTGTCCCAACTTCCTAGCATCAACAACAAAGTCCCATGCACGAGCTGCCTCCCTGCCAGCCTCTCCCCCACAGGAGCACAGCACAACAGGCAGCACTACTGCTGCAAAGGGAAGCCCCCAGCACCACAGTGCCCACCACGAGGCAGCTCTGTTGTGCCAGCTCCTAATGCACACCAGCACTGTAAGACAGTGTTTTTCCACCTGCATGCTCCATTAAAAAAGCAGGTACAATCAATCAGAAGACTGTGAGCAAACTCACCACTCACTGTGATCTTTTGGGGGAATAAATTATGACAACATTGATCCCACAAGGGACAATTCAATACAGTCACTGACCTAGATGTGGAGCAAGGTACAACAAGAGGAGGGTTTGCAACAGGGTGAGACAGATTGGCCGAGAGGTGCTACCAGATTTTTCTCAACAATTACTTAGCCCTGGCTCAAGGCAAGATGACCAAGGTTTCTCTTGAAGTTTTCCTTCTCTGCATTCTTAAATCTCTCTCAATACTTGTAAAATGAAGAAAAAGAATGGGCAACTTGAAAGAAAAGTTCTACATGCATAAGATAACAAAATCCAATTTTCTTATTTGTCAACACTGAAAAGTGTTTAATAAAGTCTGAAGGCCCGGCAGTTAAGGCATTGACATTAGCAGTCATTTCCGATGAAATTCCCTTTTATTTTTTTATACTAAATATGACCTAAAGTTACAAAAAGTACAGAGAAAACACCCACACTTTTCCTATTGTATTTATTAGGCACTTAGCCAAACTATATTTCTTCGTGTATTTCCTTACAAGCCTGAGGAAAATCAGGATTTCTAACTGACTTCTCATGAATTAGCATTCTTTCAATTAGAATGCAGGCATTCTGTTTTACAGGAAGACATCTGAAGTATAAACAAGCTGAAGAGGCATCTATAAACAAAGAAGGTATCTTTACAGAATCACAGAAAGTCCTGAGCTGGAAGGGACCCACAAGGACCATCCAAGTCCAACTCCTTCCTTAATAATGTATTGTTTCTGAAAGAGCACCTATCAATGTCTGCTTTCCAAAAACAAGAGATGCTGCAGTTAAGACTCATTCTAAAACACCAATTCCTCTTTAACTTGGTGCAGATTAAGGAACATAATGGTGGAAACACATATCTGTTCTCTCATCTGCCCTTGAGACCCCTGCAACAATGCAAGCACAGCTGTTAACCAGATAAAAACATGAGGACTGGAGACAATGCAAGAAAAAAGACACCAACACTATTTCCATGGCACCACAAGATTAGATAAGAAATAAAATCTGGAGTACATAATACTATTTTTTATTTTAAAATGTAAAGTTCTAACTAATCTAAGGAAAAACTAATGAAGTGTTTTCTGTTGGAAAGAAAAGGAGTTTAAAAAGTAGTTGGTCTTTCACATTTCAGTCTTCTCCAGACTGGTTTTGTTGAAACATATGAAAATGAAAAGGTCATCAATTAAAACCAGAAATTCAATCAACACAAAATATTTCCCAAATAAATGCCTATGGTAATCTAATTTCTTGTAAACACTGACCTCAACATTCTGCAAGAGACAGATGGCATATTAATATCTCTGATTTCTTAAATTAAAAAAATTGGAGGAAAAAGACAGTCACATTACATACAAATTACTCATAATAATGGATAGGAGGAGGACAAGACTAAGACTAGTCAGCATGTTTGACTTTCAGAACTATTGACTCTGAAGTTTAAGTAAGGAAGAGCTTTAAGCAGAATCCCAATATGTAGAGTTCAAAATGACACAAAAGAAACTCTGAGTATGAAGTCAGTTTAGAAGATTTTTTTAGCAATTCTGTTAGTGACTAATATATCCTGAGAGAAACAGACAAAGGGGAGGGTGGCAGGCAGGCATTGGTATCCCTAAACACAGCATACACCTCATAAATAATCCAATGCAACTAGAATGAATTCGTTTGTTAGTTATGTGTAATGATTTCTTCTGTTATCTGTTTCTACTGTAGTTACGCTTTCTGAATACCATTTGATCATAACAAGACTGCTAACTAGGTATTATAAACAAAGAAAACCCTGAGACCATGGCAATTAAAAGAAATTTAAAACCCACAACTTTTCCCAAATAGAACACAGATTGAAGAAAAAGGTTTTCTGAAAACTGCCTTCGCCTCACCACCAGCCAAGAAGAATCTGCAGGTTTTAAAATAAAGATTACTTCCCTACCTGCTCTACAGTAATCAATGCATCTGAAGGTTCAGATGTAGTCTGTGAAGGCAGAAGCTTACACAGTGTCCCTAAGAGCAGAGAGACTTCCTTCATGCTTCTCCAGCAACACACAAGAACCATTTGAGCCGTGACATCACACGTTTGCCTGTCTTTGCCTTAAAAACAAAAAAACAACAAATGCAATAGTGTAACTCAGGGTTTCTCAGACGCAGATGTGTAATCTAAACTTCACTTAGCCTGACTGTCCAACAAAACACAAATAACAACGAAAAAATTTCTAAGCTTGCCTGCCCAAAAGATAATTCAGTCTTGTTGACCCTATTCGCTCCCCCTGCTCAACACTTTTTGCACGTGGAAAATGCAGTAGTATGAACATTTTACGAGGGAAGTGGTGTCCGAAAGAGCAGAGGCCTTTCGGTCACAACTGGTATTTCCTTGCACACTGAGCTACCGAAACAGCTCCAGCTTTGGAGGCAGCCGTTCCCCGATCCATCGCTCCCCGTGCGCTCCACAGGCGCCCCGCAGAAGGCAGAGGCGCGGCCCCGCACCGCGTTTGTGGCGCGCCGCCGCCACCTGGTGGCCACTGCCGCACTTGCAGGCGCTTACCCTTAATTCCCATCAAACCAAACACGGCCCAGCGAATTACCAACTTAGGAAACAGCAACCGGGGAAAGGAAGTTCAAAAGCTTCCGTAAACTATAAAATTTTTAAAAGTACGGATATTCTGTAAACTTATTCTGGACTACACTAAAGGTGCCAAGGTTTACAAGTTCTTTAACGTTGTAAGGTTCGATTTCATGGCTGCTATTCATTAAAACAGACAAATACTACCTAACATCTTACCACTGGAATCTTTCAAACTGAAGCTTCTGCTTTTGTAATTTTATGCAACAAGTGGTGTTACATGAACATATTCTCCACTAGGCTCACGTACACTAGAGAGGAAAATGACAGTAACACTTTTCAACAAGAAATGCATTAGAAGCATTGCTTGATAGAAAAGGTGTTCAATGTTACCTGACCAGTGCAGTTAAGGCAACAGAGCCCAGGCCAGTATCAAAAAAACTAATTTTCACTTGTGTTTTAAGAGAGATTCACCACAATCTTCCAGAAACACAGTGAATTAAGACTGCAGTCTTTAAAACCATGTCCATAGATAACTAGCTTGGGTAGACGGGTAAGAACTGAAACATTCTACAAGCTAGTAATTTCCAGCTGATCATCCACATAAAATGCCTCATCTATAAAAAATACCTTGATTTAATTATTAATACAGCCTTGGATTTACCTCTCATTTCTGTGCAAATGTTTTCCATTGGCCTCTGGTCAGCCAGCTTTTCAGATTCTTCTCTGCAGTGTTCTTTCAGAATTTTTGCTTGCATAAAGTAATCATTCGTGTCCTGTGGTTGTATCTCATGCAGAATCATCTGCAGACGACCTGCACTTTCTGCACATTAAACAAGAGGGATATTTAAAATCATTTTGTCTTCTACTCCCAGTTCTTCATACTTTTCATTTTGGGTGCATCAGTACAAAAGAAAGATATTAGCATGTAAACAAAAAAAACCAAAACCAAACCCACAAGGTTCTATGGTGATTAGAATGGTTAAGGAAGAAAACCAGAATTTACAGTCCCCTGCTATGAAAGAGATGCAACAACACAATCTGCAAATGTTTGTGAGTTTTTTAGTGAAGAAGTCAAGACAATTTTATCAGAAAAATTTAAAAGAGTGACTTAAGATTATGACATAAAATGAGAAGCTGAAAGGGAGGGGTGCTCAGTCTAGTTCTGACTGACTGCAAGACAAAGAGACCTTCAGGAGCATGAGATTTAAAAAAAATTATTTTGGGATTGTTTGGTTCTTTACCTGGATCACTGTCCATTGGAATAAGACCCTCTGGTGATGAGCTCTGTACTACTGGTGATACTACAGCAGAGAGGCTGTAGGACATCAGAATGAGCCTGGCCACCATTTCCTTCCATTCAGACACCAGTGTCAAGTTACTTAAGAAAATCAAAACCAAAATCACAACCAAAACACATCATGACATGGATTAAAAATAATTTTATATTTAAAAGAAAGACCCAAAATTACAAACACTTCTGCAACAATACTTATGAAAATTATAAACAATGTAGAGACTGAAAAGTCTTAAGGCTGAGTTTAACACATAAAAAGGAAGTATCAAACACTGCAGCAGCCAGAAGGACCTCTAAAGGCCACAGGTACTAGATTTCCTTATAAATAATACTGCATGCTTTTCTGTTCTCCTGAACAGCTCTCCCACTGCACTTAAATAAGGAGTTACAAACTCCCTATTTAGTATTTTTACTTACTTGAAGGGTAATTGCTGCAAAGCCCCAGTTATACAGTGCACTCTCCCATACATGGGGAATGATGCTGCTGCTTGAAGCAGAGACTTCTTGGCTTGGAGAATTTCTTCTTCAACACTCACCAACAAAAGCTTGATAACTAAAACATTTTAAAGCACAGATTTGCATTATACATTCATATATTGTATTTTCTAAGAAACAGGAATAAAACCAGTTTACACAATTCAATGGAACATGCACAGCAATTTCCTTTATTATACTTTTCCCTCTTTTGTCATTGAAATGTATGTTACCCCTGATCTTCAGGTACCTAAACTCCAGCAGTATTTGTTATAGCCAATTTAATCTGTCTCTCTGAACCAAATGGCAGCTGTGAAAAGCACAACCCAGATCCTATGCTCAGGGACAATCCCACAGCTCATGATGAAGACACAAGGAGTTACCTACTACAAACTGCAAGTCAGTCTTCACCCTTCCAGCCTCACTACTGCAATGATGAATACAGCAGAATATTAAAGATCAAAATTTCCTGATTAAATAATTGAACCTTGTTTTCCACTAAAAAACCTGACCAATTTTCACGGATACACGTACCTATTTTAATCCTATTTATACCTTGTGACATCTCAGTGCCAGAATCAGAACAAATTACAGACCCTAACAAGGAATCATGGATCACCAACAGCAGCAGATATCCCACAGCAATGAGCCATGAGGTTATCCACATTTCCTTCACTTATGGCAACCACAGCCATGTCTCAAAATCATTATTTCACTGCATATGAAGAAAGTATTAACAGGCATCTGTAGAGAAACCAATAATGGCAAAAAAAAGCATACTAAAAACAGTGAGTTTACTACAAATTATATAAAGTGGTTTTTTACAAATAATGACTTTAAGTATTTTAATTTTAGTGAAAACTACAAAAGTAGGAGGAAGCTTGAATAATGAATTTGCCACACCCACCAGATCTAGAGCCCTGTCATCTTTCATCCAGGGGCACTAAACCAAACAAAAATATTCCCTATGTGAGCAAAGCCTCATTACTGTGAACGTGTATTCACAGGACTGCAAAGCACCCAGAAAAATGGGTCCAGGTGAACAGAGCTCCAAGGGGCAGCACTGCAAGCATCAAGTATTGAAACATACACAGACCACCTACAGCTGCCTTCCCCTGGGTGAGCAAGCTCTTAGCGGAAGCAGAGGCTCCTCCCCTGCACTTTGTGCACTCAGCTTCACCAGGCTCCCTACCTGGGCCTCCATAGCACTTTCAAATGTCACTGGTCAAAATAATAACAAAAGCCATCTTCTAGAATATTCAACACCCTCAACACAAACAGGACTAGATTAAGATCTTACTAAAGAACCTGGCTTCTTAACAGCAAAACACAATATACTTAAAAATCCTGTTAGAAATAAGCATCTCTTACTAAGCCTCCTACCAAAAGTCTTACAGAAAAGCAGCAAGCTTTCAATAAATAAAAAAAAAACTTTTCCCTCAAAATCTTACCTGCCAAAGTGTTCTTCTCCACTGTACTCACTGATGTGTTTTCATCCATCTGGGGGTTATGCTCAAGCCATTTTCCTAAACAAATGTTCTGCAGTCCTTCGTGATACACTAAAAAGTTCAACAAATACGAAGCAGTGACACAATCGTATGGCTTGGTACTTGTGCTAAGATCCATTGCTGCTTGGAATAGGAGACGTAGATTCTCAGAATCCTGAAAAAAAGCCAAAGCAGTCATATTGCTCATTTTACTGAGCTTCCAGATTGATTCAACTAAAGTTCTTACCACCCTGGAATCCGAGAACCTGCTTTTCATTAAGTCTGCTGGTACATATTTCTTAAGAAACACTTATTTTGTGCACTGATCACCTTACACTCAAAACATGCATGTGCATGTATTTAGCAAGGATACAATTACATAGACATTGAGGATGGGAACAGCCATTTATAAAGCAGTATTCAATCACACTGCACTTCACAGTAAAAAATTTTTTTTTTCAAAATATTGTGTTTTAGCTCCTAATGGATACTAAAGAGAGGCATAGTTTACTTGGAAGCAGTATTTGTTCATCTGTACTAATGAAATTAGAAGTAACTTCTCATGAAGTTATTATAGACAAATCAGTATCTAGTCAAAGGGCAAAATTTGTGAGAAATCAAAAAAACCAATCAGATAATGAAATCTGAGACCAATCAGAAACTAAAGGAAACAGTGAGCTGAAATTTTTAGAAGTACAAGAATAACCAAGTCAAAATGCCTCAATCATTTCCAAAGGAAGTCACAGCTAAGCAAAGAGCTTGCATTAACTATTTCTCTGATAGTTCATTGTCATACCCAATGAACTTCCCAAACTCCTTCACCCACTAGTGAAACAAGGCTCCTTAGGTAAGGGCAGAAGCTGTATAAAAAGACACAGAAGGTGTCATTGATGAACTCTACTGCAGGCAACTTGGACTGGCTTCTAAGGCTCAGGAATCATGCTCTGTACCTAACCCAAGCACCTGGTATACTACAGAACATTCATCTTCCACAAAATTACTCCCTTTAAACTCTTCAAGTTCGTACCTGTAAATTCAATGCAACATCACGTAGTTTCATCAAAAGCCTAAATGCCAGAATTTTTACTTCCTCAAAAGTACTGGCGAAACACTGGATCAAAGTCTGGACACGAGCAGAATCCATCTCCTGATCCAACTGAAAAACTTGTGCCTGGCCTGTTCAAAGAAATTAATGCCTTAGATAGTTTTGCTGTAACTCTTTCCAGAACAAGCACTGTCTTCACATTCTGCTTTGCTATACTAGAAGAAGCATTAAAACTTCAGCTAAATTATTATTTTAATATTATTTCTCTTAATAGGACTTAAAATACCATGTTTACTGTTTATGTTATGAATTAAACTACTGTTTACTGTTTATGTTTACCGTTATGAATTAAAACACTGTTATGACTCCTTATCCAAAAAATTACTTAGCAATACAGAAAATAACTTATTGCCAAAACCAGAATCCCATTTACTCCCATTAACTTCAGCACTGAAAATGATTTTTATTTAGTTTTGCTTAAAAATTCTTTTCCTGTAAGTATGTAGTATTAGAAAATAATTCCTTTCAAAAAAGAGGTTAAAAGCTTCAATGTGTTTTGGTAGTTGGTGTTTTGAGTTATTTTACATAGGAATAATCCCTTAAAACATAAGGCATTACAATTTCTTTTGGTTTTAATTTAGATGTAAATGAGTTTGTAAAAAATTCTGATGACTGGACCTAATGCTGTAGAGAGAAATTTTAGGATGTAAACAATTGCACCACACTACAGCACAGAACACAAAAGCTGAATTGCCCTTCTAGAAGTTATGTTCAATTTATAAAGTCCTCAGCTGCTATTGTAACAACTCAGGATAACTTTCTATTTTTAAAAAAAGGAGTAACAATATGCTACATACTCATAAATAATAACAATGTGTTCATCATTTATCATGTGGTTTTGAGAAATGATTTAGCAAGATGGCATTTTTTACTCCCTCTCAAAATCAACTTTAATTTTAGACAACTCATTTCTTTAAAGAAAAAATGTTACAATCTAGGACTGAAAACATATTTTTATGTTGGCCATATAATCCAGAGACAAGACCATCAATACTTCAAGGCGCTAACAAATATTTCTTGAATTAACGTTGTCAAAAAATAATGAAAATTTAAAATAACCGCAGCACATCATCATTAACTGGCAATAAAACTGCTTTTTATTTAGCACAATATCATGAGGAAATGCAGTACTCTTCAATCAAGAGTTTTTGTGAATTCAGCATTTCAAACTATCAAGATATTTGTACATGAAAAAGGAGTAAAGTTATCAAATACATTGAAATTCGTCCAGAAGTTTTTCTCATAATAACAAAAATAAACCTTGCTAAAAAACAGGCTATGCAAGAAAATCTAAATTTATAGAAGATATGCAACAGGCCATAGTTATTTGCATTTACTGTAATACTCCTTTTTCCAATAAAACTTACTATCCTTCCTTGAGGTAAAACAAAAGCAACCCAGAAAAATGCCACAGAAATGAAGGACTAAGAATACCCTTTTGACAGAAACTGACTAGCTGGCATAGAAGATACTTCTTCAATTCAACACCTCCCATTCCTGTAGCCCATGAAAGTCTGTAATTAGGCTTCTCACCTTTTGGAACAGAAAATATTTCTGCTATTGATTCCAAAATACTTAGTGCAGAAAACCTGGTTGGGTGTGATGAACCAGGAAACAACACCTCAAAAAGTCTGGCACATACAGATGACATGAAGTCCTGGGAAAAAAAAAAAAAAACAAAAAACCACACACCACAAAAAATAATTAAGACAGTTTACTTTCTGCCCTACAAACAAAAGCCTAAGTAAATGAATTCAGGACATTCTGCTTTACCCCAAAAATTATTATCTCACAGTTAATTTTGGAAAAAACAGGAGGCCAACATTCATAGTACAGACAGTTTCTTATTTCTTAGAGTACAGTGAAGGCTGGACAATCATTTGGGTTTCTAAACACAATTTCCCTTCCCCATCCCCACAAAAAGACAGCCATTGTATCAAATCTTGAAAATTAGCTGACTGAGAAAAGCAGAACTCAAGGAATTGACACAAAAACTGACAATGTGAGCTTTAAAAGAGGACAAAAATGACAAATACAAAAGACATCTCCATGCTAAAGCTCTTGTCATTCATTCTCTCACTCACTGATTACTCTGGAGATGAAGAAAAAAAATAGAGGTCAGTCTATTGAGCTTCAGTCTAAGTCCAAGTAACACACATCATTTAAAGCTCGCTACTAAAGGGCCAACAGATGACAGGACATTTACCCTTTTTTTTTTTTTTTGATTGAGAGTCATCAAAATATCTCCAGCCCTTCCTCACTTACTGCTGTTTCAATGCACACCACAGAGCAATCCCTCAGAAAATAACCTTTATTGGTTTTGAACACCATTTACCTTAAAGACAGCCTCCAAATACCAATGGGAATTCAGTTCATCAACAACAGAATAGTTGGTCAGAATTAACTTGCACAAGTGCATCACAGGGGACAAGCTCCTCAGCACTGTTTGGCTTTACAGGCTTTTTCCTAACACACACACACAGCCTAACTTTCCCAGGGGTGTTCAGGAACAATGAACTCTCAGAAATGCTATCCCACCTCTTACCTGCATCTCTAGCAATCTACTTACTTTATATTGCTGCAAAATCCTCAAAGGAGGCATTTGAGTTGAGTTCTCAACTAACTCTTGCTTGGTTTTATTTTGCTCCAATTTATAAAGCACTTGAGAACTTTCTTGTATCCTGCAAAATAACTTTTAAAACAAAAGCAAAACACAGGTGAGACAAGAATCCTTGACAGTGAATTAAGGGAAAGGCAGATTTTTGGCTTATTTTCCAAATCACACTGCTTGTAATTTTTAGGAAGTTTGCATACAGTGTAACACAGAACAGATCCTTCCCTCTCCACTCCAAACCCAAGGTTTTTCTTCCCATCTCTCTTGTGACTATTTTTTTTTCTCTCCTCCCTCTACAGCTCCAACACTTTCTTCCATCTCCCTCCTTCAATTCATGCCTAGCCTTCTCCTCCCAACTCATTTTCTGTGGAACTGTGTTCATCTGTAAAAAAAACTCAGATTAAAAATACAAAAATTAAAAATTGCAAAAAATGCAGTTAATTTCTATGGCTTCATTGTCTCTTAAAGAGTTTGACTCACTTCAAAAGTGCTTCCTCCACCTCTTTGACTACCCACAAGTAATATTTCTTTTCGTATCACACTCCCATCTAGCATGATTTTTCCATCTCATGTTCCTCAGTCTGCAGCAAGTAAGTAAGGAAAGACATGGGATTTCTCTTTTGTTTGTGCCAAACCAACTCCCTCATTTTTCCCCCATCTCAAATGAATTATTTTCTCCTTCCACACTATCTTCTTTAGCCATAAACGTCTTCCAAGATATTCTTCATACATACATGGTTTCCTCATTTTATCCCCATGCTTCTACCATGAGCTACATGAGACCTTGGCAACTTTGACCACATGGACAGACTCATTCCCCACGGACTGTAATGGCACAGCCACATGTCACGCTGTTCACTTAATATTCCTCTACTTTGTTTTCCAGGTCAGGCTTCTGAGGGTGACCAAGTGACTGAATTTGTTCAAGGTGTGACAAGTCTGTGTAAGCACAACCTCAGGCCCCAGCAAAGGCAGCACAAGGCTCATTGCTGACCCCAGGGCACATTGCTTTGCTATTGGCAAGGTGTGCACGTGCTGACAGGACAAGCAACCCCCACCACCATCCATGACCACGTTACTGTGCCCCTGCCACTGAATTTTTTGTTTAAGCCATCCTTGCCTGTGATGACTTAACATCATTCAGTTTGGCAATACATAAAGCATAGTCCTGGTCTTAGAGCTTCTACTCTTTCCAATGAGCAACTTCATAACATACTCTTTTTTTCTTTAAAGGGTGTTATAACTAACGTAAGAGGCACATTAGACATGGTTTATAGCTTGAAATTACCTTTCTCAGCAGAGAAACAATCTGTTGCCTTATGGAAGGAGATTGGCTGTTCAAGTTGTACATCATAAAAAATTGAATTAGTTGCATTTCTTCCAGAGACACAATTTCTGTAGTACGATGGGTTTCACAAAGTAAACCTAAAGCATCAATGCAAACCTGAAAGATATTTAAAAGTTAACCACAAAGGAGTTACTGACACCTGTGATGACACCTTTGTTTTAATCCAATGCTAACACAGTAATCAGGATCAAACTGTTCTAATTTAAAGGACACATAAAAGGTTGTCCCTTTACCTGGCTGTGCTGATGAACTAGACCCTGTTTTATACATTCAGTGGATACAAGGCCACTGCTCAAGATATTTGAAAGTTCCAGGTGTCCATGAGCCCTGGCTGTTCTCAAGCATGCCATTAATGCTCCAAGAGCTCCTCTAGTACTGCAAGAGCCTAAAGAAAACAAAAACCAGTAATGATTACTGTTTGATTAACACAAGTAATGTACTATTTACAAAGCTTGTCAGAAACTCCCAACACTTTCAACACACGACCCACCCTCACCCCCTTTTATTTCTACTCCATAAATCCTAAGAGACAGTGCTGCTATAGATTAAACTAGTTCTAAACCACCTGGTTATCAAAAAGCTTCATCTCAAATACATCATATGAAAAAAAGACCTTATGAGGTCTCACAAGTGATCACTTTAGAGTCACACTGATGTACTTCAAAACTACAGGCAAAGCATAACTCTCATATCTACATATTTACAAGAAAAAACAATCTGTTACTGGACACACCTGTGTAAGAAATAAAAATAGTAGCAGAAAACACAGAAATGTAACAAACCCTGGCATGTAAAGAGAGCCATAAGGTGCTCACAGAAGGAACACTAACTATTTTGCTCATGGCATGAAGACACACTTATGATTATTATGACTTTCACATTGAAATACTAATAGCAATAAAAACCATCTGGAATTTTTCTCCCAAATTAATTCTAACAATAGTAACAGATCAGAAATCACATGGCTAAGATTTTTTTTGTTTTTAATCCAATCATAATTACAAATAGAAAGGTTATTTGCTTACCCAGATTAGCATCTGCAGAGGCCTGAAGAATTCTAATCATGTAGCTCAGACTGTCAGGGTTACATCTGAGCAATTTTGGTAAATAGTAATCTATTATGTAAGTAGTTTGGTCATGGTTCCCTTCACACAGTATTACCAGAAGAGGAGAAACCCAGATGTGGTGCCACTGGTCAATCCAGGTGCCTTCCTGAAAACTCAAAGTCAAATGGGCCTTGTGATTTGTAAACATGGTTTCCAGAAGATCACTAGCATAAGGTGCAAGAGACTGATCATTCATCACATCCAGGATTTGTACTGGAATTGTTCTGTCCAACTGCAATATATTTTCAGTGCCCACACACTCCACCAGACAGCCAAGAGAAGCATATTTCCCTTTTACGTGCCAATCCAAGCTTAGTAAATGCTTTATCAGCCTTGCAAAGAATGGGTCTGATTTTCCATTGGATCCAGCAATGGTGGTTTGGTGTATCTGAAGAAGATTCTTAAAAATCAATTTTGTTTGGTGTCTAATGGCATCCAGAGGGTGGTCCCAGTGTGTATAAATGTATTCCAGCAGCTTCCCAGTTACATCAGAGTTCCCATTAAGTTTGGTTTTTAGATCTGGAGAGCCCGAAATGAGGGCAGCCAGTGCTGAATTAGTCCAAATAGCAAGGATTCTAGACAAAGATGTTGCCACACTGGATTCTTTTAACCTTTAAAAAAGAACAAACACAAAAAAGTCCATTATTTTCATTAACCAATTTTCACAAAAAGGTAAATTTTGTATTTCAGAATAACTATTCATCACATTCATTTACCTCACATGAAAAGAGTTTAGGAGACACAAGCCATTCATGGAGGAAAAGGAATGAGCACAGAAATGATCAACTGGATGTTACAAAGTACATGCTTAGTTACCTGATGTGCTATTAAGTGGCTGCAGCTAAACCCCCTGACAATGGGGAAAGAAACCATACAAGCCCCACAAAAATAAAACAAGAAAATAAAAATTACCATGCACCTGCTAACATTTGAGCAGCTTTATGTTGTTGCATGCTTCTTGAAAATGTAAGGAAAACTTTTCCTTACCATATAAAACCATCAGAATCCTACGTGCAAAAACAAAACCACCAAACTGACCTCCAAGGCATGATCAAAGGCTGAACTGAACACGTTTTAATCTCCAATCCAATAGTGCAGGTGGGCCATTAGATGCAAGCAGTCAATGCTTGCAGCCAGGAAAAAAACCTGAAACTCATCTTACTTCAAATATTCCCGTCACTGGCACACTTTGCTTTCTTCTGAACTTTCAGAAGGAGAGGACGCGATGTCCTGAAACTGAAGTGTATCTCTCTACGTAAGAAGTGATCCTGACACACCTTACCATAAGGGAATTGATAAATTTATCCCATTCATGTTAGAAAACAAAATTTTAGCATGCAAGAAAAAATTGAAACTTAGGCAACGTCATATTTTTCAAATTTACAGGGGTATTTATGAGTATGTTAAAAAAGATTGCATGATCTGTGGCAAAACCTAGTATCATTACACTGAAAACATCAGAAATATTCCACCAAGACCACAGGGGTCATGCAAAAACAGAATTACAAAGATAAACCTCTCCTCCCAAACACAACACAAATTAAAACACAAACTTACTCTGAGCTCAAAGACAACAAGACTGATGCAATATCTAATAACAGTTTCTCTCCATTTTCACCCATGCTGCCATTCTTCCAATCCAGCATGGCCAGTGCTCCATGGCACAGGAAGAGCAGGACTGAGTCTGGGAGTTGTGCTGTGCACAGAACCCCACAGTTCCTCCTGAACCACGCTGGCACACCTGAGTGTTCCATTGTCCCCAGGAGCAAGTCACTGATCTGCAACACCAGAAGCACACCCATTACAGCATTTCAGCACAGCAGAAAAGCTATTTTGTGCATTTCTTAGAAGATTTGAAGAGATTTCCTGTAAACAGTAGTTTCCCAAATTCAAAATCCAAGCCTTATTACTTCAGATAGCAAAGATATATTATACTCCAGCTAAGGACTGATAGAGAGACTGGCAAGCCCTGGCATCTGTATCAGCAAAGCCACCAGACAACACTGATAGCACCAACACATTGCAGAGTCTTTAGCCAACAAGTACACTTACCAATGAAGGTAATTCCTCAACTGGTTCATACATAGCTCTGATAAACAGAATAACAGCCAGTCCTGAGGTAGTCTGAACAGTTTGCAGGAGCGTTGCTACACAGCAAAAATATTTTACATTAGAATGCAGGAAGCACTGTGTGCTAGAGCTATGTATCAAAATTATGAAAGATGGTATTGAATTTGGCTAGACTACTTGTAGTTGTATAATCACAAATCTGTAGTGTTCACCTAGATAGCAAATGTTAACAGCTTTAGCCTCCAGTGTAGTAAGAAACTGCTAAAACCTTTAACAGAAGAAAACATAGGACTGCCCAGCAAGGCAAGGCAGGCTGTGGCAGAGCCTCCTGACCTGTGTTAAATTCTACTGTACAAAAATGTCTGTATGAAACAAAAACACTATTAGTTATGGTGTGCCCATAAATAGTTCTGACAGCATCTTTCATAGAGGTGTAGAATATTTCTGGCAGGCACATGCCTCTCAAAAGCATTTCTGAATTATTTCTGAATTATTAATAACAGCATTAACCTTGTTTTCTGTAGTGAGACAAGTTAAACTGTACTCTCTAAAACTGCAATCCACAAATCATAGCACACCAAAAAACCAACTACTGCTCCCACTCCCACTAATCTCAGTAATTAAATTTCCATGCAAACTAAACTAAGTTTTGATACATACAGGTTTGTTTACTACAAAAAGTTAATAAAAATATTAGGGTTTGAATGCTACTAAACTTACCATCCATTAGGAAGTTTGTGGAACTTTTCAGTAAACTACACATACTTTGCCAAACAAAAGATTCATTGTGTTTCCAAAGGCTCCCCTGGATATTTTCTTGCAATTTCTGTATAAGCATCATTGAAACTTTAATGCCTATCAGTAAATCATGCATCAGCTGAGTCTGAACAATATGATTTCCATGATTCTTTCTGTGGGAAAAAAAAGACAAGCAAGCACACAAAAAGGAAATTAAAACCATTCTTCCCCATCCCCAGAAAACCATATTCTGCCAACTTTAGACAGAATTAATTGTAAAAACTAACTTATTGCTGGAGTCGATCAGGTATGTAAATACAAGAAAACAAGGAGCAGACTCAAGGGTAATCTGTTCAAATGAAGTAAACAAACAAAAATGACAAATTCTGCTACATTTTCTGCAGGTTCCTGTGACAAACTTTCAATCATGTGATTCTGTCTGAGCAGAGCTGAACTTTTCCAAAAACTTTCCAAAAAGGTCAAAAGAAGGCAGTGCTGCTCTTTTCTAATTTCTAATTGTACATGGAAGAACTACTCGAAAAAAGCTTATTTGTAAGATTTCACTTTCTTCTAACAAGAAGACAGAAAATATCTAAACTTTCAGTGTACCAAACACTTCATTAAATACCCTTCTCCTCTGGGTACACAATGAGAGACCACAGTGAAGAAGCCTCACTTTATGAAATGCTGGAAAACATCAAGCATATCAATACTGAACTAAACACTCACGGAACATGAAAGAGTTTTACTCTACCTGAATTTTACATCTATTAATTACACTGTTTAGTCACAATTCAGATAGCAGAACTCTAACTCAAAGGCCTCCCTTAGAAGAAGTAGATCTAACAGTATCAGTGTCCTACCTCTCTTATATTATCATATTGCCACAAAAGAAATGAAACTGATCAGTTTTTATTTAAAATCTGCATCACTGTAAAATGACATTCCCATCTTTCATCAATGTAGAGCTATCAAAGTGATATTTTAAACCAAACCAAATTATCTTGCAAGAGTGAAATAAAACCAGATAAAATAGTGCTTCTATTGAATTTACTTGCCTGTTTTCTTCCTGTATGTCAAGCAGCAACTTCTGCAGAAACTGAAGAACTAGTGAAAATAATTACGGTATGAATTTACTTACAAGAGAAATAGAACAGAAGATCTCCAGCAAAGCAATCACACACACACACATCACACCCAGCTACAATGAATAGCTACACATAGAGTGGTGATTCTTCCATTCCACCAACAAATTAAACTAACATTTCATATAGACAAAAACAAGCAATGCTATAACAAAATCTGAAGCTGGTTTGCAACAACCCAGTACACAAGAAGTTTCCAACCCACTTGGCCCAATCCTGTGAGATATCGATTCTCCCTACCAAAATTGCTCACTAGTACTCAGATTTATATCTGGGGTTGCTCAATAAAGCAAAACTGACCCCTGGAAATTAAAGGTATAAATCACAGTCTTGTCTTTCACAAAAAAGTACTACATGAAGACACTAGTTTATTGAAAATTAACCAGGAAGAAATCAGATCTGATAGATCTTCATGCCTACTTCAAGTCACTTCCTCACACACACCTCTCCCCCAATAACCTGCAGCAGACCTTGTTTTTCTGTAAGTGTGACTTTACCTTCTTCAAACAGGTCCTTAATACAGGCTCTACCTAGAGGAAAGAAAACACATTTTAAGTACTGGATCTATTTTCCATAACTGCAAACATTACTATCAGGTGTGGCACCGAGGTGCAAACCAGGGCTGAGCAAGTTTAACCAGACGACATTTGATGCCCTGTACCTAAGCTGAAGTCCTCCATACAGGAAGCAAGGTTGTCCAGTACTTTTCTGTACAGATACACATCTCTGGTTTTCAGTTCTTCCCGAAGGCAGCACACAAAGCTTTGCACAGCTGGCACCATCAAATGTCCAGGAAGACCATTCAGTGAACTGCAACAGGAAGAAACAGCATGTTTAGTTTTCTTTTACTGAGGCATTGAACATCCACTGCACCAAAATCCACGTCAGCTAAAACTCCAATACACAGAGAGACGTTTCTTCCTCCATGAAAACATCATCTGCTTTAAAATTAACATGCAGGTTATTGGTTTGCAGCCAGAAAACCTGTCAAAGGGGTGCACAGCTTTGGGGTGGCTGCAAGCAAATCCAGGATGGAAGCCCTGCATCTCAGGAGGACATTGAATGTTTTCAGACAAAGAAAGGAAGGAAGCTAAGCTCCAGCTCTTAAAAACTGCTAAGGCTATAATAAATTCACTAAAGAAATACAGCAGTACTTGTGCAATAGAAAAAATTAATTGCAATAAAAATAGGCACAAGAAACCACAGTTTAGTTAGGATTCCTCTGAACCGTCTTCTCTTGACAAAGCTGAGATTTTGTATTTTAAATTTCAATTCTAACACTGGATTTTAAAGTTCAAACTGCTAATTACACACTATGTTGTCTTTCCAATAATGAAACAGATCAAAATAATGCTTCATACTGGAGATAGTGATCTAATGATATGTTATTTATAATTAGAATTTTAACTAAGCAAGAAAGAAAAACAATACATAGTCACAAATTAGTACTGCAGATTTTTAGGAATTAAGTTACGGCAGTTTGTAATGAATGACAAATTACTGACTTGTAGGTAAGGAAAGCATTTAGAAAAAAATAAAGGCTTACTACTCAATTTTTTACCTTGCTAATACTTTCTTCAAAGGATTCTTCGCACTCAGTGAAAAATATGTCTCTGCCAAAATGTCCAAACAAGTTTTAACCATGGGATCACCTGCAGAGTTCTGATCCATCTGCTTCACCAATGGCATAATCTATAATCAAAAGAACACAAGATGAACAAAATCTCAGGTTATACCATCTTTAACAGTGGCAGATTTCCCTCTCATCCAAGCATATGCTGCAAAACTGTTCCCTCTTCACCATTTCTCCTTGAGTTTCAAGTTTGAAATAATGTTTCAAGAACACCTCTAAAAACAAAAAACATACATACAAAATAGGAAACTTGGTAGCACTTGCCTTCCACCATTTTCAGTAACTGTGGCCCTTCCTAATTTAAGTACTAGGACTACATTTCTACCTGATGCATGTTCAGCTGAAACAACTGCTTTTTCTGTGTTTCCAAGAATGTACAAAGCATTGAAAGTTTATTTTAGAGCTGTATTTGCCATTAACAGTGCACAGAACACGCTGTCAGTTACCAAAAACCACACTAACAACAGTGAAACCTTACCTGTTTAATACACTGGATCTGCTGGATGCCATTTCTCAGCTGTGCACAGTGCAGAAGCAGAGATGCCAGATTTTGCTCTTCAGCCTTTGAAAACCCTGCATTTGGAAGAAGAGGATCTTTTTATGAAGGAATTACAAAAAGCAGTATAAATAATACATTATTTACAATAAGAAGAAATGACTGCTAAATCCTTAGGGGTTTTTTTCCAGTTCCAGTAAACCCACTAGTCCCACAAATCCTTAAGTCACCTTACAACACCTTAGCACAATTTTTTTTCCTAACAAATGAAAAAATCAGCTTCACTGGAACACAATAGTAGGCCTCACCTGCAGTATGAAGACCACAAAATCACAGCATGGCTGAGTTGGAAGGGAGCTCTGGGGGTCACCTGGTCCAACCCCACTGTTCAAGTAGGGTCACCTGGAGCTGGCTGCCCATGACCACAGCCAGGTGGCTTCTGAGTACCTCCAAGGCTGGAGACTCCCTGACTTCCCTATGAAAGCTGTGCCAGTCCTCAGTCACCCTCACATTAAAAAAGTGTTCCCCTTCACATTAAAAAAGATGTTTAGAGGGAATCTTTAGTGTTTCAGTTTGTGCCCATGCCTTCCTGTCCTATCACTGTTCAGAACAGCAAAAATACTGGCTCTGCCTCCCTTACATCCTCCCTTCAGGTATTTTTTACACATTGCTAAGATCCCCCTGAACCTTCTCTTCACCAGGCCAAGCAGTCCCAGCTCTCTCAGCCTTTCCTCATAGGAGGGATGCTCCAGGCCTTTCATTATCTTAGCCCTTAGGTGGAGTCTGTCCAACATGTCCCTATTTCTCTTGTTCTGGGGAGCCAAGAACTGGATGCAGCACTCCAGGTGGGACCTCACCAGTGCTACCTCATAGTAACTTTAGCATACAAATCTTGTACTTGGTTTGGGGGGTTTTACAGTAAATATCAATGGAACTTTCTCTCGTAAAACAAACAAATTCCCCACAAAAGAAAACACCATTTGAACAGTAGCTTTAAAACAAGTTAACTACAGAAAACACAAAGACTGAGAAAATGACCTCCAGAGAACCCTTCCAACCTCAATCATTCTGTGATTCTTGGAAATTCAGTGTTATCCCACATATTAAGGCTAAAAAATCAGATATCACTGAATTACAGGCCTGCCAGTAGAATCACAAGTAGGACCTTCTACTACCTTCACACTGAAGATAAAGTAAAGAGCTTTGAAACCAAAGCCACGATACTCTAAAGGATTTTTTTAACTCTGCCAAGGTAAGAAGTCGTTGTCATTACAAAATAAAAACAACTCACAGCAGAGCAAACACACATAAAACTCACAAAGCAAAACCACAAGAAATAAAACACAACAAGCAAAAAATCAGATCAATTTCAGTAGCTACTCAAAGGCAAGAGAAATCACACATTAGTTCTGAAAAAAACCCTACATACTCTGAAGTTTTTCAAGCTGATGATGATCAAGAAAGAATGCATCCACCTGAATTTCCTTCTTCTTCTTTAAAACCATTTTAGCTGATTAAGAAATGCCTGCTTAAGAAAACAAACAAACAAAACAAAAAAACCAAAACAACGGGTCACATGGTTTTAAAAACATAATTACAAACACTTCCTACAATAATGGTCTTTTCACTGTCCTACTGTCTTGAAATAATGTTTGTTGCATTATCTGTGCATTTTTTTTCAAGGAGATAGCTCTCCCTAACTTTATGAACTTCAACTATTTCCAGCAGTTCATCCAAAATTCACCCGAACTTCAGGACGCAAAATGGAAGTTATAGAAGAGGGGAATTGCTGTATGAATGACATGCTGTCTCACTGGAGTTTTCACTGCACTTGTCCCATAGTCTGTGGCATGACCCTGGATCACTGTTTGGAAACATCATACAAAAGCATGGAATTAACACCACAAAACTTCCCCCGCTCAGTTTTACTGTTCAAAACTCATTCAACTTGTATTAATGTCAAGTAAGGACTGTGCAGCAAATCAAACGGCTTTGCTACCATGGATGTTACAAACAGCAACTTCTTTATCGAATGGCAGTGGTGATTCAATATGCACTACAGTTTCACTGCCTTAAAGCTCATTATCGTGGAGCAGCTGAGGTCGGAAGGGGCCTTCGGAGGTCATCTGGACCAACCTCCTGCTAAAGCTGGGCCAGCTGGAGCCAGATACCCAGGCCCATGCCCAGGTACCTTCTGAGTGTTTCCAAGCATGGAGACTCCACAGCCTCTCTGGAGCACCTGTGCCAGTGCTCGGGCACTTTCACTCCACATCTTGTGCTTCTGATGGTCTCAGAGACCCTCCCGTGTTTCATTCTGCACCCATGGCCCCCGATCCTGGCAGCGGGCACCACGGAAGAGCCTGGCCGCATCTTGTCTGCGCCTCCTTTCCCCGTATTCACAAACCCTCCGGACCCCTTCTCCCGTCCCAGCTGCTGCACCCCCCGCGGCCGCCCTCAGCACCTCCGGGCGGGCACAAGCAGAGGAGCGCGGCCCGCCCGAGCCTCAGGGAGGGGCGGCCGCGGCCGGGCCCCGCTGCTCCGCGCCGTCCCTGCCCCAACAGCCCCGCGCCCCCGGCGGCACCGAGCGCTCGGCCGGACCCCGGGCCGGGCCACGCCGCCTCCGGCGCCCACCCGGGGCCTCCCCCGCCCCGGCAGCAGCGCGGGCCCGGACCACGGCGGCGGCCGCCTGGGGAAGCGGCTGCAATCCGAGCGCGGCGGCAGCGAGCAAGGGAAGCACCGAGGGAACACCGCCCGCCCGTCCACCCCTCACCCGAGCGGACCCTCACCCACAGTGCCGCGTCCTGTCCCGGTGCCCCCGCCCCGCCCCACCACGTGCCGGCCGCCGCCAACCGCGGCGCTCCCCGCCCCCGGCCCGGCCCGGCCCGGCCCTGCAGCGGCGCCTCCGCCGGAACCGCCCGGGCTCTCGGAGCCGCTGCTCCCCGCCCTGCTGCGTGGCCGGGGCCGCGGCGACCGCCGGCTTGCCTCGGCAAATACTTGTCTTAACTAAAAGGTGAACCAAGGCGAGTCACTGAAGCACAGAATGAGTCGGGTTGGAAAAGCCCTCTGAGATCATCGCGTCCAGCCTGTAACCAAACGCCACCGTGTAAATAGACCAGAGCACCGCAGTGCCACGTCCGGTCTTTCCTTAAAACACCTCCGGGGATGGCGACTCCACCACCTCCCGGGGCAGCCCATCCCAATGTCTGATCGCTCTTTCTGTGAAGAAATGTTTCCTAATATCCAGTCTAAACCTCCCCGGTAAAGTTTAAGGCTGAGTGTCCTCTTGTCCTGTCCTTAGTTGCCTGGGAGAAGGAGCCAGCCCCCACTTGGATACAGTCTCTTTTCAGGCAGCTGTAGAGAGTGAAAATGTCACCCCTGAGTGTCCCTTTCCTCCTGGGTAAACAACCTTGTGTCCCTCAGTCTCTCCTCATAGGATGTGTGCTCCAGCCCCTTTACTAGTGCCATTGCCCTTCTCTGGACTCACTCCAGAGTCACTGGCCTTTGTAAGGCACGACTATCTTTCCTTATTTTAAATGTGCTCTCAACTTCGGAAAAAATTGGGGGTAACTTTGATGTATCCCATGATGGCCTCAGTTTGTGTTTCTCACCGAGTAGTTCCTCTCCCTCCTCAGTTCCTGAATGTCCTCAGCAGGTTCAGATGGATGCTGTGTCTTTCGGAGCCCAATTTGTCAGGTCTTGCTGCGCACAGTGACTGGTCAGCCTCCCTCCAGGGCAAACTACTTTTCAGAGCCAGAGGAAACAAATGCTAGTTTGCATCCAATGCAAATCAAGCTGCTCTAGTCACAAACCCTTTTCCTAAGGAGCAGAAAGAGGCTTGACTAAACACCTCACAAAAATCCAAAAAACTTAATTTGAAAAGTGTGCTCTATTTGTTTCCTCATGACATCTCTTGATCCTTTCCAGCAGTCCCTAATTTGCCACCACTTCCACATTTTCTAAAACTTTAAAATTATGAACCAAACCCAGCTATTTCTTTTTTATGTTAGCATTTCTACATTAGTAAGTTTTCAAGTCTCTGAAGCGAGCTTACAAGAAAGATGGAGGGAGAGTATTTACAAGAGTTTGTAGTGACAAGACAAGGGGAAGTGGATTCAAACTAAAAGAGAGTAGGTTTAGATTAGATGTTAGGAAGAAATTCTTCCGTGTGAGGGTGGAAAGGCACTGTAACAGGTTGTCCAGAGAAGCCATGGATGTCTCATCTCTGAAAGTGTTCAAGGAGAGGCTGGATGGAGCTCTGAGCAGCCTGCTCTAGTGGGAGGTGTCCTTGCCCATGGCGGAGGGTGTTGAAGAAGATGATCTTTAAGGTCCCTTCCAACCCAAACCATTCTATAATTCTATGGTTTTTAGCCAGAGCAGATTGTTTTTAAGGTTTCAACATACACGTTCTGTACCTTTCACAGTCCTCCCAGGTCCCATGTGAATACAATGTATGTAATAAGTACATAATTTGTAAGTGATAGATTATCAAATGGGGACAGCCTTTCCCAAGTCTGTGAGTTGTATCGAGCAGAGGAGGAATCTTGCACTCATTGTGAAAATGGTTATTGCAAAAGTGACTATTGTAAAAGGGCAGCTCAACATAGCAGTCATGCTTCCATAAGTATTTAAGAGCAGCAATGTTTAGGTAAGGAAAAAGTGGAAAATATAACAAAAGTCATTCCTTGCCAACTGACTTTCACCCAAAAGTGATTTTCTCAACAATCTAAAGCAGCCAGAAGCCATTAGGGTCTGCTCAGGACTTTCAACAAACTTCTGGATCCTTCTTTAGCACTGAAGGCTCATAGCACCTTCTGACTTCTGAAATGGTAATGGCCAAAGGAATTGAGAAAAGCTTTAACCACATACTTAACCACATAACCACATAAAGAAAGTAATTTGAGTTTTTCGCTGTCGATTCATTGAATTTTCCCTGTTTTGTGTTCAGCCATTTCTAGGAAGCTGACACAGTTATTTGGCACTACCTGTCCCAGTGACCTACTCTAAATGCTGGATTATCTTCAGCTCAAAGGGAGACTGAATGCTCTTAAGTGATTTAACCTTCCAGGCAAACCAGACAATTATCCTCATCCTCCCTTAGTGCAAGCAAAGTCTCCAGCTCCTTCAGACCAGCTCAATACCTACATATTTTAAATTCAGTGTGATCCTCTTTCTACAGACTGGCCAATTTTCAGGAAACCTTTCCACAGTTCCAGCTCTATGTATTCCAGCTCATTTTCTGTAACGCTATTTCCAGTAACTTTTACCTTTCCAAAAGAGCTTTACTCTCTCCAGGTTTTTCCAGTTAGGGGAAACATCAGTGCCAGGGAGCTGTCAGGTAACACCTGAAGAATCCACATTTCATAGTGCAATGAAAGCAAAGAGGCATCTAAAGAAATTAAATGATAAGATGCAACACCCACACACGTCAATTGCTCTGTTCTCTAAGAGCACCAAGTGCTCAAAATACCTTACTCAGAACTAACCCACCACTCACCAGGCAGGGGTTATGAGGCTTAACTACCTTAAAAAGGTAAGTCACTCTGTTTCCATAATTTCTGATCTGCTGGTGAGGAGCAACAGACCCCTGAATTACTGATGCTGTGGCTGTGCTGTGCTCTGCTGTGTGCCACAGATCCTGCCAGAGACCAAAAAAAGCCATGTAGTATTAGAAATTGCTAGGGAAGGAATAAAAACCAAGCAAGAAAGCATTGTTATGTCACTGCATAAATACACCTACACCTTGAACACTGTGTGCAGAATGTGGTAGGACTGCCAGAGGTGTGAGGTAGGTTATGAAGGGTAGAGAGGGGCATCTGTGAAACCATTAAAGTGAATTGGTAACTTCACTCTGAAAGAGAAAATAGAATATGACAGAAATTTTGAACAACATTTTTCGTTGTCTCTGCAAAAATTTAGGGGCATCAAGTGAAACAAGCAGGTGGCACGTCCAAAACTAAATTAATTATTTAAACCACAGAGATCATCATCTTAGGACATTCTGGATCTTGAAAATTATGTTTGGTCAAAAGTAACTGGACTGAATCATGAGAGAAAAAAAAAAAAAAACCAAGAAAATTTTCAAACCATAAAATTTCTAGCTCACAATGTCCCTGAACCTCTAGTGACTGGGACAGTATTCTGGGGTAATGACACTTCCCTGGGCACTGGCTGAGGACAACAGTGGAGTGACTGGGTCCCAGACTGGCTGAGTACAGCCATTTTTACTGGGATGTCTCAACATATTTCTGCAATTCATCTGAAGGTTTTGTCCTAAGCACTGGGTTTATCCTCACAGACTTAACAGTTTTGCCAAATCAACATCCACCAGTGAAAATTGTCCTCAAAGGAAGTAATCTAACCCACACTGTTGGAAATTTTAATACATTCTAGTCCTCTTGAGCTATGCCTGTGCCAGTAAGTAGAATGTTTTATATTTTATGTTTCTTTCAGATGGAGATGATTATATCATCCTTTGAAAACTCTCAGAAACTGATTATTTAGAGCAATATAGAATTTTACCACTCTGTGGCGCCAGATAATTAAAAAGAGGTTGAGCTGTTAAAAGGGAAGCCATGGACCTTCTCATAAACTGTAGTTTCCTAAGTAGAAAAGGCCTTTATTAGTAACTGAAGTAACACCAGATTCTTCCATTCAAAGGTACCAAAGCACAAATACTAGATGTTATTTAGATAAAATGTCATTTTTCTGTAACTGAAAGACAAGTCATAGCCTTGAAACAGCAACACTTTAAGTCATCTCAATAATAATAGTTGAACAGGAATGATTTTTTTCCCCTTCTTCTCCTCCATTTAAATAATACCTTGAAAGTTTTCTGTCAAGAAAGATCAAGATATTTTTAAATTAATTTGAACATCACCTGAAAATAATGTATTTATTTATATCACAGTTGTGTAATTGTAACTAAAAAATGGGAACTTTTTTCTCTATTACAAATCTCAAATAAATATATATGTCATCCTTTCAAAGAATCCACACAAAAACAAACTTACAGAAGACACTTCATGGTCTAAGATTTTAGAATCACGAGATGTTTCCTGGCATATATCTCCAACTGCAGACACACATACCAATCTGAAATACCTAAACTAAAATGGTTTCAATATTTATCTATGTGAGAAAGGACCAGAAAAAGCTCCTTTTGTCGTGATGGGGTAAGGTCCTGATCCAGCACGTCAGAATGATGTTCTACATACGCAGGAAAGTCTCATAAACCCAAAATTTTACATTCAAGTTGCAGATTTGATGACAACTTGATCATCTCTGGAATGAAGCTGGTGGCATTTTTTGGATTAGCTTCCACACTCCAGAGTAGACGTTTTGCAATACAGTGTTCATAATACTTTTTAACAAATGAGGTTATTGTTTAACAAGACAACCAGGAACTTAGATCTTACTTTTTTGTATTAAGTCAATTACAGGCAGTAAAAAATCTGCAACATCTTCAGCCCACATGGAGGCTAATATTTAGAATTCACATTATAGAGAGAAGTAGTTCATAATGTTCTGACTTTGGTTCACTGCTGCAGGGAGCTAGCTAGCAAATGATCACTCCAAAGTGCAAATGCCTGGTCTTGCAGTTTGCTTCTACAATGTACTGTGTATCAGTTTTGCATTTTCTGCACATACTTTCAGGAATATTTGCAGATTTATTAGTGCTTGCATGTAACCTCCATCAGCAGCAACAGTAAGGAGGAAGAACTCTCTTCCTGAGTCTGTGCTGACATGTACAATAGTTTTCTGTGTCTTTGCCTGGAAGATTTATGGCTTTCCCCCTTGCTTTCTATTTACAAAACAAAGTTGTATTTTGTATTTTTGTATTTTGTTCTATGCATCCCAGCTGCTCTACTTGTAATTCTATTTCCTTCAGTAATGGAACACAGATTCTAGCCACCTCCACATACTTCACAGCTAAGGGCAGTTGAGAGAAAGTCCTGGATATCCCTATTCCTTCTTCCAGAATATTTTTCCAAGCCTCTTTATCTATCAGTACCGAGAGCTCCATGACTGTAGAGCATTTTTATTACTTAGAGGGCAGTGAAAATGTCAATCTACCAAACAAACTGAAAGAAACCCTCACTGAGCGAGCAGGCTTTGCTCTCCCTCTTGCGGTCCAAGCACGTCATTCCCGCAGCCTCCCCCAGCTCTGTCCCTCTGAATTCAAAGGCTTTTCGCACACTTGCGAGTATCCAGAGAGACCGAGCGTGTCTCTGGATACTCGATATGGACAAAGTTTTCATTAAACGCCAATGCTAAATCATTTTGTATAGCTGTCATTAGGAATCAAACGATGGTTTTGATCCTTTTGGCTAAATCTGGTAATCCAAACAAAGGGTTTTTTTCAATTTACATGTTTTCAATGTATCTTGAACACTCTAGACAGGAGGTATCTGGTGGAAAACAATGCACTCCTTGCTATAAAACCGATCATGTTTTTAACACTTTCCAGCGACCAGTGTTAAAAACATACATGAAGCACTTAGGAAAGTACCAGCGAATGAAACAGTTTCAGTGAAGTTGTTTGGATACTCTAAGGTCACTGCAAGCGGGTGGAAAATTGGAGCCTGTACTGAACTGAATAGGAAAAAATGAAATTGTGTGTATAACCAGATGGGGAATATTTGAGCTTCTAAGACCTTTTTAATTTTTTTTCAAAAGAAAAAACTGCTCTTTAAATGACTCACAGATGAATGTGAAAAAGCAGTTTACTCTGCACACCTACATTATAAATAACCACCAGAGGAATGGTGCAGTGTGGTTTGTTTATGCACCAGAGGAGTCTGTGAAACATTTTGCCTCTATAAATCATAATCCAAACAAAATACAATCCCTAAATCTCAGTCCAAATCAACATGTGTATGAGGAAGATTGCTCTACGTGCCAGACAACATACAAATTACTTCTTCCAAATACTTTGTAATACTTCAGTCAGTCCTTTAGAAGAGACAGAGACGGCTGGTTACCTGAGATGTACTCTCAGCTCTTTTCAGCCGGAGGGGACCAAGAGCCTCCTGCCTGCACGACTCAGCAGCACATGCACCTGCTGCTTTATCCCGGCTGGAACTCAAACACAAAGTGTGTTGTTACCTATCGGACAGGGCAGCTCAGAGAGACCCATTTAGCCCGTAATATCCCCAGCATTGCCCCGGGGACCGCACGGTTCCAACCCTCCGTTTTGTACTTGACAAATGACCTTTCACAAGACGTGTAATTCAAATTACAGTAAACTCCAATGCTGGAGCCGAGGAACTGCAGAGCAAGCGGATGTTTCTTCCTAACATCGTCTCCGAAACTAAGAGGAAAAAGTCCTAATTCACAAAAGAACTTTAAAAACTGCGATGGGAAAGGGGTGTAGGCAGGCCGTCTCTTCCCGGGACCCCTCCGCCAGCCTTGCCCCTGAAGCCCTCCGGCCGGGCTCCATCGCCCTGGACGCCGCCGGGGCCGGAGCGGCCGGAGCGGGTGAGGCAGCGGCGCCCCGGGAGCGCAGCCGGCCGGCACGGGCAGCCCGGGCAGGGCCCCCGGCCGCGGGCCGCTCCTCCCGCCGGCGGCCGGGCCCGCGGAGCCGCGCAAGCCCCGCCCGGGCGCCCGCCGGGGGCGGCCCCGCTGCTCAGTGGCCGCCTCGGCCGTCGCTCAGGCGGCCGCGCCGCTCGCCGCGGGGATGGTGGGGCGGGCGCCGAGGGGCGCGGGCAGCGCCCACAGCCCGGACGGCGCCCGGCGCGGCGAGCCACGGCCGGCCAGGTTTGACCTCGCTTTCCTTTGCCCCCTTCCCTCCCTCTCTCCCTTGGCGAGCGGGGCCGCCCGCGGCCCGTCCCATCCCGTCCCGTCCCGTCCCGGCGGGACGTCGCTGCCGGCGGCGGGGGCGCGGCGGGACGGCCGGCGCGGTGCCCCGGGCACACGGGCGGGCGGCGGGGGGCGAGGCTGGCGCGGGTCACCGCGGGTGTCGGGGCGCGGCGGGAGCCCGGGATGTCCCCGGGCGGTGTCCCCGCGGCTCGGGACTGGCGTGCCCGAGGTCCCGTGCGGTCCCGTAAGGCTCCTCTCGTCCCGTTGGCAGTGCCGCTGCCGCATCCCTGCCGTCCTCCCAAAAATAGAAGAGCGAGAAGAACACAAGTCCCAAACAAACGTGCAAGATTACGATACTTTTGAGATACCTACACGGCCAGCTTTCAGAATTTCGAGAAATTGAATTGGTACGTAGTGTGGTATCACACTGCGACTTAAAAATTGCTGTCACCGGGAAAAGGACATAAAATGATGTTGCGTGCTTTAATCTTGTTTGCTGCACGCATCTGACACTGGGAAGCCGAGCAGGAGTAATGAGGTGGGAGGGGGCAGCCTGGCCCCTGAAATCGGGGGGCTGCGGGGGTCTGCACCCAGGGCTGGAGTGGGCGAGCACTGACTGACTCTGTCACTTCACGGGAACAACCTCATCAATACCTAGGAAGCAGTAGAAAAAGCATTTGTAAATCAGATTTTGATGGAAGTTTTAAATAGCTCAGGCAACAGTTTGTCAGAGCACAGAATTATGCAAAATGAGTCAAATGGAAAATAAAGTTACCAGTGTTCAGAGGTGAGTAAGGGCCTTGGCCAGCAACAAACCTGAGAATGACTTCCTTGATTCCTAAACAGGTCCACTTTGTGTCTCATCATTTTTCTTCTCCAGTCCAATTTTTATGGCAGCAAAAATGTTTAAAAGTGCCGAGTTTGAATGAAAAGATGGAAGAAAGGGACTTGAAATTCAAGAGGTATGGTCCAAATGCATTTAAGCCAGTAAACATTTTAGGATGGTGAAGGGAATCCGCTATGTACTGCATAAACCCACGCCTGTTGAAACAGAAGGACTTACCAAGCTTTCTCCAGCAGACAAAGGACATCCAGAACATATGGACAGAATATGAAGCATTTAGTTAAACACTGCATTTTGTTAAAAACAGAGAAAAACACTGACAGTGTTATAAGGAATATGTAAATTTTTTAACATGCTTCAAAAAGTTAGAACATTGTTCCCTCCCCCCTGAAATGTATTTTGATAATTTCCAAGCAGACGGCAAAGAAAAGGAAATTATATCAATCCCTTTGGGGAGAATGTGACATTCTGACTTTTTGAAGCCTAGAAAGAGGTTTATAAACTTAAAAAATGAAAAAGATGAATTTAATCTTTCCAGACTTGTCAAACTTGTCTCAATTAATTTTTGATGACATAATTAGAACTTAAGGCTTTAATGTGTGCTTTTTTAGTTTACTTTTCAAAAGATTTGATTTTTTAAGACTCAGGGGAAACGGAGGGCTTTGCGGTGGGAACTGGAGCAGGAAGAAGGGGCGGACTCTGTGTAGGTTTGAGTGCTGATTCAGAGTACTCTGTTAAGCCAAGAGAAGATGAACTCATTTTTATCCTCCCTTGGGGAATCAGACAAGAAACAGGAAGTCATTGATTCTAAGTAAGATCATTCACTCTGCAATTGTAAACAGTGTACTATGTGCCTGTAAATATTTCCAGAACCCACTGGCTTGTTGGAAAATATGAAGTAAATTATTACAATCTCTAGCAAACAACCCACAATAAAAAAGAGTTATTTTCAACCTTTTTATCCATAATGTTTATGCAGTGGAATATTAATGAGTTTGGACATTGAGAAACTCCTTGGCTGGACACACTGTTCACTGCCAGAAATCCATCTACTCAAATGTTTTGTCTGTTGAAAGACAAACATTTTTAACTCCACCCTGTAATATTGCGCCCTACTGAAAGGCAAAAATTCTTTCATTACTTGACCTGTTTGTGTTTTCACTGCCACAAACACTGAAATATCCCACTGTTACCCAGATGTTGGCCTTGTCCATTTCTGTTTTATGTAGCTGCAATTGACAATTAGTTAAAAAGGAAAAATCTAAAATACCCTAAATAGTCTAATGGTATGTTGCCACTCCTCATTACTTAGGAGAGCAGAATCCACATGAATCTGCAGCTGAAACTACTTTTTCCCTCAAAAGTAGGAGAGGCTGCTGCTTGGAAGTGCCACCTTCCCCTCTTGAACGGGGGGATTCTGGATAAACAGAGGAGCATGGATTAGGGACAGGAGCAGCTTACTTCCCTGACAGTCCAGGGAATTTTCTGCTAAGCTTGAAAGATGGGGGAGAATGGCAAAAGGCACCAGAGTTGTCTCTGTCACCATGGAGGACTGCAGTTGAAATGCTTGTGTTCAGAATGTGGGTGTTGTAAGATTGTCTTAGGAAGCTATTTTAATAGCATACTTAAGTCCTAGCAATTCCATGGGGATTCCTGAGTGGGAGATTCCTGAATAAGGATAGTTGTAACCTCTGCCTTAGCAGCTTAAAGTCTAGCCTGCAGGACCAAAAGGAAGAAAAAGCAAAAAATGGAGCACTTATCTTCAGACAAGTGATTGTGGTGAAAACCTACAAACGTCAGTTTTTCTTTCCTAGTTTTCCTTCTAAGTTGAGGTATGGAATGAAAGAAACAAGGAATTTAGCATATGAGAAAGGAAAGAAGGTTTTGAGCAAGAGTTTTTCACCTGTTTAGTTATCATGAACTTGAGAGTCATGTGAGACAAGGGAAATTTAGAAGAGAAATAGCAAATACACTGTAGCAAAGAGAAGTGAAGGACTTTGTAGAATCCTGCTCATTATTTTGATCTGTCTTATGATGCTTTTTCTTTTTACTTCCCGTTGTCAAAAACAATGGAGAAGATAAATTCATAGGTCTTTCACCTCCAGCTGAGGGGTTTCAAGTGGGGCTGCCTGTTCCAATGCAGGGAGGAGGGGAAGTGTTTGAAGCTGGGCTTCTGGAGGCCTGGGAGAGTCATGGGAGGGGGGCTCTCAGTGGTGTCACTGACTCATCCATGCTAACTGTGTCAGGACTTGCAGTGTGGAGATCTGTATTATCCATAATCTTCCTGTATCAGCCTCCTTCATCACACTTTGCTTTCCTTGTCAGTGTCCCACTGTTCAGGTGACAAACGTGCAATATAACCTTGGGACTTGTAGTTTTTCTTTGTTGTGATCTTCCAGCAGCCTTCCACTGAATGATGTTTTTTACATGTTTGTTATCTCTCAGATGAATTGGATACTTAGGAGCTATTCAGGCTTTATTTTCAAAGCCAAACCTAAGTGTCCCAAATCCTGCAAAGGCCAGGTCTTCACTTAGCAAGGGAACTTGGACTGAATGGTGACATTCAGCCATCCACTTACTCTTTATTGAACTGCCTACAAATACTTGGAATACAACAGAGCCCAGTCCTTCTGCTTACACACAGATGATTTTCTTGGCTTCTCAGACTCAAACCATGATGAGCCAGCTCTCATCCTCAATACTTTTTCCAGCAATGCTTGTCCAGAAGGGCAGTGAGATTAATTTCCAGAATACACAAGCAGTTAAATGTGGATAAAAGCATAGCTTTGAGACTGAAAGATGCCTGCACCAGGATGTCCTGAGATCTGCAACAGCTAATGCAAAAGGATTGTTTTTCTTGGGAGGGGTCCATTAGGGACCATTTGCTCACCCACCTTTACATTTGGAACCAGAAACTCCCCCTTCCATCTCGTTAAGCATATTGAATTTTAAAGGCAATTTGATTAAGCAGAAGAATTTTAAAAGACTTTTAAAAGAGTGGTCTGCCAAACATTAAACTTGTGTAAAACCAAATGTGCTACTAACTCACAGGCAGTTGCACCTCTCTAAGTCCTTTGCTAAGCAAAAGCTCAGTTCCCTACGAGACTTTCCTGAGTAAGAAAGGATATATGCAGTAACTGAAGATTAAAATGTGAGATATGTCTCTGCTTATCAAGGAAAAATAATTGCAGCCACAGGATACTTGAAGAAATTAAAATACAATAAACCTAAATATTATCAACACAGATTTCAGAATTTGATAGTTATGATAAGGGCCTCTGTAAACTAACTTACTGAGTTTTATGAAACTGTAAAAAATTTGGGAGCATTCTTAAGATTTATATAAAATAGGTTATTATGCATATTAAAATAAAGTCAGCCATTAAATAAAGACTGAATTTGACATGGGGATTTTTCCTTTTCTTTTTCCAGTGTAAATATGGCTGAACTTTCAGAGCCAGAAGGTACTGTAAACTGGAAGGAAAGATGTTTAACTTTGGAGTCACAGTTAATGAAATTTCGTCTCCAGGCAAGCAAGATCAGAGAACTTTTAGCAGAAAAGGTAGGTCTCATGGGATGAATTTTAATGATGTATAAATTATTTTATTTTATTATGGGGGCCAATCCCATGTTATGGTTTGGGATTACAAGTACAGAGATTTTTTCAGAAGGGGAAAAATAGCATTTTACAACAAAATATATGGAAAACATGTATGTTTTAATGCTGTGAAAAAATTTTACACATCAGAATTGCCAGCAAAAAATGATCATTTTCAAGTGAGAGCACACTGGCAACTCTCCTGCAGAGAAAAATAGGTATCCAGTAATCACTTTTAGAACACTGAAGTAAATATTTAACACATTTATTAAGTATTTGAGATGTGATTTAAGACAGATATCATCATGGAGAAAATCCAGAAGTATTATTTTCTCCAGAGTTCTTTAATGAACCACATAATTTACCAGACTTCATTTTTCTATGAGAAGACATATCCAACTATGGCTCATCATCTGAGTCTCAGGACCCAGAAAGCTGAAAATTATTGTGCCATTTAATTTGAAAAATATCGTTTAAATTTTTACTTTATTTTCCAGAAAAGAAACATTTGACTTGGCATATTCAAACGTGTATCCCAACAGTCAGTTATAATTGAGCCCATATTTGAAATATAAAACCTCCACCATTTTATTTACCGGGTAACATTTCAACAGAACAAGGCAATTAAAAGAGTACAAGAGACAAAACATCTTAATGAGTTATTGGAACGATGTCATCATTAAGACTCACTTCAGCAAATTTCTAATTAAAAAGTTTTATTGTAGTAACTCTTCTATGAGCTAAATTTTCCATCAATTGCTCCACCCTAAAGAAAAGTAAAATTCAGATAACCTGATAGTATGTAAGTGAAAATACTTCCACTTTTTACATGTAAGTTAATGCTTCTCTTTTGTGGATTTACCCATTCTCCCTTTGAAGCCATAAACACATTTAATCTTCACATTTTGTCCTCTATGAATCACTCCCATTTTACTATGTTTTAGTGGGGGCAAGAGCTAAATAGTATTAAAGCAGGAAGAAATAGATACTTTTGTATTTACAAAGAACCCTGGATGATGTGCAAAGTTCCAGATGTGTTCTGGTCCTTTCCTAATAATACTTAACATTGTTTTCTTTGACAGCTAAATTAAAATTAACAATTGAGTATGTTTTCATGGAGATACCTATCTTAATTCCAGGATCTTACTCAAAGTCCTTTAGATTTCTATGTTATGTGTTACCTATTATTTTATTGACTGTGTACTAAATCTTTTAAGGACCTGCTTGTAAATTTTGCTTGTCAGAAAGCTTCTCTTATCCTGAATAACAAAATACCACCAAAAACTTTGTCACTTCCCTGCCCGGTGTCTGTTCCCACATGTCTCCCTTGAACAGCAATGAGCCCTCAACAGATCTCTGCAGATCTCCCCTGATAGCTGCTGGTCACTGTAGGAAGTAACTGATAATGTACTATTTTTATTAAGCCCTTTTTCTAATTCATGGAGAGACATTCCCTCTTACCCCATGGCTTTTTATTTCCTTGAAACACTTTTCAAAATCCAAATAATTATAATAACCAGACCCGCCCTATCTTCAGCCTTGGTGATCTGCTCAAAACTTCACCAGCTTTGTAATCAAACATCCCTCTTTTTAAGGGCCACTTTAACTCTTTCTTTACCTATAATACTTACCACATGCACCCTAATTTTGCTGTTACATTTTCTACTAGTTTGCTTACTACAGACATCAGACTTACAGATCAGTAGTTGGTTCAACTATGTCATCCAGTTCTTGACTGAATAAAATTTGGCAATTTATTACTATTCATTTCATCTGTTCATGGCCTTATCTGTTCTATGTGAAACCTCAATGTGAGATGGAAAAAAAATGGAATAAAGAAATCTAGTATTTTCTGTATTAAACTTCTTTTCATTAAGTAGGCATGAAAATTTACAGCAATATTAAACAACTTCTAATAAAAAACTTCTTTAATAATACCAAATTCCACTGAATTGTATTTTTAGAGTTAGTACTCCAAATAGTTCTGCTTGGGCATAACTAAAAATATTGCTGTTAGAAAGCAGTGTAGTTGAAAACTCTTAATTGTTTCCTAATGCTGCAATTTTTCTGAATGGCAAACTCTCATTGAAGTGATATTGCAGAATATTAGGGTTGGGAAGAGCAACAAGCTGTGCAAAAGCCATCCTTTGACATTTCATTTAAGAATATAGAAAAAAAGATTAGAAAAGGAAAACTACCTGTGTCTTTCATTGTAGTTAGCAAGGCTCAGAGAAGAGCAAGTTATTCTCATCAGTCTTGGAGGAGAACATCCATCCAAGAGTACAATCCTGGCTGCTGTGGCACTCAGCAGATCACTGGATGCTTACACACTCAGAGCTGTTAGATCAGAGATATCTGTTCTCTCTGTACCCTGTCTGGATCACTGCATTTCAAGATGGAAAGTGGCTAAACTCTGGACATGACTTTCCAGGCAACCTTCCAGCAGCCATAACTACCAAGTTTTACATGGCTGCTGCTGACTGTAGTTTTGGCAACCTAAAAGTTAAGATTCATGAACAGCACTTCACAAAACTATCTGAGTTTAAAAAAAGATTTTATAGATTTGAATGCTTTTGGTTTGACTTTTCACTTCGTTCATTTACAGTTTGCATTTCCAGGCTCTTAACTGAACTAGAAATATCCTCTTAAATTAATAGAAATGTATGCATAATCATATAATTTCAAATATCAACATAAAAAACATAAAAACAAGCAGAATAAGAGGGATAAAATCACAAATCTTCAGCACTGTGCCTGAAAGAAAATATTCAAAGGCAAATTACTCTCATCTGTGAGAAATATTATTCTGAAACAGATAAAAAAACTTAAGAACATGCCATGTTCCTGCTCTCTTGTTTTTGTTTGCATAATCTTTCTCAGAAATTTTAGAAAAGGCAAAGTCTTTACAGAAGTTATACATGGGAGAAACATTTTCTGTTGAAGACCACAGGTCCAACAAGTATTCAGTTGGAATAATTCAACATAATACTCTCCAGAGCAGAGCATTAGCAGACTTCATGAAAAATGATCCTTCTCCTTACTGTGCCACTTTGACTTTTTAATATGAATCTTTGATTCATAAACTGGAATTCAGTTGGGACATGCATCAAAGTCTGGTCACAGCTTAATAAAATTTGATCATATTCATCTGCAAATTAAGCAATCTTGCACAATTCAAAAGGAACCATATTCAAAATGGGCACTAAACTCTTTGTACGTATTTCTGAGTTGGTGGTGTTTGCCAATAACCCAGTAGTTATTTTTTCACGTTTAAATTTTTGAAATTATACAGACAATTCTCAGTATTGGTTAAAGGAAAGATACACTCACTAGTTTAAAGTTGAACTGCATGGAATCATTACTCAAAATAATATTTGGGAAATAGTAAAGTGAATAATGAAGACCCAGTTGGCCCGTAGTTGATGGTCATCCTGATACTAATGACAAAATAATAATGTAGCTGATGTCAGTCTGAACAGGTACTTTCTAGATTTGTTACTTTTTATAGAATGAAACAAATTGGCAAAGCTCAGAAATAATTCTCACTCTTACTTTGATTAGCACAGGCCTTTATTTACGGTTTTGTTTGCAATCATCTCTATGCTATGAAATGTGTACTAAAACATTGAACAGTAGCAGCAGTCAGTGTTCCACCTCAAAACAGCAACAAAATCACAGCACTGTGGCGTGACAGACATAAAACCCTGTGGGTATTATACTAGGTAATTGTTGTACAAAACAGTAAGAATGATACTGTGACAAAAACAGGGAGTCTGTACAGGAAGGTAAGAGAAATGGATTGGTGGTAACTCTCCAGCCTTCCTCCTCTGCCTGTGTTTCAGAGGTATCTCTTCAAGACAGTGTATCAGGGAAAGGAGTTTACATCCTATTACCCTGTGTGCATGACTTAACAGAAACTGCCACTGGATTTTTCTCCTTACACATCTAAAACCAAATTTACATAAGGGATGTCTTGAATCTATCCATTTCCAATATTTGTGTATGACCTGTGTGAGTCTGTAAATGTATTCAGGCTGGATTAATTGAAGCAGTTTTCTTATACACTAGAAATCAAATACCTTTGCAAAGTTATTTTATTTAATAGCGCCCCTGCAAATAAATGAACAATTAACATGAAAAGTCTTGAGTATATTATTGAAACAGATGTGTTCTAATTCAGAAAAACAAACTATTTATTGTGTCCTGTAAGTTTAGGAAGTACTCATCCTCGAAACTCAGCTGAGGAGTTTGTATTGTAAATGTGTTGCAGCAGTAAGGTTACCAGAGCTTAAATTTTTTACTGAACTTGAGGAGAAGAAGAGAGAGAAGCAAGGGAATATACAGTGTTTTCAGAAAACGTAATCCATTCCCTGTTGATTATTTGTTTTTGATATTTTTTCATTTTGCCAAGTAAAGAGTCTGTATTTATAAATCTAACGAGCAAAGAAAGAGACCTTGTTGGAGTTTTAAGCAGAAGCTGCTGCTGTAAGTGGGAGAGGTCTTTACAGGAATTTAAGGAATGATGTTAGAAAGTATCCTGGTACGCCAAATTTAGGATGGCTGTGAAACTGAGCTTTAAGCAGAATCCTGTATTTTAATGCAGCTTGAGTCTTACGTATGTGAAGAGTTTACAAAAAAAACCCTTTGCTGAGTAAAAGATTACATGTTTCTACTGCAAGTTTAGCTTCCAGCTGGCATTTCAAGTCACAGGAAAAGTTGGTGACCTTCATTCTTTTCACAGTAAGTGCATTTTTCACCTAGAATATGCAACATAAGGTATAAAGTTGATGTTCTTCCTACCACTAAAAAATCATTTTAGTAGGAGAACTCCATAGCTGTGTTAAATTCCCACTTGGGCAGCCTCCACTGAATTTCTTTTTTGTCAGACCCCATGAATATGGCACTGACCCAAATGTTGCGTTATGGGCTGTCCAGTAGTACTCAGCCTTCCCTATGAATGTCTCCAGGTTTGTTTCCTGCAGTGCTGAAGGTCACTGTGTTATGCTTTAAGTGATTTTCAACAAATATACATGATTATGAGAGAGTTTTCTTTTCATATGTACATTGTTTTAACCTTCCACTTGGATATTGTCTGTCTTCATGCTCAGCTGGCAATGAGTGTGTACATCACAAATGCAATATTATTTATACTTTCTGTACAGCTTACGAAAATTGAATGATAGCCAACTTTTAGGACAAATACTATTTTCAGTATATTCCAAAGCATAACACATTTTGGACCTGGTCTTACAAACCAACAGCTAAATCCATGTATTATAAATACCCACTGTTTCAGTCCAATTTATGGTATGTCATTTGACATTTGAAAATGAAGCAGATGCAATCTGTTTTGTTATCTCCGGCATGGCAATTTCATGTTTAATGTTTTTGGAGGAAAAGTCAGTAAGACATTGGACTTATGCGGTGATTGCCAATGTAAAAATTGTAAAGAAGCACAATGGAGTATTTCCATTTGCAATAAAAGAGTTATGAAGGTTAAAGGGGAGCAGAACACCATTGAACCCAAATTATTCAGATTAAGGTTATTTTTCAGTCTTCAATTGCTCTTAAAAAACTTCTCATCGTGGAAAATAATTCAGTTGCAATTAGGAAGGTACAAACAGCGGAAAGCAAGGAGAGTTCAGGAGAATAAAAGTTTATATTAATACAGTCATAGGCTTGTTTACACCTTTTTAATACCTACACGTTTCTTAAAGTTTCATTTTTATCTCTTGTCTATAATTAACTTTATGCTATGCCTTTTAAAAATGGTGGGGCTTTTTTTGTTTTGTTGTTTTTGAACATTTTAAAACTACATTCTTTCTAAGGAGGCTGAAAATGGAAAAAAAAGAGAACTCAGGAAGCAATAAATTAGCTGTTCTTGTAGAGGCCTGGCTGGGTAATGGCATGAAGAGCACAGCCTTTGCTGTGAGGCCAGAGGATTAATGTCTCCTCTCTGGTGGTATTCACTTCTATTCCAGCCCACCTGAGATGGGGAAGTTGATGGAAGTTGTGGAAGCTGTGATAGTGCGTAGTCACCTGTGCAGATCCTTAGCCAATCTAATACTTGTTTAGCATTTCACTTACAGGAGCTACAAGGTGTTTTTTCTCCATTTTTCATGGTGAGAACTCTTTTTGCTCATTTAATTTTCATTACCTGGGACAGTACTTTCACGCTTTAAATACCTGTTGTCTTGTCTTTAAAGTGCAATATGCTGCCTTACATATATTTCTGGAATCTCTTGCTCCTTTACCATGTGTTTCCAAAGTGTCCTATACCCTTTAATGTCATGAATAAATTCAGTTTTCTTTTTTTAAAATGTTGGCAGTGAGTGGTACCTTTGTTCCTTAAGCCGTCACCTCTCGGGCAGTGGCACATCCAGTTTCAGGTGGATGCTCATGTTGTGGCTCTAAGAAGAAGCCACAATTCAGGGAGACAGACCCTGAATTGCAGAATTTCCACAATTGCAGTACAGTGATCAGTACAAAACAAAGCAGATGAAAACCAGTTCTTGATAGATGTTTGTCTTTTTCATGTTAAGCACCATGTGAGATTTTTTCCTTACCTGTCAAAGTGCTTTGGTACCTTCTCTCTCACTGAACAGTATCTTCACTCCTTTCAAGATTTTGAACGCTATGAGAATGTCTGTGGTAAGAGTGGCCGTCTACCTAATTTGTGTTTGATTGTGTCTCTGCAGTCTAACTATCAAGACAAGATCTGAGCTGGAAAACATTACTGTCAGAAAGAGGGAATTTCCTAGTGTTTTACCAGGCTTAGGAAAATTCTGTGACTGACATTGGGAAAAAGCACAGTTACTGAGCCAGCATTATATGCTGCTCAATTGTCCTTCACCACACTGCCTCCTCGAATCCCACTGTGGAATTTAACTTTTTAAAATCTGTATGTTTGCTGGCAGCTGTCCTAGACTACCAATTCTGGAAGATTTCCCTCTCTAGGCTTTTCTGTTTTATATTTTTAAGTTATATAGTTTCCCAAAGAAATCATTAATTTTACTACAATGAACTCAGCTGAGATGTGAAAGATTGTTTTTTCATATGTACTTTTCACTCATTTAATAACCACTAGAAAACCTTTTGAGCTAAATAATTCTTAAAATCAGGTTTAAGTGTTGAAAAGAACTTGAAAGAAGTAAAATAACTCAGCAGTAAAACTGGTCTCATCAAGGAGAGCAATAGAAATTTTGAGCCTGGTTTTTCATTTTGGAAACTGAGCAAATAGAGACTGATAATTTTTGGAGGTTTCATTTTGTTCCAAGGAGAGGCTTTTGTACTAAGCACAGTTTGTATGAACGAGCTGAATTGCTAGAAAGGAGAAGAAAGAGAGGCTTGCAATTAAGCAATGCCTTTTGCCTACCTAGGAGAGCAGTGCCAGAAGTTGCTGTAGTTAGAAGTGAACAGGATTGTGATTCTACATACACAGATGGTAGAACTGCTGGTCATCTGCAGGAGAAGCAGGAGAAGTGGATATGTGTCTGTGTGTGCACACAGATTTAACTTCTTTGACATCAAAGAGTTAAATTGTTCTTACGCTTCATACATTTGTGTGACAGAGAAAGACAAAATAAAAAGGAGTTGGTTAGATGGCAAATTTGCAGAGGAATGGTTGACAGTGCTTTGTTCATGAGAAGAGTTGTAGCCTTTTACCTCTTAACTGGTATTAAAAATGAAGACAATGGGAGAAGAAAAACCATGGGAGAGCACTGGAAGGTGGCAGCTTGCAAACTGCCAGGTTGTGAGAGCTTAGCTGTGTTGCAGTAGTCATAACCTAGGTGAGCATTCAAGTGGGATTTGAGGGAAATACAAGGCTGTAGCGTTCTGAATTTAAGCCAGGTGACCAATTCTTTATCTGAAGATTTTTTTTTCATGTAGGAAATAATAAAAACCCATAAAATTTCATATACAATACATGCTTGGTCTGTAATTAGCCTAAGGAACATTTGAGCCCCATTGAGACTTAGCCTTTAGCAGTGGCCCTTTTGGGGACATCTGTGACAAAAAGATTAGGTTCGGGAAGTAAATACTCATTTTGAGGACTGAAAAATTGAGTAACATTTTTATAGGTTTCATCTTGTTCTAGGGAAAAGCTATTGTACCAGAATATCCATTTTTCACTGAAAGCATATTTAATTTTATAAATACAGGTGGCTCTGAAGTATCACTTCCTAGATTATATAACAAAAGGGATTTCTACTAATAAGTTGAATGCAAAGCTGTTCTATTAAAGATAAGTCTCTCTAATTATTGTACTCCCTTTGGGATAAAAAAAACGGCCAATAAACAACAAAAGTATTTCTTCCCCAAGGCATGTGCTCATTCCTTCTTTACAAATTATCTTCTTGTTTATTTTTCCTATGAAATGTTAGTGTATTTATTTTACATCTCTTTTCCTTAGGTGTTTTGTCTATATGGCTTAAGGAGTCAGGTCATATTTTAAGTTTGTTGTAGTTTATAAAGATTTAGCCCTGTCCTTATGGAGAATACATAATACCTAGAAGAGAAATGTCAAGGCAGAAGGAATAATGTTAAAAAATACAGATGGAACATACCTAGTCAGCTTTCTAATAAATGAGTTACAGAACTAGGAGGAATATTCCTGTGTATTCCTAAGCTAAACCACCAGAAGAGAGACCTCTTTGTGAAAAGAGTAAGTCGTGCTTCTAGAACAGTTTTACCATTGCTTTTAACTAACAAATGTGTGCAAGGCTTTGTATGATTGGGCACAGCATATTGTAAAACATGAAGACTGGTGGTCAGCAAAGCCATTGAAAAGCAGATTACTTGCTTTTAATCAGTACTAACTTTTCTTCTGGAAATGCAGAAATTTGTTTAAATATTTGGGTCTAAATATAGGAATAGAGAATCAAAAGGGAGGTCTTGGTCAGATGTGGTGCTGTGGAATAGCTGGCAGACATATTCTTCAAATCATTCATAAACTTACCAAGTATCACATAAAAAAACCCAACCAGATCTTTTGTCTTCATACCTTCCATCAGAAGGCAGTTCTAAAGATCTTTTTTACTCAATGTGAAAAATGAGTGTTTTCTAAATGCCAGCCAGTGTTTATTCATCACCTGTTTATATCTACTGGCACCTTAGAAAGACAGTTGTAGGTGTGTTTACCCCTCAATTGCTTCCCGCATTTCTTTATTTATAGAAGCAACCACATACCCATGTCTCTGGTTTTGGTAAGTCCTGTGTGATGTGAGGACTGGTAGTTCACTGTATCTAAAAATGGACAGATTCACTAATTTTCTTTAATGGGGAACATTATTTTTCAACCACAGAGGGTTTGGGCTTTTTTTTTCAGATGATGAAGATTAGAAAAATTGAAATGCAAGGAAAGCAACAGACTCTAAACATACCATTCTCAAATCACGGGAAGTTCTGCATTTCATCAGCAGACAAACTGTTCAGAAACATTAGGTTTTAACTCATTTTTCCTTTTTGAAAACTTTGACCTATTATCAACATGCTTTGAAAGGCATTCAGAGAAGTGATGCTTTTCCTTTTTGTTCATTAATGGTTGTATTTTTTCCTATGTTTATTTCAAAAAGATTTCAAAAAAGTCTATGTGATACAAGCATGTTGTTTATAATATTAAAAACTAGGAGACAGTGTATGATGCACTGATTATAATGTAAATCTCAAACATGAATGGGATAAATTGTTATGTTGAAAATTGACTTGGATGAAAAACAGGAGTTTGTTCCTATACATAACAAACATTTTTCAGATTTCAAAAAAGAACTAATTACAACAATTTTCATTTTAAAAATAAAATGTTTCCTTTACAATTATTAAATAGCTATTTCAAATAACAGGAAAGTTATCATTTTAGTGCTGTGATTTCTCTCTAATACATACTACAGGAATAATGATCTCTCTATGTATGTATAGAAATGAACGTATATATACACATACATGCATACAAAAGGCATATTTTTGAAATTTGTCAGTGATGACTTTTGAGTTTATACCCTTTGGTGATTTCATGTAATATGTGCTTTACTGAAATGAAAATTTCTTTACTTGCACAGAAATATATATGTTCAACATTTCTGAATGCAGCCATGAAACTTCCACGTGACCTTTGAAAAGGAATCACTTTATTATTTGCCTTTGTATTGTATAAAATTCCCAGTGACTGTGTTGTACTTCAATGTCCAGACCTCCAAGGCAGTACACCTCTGTTTCTATTGCTGCCATGTTTCTTCAAAGCATTCACTATTTATTCACATGTGGCATTTCTCTGTTCATTGTTTGAACAAAAATAGCTCAGTTTGATGAGTGTCAGATGTAGAGTGGTTATTTCCTTACTAGGTTTAAAACCAAATCTGTTTCTAACAATAGAAACTGTTTTCTATAATTCAGTAATTGATGCAGCATGCACTGATCCGTTTTCTGGAAATTGTAAGAGGATTTTTCACTTAAAGACAGACGGAGAAAGTGCAGGTTAAAGTAGCATCTGTTCTTCTGTACCTGGGTTGTTCAGCCAATATGTATGTATTTTTTGTTCATGGGCCAATATTTATATTTAAGACTGTAAAATCAAATCCAGTATATATTATGACAGGACATCTCTGAATTCATACTGAATTTGCACCAATCCAGTGTGGGTGACAAGAATATTCCTTACAAGAGGTTTGTTGAACTGGGGCATTATTTCAAGTTACCTCATTTAGGACATGATAGAAAATTAAGCTTAGATATGTTTCACATGCCAAATGTTATCAAAAACATGATGGCCCTCCATGTTTCTCCTGGGAAGCCACCTTTATGTCAGTTGATCCTTTAAGGACTGTAGTTCATTCGAGCAGTGTCTCACCTAACAGCAGATGCATCCCATGTTGATCCAGTGATGCTGGCAATTTGCTGAGGTGTATGCAGAAAAGTTGGTGGGACAGGTCTGATTCAACAGACTTTTCTTTTTTTCAAATCATGTTCTTTATGAAGTGAGAGTTGGTCATCAATATTCAGGATGCTGCCATAGGTACAGCTCTTCTGCATCTGACATTTGCCCCTAAGCATGGATATGGCTGCCATTACCTGCCACATCCATCCTCAGGGTAAGGATTTTTTAAAAATTTTTATTTGAGGATCCCAAACTATCAATCCATGGTCTGAAATGGCCTCCATAGTCATTGGCTAAAAACGATTTAGCACTGCATTTTACTCTTTGATGAGTTCACAGCATGATTTAAATCATTTGACCAGTCCCATATTTCCACCTTCTCTCAATAATGCTGTGATCATTGTTGAGAAACTTTTCACTAACTTAAGAAGAAGGTTTAAGGTTAGGTTTTGTTTGTGAAGAGAAATTCTTTCCTTAGAAATAGTTCCGGTCTTTTGCCCAACAAGTTTGATAGCCTTCAATGTTCTAAGAGTATTCTAAGGCAGTCATTTCTTCTGTTTAAGTTCACGGGCTTATAAACAAGCAAAGCAGTCAGAGTATAGATGTAAATCTAATTTTTCAGGCAAAACCATTTGGTGGATTGTTTAGAGATTATTTATGCAAATGAAAAAAACATTGTTTTAAGTTTCATTATTGTTATAGTAGACCCTGCAAAACAAACCTATATAAACTCTAAATAAAGATAAAATCAGGACTCACCTAGTAATTATTATGTAGCATTGAATTATTGAAATACTGGCAAATTTAATTTTAATAGAAGTGCTCATGTTTGGTAACCATATTTCATCCTTGCTGAATAATATAGATTGCTTTTTTTAACAGGAGTCTCCTAAAAGAAACTGAAGACCCTTTAGAAATTTTGCAAATAAAATCTCACATTTAGTTGTTGCCAGGAAGCTGATTGACATGTCCATATTGTGAGAGCACACAAAGCTTCTTAGCACACCTTGAAATAGTTAACTGTTGAAGAGGCAAAACTAAACTTTGTTCTTCCCTTTATAATCTCTAAATGATCTTTTGCTTGGTAGTTACTCTCTCAACTTCTTTGGCTCCTGGCTTTATGTTAATCTTAGCAACAGCCTTCTTCAAATCATACTCTTTGTCCCAGTAATCTACATGAACATATTACTACATTCCTGGTCCTGGGCAAGTGTCTATTCCCAGCAAGAGGTGCACTGTGCAGTGTCAGTGCACAGCTGTGGAAGGAACAGGGGCCTTTAGTGCACTGGATTATCCAGGACCCAAACTGTTGAGTAGGAGAGCAGCTCTACTGCCTAATGCTCGTACAGTGGCTCAGTGATCACGAGATGCTGCTGGAGAGACCAGCTCTTTTCAGCTTTCAGCCAGGTTGGAGCTGGTTGAGCTGCAGTAGCAGCTGGGTGAACTTGGCAAGCAACATTTTCAGGTTTTAATTCCATTTACTAAGCCTGTCAGGTTTCTGATACTACCTTACAGATGAAATTACCTGAATTTATGGGACATAAATAAATTGCCAGCTGCTGCCATGCATTTGCAAATTGCCTGTGAAAGTGGATGAACAACTTGCTACTCATCAGTAAATTTCACAATGAAAATATTTAAAGTTTTCTGTCGTAATATTATAATTTCTGTCACAATATTAATAGTTTTCTGTCATAATATTAATGATGCCAGAACATTATAGAGTATTAGTTCATTATTAGTACCTGCACTCCCACTATGTTTAGCACAGTGCTTTTACTACAGTGGAATGTTAGCTGACCATATATTCAGAAATAACCTCAATTTCTGAATCCCAACCCACTAAAAAAAAAATCTGAAAAACTATTTTAAAGTGAGTCTTGCAAACCAAACTTCTGTTTGAATGTAAAACCAAAAAGACAGGTGGAAAGTAACCTTAGAAGTCAAAATCTAAAAATAAAACTCAAAATCTTAACATGAGGTCATTTAAATATGAAATTGAATTCATGTGACCAGAGAGGAACAAAGAAGGCTTATCTCCCTGTTCATCTGGCAAATGAATGACTGGGAAGATCATATCCTTATAAGTGTTCTTGCAAAACAACTCACTGGGGACCTGACCATAACCATGTGGATTGTGAAATGTTTGTTGCTCTTGTATCAGTGGTGTGTTGTGGTATTACTATGATGTAGACTTTGGGGTTTTGTATTGTATGAGAAAGGACTAGAAGGTGAGTCACAGCTTTTTTTTTTATGTTAGTGAAAACTAATTTTCTCCACTTTCAGTTATTGATTGATAGAAAATGATGACTCTGTCCTTGTATGGGTATGGTGCTAAAAGTTTCATGTGATTGGCCACATAATTGGGAAGAGAAAAAAAAGAGATGGAGAGTGAAAAAGAAACTGAAAGATACCAGAAATTCAGTGCAAACAGGACAGGATGAAACTGATTATTTTAAAACCATGCAGTAAACTGGAGAAGGAATAAATGGGTTTCATTTGCATTATTTGCATCATATGCTTTTCTAAGAACAATTTTCAAGCTGAATACTGAGTATTGAAGTATTAATTGTTGGATGTTTCATTATCTTCAGATGAACTGAGGTCTCATCTAGATATTTCCTGAGAAACACTAAGTCCTTAAGTCATGGAATACCTTATGAACTCAAGTGTTACTTCAAACTAGGGCTTACTTCTTAAAAAAACTCAGCAAAATCAGACTACAGGGCTATTAACAAAATGTAACAAAGTGAAAGCAAAGTATCTCTTTCTGGCCCCTTCTGTTCTGTATTGTTGGGAAAGCCTTCAAAATAAATCCTGTAAAATGCAGGGGTTTTCCAAGGCCCTGGGCAAAGATTGAGCCCATGATTCATTAAGCTTCAATATAAAGTAAGAAGTCTGCCCCCCTCAGAAGGGACCTGCACTTTGCCATGAAAACTGGTCTCTGTCTTCCCCCACTGCTGCAGTGGAGCATCTGAGGCCACCATGTCTCTTCTGCCACATCCTGCAACATGTGGAGAACTCTGGGACAGTCCTTGTGGCATATTTGTCCAAAATGCTAAATTTGTCAACTTCAGAAGGAGTAGCAGCCAAGTACCCTCTACTCTTTCCTCTTTTGGAGGGATATGAGGAAATTTTCAGGACTATTGTCAAAGGAATTTCTGCTCTTGGTAGCAAGGGAGGAAAAGCAGTGTGTCATATGGAAGCCAGAGAATTAACTATGAAGAAAAGGTGTATATATCTTTTTCTGTTGAAGAGTTTTTACAATGTTTTAATACAGTCATGATGGTGAATTCTTTTCCCAGTCTGACACACTGTTTATCCTTTTATTTTTATGCTCCTGCCCACCACGTGTCCTTTCCTTTTTTAAAACAGACCCTGAAAATACGTTTTTCTGATGAGAGGCAAAAGGCATGGCCATTTAACTGTATGTGTCTTTACATCTACAGATGCAGCAGCTTGAGAAACAAGTTATAGATGCTGATCGTCAAGCAGAGAGAGCATTTCAGCAGGTATAAACACTTAGAAAAATATCTCCACTAGCTCTGTGTGTGGTACTTTAATGAAGTGAAATTCAAAAAATTGCTTTTGTCTTAAGTACTTCTAAAATTGGAGAAGAAGACAGTTTCTTTTAATGTCTGTTGATTTGTCTTAACCGAGAGTTCTAATACCTTTCTTTGCTCACTCAGTTCAGTTCAATAAAGTCAAAGCTAACATCACAAATCAAAAATAGATACATTTAATGAGCTTCTCCATTGATGCATCATGAGTCTGTGATGCATGATACATGTGGAAGCAAAAGGGAGAGGAAACAGTGACCTGCTCTAGAAGATCTGTAAGAAAATAAAATGAGGCTACCCGATACAGTCTCTAAATAGAACTGTTCTGGGTTGTTTGTTCCTCCTGTAGAAATTACATCATTTATAGAATGAGATAGTGGCTAAATATTTAACCAAAGTTGCCTTTTGATTCCAAATGGCAGATTAAGCTACTGTAGACATTCTATGAACATACCTCTGCCATTCCTGAAACATTCCTCATATCTTACTGCGAGACAGATAGAAACTGAAAATTATGAGACTAAAAATGTTTATGTTAGAATGTTAGAAAACATTCCTGACTACAAGCCAAGTACTTTTAAGCAATTTTTTAGAATGCTACTGATAATTTCCTGGGTTTTTTTACAGTGTGCAACTGTTTATTTATTAAAACATTGTTTACAGCTCCCTGTAGATAAATTGCATTCTTCCCATACTGGTGTTTCTAAAAGCTTGTGTGTTACAAAACTGGAAGCCTCTCACAGATATTAACAAAATCTATGTAAGATCTTTCAGTGTTTTGCCTGTTGGTATTAAGTGCTAGGGAGACATCATGAACTGTAGGGTTTCTTCTCAAAGAGGCTTCAAAACTTTGCAGGGTTGTCTTGAATCTTAAGTGTGGAGGCAATTTTAGCAGTCTATTTTGTGATTAAATTACTACCTTTGACTGGGAGTATTATGTTTCTTAAACTTTTATATTTGACTTTCCAAATAGGTGCAGATCATGGAAGAGAAATTAAAAGCAGCAAATGTTCAGACAAGTGAATCAGAAACCAGGTTGTATAAGAGATGTCAAGATCTGGAGATCCTGATACAAGATAAAAATGATATAATACAAAAATTGGAGCAACAACTTGAAGAACAGGTTAGAAATAATGGTGTTACAGAAGAGAAACATCAATTCCTTCTTCATTATACAAAAGGAAAATCAGAATTTAGATCAATGGAGGACAGAAAAAATTAGCATTATTTCTGTTGTTTGATTAAAGAGGTTCCCATTGGAAGTATGTAATTTGAATAATGTTTATTCCTTTCCAAATTACACTCTGGTTTCCATTGAAAGAACATCTGACTTTTAAGAGGGGAAAGATGATACTCCCCTTCACTGTCTCCCCTGAAGAGCTGTCATTTTTCCTAGAGGAAAGAGGAATAGCAGCCTGTGAAGGCCCTATTTCTAATTTTTTTTTAAATGACTATGTATTGCCCAGGAGACTGAATTACTTCGAGCAATCTTAGGAATTGTGTCTGAAGATACTATTCAGGTAGATTATATTACTCAGTGAAAAATATGCTTATGTCAATTTTTTTCCAGAAGCAAATAAGACTGCAAGAAGCAAAAATCATAGAAGAAAAAGCAGCTAAAATAAAAGAATGGGTGACAGTCAAGCTTCATGAGGTATAACTCTTGCTACAATACTTACACAGAAAATATAATAGTGTGACTGGATATCCCTTAGACCTTTTGGCCTGTGTGCCATAGTGAAAAAAATGCTTCCCAGTTTCATTGATTTTATAGTTATTTGCTGGAAAGAGGAAAATTGAAAACAACAGCACAGGGAGAATTGAAAACAACAGCACAGGGAGTCAGCACGTCCATGTCACTTAAATTCTGATGTCTGAGTTGGTCAGCCAGTATGATCTGGGTCCTCCTTCTGGAGAAAGCGCCCAGAACTGCTCTTTGGAAGGTCAACTTCTTCACTGCTTGGAGAGCTGGCAAACTGAGCTTATTCAAGCAGATGCCTAAAATGTGAATAATCCCCAGAAAGCCGACCAAGCCTGCTGGGGCCTGGCAGAAAAAAGGCCTTGATCATTTTTTATTTCACAATGCCCACACTACTCTTAGTCATGAATAGTTTCAGGGACACCGGCTCTAGTTTCAAGAGACCAGTTGTCTCCCTTTTTTCCCTGCTGTGGTAAGATAACCATGGCTTTGCCCTGCCTTAGGCTGCCAGCTTTGGGGTGCAGTTGTGCTTTCTCCTCCCTGGGTGTAGAATTTAAAGTTGCCTGTAAAAGTTAAAATCTTACTCTCTTGTAGTTAACTGAAAGTTATACTTGAGTTGTAAAACAATTAAATTATTGAAGTAAGAAACTAGAAGGTACTTACATAAAATATTTACTTTTAGTCTGTGAGGGCTAAAGTAAATTATTTTGAAATAATTTAATAAAAATGCCATTAAATTTAGCTAAAATTGCCATTAAAAAGTTTGGACAAAATCAAGTATGACTCAAACTATTTACTTACTCTTTATGGAAAATCTCAAGCTAGTTTCACAGATGTGACTAAGTGTCACTCAGTGGGAAGTGGAATTGCTGGCTCCCTTCTGTGTGACAAGAGATACTCAGATTCAAATCTGTTTGCCTAATCTGGAGCAGGAGGTTGGACCAGCATCTTTTACCTCCCACTGGTGGGCTACAGCAATGGGTTGTTGGTTTTTTATTTCCTGTAGAAAGACTTTTGTTTTGTATAAAGTTTGCTGGCACCTATTTTTGTTTTAACTTCTGCTGTGGGATGGCAAGGAGGCAACAGAACCATCATTCCCTCTGGTTCCTCTGCTCGCTCTTGGTTTTGCGAGGTGGCACAGAAGTTTGTAATTCTAGCCCTCTGCTTTTATTAAAAATGCCAGTGCAGTTCTATTTTTCTCTTATTTATTAAGGATTTTTTAAGCAGTCAGGCATTTGCTTGGTTGGGAGAATGATTTTGGCAGAATTGAGCAAATAATCATTGTGGCGAATTTAGTTGCTTAGAATAAAGAGATGCCTAGACTGGTATTTAGAGAAGTAGCAGAGAGGAGCTTATTATTTGAACTAGCTCTATCCTTAGATAGGCAGAAATTCAGAGAAAACATAAGTGATGACTTTAAGATTTGTTTCACCAATGGATGAGATTACATTTATATGCTTTTAGTTAGAGGTGGAAAATCAGAACCTTCGCTTGATCAACCAAAAGCAAACCAAAGAGATGAAAACAGTGCAATCTAAACTGCAAGGTAAATGTACAAATCTTCTGAAAACTTCTCTCTATATATTTCTTTCTATTCCCTATTAATGTCTGCATCTACATGAATGAAGATATTCTGTGAAATCACAAAGATTTCAGAGTATGAACTGACATCAGAGTGACTGTACACAAAGGTGTTAGGAAGGAATCATTTGGTTTTACTCTGAAAAGACACGCAGACAAGGCACAGCTGGTTTTTGTGGGGTTAACAGGTATTGCTGTTACTTAAGAGGTTCTGCAAGTAATAAGATTTTACTGGATTTATGACAGATCTTTGCTTTCACTTCTTTATAGCATAGGTGGTCCTAGCACTGTTAAGGAATACATGAATGTCAGTCTGCATTTTTCTAGCAAATGGTCAGCTGGGAGTCAGAACTCCAATTAGATTTTTTTAGTTACTACCTTTGACTACAGTGATCCAAAATCTTAATTCAGACCCAGTATCACCAGAGTATCACTCTCCAATTGGATATAGTAAATTTAAAAATAATAAATTGTAAATTTAAAAAAAGAGGAATATCCCCTCCAAGAAGCATCATTTCACGTTAATCAAAGTTGAATTTTATTCACCACCATGTTGCCTGTTCAGAAACTTTCTTAAGTCTGTCTGAAGGTTCCCATCGTTCTCTCCATACTTGGTTGATCTGACAATTCACTACCATCTGAAAATTGTGTTAATTTGCTACTTAGCCTTCATTTCTTGATAATGTATCTCACATATACCTGTAAATACACAGGTATTTAGAAATGTGTATAGAGAAGTGTGTGTGTGTACACACATAGTATGCATAATATATGAAAATACAAACATTTAAAAATTCATATACAATATGAAGTTTTTAAACTAAGATGCACCTTTCTGTTAATGAAGAAACTGGATTGTTTTGCTTCTTTGCTATCTTTTGATAAGTAGTAATTCTATAAACTTGTAGTCATTCTTCTCTGAGAGATCTGTTTAAAGGCTTTTTGAGACCCAGTAGTTTCCAATACGCAGTTACTGATATGCTGAAAAATATTAGGAAATTTATTACTATTTACAGTGTCGATGCTGGTGGCAGGCTTAAAATTATGAACACTTGGTACTGTTATAAGTAGTTTTACAGGTATGGGTAAGGGCCTTTTGTTCCTGGATCTAGCATGGGGATTTTTATGAACAGGGATGGACAGATTTCATGTTCCAGGCAGTTCATTAATATCTGCTTTTACTTTTTCTTGAAGTCCTCCTCCATATAGACCTTCTAAACCTGGTAACTTCCTCTTCTGTATTTGCTGAAGCACCTGTTACAGATTCTATTAATTTTTTGAGCTGAAGGGAAGGCCTTCACATATTTTAATACTATTGTTCTACAGTCTTTCCCATATTACATATCCTAGAACAGCCCATAGGTATAATTGCAGTCATAGCAGAATAAAATCAGGCATTTTTAGTGGGTTTTCATTAAGTACAAGTTTTATATCTTACTACTCTGAAATTGTTACAGGATTTTTTTGTTTCTATTCTTAAAAAAAATACCAATTTTTAAGAACTAGAAATGTTGCTCTGGGTTTCTCTTGCTATGGGGAGGTATCATGTAGGTCTTTATTCCTCTAATAAATTTTTAATTATCTTTTTTTTCTGAATTTTAGCTACCTTTAAAAAAACAACTTTTCATAGCAGAGTAAAGAGAAAAGTAGCATAGCTTGTATCTCACTAACACAAGATTTCTGAATTACTATTCTTCAGAAGCCAGTGGCAAGAAATCTGTTACTTCAACACAAAAACCTGGAGAGTGTCAGCGACTAAGCAGTTTGACTTTTGGATGCTTTTCAAATAGAACAAGAAGTCCACAACCGTCTCCTAAGCTTGAAGAAATAAGCAAGGCTTCATCTAAAGAGTCAGACTACACTGAAGGCAAAAGTATGCCAGGTACCTTGTCACCAATACTGCTGTTTTATTCTGACACAAGCAGAAAACTAAAATCAACAACTCTCTCAGTGCATCCAAACCAGCTGTTTTCAAAGTACATACCAGTACTGTCTCCCTCTTCACTGCTACTTTTCTATTACTAGGAAGAAATCCTGTTGAGCTCTACAGTCTCTGTAGTACCACTAACACCTTTATTTGACAGCATGCAGAGGCTCCTGGGTGCTTTGGCTGTGAAGGAAAGACAGGGTTGTGATGTTTGTTGTTGCTTTGGGCCTTCGCTCAAATCCCTTGTGCTCAAATCCCTTATGACCTCAGTATCTTCTCCACAGTTAATCATGGTATCCAAAATGGATAGCTGAGGTCTTTTGAAAATCAGAAACTGAAAGAGATCCTATGAATATTTTGTGTATTTATATTACAGCAAGTTCATTATGAAGGTGGCTATGTATTATTATTTCCATTTTTATAGATGAGGGGATTGAAGTAACAGTGATTTTTTCAAGGGAAAGGATAAGAAATAGAACCTTAGGCTTGCCTAGACCAAAACAGATAATTTTGGGGACTTCATTACTTTAATGTGAGTGACATTAAAATCTTTGTCTTATTCAATCCACTTTAACTTCATACAGCTATTTAACATAGACCTTTTCCAAGTGTTTGTATAGAAAAACCCTAGTTCTTACATCTGATTTAATTTGGAAGCATGCAGGCCTCACAAACATGTTGCAAGCTATAGCTCTCTCTTGCAAAATCAGGTAAAAGTGAAGAGCAGAAACAAAGCTATTTTTAACACAGCGTCTTTCCTGAAGTACTTTCCGTTAGTCTCTCTTATATATCTTAAGCATTCACTTTGGTGATACAATAGTAGCTTCCAGAATAAATTTCTGGGTATAAACACTGTAGAAATGCTCAGAATAGTTGATTTGTTAATGAAAATCCTTTCTGACAAACTTTTATTAAACTGTAATTTTCCTTATATTTAATAAAGCAGCTACATTTGTATGCCCTCTTAAGTATTTGGCTTTTTGTTACTTTTGTTTGTTTATTTGTTTTCACACATACATGGCTTACTTTAAAATATGGCTCCAGTCTGCTTATCTTTATTGCCATTTTTAGATCAGCTAGAACTCTGAGTAATGTTTATTACAGTTTTTTGGCAAACATAATTTGCATTCAGTCACATTAAAAAATTTAGAATTTTTTTTCTTAGTGTTTATTATTTACAATATTAAAAAACTCACTCATTCTAAATTATTGCCTACTTACTACTTGCAGGCATGATGGCAAAACCATTTATCAGTCAAGTTTGCTAAAGTAATTTTCTCATGTTCATTATATTTCTCCTCTAGAGAAGGATATCCTGGAAACTACCTTTGCTGGTCCTGTACACGAGACAAATAAAGGTCAGAAGTCATTGCAACAAAGTTCCTCTGGTTCAGAGCAGAATAAAAATGTGAGAATAAGCTGCTCATCCAAAGACATAGACAGTGACATGTCAAAGAATTCATGCACTACTGGGAGTGACTGGAGCTCAGATGAGGATGGAGGAGACAATAAAGGACTGAAATCCAGGTGTGCATCGACTCTTTCAAGCCACACATCTGAAGAGAATGCAAGGTACAGTAGAGTGGGAAGTGAAATGTATTTGACAGCATCTGATGACAGTAGTTCTCTGTTTGAAGAAGAGAGTTTTGATGTTAAGAGGACTCAGCAAAAGAAGCTGTACTCATGGCAGCAAGGGTTCCAAAGAAAAGGACTGAGCAATCCGGGTGGAAAGTGCAACTCTGACTTCACAAGGAAAAAGAAAGACCAAGATAGCTCTTCTGATGAACTGAATAAGAAATTTCAGTCCCAGAGACTGGATTATTCATCCTCATCCAGTGAGGCAAATACCCCAAGTCCAATTTTAACCCCTGCTCTGACACCCAAACATCCAATTCTAGCAACTTCTGCAGGTTCTCAATGCACAACTCCATCAGATTTTCCCTCAAATCTGCCACATCCAAAGTTACGGACTCCTAATGTCTTTAGTCTAAATTCAGTGTTAGCCAAGAAACACCTAAGCCAGCCCCAGCTGAGTTCTGACAGAATGTTTGGTAGGAACAGAAATGCCATAAGCATGATCCGTCCCTGGAGACCTCAGGAAACAGACATAGATCTGGTGGATGGAGAAGAGACTGATATTTTAGAGAAAATGGAGATTGGCTGTGATGAAAGAGCATTTACCTATGACTGCACTGAAGCGCAAAATGCTGAAGCCCAGGAGCTTTGTGATACGACAAAAAAGGGTGCTAGCAACAAACCTCCAACGCCTCCATTACATCGATTTCCTTCCTGGGTAAGCCTGGTCAGAGATATTTTTCCTACTGGCAAAACTTTATTTTCATTACTCTCTTCTATGATTTTTGTTGCCTCTATTTTAATTATTCTCTGTTTAATGACAAGACAGGGCATTAGCTTAATCGTAACTAAGACTGAAAACTCAGAACCAAGTTTTATTTTAAGCACAGTATTCCTGCCATTGAAAAACATGGTCTCTGTTTTGTAGATAAACCCAAGTTTTTTTCATGTCACATCTAAGTTATGTGTGTCCTTTTGAGTGCATCCAAGGATGTAGTGCTTGTGACTGCATTTATTTATTCATCTGAACACTAACACAGCCCAGGAATGCTGGTGTCAATGCCCTTGCTGTAACCAGTGTACCACTCACAATCTAGACAATTAAGTTGACAGCAGACAACTACAAATTACAGAAGAAATTGATCGCATTTCCAAGTAAAATTTTAAAGCTATCAGTCAGGATATTAAAATAGATATTAATATGTCTTACACAAAATCCAAAATTAGCTGTGTCAAGACTCACTGATTCTGTGGTTTCTGTGTCAGAGATTTATTAATTAATTTATTAAATATATTTATTTATTTATTCTTTTTCAGAGATGAATAATTCATTGATGTAACAGCTTCTCTATGTGTATATTTTAGTGAACTTTTAGCATTATACCTTTTCTTATTGTAGCCTTTTAACACAAAATGATTGAAACGTTGTCTTCCAATGGCATTTCTCTGTTCTTTACACACAATCTTCCATTAAAAATCATTCTTGCTATAGCTTCTTTGGCACCTGTTACTTACAGGGCAAGCATTGTATGAAAAATGTTGAAAAAGACTATGGCTATGATGTGTATGGCATAAAAAAGAAGGATGCATTTTTCAGCTGCTGTTGACAATATCATTTTATGAACCATTTTATCACATAGTTGCACTAACACAAAGACTAGGAGGCTAAACAGAACAAAAGTAATTGTTGTGTTTTAATTATCTACCATCAAATCCATTCTGCTTGTATAGGAAAGCAGAATTTATGCTGTAGCCAAATCTGGTTTAAGGATGTCTGAAGCTTTCACCATGGAATCTCTTAATAAAAGTAAGTGGTTTAGTTGTTCATTGTCCCATCAACATAAGTTCTGTTCTTATGGTGATTTGTGAGCAAGGACCTTGAAAATATTTTTATAAACATTTAGTTATCAGCTATTTAAATCCTAGATCACTGATTATATTTCCATTGTCTTCTGTTACCTTAACCTCTTGACTTTCTGCTGAATTTGTACTTTGTTCACTCCAGATTACTTTGCAATTCACTACTTGGAAGATTCTATACCAGGTACCAATTTTAAAAGGGTTATTAAGTTCATGACTGCAATTTTATTTATGCTTTTTAAAAGCATTGTGAATTTCAAAAAGCTGTAAATCTCGCATCCAGAACTGCTCAGGAGTTAGTTCGCTTTTTATAGCAGTTATACAACACAGAAAAAATTAAATTTGAAGTTAATTGAGGGATGAATTAGGAAGGTAATTCATAAAATATGTTGCTTTTTTAGGTGCTGTTTCACTAACTTCATGCTCCATATCTGGATTATATACATCTCTGATATATAAGAACATGACCACTCCTGTCTACACCACTTTGAAAGGGGTAACTGTTTTACTGTTTAAAGGAAATTTTTAAATACCATTAGGCTTCACATCCAGGAACTTGCTGTTTCACATTTGATACTACCATGCCAAATGCATTGTAAGTTGATGTATAGAGATCACAGGCCCCCAGAAGTAACAGAAATGTCAAATAGCTCGGGAATACAAAAACACTGCTTGAAAAATGCTACTAGCCTAGGTCAATTCTTCTTAGGTTCCTTGGTGATTTTTTCCAAAGGCTTGTTAATTATTAAACAGAACCACATGGTGTTCAATGTCATAATTAAAAGTGTGTGTCTGTGTAGAAATGTCTTTGTGTCAGTGCCAAAGCTGTTTCTAGTCACACAGCCAGCACTCAGTAATCACAGCATTGTTTGTTTTCTGGCAGCCTTTTGTGATTTGGAAAGACCCATGCCTTGAGCTACCTCAGGTTTCTGTTTTAAAGTATGGGTGTGGTTAAGTATACAGAGGGCAGAGGGAATTCAGTTTCATGTTAACATTTGTGTGCCAAAACTCACAAGCCAGGCAAGAGCAGCTTTGAGTTTTATGAAGGCAGCAGAGCCCTGCCACAGTATGAAGGAAATGACTGATACCCTTTATGCCAGGTATCAAAGACTGTTGTGTTCATTTCTGCAGAAAGCAACTCAAATAAGCAGCAGCCCATTTGTAGATGAGTCATCGGGCTCTGAGGAAGAAGACAGCTCTCGCTCCAGCTCAAGGACTTCCGAGTCTGATTCTCGAAGCAGAAGTGGTCCAGGGAGTCCTCGGGCTATGAAACGAGGTAGGCAAAAACTGTAAGAACAAGTAACTTCTGGGAAGTTTGGAAAACTAGGCAGTTTACATGATCTTCTTAGGAACTGATTTCTTCTTAAACAGTGTGGACATCTAAAATCTGGGCTCTCAAAACCTAGGTCTATTACTTAAGCAGGAGAAAGGGCTGTTATAGATAGCTCTCTTTTTATTGCTGTTATTATAGATATCTTTTTAAGGCATTAGCCTTGTAGCTGGCTGTTATCATGGGGGGAAAGTGAGTTGTACATTTAAAGCAAGAAGCACCATTCTGTCTATACTCTCTCATGCCAAGGACTTCCTGTGACTTTTAACAGTAGAAAAGTAAAAATGACATAGAAAAAAAAACTGCCATCAGAAAAACCCCACACATATAATGAAGTTTATAAAACAATTTCATGTGATCAGAAAGCAAGTGGAAAAGTTCCCTCAATAAATTATTTGGTTCTGTCACCTTATGCAATAAAAGACTTCTTTCATTTTTACAGTGATTGTCTCAAGGTCCTGTGCAAAGATTTATTAAAACACTTGCATCCAGTAATGTCCTGTGTTTTGTGGAAGACAAATCTCACAGTTCTAGGTGATTGTGTGTTTTCCATCTGCAAAATGGAAATAATATGCTTCATAATATTGAGAGATGCAGTGTTTCCTCAGTAGGTGATATTATCAGGGTTACATACCTGCGAGTATTTCTTCACTGGATAAACCAAGGGAGACCAAGATCACTGTGAGGCCAAGTGTTAAGATCCTTCATTATATATTGCTTTAGAAATGCAAAATAACATTATTTGGTAGTCTCTATTATACATGTAAAAATCCCAGTTTGCAGGAGCTCTGCTCAGTGACCCTGGAGCAGGCTGACAGAGCCACTGGTCCCACTCGACGTTTTCCAGTGGCAGCCACAGCAGAGTCCAGTCCTGTTTCCAGTGATGTAGTTTTGCCACATTGGTGTGAAAAGGACCCATAGATCCTGCTTCCCAGCAGCTCCATCCTGCTGAGCAAAAACCAGTGCCACGGCTGCAGACACATCTCATGTTATGTGCTTACACAACGGGAAAGCTGAAGTGGGTAATTTAAAAGCTGGTTTCACCTGCAATTTCTATCTGTGTCTGTAAAATGGAACCATTCCTTTTGTTTGTGCTTTCTTCCCATAAAATAGTCCTTGCATTGTTTTGTGTGTGGAAACCTTTCTTAACCACAAAACACGTATGTTCATGTCTCTGTTGAGATCACATTGTTTAAAAATCTAGGCAGTCACACATTTCACCAGAAGCATGATCAGCTCACTGCAAGTTGTTATTAAAGACCCACCATGAGAAGAGAAGAACCCACTCTGGAAGCTTTGGTGGCTTACCACAGCAATAAATGAGAAAAGCCTTTTTAAAGAATAAAATTGGCAAATGAGTTGGGAAATTATTGAAACACAGGAAAAAAGGGAACTTTTCATTTCAGTTTTGGAGAGCATAACCTTGCAGAGTGGAACACTAGTCCTTACAAAAGGACACATTTACATGCATGAAAATATTTCTATAATGAATGAGGGAGGAGTTTGAATTTTTATTACTGATTGACTAGAATTGAAAGCGTGGTGCATTTTTTTCAGGATTAAAGCTAATAAACTCCTAAAACCCCCTGAAATATGAAATTCAAACTTTTAGAAAACCTTGGTATACAAATTCATACTAATTGCAAAACACAGTCACCTACAGCCTCAACAACAAAGCAGATGCTGAGTACGACTTCTTAGTACACAAGCAGTTGCATGAGAAATCCAGATGCTCTCTCACAGTGAGTGAGAGAAAGTGCAGGGGGAAGGTTGTTTGGTTTAATTAAAGATCCTGGGGGGGTTTTCTAGACAATGAGTATGATTCATGGCACTATCACCCTCCTTAAAAAAGCTGTGGTAATGTAACGGAAGGTGACAATATACAGAAGACATTTTTTTGTTGTTCCATTTACAAGAGACTTTAACTGTGTAATTATGAATAAAATGATAACTAGCACTGTGCTAGTAGTTCAGTGAGCTGATATTCTAACAAATCTTTGGTTCCTGATGGAATGTCTGCCTGCAGATTCTATTCAGATGTTCTTTCTGCGTGGCTATTCTGATCTCAGTTGTTTCTAATATAATAAAAATATATATGTAAAGAAGTCTCTTTATTTTACCACAGGTGCTTCTCTGTCTTCTGTGACCTCTGAAAGTGACTATGCTATTCCTCCAGATGCATATTCAATAGATACAGACTATTCAGAGCCAGAGCAGAAAGTTCCTAAGACCTCGTCCTCATCCAGTGATAATGGAAAAAATGTGAGTACTGAAATTCTGTGAAGAAGTGCACCTGAGGTGCTGTGGGTTCAAAGACTGCTACCAAATCTTTTCATTCAGTCTTGCTGACTCACAGACTGCCTTATGAGTACAAACAGCAAAATATCCCAACGTTAGCCATGTAAGACTATAATTAGTGAAGGAAAGTGGAAGATAATTCTAAGCTTTCTATGTAATGAAACAAAAATAGGTCAACCACTCCAGAATACAATTCAAAGTCCTTAAGATTTCCTTTCTTGGAACCAGATCTGGTATCAGATTGCACATGAAATACTAAAATCAGTTTAAAATTATTATGAATATTCAGGTACATAGAAGGGCATTCCAAGAAGGAGCTGAAGTTATCAGTAGAAATCTATGTGCAGTAGTAAGTTTCTACACTTTCCTCATACAGGGAAAACATCAAAGAAATCTAAAGTAGAGTAACATGTGAAGACAGGTCAAAGAAACCGAACCATTATGAGGTATTGGTCAGTCTCCAGGAACGTTTTAATGGCTTGTGTTAGTAGTTAGTGTCTTAACATCCAAGTGGATTGACTGAATGCTGATGAAGATTATTTTAAGCTTTCTTCACAGGGCAAAACTGTGAACTCTGTTCCACAGATGTACACACTAGAAGTTTGTTTGTGAGGAGCTCAGAATTAGTGCTTTATATCTGGTCTTCAGGTTAGGACCTGGAGTTAGGAAAAACATGTATTTATTCTTTATTCATTCTGTTCCTTGTTTAATATAAATAACTAGAAAGTAAAATCAGAAATCATAATATTCTTCATTCTTTTGTATAGTTTGGGGCACTTACTCTCCTTCATGTACTATAACAGTAAATAGGGATATTCATTAGTTATCCCATTTGTCTTAACTGATGCTTGTAAAAACTTTCTCCTTGGATTAAAAGTCTCATCAAATACTATAATTATTATTTAGCATGCTTTTAAGTCATTAATATACCTCTCTGTGTGCATTTATACATATTTCTGGGGGGCAGAGGTATATATGTGTTTCTAACTACTTTTTATCTAACTTCTAAACAACCAGGAACCATTGGAAAAATCTGGGTATCTGTTAAAAATGGGTGGTAAAGTAAAGACCTGGAAACGACGGTGGTTTGTGCTTAAAGGAGGTGAATTGCTATACTACAAATCTCCAGTAAGTACATGTAACTTACCTTCTGTTTTATATTTGATTGTTTACTGAGAATCTAAGGCTGCTAGAAGGAAAAAAAATGCTCTGCTGGTTTCTGAGCTGTTAGAGAGTGGTTCAGTACTCACTTCTTCAAGAGGTTTAAAAGGTACACAATGTCTAACTAGAAAGTATTTATCAAGATTAATGTTTAAATTAGTCCTATAATAATATATTGCTATTTGTTGGTAGATTTAAAATATTATTTTTCCGTTCTTTCCCTACAGAGTGATGTAATTCGAAAGCCTCAGGGTCAAATTGAGCTAAATGCATCCAGCCACATTGAAAGGGGTGATGGAAAACAAACAATTCAGGTGCCTGCTTTTCTCTTCAATTGCTGAATGCTTCAGCATTCCCTCCATCCCCAAAGCCAACCCTTTGTTCCAGTCCCTGTTGCACTGGAAGTCCAAGTGTGGACTTGGAATTGAATAATTGGTGCCTTTCATTTGAAACCAAAGAATCGTTTCAGTGACAGAAAATATAAAAGGGCCTACATGGAGTCTTGTTTGTATTGCCACAAAGGTTAGATCATCACATACGAGATAGAAATAAAGAGAGCAGTCTTGGGGTCAGCCATTAGGGTTGAGAGAATTCATGTGTCTGAAAGGAGAATTGAGTTTTCTCAACTTGCCATTCTGGAACTTTGCAGATAAAGACTTAGAAAGGGTCTATCTGCTCTGTCTGGTCATGGAATTTTTCATTAATCAAAAGTACTTTGGAGAAAATAAACTCCCTGAAGTTGTGAAGCTACATTGGGTGGTGTATGTTACAAATCCCGCACTGTGAGGTCGGAATGTGTCAAGTTCTTGAAGCTCAAGACTCTTTGTTACTACACAGCTGACCACAGAGAAAAGAACATACTACCTGACTGCTGATTCCCCCAACATCTTGGAGGAGTGGATCAAAGTACTGCAGAATGTTCTTAAAATACAGGCTGCCAGCCCACTCTTCGTACAGTCCGAAATCAAGCCAGCCATGAAAGGGTTACTTACAAAGGTAGGAAAACATTTCTTCCCCCAGTCTGCTTTATTCCAACACTGTTCAGGCTAACACTGGCCTTACTGTGCTTTAGATGAGCATCTCCTCTAGATTCTTATGCCCTTAATAGAATTAGGCAGTTTTATGTCTAGTAATGGGGATAGGAATTTGAACCAATTTGAACCATGCATTCCCAGTATCACCAAAGTTCAGAGACGGTGAAAATAGTCTGTATTTCTCTGACTGTCATTGTTCCTAATGCTCTGTAATTACAGGTGAAACATGGATATTCCAAAAGGGTTTGGTGTACCCTAGTTGGAAAAATTCTGTATTACTTCCGTAATCAGGAAGACAAGGTAGGTCCCTTACTTGTTTCTTCAGTGAATGTAGACTTTAAACAGTAACCTTCAGCTCTATTATGGTGCAGTTGGCCTATGTATTATACACAGATTGTCCACTTGGAAGATTCTATCTAATAGCCAGCAATCCAGATCACACCCACTGGTCTCTTTCTACAGGACATGTTGAGCATCTTATCCCTAGCTGAAGTAAGACACTGATTTGCTGAGGGTTCAGGTGTCCCTTTCTGACAGGCATCAGAAAAGATCCAGCTGTCATGTAGTTCTGGAAGCAGACCCTTTCTAATGTCTCTTGCAGTGGGCAGTGACTCCAAGTTTCCAGAATTTAAATGTTCGTTCTGTCCCTCAGTTGACTTCCAAATCCTGTTCTTTGGTATGTCACTGCACCTCTACAGTGCAGCAAGTCCTAGGACACTTCCTAGACAGGATTTTCACCTTTGCTCCCAAGGCATTGTATTTTGTTATTGAGAAACATCTTCTTAATGGAGGCAGGTCAGAAACAAGATTTTGTAACAGTCCACTGCGCCATTATAAAAAATAATCAACAGAAATTCTCATATTTGTACTTCTGTTTTAAGAAGATAATCACACTGGAGCCAGTAATTCATAGCTTTTGTATAGCTTTTGTATAGTTATTCCCTTTGTCCTCCTTTCCTTTTATAGCCATTTTAAACATCAACTAAACCGCATTTCTAGAACTATATGAATAAGATAGCAGTAACCATCCATCAAAACATTTTATTGCTATTGCTCCTAAAAACAATGTAAAACAGGGTTTGGGAATCAACTGAGTAGAGTATTAATCTCTAGCTCATCCTACAGAGACATTAAAATTAATGTATAATTTCTCCTGGGGAAAAATCTCTATGTTTAACATATCTGAATTCACACAATTTTACCACAGAAGATTCTGGTATTTAGAATGCTCTTTAGTTAAGAATTTTGCTGGATTCTTGTGAATATTTCCCTCACATTTGGAAGAAGTTTAGCTGCCCTTTTGAAGTAAAATTGAAACTAATTTGCTAACTTGTAACAGAATGAGAATTTAGCTTTTGTAAGCAGAATATGTATGAAAAGTTTTCCAAAGCTACTTTATTTCTAATGTTCAACAATATGCTAATTAAAACCATGTTTTCTGTAGCTAACTGTCTCTGTACAGAAATAAATTACACAATCTGCAGTGGTTAATACAATAATGGAGTCCATTTAATTGACATCCTTTCAAAATGGAATTTAAATTAAAAACTCAGCCAACTGTGTTTTAGTTAAACTTGGGTGAATAAATCAATCTTGACTACTTATATGTGAAACGACATCTTTTGATTCTCAGAATCTTATCTTTTTCAAAAAGTTGAATGCCTCAGAAGCACTACAGAAAATACGAATCACCACATCATTCTTTAATCCTCACCAGTGGCGCTGTGGGAAAGGAGGGAGCTTTGTGTCGAGTAGCCAGTCAGCCTCTATCAGTCCTGTCACCCAGCTCAGAAGTGATTTCATGCTGTATTTATGTTTGTTGTGGCTTCCTATTCATAATGGCTATGAAATAATTACTTCTGCGAAACTTTCCTCTTGAATGGCTTTTTTAGATAAAATATTTCCTGATAAATGATGCTAACTACATAAACATCTCAACACTGAAGCTCTCCAATCTCTCAGACCAGAGAAAGAAACCAACTAGGTCTATCATACAAAAAATTAACTCTGAGTTTAGAGTATGAACAAATCGGATACATCAACAATACATTACTGCCCTCTAAAATAACAAGATCTTAATTAAAGTTCTGTGCTTGACACAGGAAATTTTTGCTTGGAACCAGGTTTGGGAACTCTGAAGAATGACTTGTCTCACACTAACATACATTTATTGCATTACCTATGTATAGAGGCAGACCTGGAAAAGCATTTTTGCAAATCTCATTTTCAGACTTTGGCACATATCATTTTCCTTTTGCTCTCTGCAACATCTGGCTTAACTGACATTCCTTGGCAGGACTGAAAATGAATAAATAAAAATGGGTATGGATGGGGATGTTCTAATTTCTATTTGCAGAGTAAGAAAAAATTGTGTATAATAATAATAAATATAATAATATAGAGTATAAAATCAGTGTGCACTGAACAAGCATAACCCCTCTCACCACTTTTGATGTTTCCTTCTAGTTTCCTCTTGGTCAAATCAAGCTTTTTGAGGCAAAGGTTGAAGAAGTTGATAGATCCTGTGATTCTGATGAAGATTATGAAGCCAGTGGACGCAGTTTATTATCAACGCATTACACTGTTGTTATCCACCCCAAAGACCAAGGACCCACTTATCTTCTTATAGGATCTAAACATGAGAAGGTAATAAATGGATATTTTTATTGAGTTTCAGTAACACATCTATGAGAGTGATGCTGTGACACGAATATTTCTTCAGGAGGACAAGGACTACAAATCACCTGACTTATATTTTGATATAATAAGGAGAAGGTTCTGCTTTATTACTGTCAATCAGAGTTTATCTGCAAATCAGTGCTAGTGTAGGTAATCCTTGTTAAAATACACGAAAATATGCAGGCTTGCCTATGTAAGTAGATGGTGCAGAATATCATATGCTGTAATGAGAATTTTGCTTATACACTAACTTGTAGACAGAGCTGTAGCTAACCTTCCTCAGAGGTTACGGGGTGCTGGTATCCATTTTCACTGACAAGATTAACATAGCAAAGACTTGCCCTACTGTAGTAAAGGAGCAATGAGAGGTGGGGTTAAAACCATTTTTACTATTGTTGCTTCATTGTTCTCAAGTAATCTTGTAGACCTCATTTTGCTTTCTGGCCTTATCCCCAGGTTAGCAGGATCTGGCAGTGATAAAAAACTACTTATGTAAGCTTTTGGAAGAGGAAAGGAAGAATGTCCTGATAATCAGACATGATTTCTGAGGGTAAAAACTTTTGAAGAGAGCCTTGTCCAATCTTTCTTGCTTAATATTTGTAACATAGAGACCATGAATACATGTTAATTCAACCAAAGGCAAACTCCTTTGGGCTTCAAAAGGAGTGCATGGTGGGGTTTCAAGTTGAGAGCAAAATCCTGATGAAGCAGCTCCTTCCAGCATGGAACAAGTGAGCTGCTATGTTTTTCTGCTTTAGGACACGTGGCTTTATCATCTGACAGTTGCAGCTGGAAGTACCAGTGTAAATGTTGGATCTGAGTTTGAACAACTTCTTTGCAAATTATTAAATGTGGAAGGTGATGCCAGTAAGTTTATTCTCACTTCAACATACTAATCTTCCAATGCTTGTTTACAAAATGTACTTATGAACTAATTGCAAAATGTATGTATTTTATCTGTTTAGCTTCTCAAATTTGGAGACATCCTACCCTTTGCCACAGCAAAGAAGGAATTACTTCCCCTCTTACAACACTGCCATCAGAAGCCTTGCAAACTGAAGCAATTAAATTATTTAAGGTAAAACCACAGCAGATGCCTTTTTTATTAACTGACTATTGTAACTCTTAGCTAAAGAATGGCTGTTAGTTGTCTTACTAGAGATACTCAACAGATAAGAAAAAAGAAAAGTTTATTTTTATCTTTAGCAGAGGTAACTAATGGACAGCAGCAAAATGTGCTCATATTACCTCACCAAAGACTATCACTTCCAGTGTAAAGATGACCTTGAGTTGTGAGGGAGCAGTTCAGGCTTCAACTTTTGGTTTTCCTACTTATTGGTAAGTTAGTGATAAAGTGCAAGTTAGGAGAAAAATCCATGGCCATCATGAGTGATATCTTTACCTTGAAGTTCATAGCTCCAAAGAATCTAACAGCATAGACAGATCTCTACATTCAGAAAACTGTATCTGAAATACTATTTTTTCAATTAGATTCATGAATAAAAAAGTAGGTAAAAGTTTTCGTTGTAGATACATGTAAATCATCTGGGAGACATTTTAAAAATCAGAAGACAAAGACAGTAAATTTTAAGTTTAAGGAAGTAGTGGATTATTTCAAACTGAGATAGCTGGGATTGTACTGCTCTTTTTAATAAAAAGAAAATATTTTCATATGAAGTAGCTATTCTTAAAAGACCAATTATTCAGTAATATAAATGGAGAAAATATTCCAGAGCAAAATTATTAAAAGTATTTCACAAGAGTTTTTTGAGTTCACTTTTAAAGACTCTCATAGGTCTTTAAAAATACACATATATATATATACGTCCCAGTGTAGTAAAAACTCTTTATAATTAGGAGACTGGTTCATAACCACTGAGCCACAGCTAGTTTCTTGAGAAATTCTGTCTGCCTTACAGCTTTCCCAGTTGAAGGCCAGATAGGTAGTTGATGCCTATGAGAGGGAGTATGCTGCAATGCCATTAACCTCCTTGCAGGCTACAAAGTCTATTTCAGAGCCAAAATAAAATTTTGCTGTTTCTTTGTACGTTGTGAAATAAATTACAGGGTTGGAAGGCATGGAGCTTGGATAAATGAACTTTCTCCACAAAACTTACACAAGTCTAAAGAACAAATTCCCTGAAGCATCAGCTATCTGGAGAATTTTGATGTTATGGTTCAGATCTAGAGAGGAATTCAAGACAAGCAGTGTATGTTTAGTCACGGCCACTTATAGGCAAACTTTCCAACTTGTTTCTCTGGAATGTTTGAAGCACTTCAAAGAAGTACATCCATCTTATTTTCTGCAATCCTGCAGCATGAAAATTTACAAGGAAATGTACTTCTTTAATAAAAACAAATTTACATCTACTTGGAAATCACTTTTCAGACCTAATTCAAATCACAGACACTTGCCTAAAGTAAATAAATACAAGATTACTTGTATGACCTTTATTGAAACCTTGTATAAATCAGCTTGGAAGTCAGGTAGGGAATTAATTTAGAAACAGATCAAGTCATGTTTCAGTTATTCCATTGCTGATAAAAATAGACTATAAATAGATTGGGCTTCCATCTAGTTCTCGTATTTTTACTTACATCCCTTAAAAATAAGCATACAGTATAATAAGTATACAGTAAATGCAACGAGTGATACACATGCTTTCTTCTAACACAGCACAACAAATGTGTAACATCTGGCTTTCCTGAGACAGTACTGGGTACAGGAAAGGTCACACTTAACCCACAGTTAAAATACTGTAGAAAGCCAAGATGTAAATCAATGGCTCTGAGTTATGGATTTTTTTCTGTGTATATGCTGCCGTGTTGTGCTCACTACTTACAGAAGCATTTTACATTGTCTGGCACTGAGGGCTGTAGACTTTGAATTTCCAAGTCCTGTAGAGGGGTGAGCTGTGTTCAGCATGTCCTTAAACTTGCCTACCACCGCAATTGTTCCAACTCCTGTTACAGTTCACTCCATTAGATACAGAGTGAAAAGCATGGGTTGTAGGTGTTTTATCTCAAGTCTCTCTGTATAGCTTTTCATCCATTCTGGCTCCTTTTCACCCCATTTTGCAGAACCAGCAGGGTTTCCTAAACTGGTAAACTTACTAATTGTTATTTCAATTAAAGTACACTTTTGATACACAGAACATCTTAAAGATTTGTTGTATGTAAACTCACTTGCTTATTATTTTATATCTAGACCTGCCAGTTGTTTATAAATGCTGCAGTTGACTCTCCTGCCATTGATTACCATGTATCTTTGGCCCAAAGTGCTTTGCAGATCTGCCTCACACATCCTGAACTTCAAAATGAGATCTGTTGCCAACTTATTAAACAGACCAGACGTCGACATCCACAAAACCAGGCAGGACCAATACAGGTAACCCAGTATTTGTTTTAATGGTATCAATTTCAGCAGCAATGAAGGAACTGCAAAGAATGTTTAGGATGGTAAAGAGGCTCTGCTCTTCTGTAGCATCTGCTTAGTTAAGATCCAATTTACTGCTGCTGTGTCTTCCTGAAACAAAGTTGATGCTATCCTCCAATAAAGTATGTGTATCTGGTGGTAGAGTATATCTCTGCCCATGCTGTTTGTAAAGGGTGGTCATAAAATGGGCTGTCTTCAAGGCAAGTGTCAAGTAAGAATGTATGAAACCTAATTCTTTTTTACCGCTTCTTTCCTAAGAGAGGTGCTGCCTCAGGAAGCTTGGTGGGCTAAACCACATGGCAGATGACTCAGTAGCATGAGTGTGAAGAAAAACTGTGGTGCCATGTAATGGAAGCTCAGACAAGGCTCAGGACTTCTGACAGATGTCACCTCTTGTGTGCCATGCTGTTCTGCATGCACCCTGCATGCTATACTATAAACACATACTTAAAATTCTTCCCTTTGTCCACTGCCAGCTATTCACTGGTATCCAAATATGAATTAAAATTGAACAGGCTTCTCCTCATTTCACAGTGCTTGGCCTTGCAGCCTTAATTTTTTTTTTCCTTTGTATTAACTGCTTTTTATACAAACTGAGCTGCTTTCCCATTTCCAGCCCCAAAAGAAACTTGTTGTACACAGTAAATAGACAGAGGCATTTGGGCCTTTCAATGAGGTGATGTACATAATTATTTACTCAACTTTTTCTCTGTGTTTTGTTTGTTTCATTCCTATTTAGCAGTCTCAACTTGGCACAGTAAGCTGCACTGCTGGCCAGCAGCCACAGCAGGAAGTTTTATGTTGTAGGATGTTTAAAACAGTGAATGTATTCCTTTTGTTCAGGGCTTGCAGCTCTTGGCCCTCTGCGTTGGACTCTTTCTGCCCCAGCACCCATTCCTTTGGCTTCTTAAACTTCACTTAAAGAAGAATGCAGATTCCAGGTGTGCCTGAATATTATTACCCAGCCAGTCAGCAGGTCTTTCTGAAGTACCTTGTTTTCAGTCTTTCCTGTAATATATCAGATCTTTTGACATATCTTTTAAAATGAATTTGAGTAGAATTGCTACTAAAATGTAGTACATGTTACTTCTGTGCATCACTTGGGAAAGTTGTAATTTTAAAAACAAAAATATTTTGCAGTTCATACTCCAAGTGTATGTTGCAAAACTGTGACAACCAAAATATGGCAGTTACACAACACACCCTGAGCCATGTTCATCTTTGGCACAGTTCTGCTGGTCTCGGTAGCCTAATTCTCTTTGTCATTCCACGTGCAAAAAAATGCATTGGAAATCTCAGAGAGTGAAATCTGAGTGCTCTTCTGGCCTCTCTACAAATATTCACTCACCATTTATTACCCTTTCAGTCAGTCCCCAGGAAGTGCCTTATTTCTCTTTTTACCACAGGACTGAATTTGGGAAATATGCAATATATTGCCAGCGCTGTGTAGAACGTACCCAGCAGAATGGAGACCGAGAAGCCAGACCTTCCAGAATGGAAATCCTTTCCACTCTTCTGAGAAATCCCTACCACCATTCACTGCCCTTCAGTATTCCAGTTCACTTCATGAACGGTATATATCAGGTAATGTCATGCAGGCCACAAAATCTGAGTTCTCCCAATCCCCTGCTGTCAGCCTATACATGAAGCAGTACCTCAGAGAGAGAATTGTAAGGTAAACATGGCTCAAGTTTCATCCTGTGCCAGTGCCAGCAATGGCAGGCACAAAGTACTTGTGATCTGATTTGATCAACTAAGAGTAAAGGTTTGGGGGAAAATCTTTAAGAAAAAAGTAAAACCTCTTCAGAGTGAAAAATGCCAAAACTCTGTTTCTTATTTAACCTGACCACCAGATGAATGAATTAGACTGAAGGAAAAGGAAAGGTATTAAATTCCACTTCCTTTCATCAGACATCTTGGAGGTTAAATATCTCATTGAAGGCCTGGAAGCACAGCTGTAACTCCCATTATCAGTCCTGAAGGATAACCATATTTGTTACAGAACAAACATGGCTCCATTCTTAACTCTTTTGGGACATCATTAGTCAAAAGCCTGTAGGAAACATTCCATGGGCTTCCAAGCACGCTGCTTCACATCCTGGTTTGTGTTTCCAGCTGTGAGAGATGGCTGAAAAGACTTTTAACAATTCATAGTATTCCTAGACAGAAAGCAACTTTTTATATGAAATCAAAGCTATACCAAATGAATTTTTCATTTCAGGTCACAGAAGAACTCTGCATTTTTTCACCTCTAAGTTTCTTAATTGCTTACTGCTTGCCCAGTAAAACAGAAAAAACCCAGCATCCTTTAAATTATCCTAAAGGGTTTGAAAATTGAAGTTTGGAGAAGAAAAGGAGTGACTGCTCATTAGTTACTTACTGCCCAAAATTGTATGGTTCCATCCAGGGGCTAAGAAAATTGTAATTAAATACACACATTACTTCAATGGGATCAGGAAATAAGCAATTATAGTGATATTAAAAACTCTTGTATTAATTTCTGAGCTAGATGCATCAGATTTTTATTTTAATGCCAGCCACTGAGAAGTACCAAACAGAAGTTCAAGATCCATTTTCAAGACATTTTTTTTTACCAAAACATTTTCAACATGTCAAATACACAAAAACACCCTCAATACAGATTTAAGTGAACATCAGCCACTGATATCTGTAAAGAAGCCATTTGCCATCTCATGGTAAAATGCTTCAATGCTAGTGACAGCAGACAGAAGTTCAGGTTTGGGGAAGTAAAATTTAGAAGATTATGTATATTACTGACTTATGTAATAGTGAGAAAGCAGCATTCATAAAATATTTTGGATGTGCCAGTGTAGATCTGCCATCTGATATCCCTCTGAAGCTGCACATGATGAAAAATTATTAATTGATCTCATTTGCTTCTCCACTATATTGGAAGGTGCAGAAAATGATAATCTTCACTTTTCAAGTGGTATTTGTCACAAAAAGCTCAGATACTAGACTGCTATTTGTCCTATAAATTCTGTAATAGAATTCCAAGTGTAGCAAGTGCAAGGAAACCAATTCCACTAAACTGACTTCCCATGTGGAAATATTTTCCAGGCCCTTTATGGCAATTTTTAATTTCCAATGACAGTAATGGATGGAATGGGTCTTATAGTCCCACCGTTATTCTAGAGGTATTATATTTCAAAATATTATATTTAAGGGGGGAACTGGTATGAGTTTGATAGCAAAATATATTCTGGCTGCTTTTTTAGGTTGTTGGGTTTGATGCCTCTACCACAGTGGAGGAATTTCTTAACACCCTGAACCAAGATACAGGGATGAGGAAACCAGCTCAGTCAGGATTTGCACTGTTTTCTGATGATCCCTCTGGCAAGGATATAGAGCACTGTCTTCAAGGAAACATCAAGGTAAACAGAAGCCTTTAATGATCTCTGCATATAAAAAACCTAAGTATCTTCACTTGACAGAGCTCTCCTCAGACAATGTGAAGGAAAACATTTTTCAGGCTGAAAACTGTCTTTTTTTCTTAATGTGAAAGGAAAGATTTTTTCTAAAGAATCACTTTTTCAATTGCTGAAATTCATTCAGGGAACTTTAGTTAAAAGCTTTCTCCAAGAGACTAATTCAGAAAAGTAACAGCTGGGTTGAAAAAGAAAAAGTAAGCTGTTACAGTTTTTTGAAACTAAAAAGCAATTAGAGTCAAACGCGGATTTAGAGATTTCGGTCAACATTTTTGATGTAGCTCCAGAAGATGGCCATGTGAGGTCCAAGAAGTCATTGATACTGGTGTGGAGATCCTGGGAAATTAAAAACAAAGGTTCCTTCTCTAAATACAGAACCATATGAGGGTTCAGTTTAAGAAATGCCAATTTTTGGCTTGCCTTTGTTCTGAATCCTGAATTTTAGCTCCCTCTATTGCTAGAATTAAATTCTTTGCAGTAAAGAGTGACAAAATGCAATATAATCTGTGCTTTAGTAAAATATTAGATATTTTTCAAATCTCTTAGCAACTAATGAATAATTCATTTTTTGTACTTCTACCAAGTAGCTTTTTGCACCCTTTGGCCAATGTTCACAGCTGCACTTCTGAGTTACAAGGTATGGTACAACCTGGCCTTAGTGATAAACAAGCAGTGTCACCACAATCAGAAAAATTACCATGTGGAAAGCAAAATAGATAAAATATGTACTTATTTTCTAGGTAACTGTAACTTTAGAAACTACTCATACTACTTCTTCCAGGAAGGCTCTTTTATGAAGGAATGGTGACATGAAGCCCAGCTGGGGTCGTAGGATCTCTGTTCCACCTTGTCCCCATCTGCCCACCTGCCCACCTACATATCTTGTTGTGAATCACTTTTGGTGCATTTTATACCAAACTTCATGCCAACTTTATAGCAGTTACTAGAAAGGACTGAAAATCTTGGGGGCATGCAGCAGGAGGAGAAGGCAGAGATCAAAGGCATTTGATTAATTATGTAACAACTCACTCGGTGTTACTACACATTCACTGGCAGCTGCTAAATCAAGTACCTGGCCTTTCCATGTTATGGCTCGTTTCTAGAGATAGTGCATGTGTTGCAGGATAAACAAAAACCAAAAATGTTAATAATTAAACACTTTGACTAAGAAATGCAAGTAAAGTTGTACTTCAGCGAGTTTAAAAATTCAAGCTGTGTACGTTTCTAATAGGCAGTAGGCAGAGGATATTAAAATAAGTTGACCTCTATTCAGAGGTGTTTTCACATAGGAGGACATGCCACATCAGTTTTGTATTGCTTTCCTTCTAGATCTGTGACATTATTTCAAAATGGGAGCAAGCCTCCAAAGAACAACACCCTGGGAAATGTGAAGGCACAAGGACTGTCCGCCTTACTTACAAAAACAGGTTTGTTTAGCAAGTACAATATCTCTGCCTTGTCCCAAGATTTGTTTTTTAGTTTCTGCAGTTTCTTCATCTGAGAAACACTGGCTGACTTGAAGTTTGCAACAAAAATAGTAAGTGGGTATAACTGGAGAATTTAAAAAAAAAAATTGTTACTTTTTTTTAGTTCTTAAGAGGTGAGCAGGGCTGCAAAAAAACCCCACTGAAGTCAGAAGACTGACATTAAATATTTACCCACTGGTTCAAATACAAGTGTTGCTCTGCTAATGTGTTTTGATGCTGAAATAAACATGTCACATTCAGAGCAGATACTGCTAATCCTCAGGGCTAATGCATTTCCCTATCTTCTTTATTTAATAACTTTCTGTCTTTTCTGTAGGCTTTATTTTTCAGTTCAAGTTCATGGGGAGACAGACAGAGAGAAGCTGCTGCTAGTGTATCAGACAAATGATCAAATAGTCAATGGACTTTTCCCTGTAAACAAAGAATTAGCGATGGAATTGACAGCCCTTTTAGCTCAGGTAATCTTTATGCATGAATGACTCACACAGCAGTTTTTCAGGAGAAAATCTTAAACAAACTGATCCAGGATTGCTTGACACTCAATTGACCTCCACCTTTTACATATCAGTGTGCAGGAAACAGACTGGGCTGGAATCCTTGTGTAAGGCAGCTCTGGACTGGAGTGGAAATGCTTTACAGCATACACTGCTGCTGGCATCAGTATGGCTAAAATGTGCTTTCCCTCTTACACAGCCAGGCCCTCTTGCATTAAAGATCATGAAATCATGCACCATTTCTTCTTTCACTATTCCTTCCATGGTTTCTGCAAGTTAATTCTCCAAAGTAACAGCTGTTCAATGAAAGTCTAAGACTCCTTTACTAAACATGGTCTTGGTAAGATCTGCTTTATTTTTAAAGAATTACAAGCTCAAATGAAGGGTTCTGAGAACATTATTTGATGTTGTTATTCAATAAATGTAAACTTATTTGTGTCAGCTGGAGATTCAGCAATCTAAGAGCAGAAGCAATATTATGTTTGTACAATTTATGTTTGATATTTAACTTTTTCCATGGTAGATAGGAAATAAGAAAGAGAAAATCACTTGTGTGACTTTTTTATCAGTGAAAAGTACACATTAATTGACAAATTTGTTTTCATTTATACTTGGTAAGACAGATTAAAAGACAGTTCATAATACCCAGCTAGAAAATTACTCTGGAGTAACAAAAACCTTCTTCATGGACTTCCCCTTAGGTAGAGATTGGAGATTTTGAACGGCCTTTCTCAACTCCAGCAGGGCAAGTCACTTCCCAGTCCAAGTCCAACCAAACACTAAAGCAAGTTTTGGAGAGATTCTACCCTAAGAGATACAAGCAGGGTTGCTCAGAGGAACAGTTAAGGTGAGATGGGCTTTTTGATTCATATTCACTAAAGATCTAGGAGTGAAACAAGGAAGCTTTAAATTGTCATTGGGAACAACATAATGTTATGCTATATTTGCCTAAACCTGTGTTTGAAACTCATTTTCTCACTAATCCAAAGAACCCATTTCCTCTGCATGTTTCTAATCTAAACAAAGGACCATCATTAATGACGCATTCCAGCAAAAGCTGTACAGTTACTACATAGTGTTACAAAACGCAGTGATTTTGAAGTTCTTATTTTTCTTATTCAGCAAATCTAAACTAGGTCTGTGCACAGACTAAAGAGTTACTGAAGTACAGGACATGAGGACATGGTCTGTTTGTTATTCTAGTGTGCAATCTCTGGCAGCCAGTCAAATTGGCAATGTGTAACTTAGTGGACTTACTAGTAAGGTATCGCTTAATTTAAAATTAATAACCTGCCAGGCATTTAAAGCAACACTTACTGACATGAAAATGAGCAGACCAGTGTAATAAATTACCCAAAGTCAATGATACAGCAGTTTTGAAGTCCAGTAAACATCATAGAAATGTTCTTCACTACAGGGTTGAGAAAATTCGAAGCTATTATTATATACACATAGTAACATTATGACATACTCAGAAGACAATGGGGCATTCAAACTTATGCAATTAATTTCAAAGAACAAATTATAAAAGGTCTCAGATTAGATTAACTCATGGAGGAAAAGTGAAACACCTGTTGAAATGTTTAAGTAGTCCCTACACTACCAGCTGTTGGAGCTGGAGATCTGTGGCAGGGGCAGAATCTCTCTATGCCTGTATTTTTTTTGCTTTGGGTGCAGTTTGACTTCATAAACAGTAAAACCAAAGCTGCAAGTGATGGATCTCCCTTTAATACACATTAGCCCTCCCTTTTCTTGGGCTACATCTAATAACCTTATGGCTGCTGGGTAAGTCATCCCTGCAGTTCAGTGTCCTAGAAAGGTATTCTGGACTGGGTTTTTTTGAGGATTAGTTTTTCCCTAGTATTGAACCAACTCACCAAGCAACCACAAACTCACAAAAGGAGCCAGAAAAAAAGCCCCAGTGTGAACACATTGTGCAGCAGGAGCAGCCTTTTGGGTAGCAGTGCCCAGACACACTAAAGGGAATAGTGCTAAGCCACGTCTTTCACATCTCCTACCAGCCAAAGGTAAAGATACGTGCTAAGCTGGATGGATTTTTGGAATGACAACTGACATAGCTGTTAAGTACTGATAAAGGTAGATTGATTCTCTGTAGAGACACGTTAAAAGCTGCCCCAGACTTTCTGCCTTTATGCTGAAACTGCTACATCAATATTTAATCATAACGTTGTGGAAATCAGAAGATACTTCATAATTTTTATGTGCATAAAAATACTAAACGTGATTTTGGATTTATTTAATACCACATCAGTGCTAGTCGTCATATCAACTGAAATTATCATTTTAAGAAATGAATTCTCATTAAACTGTTGCTCATTACATTTGCTGTGGGCAAACACTGGAATTTCCTTCAATAAGTAAATTCCATCCTTCTTGAACAGACAGCTTTGCCAGCGACTGTCGACAAGATGGATGGCTCTCCGTGGGCACAGTGCCACAGACTGCGTGCGCATTTATCTCACCGTGGCCAGGAAATGGCCTTTCTTTGGGGCTAAACTGTTTGCAGCAAAAGTAAGACATTATGATTAGTTTGACTGGGGGAGTGGGGGGTTTAAATAGAAATATAATTTGCAAATAGTACTACTACTTTTTTGTTGAAAATAGCTGTGTAATACATGAGCTGATTGAATCTCCTGTCAAATTACTAACTTTTTTAAGTCATACACTTGTGAAATATATTAGCCATAGTACTAAGTGTATCATAATAGTAACTCTCCAATACACTTACTGCTTGTTTTACATTCTTAATCTGTATTTCCATTTCCTTATATCTTAGTTTGAGATAGCCTTTTAGGTGTAGACTCTTCTACCTGATAACTAACAGAACATTGAAAAGGTATCATTAACTGGCTGTGGAAGCTGAACCTTGCAGAAGCACTAAATGTGGTTAATGGTATTTAGAGCACTCCCTTCCTTGCTGGCCTCTCTCAAATTCTCTTAACCACTGGTATCTTAATTCCTTTGAGTCAATTAAAAGCTCTGTCAAGTAGAACTGTCACCTCATGCCTTCAGTTTTATTAGGTAATCCCTGAGTGTGTGTGTATACATACATACATATATATATTAATTGCTTGTCAGCACTCCGTTCTTTGTGTATTGAGATATATGAGCTAGTAGACAAACTTCAAGACACCTGACTATTTTATTAATGAGACTATATATTTTGTTGGAGTAAGCATCAGGGTAGATTTCAAGCATATTAGGTTTAGATCATTGTTCTGCCACTGGCCACCTGTATGGCTTTGGGCAGGTATTTCAATTCCTTTACTGGAATTTACACTGAGAGAGAACTGAAGTGAGAACTGTGGATGGAGAGAGGTTTGTAATAGCTGAGAATTAATAGTTACTCACATATTTTCTCATTTTGAAGTGGTAATTAAAGAACATTTCTCTTTGTAGCCTCTAGGAACAGCCTCAGGTGAGAGGTCCTTCATATGGTTTGCTGTCCATGAAGATGGCATAAGCATCTTGGATTACAGCTCCATGGTAAGTGAAATTGCTGTTTTAAGTTTGGTCAAGATAGATTTTACTACTAATTACATGGAAAGATTCATCACCATACTATCTAAAAGATGGTACTAGCCTTCCATGCTAAGTTATCTAGTCCTTCTCTTAAAGCAAAAATTCATTCCTTTTAAAATGCTTTAATGTTATCATCATAACAGTAGCACTAATAATAGAAGTAAGTAATGATTTCTTTGCACTGAATTTATTTTTGTTTATCAGATACAGTTTTTATATCATTTAATGAAATGTTAATGTTTTAATCATTCAGATGTCAGGAAATCCAGAGTTACTATAATGTTATTACAATAACATTAATTTTCTTTTCCCGGAGACTTAATTTTCCAGTATTATTCATAATACATACACTCTGTAAAGAGCAGTTACTTTAAAAGATTGTTATTTTCATTGTATTATTTTTGTTTAATAGTAGGTAATATAACCCAGTGTTATTTAATTATGTCATTTTAGGCTCAGATTTTTCTTGATTTGCAATACAAGTTTCACAGAAAACGACTCGTTATCAGTGTAAAAGCAGTGCATGAGAAGATCCCTGCTTTCATTTATATCCTGCAAAGAAAAAGAATGGCATGCTGCTATTAGCAAGTGCTAATATTGAATATCAGAAAATTAAAATCTCAGCTTTATAATTGTGCTGATATGGGCCTTTTCATTACATTTCTTTGCAGTTAAATAATAAAACAAAGCATGAGGAGAGCAAACAGCAGCTCTCAGGGAACAAGCAAAATGTGCTTGCATCAGACTGCAGAGAGCTCTACAAACACTGCTCCTGGAGCTATGGCATTTCTGTAGGGCACTGCCAAGTTAAGTATTGGCAGGCCTTACTTGACATTCAAGGAATGCTCACTTTCCAGGGAACACTGGGATTTTCTGTAGGAAGGATCAGGGGTATCAGAAATGATGTTGTGAGGGGTAGAGATAATACTATTTCAAAACTGGGGCAAAAACAACTTTACTAAGGAAGGGCACTAAGTCAGTTATTGTACAAATGTTGTCTGATGATGAATTTTAAATGCAAACATCTGCAGCAAATTAAATGTTGATCTTTTGAAGGCCACTATTGTGGTGTTAAACACTGAACAGTAGGAACCAAAGGATGGAAAGCTGAGGAGCCTTGAAGAGCATTTATGTTTCATCAGAGATGTGAAAAAAAGAGAACAGAATTTAATTTGCGTGTTTGCAAAACACAACACTGCACAGAAAGAATACCTGGAGTTAAATTCCTTCAGATGTCTCATACTCTGCCATTTAATTTATTTAGACACTGCTTCAATTTCAAATGGAATTAGTAAGATTAACTTCTCTCAAAGTTAGTCAAGATTTGGGTAAATGGAATTATACACTTGAGTTGAAATCTTACATCTCTGATCTAATTAGTTTTGAAGAGAAACAGAGGTCAAACTTAGAAGAGTTATCATCTACAGTGAAAATTCCTCATCATGAAGGTCTAAATGAAGCCATCCCAAAATTCACAGTTAATTTCAAGTTTCATAAGACGCTACCTTCATTGAAAATACATGTGTAATTATATTTTTAAAAGAAGAATGTCATAATCTGTTTTTCTTGCAGTGTCCTGCTTAATAACTTTTTGGTTTTTTCCGGGGGTTTCCTTTTTTCAGCGATTAACAGTGACATACACATATAAGAGCCTGATGACTTTCGGAGGCTATCAAGATGATTTTATGCTGGTTGTTAACAATGCTCAGACAAAGGACAAATCAACTGAAAAACACCTTTTTGCCATGACAAAACCAAAGGTCAGTATATTACCTGTAACAGTTTCCCACCATCTGCTTTTGTGCTATCTCTAGTGGGTAATCCCTAAGAGATGTGAAAGATGAAACACCTTTAATCCCAGCCTGCTAGATTACTGACTTTTGCCAGATGATTTTAGAGAACAAATAATTAGTAATGTTAGAGCTAACTGTGACAGTACTGATGTGTTTCTGTCCTTTTCATGTCCCTGTCTATAACATTCCAAATTTTTCTTAGAAGGACAAAGAAGGCTGTTAGGGACAGAAATTACATGCAGTAACTAAAACTCAGTCTGTTTGCCTAATCAGCACCAGAGATAATTTTTTTTTGGAGTACATTTGGGATCTATAGGGAAATTGTAGAACACAATGACTGAAAGATCAGTCCCTTCTTAAAAATCTTAGGATATTTTTCCCTTTGGTTAAAAAAAAAAAGCTTTTTAACTCTAGATTTTCTCCTTCACTGCTAAGACTGACTATATTTTTTATAAGAAGCAGAGGTTTTGCTGTTTGTCAGAACAATTTATGAAACAAAACAAAATTGCACATATAAGTTTGAATCAAAACATGATCCTTCTTACACACAAGCACAGTAAAATACATGTGGTTTGAAGTTTCCATCAGATTGTTCCCTTATAGAATCACAGAATTGTTTGGGTTGGAAAGGACCTTAAAGATCACCTAGCTCTGACCCTCCTGCCCTGGACAGGGACACCTTCCACTAGATAAGGTTGCTCAAAACTTCATCTAAGCTGGCCTTGAACACTTCCAATGATGGGGCATTCATGGCTTCTCTGGGCGACCTGTTCAATGTCTCAGCAAGGCTCGTATGGGTCACAAAGAGAAAATACGATAAAAACCTCCCAGAAGTCTTTATTCCCTTCATCTGCCCACATCTTGAGTTCTCTGGGAACTAGATACTTTCTGGCAAAACTTCTCAGAGCATCATCTTCTGGATTTCAAAATCTCTCTCAAAGTTAAAGAAGTCATCTCTGAATCATTTAAGACTGTGGAAGACATAGTATCTTTGATATATACTGATGGGAATAACATTACATTATTTGCAAAGAGCAATAAAAAAAGCTTTATTAGTTATCTCCTCTCCATCATTAATCTGTTAAAGTACAAGTACTTATCCAGTTGATGGTGATTGTCACTTGCTAAAAAGTTAGCTATTTTTTCAGCAGTCAAAACACATCACTGTATTTTTCAAAGAGTTTTGTATGTTCCTGTTATAGATTCTTGAGATCACTCTACTGATTGCCAGCTACATTAACAACTTTCATCAGCTGAAAGGAGCTGCTCATCATCTCTCTGCTCCAGCATTACTGGCACCTCAAAGTGGACAGAAACTCAAGGAAATGGGGAGCCAGCCACTTCTTGCAATCAACAGACCAACTAAATGTCCCACTTTGTTATGAAAGGATTATGTATCATGATAATGCATCCTTGCTACAGGTTTTCTACATGGATTGAAAACCTTCTGATATACAAGATGTAGAGTATAAGCAGCTCCATAAACAAAAGAAAGGTGGACAGGTTTACATTTGCTTCAGTGGCATGTGACAGGAGTAGCTCTTTAATTAAAGCTCTGGCCTGAACTGGAAAGATGATGAGTCAGTTTAAGAGTTATGATTTACTGGGGGTAGCTTGTGCCTACAGCTCAGAAAAAATGCATCTGTTTTTAAAGATGAAGAAAGGTGTCATTGGAAACAACTGTATGGATTTTTATAGTTTTCCAGATATATACTCAGGGACCAAACTCTCTTCAACTGTTCATCTCTATTTTTCAAAATCAGACCCATTGTATAACTTTCATTTTGAAAAGGAATTTTTGTTTAGAAAAGCAGTCAAACACAAAATACTTTCCACTTCCAGCACCATCCTTATTTGCAATACAAGTATCATGGGACTAAAAGGAACAAATTGTGTATAATTGTTTCTCCTTTGAAAAAAAAAATAAGCAGATAAGGACATCATGTAACTATTACAAATTTAAAGAGTATTCTCATGATACACTCTAGCCTTTGTTATACAACTGTTTAACTTGGCAAATCTTCAGCCTTGGTCTGGTAAATTTCTAAATAAACCCTCTCTGCTCCAGCCTTTTGAAAAAAAAAAAAATTGGATAGGCTCTGTATTTAGTATAGTTCTGTTAAACAAGACCCTGTACCTAATTTCTCCTTTAGTCCAGAATAATAATATCATTCAGATGGCAAGAATGACTCACAATTCAAAACACAAGTATATCACAGAAACCCATTGACTGAAATGTTGTGAGTAAACTTGGAGACCTTAAATCCGTGTACAATATGTATAATGTATATACATTGAGTCAGAATAATATTTACTTATTGTTTTTCATTTGTATCTATACATTTCTTATTATAATACTAATATAATGTTCTTGCACACTGAAGACATGATGCTGCATCTGCACTACTGGACCTAGGAGCACTTTCCAGTTGCCTTTTTCAGCTGCAAGCCTCAGTGCTACATAGGTCAAATATATAGAAATTACATCCATTGTTTTTCTTCCAGTCCACTCTTTTTTGTTCCAGTGCAAATAAACCACTTCTGCAGGCTCTGAAGTGGATCAGCACCATACTCTAATAGATAATTTAGGTCCAGCCATAAGGAAGGTACTCAAACATAAATCACTGATTTATGGACATTTTGGTTTCCACTTCGGCTCATGCTAATGATCATGGATCATTAATCCCTTACAGCCAGCCCTCATTGGTTTTTGTTTCATTATTAATTAAAAATGAAGTAATTCCACAATGGAAAATCTCTGGTTTATGTTCTTTAAATGTTTCAAATGCCTGTTCTGGGAGAAAAGGAATTTTCAGCTGTTTGCCCCCTATTAAAAGTAGGGAGTATTCTCCTAAAGAATTAAAAGACTGGAAGGGAGATACAGGCCATGAAGAGAACATGGTCTTAAAAAGTGGAAAGGCAAACAGGCAAGCTGACTTGATAAACTGATTCCTTTAGAAAGCTCTCAAAGTCCTGCCACAGCTCCTGAAGTTCAGAGGACTCAAGCACCACTTGATGAATGGTACCACGGGCCAACACCTTCTTTTGAAAATTACAACCAAACAACACACATATTATATCCAGATGCTTTCACTTTTGCAAGGTGGAAAGAGCTTCCTGGTAACTTCTACCCTTCAGTGGTGGTTGGGGCACCAGACCCTTCTCTTCCCATGAGGCAGGGCCAGCAGCAGGAGGTTTTACCTCCTCCTGGGCAGCCAGTCTCCTGCCATCATCCAGGGAAGCATCTTGGGAGCTGCAAGGGACCAAGGGCATTACTTCTTGTGTTGCACCCCTTTGCAAGTGATACAGATACCATGGTGAAATTCATTTAGGAATTAATACCCCTTTGCAATCAGCAGAAAAATTAACTCTCAGATTTGAGGGGGGAAGGGTGTTTACAAATTCAAACATTACTGCATCAGTTAGGTCATAGTCTAAAGCTTCTCAAATATGATTAAAAACTTCAATTTACAAACACAAAAGTCTTCTTGTAATTATTAAATTATGATAACACAGAATACTCCAACTAGTAGTCTTTCCTAATTGTCCAGTTTCAAATGAATGTGGCAGATCAGCTTCTGTTATTAGAAGGCAAAAAAAGTGGAGCATTTTGCTAGTGAGCTTGTTCGTGTAGTTTTTAAAATCTTTGTTGAATTTTGAGACAACATGATAATACAAACAGCTGATGTGCAGATTTGGAGATTTTTAAACAGCTTTCATTAACAACATTACAAACAGTTATTCTGTAAAGCACTGTACAATCTATGAAGCAGAGCATGACCTTCCTGCTTGCCTTTGGGTAGGAAACTCTAGACACTGCTTTGCTTTCCAGTGTTGAGCTCTTGCTGCTGCAGTATGTCCCTACATCATTGTAGTCAGAAGCAATCCATGCTTTAGTTCCCTTTTATTGGCATGACTTTCCAAACTTGCTACTGCTAACTGCTCATTAAAGGTCACCATTAATCCCATGCAGTCACATGACCAGAAATGCTGTGTTAATTTTTATGAAATAAATGCACTCACAGTTACTGTGACAACACTGTGTTAAACAATGGAGCTGCTTTCCAGCTGGATTAGCAAGTGAGGTTTCTGTCGTGACAGTAACCTCAGCAGACACTTCCCTGCAAGGTAACAGGGTCACAAGTGGAGTCTCTTTCACATGCAAGCACTCTTCCAAACACAGCTCTGCGTGTCTCAGGGCCTTGCTCCACAGTAATCAAGCTCCAGAGCTACTTAAAGAATACCACACAATGCAAGGCAGCAAAGCTGAAAATTTCACAGTCCAAGCAGATAATCTGCTCTGCCTTCCCCACCCAGCCCAAGCCTCATGAGTGATCCACATCTCAGTTTTGAGTCATCCACCAAAGAAATTCACACTGTGCTACCTAATCCATGACTAAAGCCCAGGTAGGAACCTGACCTTTCTCACCTCAGCAGTGATGATGCTGTGGGAGCTGTCAAATGAGCAGCAGCTTCTGGGACTGTTGCTGGAAAACTTCCCATGCTCGAAGCTTGCAGAACCTAGGTTGTAAAAATATTGGCAGGATGGGATTAATATGTGTGCCCATGCAAGGAGACTTCACCTTCTACTGTGAACTTCAGAATACCTTTTGTGCTTGCTTTGAGCTAGTGGTCAGAATCAACAATCCATGTAAATGATCAATGAATCTGAGCTTGACAATGACTGAAAAATCACTGGTAAATGTCTGTATAAACAATGATGCTGATTTGAAAAGAGTATTTTGAATGCAATGTAAATTATTATATTACTTGAACTTCACTTTGCCTTCTCAATTTTTGAGCAGCAGCATTAGTAAGAGAACAGCTGATTTCTAGAACAAGACCCATTTATAGCACACCTGGCAAATGATAAAGCTTTAAGGTTTTAATACAATCCATTAAATTGATATTTTTTATTATTTTATATTTAAATTTTGCTTAAAATAAAAGCATGTATTTCCCTATGAAAGAAGGCTGATAGGTATTTGGTGTTGGAGTTCCTTGTCAGACTACCACAGTTTTCATAGGTTTTAATTTTTCCTGAGGGAAGAAAATCATTCCTGCATAAAGGAATGCACCACTTAAAGCTTTAGGTAGAACTTTAATAGTCCATACAGCTTAGTGCAATCCATTAGTTTAATTTTAACTCAGGTGATTAGTAACTTAGCAATAATGAATTAGGGGAAAAAAGTTTTGTGTGTGTGTTGTTTTTGGGGGGGGGGGGGTTTACAGTTTATTAGGGCAAAAGAAACTGAGAAAATTGAAATATAAAATATGGAAAACTCCAACTTAAATTCCAGATTAGGCTTCAGTACATTTACTAACTGTACACCCTTTTGCTGTGCTTCCCAGCTCAGATCTGTACTGCAGCATCTTCCAGATTTTCCACCTCTGACAGTGAGTAAGTCACTGTAAAAATAATTTGCTTTTTATACTCTTGCTGTTGCAGTAATACCTGCATAGGTCATAGTGCCAGGAGCAATTCCTACCATAGTTTTGCTCTCTTTGGCAGAGCAAGAGACCGCTTTGTCCAGGGGTTTAACTACCTCTAGCTGCTGATTACAGATCAGCACTGGCTTCATATATATACCAAAATATCAGAAGTGTTCTGTTGAACTGAAATAGATGAAAGAAATGCACTTAGACAGACATCAGCATGACCTGCACTGTACAACACTAAATAATTAAGCTTGTTTCTGGATTTTAATTAGCAAGACCATGGTTTCCATAGGAGGTTAGCAAATTCTTTAGAATATGCGTGTAAAAACCTGGAAGTAATTGAAAACAGACAAAAATAGCCATATAAAGGCTTCTGAAACCAAAACTGAGTGATTATGCAAGCTAAATTTAGAAAAAAAGGTCTCGTTTAAAGAATGAACATTACTGAGGGTCAGTGGAAGGATGTATCAGCCTTTGGGTAAGGAAAAAGGAACAGTTAAAATTAAATCTTTGAGTTAATCATTATGAATGAGGCCGCTTTCCTGGGTTTGATTGAACAGGTAACTGAATGATTTCAGTTAGGTTTTTCTGTCTCCACTCTCTCAAGATGCAAAAGCAGCTCCTCAGCTACAGAAGATAGCTGTAATGGCTGTCCCATATTTTGGGTCACTTCCCTGATGTAGGACATTTTAGACTTGTCATCCTATACCCCTTGCCTACTCAGGGTCATCCTGATGTTTTACTGCACCTTTTAAATCCTACATTCTAGTCCAAGCCCAGAATTTTTGGACTTGATTTTTCATAATCTTGAAATAATCTAGCTTCCATGTGTTAGTGTCTTACTTTGTATGCCCCTGTGACTCCGAAGTCACAGAATCCCAGAATGGGTCAGGTGGGAAGGGACCACAGGGGGTATTTTGGTCCACCCTCCCTGCTCAAGCAAGGTCACCCTAGAGCACATGGCACAGGATTGTGTCCAGGTGGTTCCTGAGTATCTCCGGTGAGGGAGACTCCACAACCTCTCTGGGCAACCTGTTCCAGTGCTTCGTCACCCACACAGTGAAGATCTTCCTCGTGTTCAGGTGGAGCTTCCCATGCATCAGTTTCTGCTTGTGGCCTCTTGTCCTTTTGCTCATCACCACTGAGCAGAGCCTGGCTCCATCCTCTGACACCTCCCTTCAGATACTGACAGACATTGATGAGGTTCTCCCTCAGCTGCCTCTTCTCGAGCCTGAACAGGCCCAGCTCCCTCAGCCTTTCCTCATAAGAGAGATGCTCCGGTCCCTCAATCACCCTGTTGCCCTCTGCTGGACTAAAATAATTACACCATAATTTTTGTAAAATAACTACACTTACTCTGTGTCACACAGCAGTTCCCAAGGAGTGGGAACTACTCAGGCCTCGTTTCACTCCCTCCGCTGGTAACAAAGCTCACTGAGGGACCATGAGTTTCTCAGGAGCCAGTGCTTAAGGCCGAAGTCACGAAGACTCCCGGTGGTGTTGTTTACTTATCCCTGGCTTCCTCCACAGCTGGAGTGAATATTCTGTCCCTCCACAACGGGGGCTACAGTCGAGGCCCCCCGAGGGCCCTCATACTTTCAGGAACCCTGAAAACAGAGGCAGACGCAGAACCTACGACCAGGAGCCGGGGCGGGACCCTGGGCGGAGCCTCCCTGTGCGGGCGGCCGCAGGCCGGGCTGGGCTGGGCTGGGCCGGGGTGTGGCCGGGGCCGGGGCCGGGGCCGGGGCCGGGGTGTGGCCGGGGTGTGGCCGGGGCGGGCACAGCCGCCCGTCCCTCCCGACCGCCGAACTACAGGTCCCGGCGTGCCCCGCGTCGTTCCCATGGCCACGGGCAGCCGGGCCCGCGCCGCGCCGCCATGCCCAAGGCCAGGTACCGGGAGCCCTGCCCGGGCTGGTGACGGGGGGGCGCTCCCGCTGCCCTGGGGGGAAGGGGTCTGCGGCCAGGGAGGACAGCCTGGAAGAGAGAGGGAGGGAAGGAGGGCTTAAAACGGGCCGTCACGGCCTCTGCCCCTAAAGAGAGTGGGGCCGAGGGCAGGTGGGGCACGCCTGGTCGTGGTCCGGTGCTTCTGTAGGAGACCCCACGTAACCGGGGTCTGCAGGGGACCACGGGTGAAGCTGAGCACGGAGAGCCCTCGCTGCCCCGAGCTGCAGCTTCCCGGGACACCGAGCGCCGCTCCGGAGCCCTCCCGAGCCGTGCCCGGCTGCAGGGGCTGCGAGCCTCCCGCTGGCTCCTGCGGAGAGCCTGACACGCCAGGAAACCTTGTAAAGGTGTCCTGGTACTGCCCGGAGAGATGGTGGAGTGACCGCCCCTGGAGGTGTTTAAGGAAAGCCTGGACGTGGCACTCGGTCTCAGGTTGGACTCGATCACCTCAGGGGTCTTTTCCCACCTAATTGATTCAGCGATTAAATGTACTCCAGGCAAAGCCTCCCGCGGCACAGCTGGGATGTGCTCGGGGTGTGCCACAAAGGGCACAGGGGTTACCTGAGGAGTGTCACTTCAGCTGGTTTGGTTAGAAGTACTTCGACAAGCAGAGAGCAGGTGGGGTGAAATAATAATGATAATCTACACCACCATCACCTTCATTTAGATATTTTCAGGAATGATGGTCGAAGGTGTGTGTTTTCTCTAATTATTCTCTTCTTTTTTTTTCTTTGTTTTCTTCCAACTAGTGATACTTTATGGGATCTTGCTATAGCTGAAGTGAAGAAGAGAGAAAACCCTGATGATGATGATGTCAAGCCAGGGGAAGTTTGGGAAAAATCAATACTATTTATGGGAAACAAAAACGGGGTAATCTAAATACTGAACAACTCTACACTTTTCAAACATAAGTTGTGTCAGGGAAAATATCTCATATTTTCAGATGTTAAGTTTCACTTAATTTTAAAGACATAATATCTCGTGGTCTCATTTTACAGAGAGTTGACATTCCAGAGTGTAAATTCAAATAATGGTTAGGCTTATCAATTATGTGCTAATTTTTTGAGGTTTGGCTTCATTTTTTTTTTAGAGGAACTGCCAGAAATCATGCTACTCTCTTTTAATTACTTCCCCTTGTAAAGGTTTAACTGGGAGGAATGCAGTTTAAGTGCACTGATACCAGCTTTGTTGTAGATAGAGGCCTTGACATGCTGCAGTGAATTGTGTCTGTATAATGTCAGACCTATTTGAACATACCTTATCACTGACTGCAAACTCATTATTCAAGATGCCTGAGGTTGTTTTAACTCCATACCCCATAAATTGGTCACTGGTAATTCCATATTTTTCTTCTGTTAGCATTTATTTGTAAAGTTAATAAGGAAATATTTGCCTTTTTGACAAAATGAGTAGTATTTTTCAAGAATACAATTTTTATTTTAGAAGGATTGGTGTTAGTGCAATCTCTTAATCAGGAATTTACAAAATACCTTTTCCAGAGAAAATTACGTTCCAGATTTACCAGAAATTCACTGATTTTTGAGATAGGAAAGGATAGAAGTGAAGAAGTGCTAGCCCCTTCAGTGTGGCATGGTACTCAGTGGCTGCACTTTAACAAAGTAAAGACATATTTTTCTGTGTGTTTATGTGTACTTTAAGCAATCTTTTTGTTTCCATCTCAACAGTAATAATTAATTCCAGTGGAAACCACATGATACAAAAATTAATTATTATTATAATTATTATCACTATCTTGGTGATATATTAATAATATAATTAATCATTAATAATTATTATAATAATGAATAATAATTTATTTCTATTAATAATTAAAAACTTTAACAGTTTAAAAGTTGGTCTAATTGATCACTAACGTCTAATTTTAAGTACAGTGTTTCTATTACTGTATTTGTCATGCCTACTGGTTTATACTTATAACAATAGTAGTGTAACTTGATTCTGATTGAAAATTGGACTTAGGTTTCCACTATAAGGCTACAAACAGTTACATGCATTTGCAGTTTTCTGGTACTCTATTATTGGAATGTTAAATAAATTTGACTTAGTGACACAACTTTATGCTTTAAAGACAGTGCAGTACAATTCTTCTTTGTTTTTAATTTCCAGGGAAAGACCACTATCATACTGAGGTGCCTTGAGAGGTATGTGTTAAATATCTAAAAGCAGTTTTCAGCTGTAGATTAGAATTTGACATAAACAGTCACATTGTGTGATAATTCATAATATATGTATGCAGGTGTGTTCTGGGACTGGTTGGTCACTAGGGATGAATTTCCTTCCCTTAATTTAACTGCCAGGTGACCCTTTCAGTCCTTCTCCAGTGTCAGCTGAAATGACCCATTTCTTTGGGCTGGTGCTGCTGCTTCTCCTTTCTTCAGTACCAGACACCTCCTGTCTGAAAGTGTCCTCTCTGTACTGCTGTCTCCCAGCCAAATTCCAAACTGACTGATAGATATAATTTAGTAACCATAGAATTAAATTCCTTTCTTTAGAGGATCTTGACAAAATTAAGTTACTTTTCCTTTAGGGAAGAGGCTCCAAAGCCAACATTAGCCTTGGAATATACTTTTGGAAGAAGGGCAAGGAGACACAATGCAGTGAGTATAAAGTATAATTTACCATATCTTTATATGTATATATACACACATAAAAATAACATAAAGGAACTCTTTTGCAGCCCAAAGATGTAGCTCATTTTTGGGAACTAGGTGGTGGAACCTCATTAGTGGAACTCATTCGAATACCAATCACAAGCCACAACATAAGGTAAGTATAAATGTTGCAATTCTGTTTCCTTTAAACCTTAGTAAATTTCTAGACCTTTTTCTTTTTTTGTGAAAAACTCTTTCAAAGTGTAAGATAGAAAATTTATGGGGTTTTGCTAAAAATAATTGTAATACCATGATGCTTTTCTTTGGCCTTCCTTTTCATGCTTCTCTCCTAAATAAAGAAGTTCTAAGTAATCTCAACAAAACAAAGCAGTAATGTGGAGGAAGTCAGTTGGCCTTAGATAGAACAAGAAACACAGAAAAAGAGAAGACATACTATCTTTATGCTCAGTGAAAGAGCAAAAAAGACTTGGGGACATATGAAAAATAAAATCTTGCTTCCTACTTCTGTGTGCAAACATAGATACTCTTTCTGTGACAGGTATTTTAGGGTGAAAAACAAGGGCAAAAATTGTGACCAAAAAAAATCTCTGGATTTTTAGAAAATTATCTTTTAATGATAAAGTCATTTCCCAACAGAGTTTCCAAGAGGAACTAAAGCTACTGAAATTATTTGAAAACAAAACGAAACAGGAATTTAGATAAAATTAAAGAGAATGTAGTGAGAAAAATCCATTAAAGTAATGGATAGCATAGGAAGAAAAAATGCATGAAAATTTGCATGAAGCAATGACAAAGTGAGAGGGGGTGCTTTTTATGGGGTTTTTTTTGTTAGGGAGGATAGGAGGTGAAAGGGGAGAAAAGGATCAAAATATAAGTTTTGTATTATGATGTGTCACTCTATCTCATTTTTATTAAGCTTTAAGTTCTGTGGGGAAGAAAAAGGAGGGATATCATTTGTATCAGGTACACTTGCTACTGTTTTGACTACTGAGATAATGCCATTATTTACTGAGAGACTAAGACAGAATAAAAATAAAACACTTATGGCATGTGAAGCTCCTTGTTTCTAGAAGAGCATGGGAGAGAAAAAATTAAGTATAATTTTTCAGCCCTTGACTAAATTAAATTAATCGAGCTTACCTCCATCAGTCCTTTCTTCCCTTTTTACTGATAAGGGCTTTTCTGATGTGGACAATCCTAAGATTCTTTGCTGGGATAGCAATGTTCTGTAAGAACAATTCACTTCTGTTCACAAGGCAATACTGTAACATGCTAGTAAAAATTCTACCATTTCAACTTAAATATAAGTGCTTTTTGCTGGTTTTCTCATCACTGTAGTCAAGCAATTTGCTTATTTAAAAGCTCTATAAACTATATCTAGTTTCATCAGGAGAACTTTTCACCAGATTTTTTTTTCCCCACAGTATTTTAAAATGAAATTGAACACTTTGTTTCTTCATAGCTTTTGTAATACCACTCTGGTCTGGAATCCTCTTTTTCAAGTCAGGCTGGAATGTGATAGAATGATGGCATCCATTCAGATTACTGCATTTACAATGATCTTTACAGTTGCACTTTAATGCAGTTGGTGTTTCAAGAGGCAGGATTTTAGAAGGAGGACCAAGAAAAAGATGTAAAACATTTCTCATCAGCGGTCCACCTTTGAAAGTCTGGTAGTAGCTAAGGATGTCATGAGTACTCTTTTATCTTCCATTTATCTTTCAGAAGACTTTTCTCATGCACCCATTTGAGGTTCCAACAAACTGTCACAATCCATGACACAGATTATTGTCCTTAACCAGGTTTTTTTCATTTCATATTAGAAAAAAATAATGAAAGTAGGGAACTTTCCAATACCGGTAATAATTAGGAAAGATCCTAGCCTTTGGCTAACATTGCTTGGGCTGGGGTTGTAGACTTAAAGGATGGCAGAGATACATGACAGCAGAAATCCTCAGTCATCCAGGAAGAAGGAGCTACATGGGCTGAGGATATTTGCATATTTTACTGTTTTGAAGACAGTCCCCAAAAACAATGCTTGATGGAAAGTTGCCAAAATAATAGTTCTGAACAAGAGACAAGGGAAAGGTTCCTTCAGAATGCAGAACATCCCTAAAAGCCTTTTTGTTTTGCTTGCACATTTAATTCTGTCTTAGCAGTTACACGTTCACGTTTGTACCACACGTATGGTTTTGTATGAAAATGCTGATAATATGCACTTAATATGTGCCCAAATACTGCCTCTTTAATAGGTCGTTTGCTGTAGTGCTGGTATTGGATCTCTCCAAACCTCACGAACTCTGGACTACTATGGAGAGCCTTCTGCAGGTCACCAGGAACCACGTGAACAAAATTTTAACCAAACTAGAAAAGACAAACCCTGAAGTAGCTGCTGAAATTAAACAGAGAACGTGCAATGATCTGCAGAGGGATCACCCCGTAAGTTACTTCTAATATTTTCTCCAGATGTCACAGGCCTTTATACAGTTAAAGATAATGCTTTTGAAAATCATAAACAAGTCTTTTAGATTTTTATGCATGACTGAAAATCCATTTGATGTAGATGAACCTGTTCACTGGAAAATTATAGCAATTTAATAAAAATTCAATAAGAGCAGAAACAAGGAAAGAAGGTTTCTTATATCTTTTTGTTAGATATCTAATGTGATTGTTATGGCATGTTACACCAATCAAAAGAAATAGTTTTAGAGTAGCAGTTTGCTTTTTTCCCCCTCATCTTTTTAAAATGAAGATGAAAACTAGAATGTACAAAAGTCATCTAGCAAGAGACTAGCTGAAGGTACAAATTTAAGCAAAGAATATAGTTATAACAGCCATCAACATGACTATATACTTTGCATTTATTTAAATGTCTATCACAAACTCAATGCCTTTTGATAATCTGACAACTAATTAAATTATAAAGTTTCAGAAATGTTAACATCAGTCCTTTAAACATAATTGCTAACTAAATCTCTGGAAAAGCTAAACTAGATTATGCGCAATAGAAATGAAAAGTCATTGTGCATTAAACCTCTGCAAATGTTGTGTGTATATAATGCATAAATAAGTATTCAACAATTCAAAGACCTGGCATGTAAATCTAGTTACTGTAACTTCCATAAAATGCTTCAATACAGCAGATGCTTGTAGAGCTCAGAAATTTAAAAGTAACTCAAAATGTATGAGAAAGCAACGTATGCAGCACTCTGTAGATTTAGAGTATGGAGTTTGATATTGGGAATATTATTTTGATTTTTACTTTTAGAGAAGGTAATTCACAAAAAGAAAACACTTAGCACAAGCACACTTAGCAATAAATTACAACCACAGTGTCAAGTTTACACATAGGGGCTTACGTATCAGAAAACTGCAAGCTTATTGCAATAAAGAAAAATAATAATGCTGTTAATTGTTAAGAAAACTTGTTATTCTTGCCTGGTAGGAAACACAATTATACCCTCTAAACTAAAATTTCTGTTTAGCTTCCATTATCAAACACATCAATAATGCAAATAAAATATTATATTACTGCTTGGTTCTCATCTTACTTTCATCATTGTTCAAAGAAAAATTGTGTCAATTTTGTAGAAGAAAATACTATCTTTTATAGTCAAATTAAATGACAGTTTATGGAGATTTTTATGTGCCTTTTAATGGTTAAACATTTTTTTATCATAAACAGCAATCAGTTAAACACTTGTATTTTTAAGGATTAAATGTATTTCATTGGCCTGCCTAAAGAATTATTTGGTATGATGATAAAGTATATCAGTTGCAGACCTTGTTTAAAAAGGCTGGATGCATCTAAAATACTCCATAGTCAAAAATAAACTTCACAGTCAAAACATGAATAGGGTTCAATATGTTAGTTTTAAGGTTTCTGATGTTATCCCAAATTTTCCTCTTAGTTATGAAATGAAAACTATTTTTTTCAGTTTTATACTCTATATACTCACTTTTAAGTTGCAATAGTTTTGCTCAAAGCTTTTGCTTTGACAGTGTATGAGTGAAGCCATGATTTCTCCTCTCCAAGCAGAGGATTTTCAGTATGTGCTGCCTCTGTCAACATTCTGTCATTTAAGCTGTCTGTGAAATAACTGGGGTTAGGAGGGAGCAGTTGGACCAACCTCTGCTACAACACATCTCTCTTCCACTGCTGCAGCCAAGGCAGCTTGAATAAATAATTGCCTGAACACGAGGGGATTATCTTGTTTCATATGGACTACAGGAAAGCCTTCCAAATCACTTGAGGATTCTTGTAATTTACTTATTAAAACTTTTATCACAAGTTAGCTATTCAGCAGTAAAATCTACACTCTCTAGTGTGTAGGAAAACAGACCTGTTTTCCTCCTTTGATGCTGATTCACATTTTAAAGTTTGTTGGATGCTGTTTCCTCTTTGTGCTGATATCAAACACTGGAAATTCACATTTAATATTGTTTAAGTGTTTGGAAAACATGATGTGGGGAGGACAAATGTGTGACACAAGCAAATCATTCCACTCATTTTTCTTGAGATTCTTTCTGTATTCTTTTAGATTTTATCCAAGGAAGGTGAATGTGTCAAAAAGCCAGTTCTACTAATCCAGTCTGGGAGGTGTTCTGTGAATACATGAGGTTTTTCCTCTCTTCCTTTTCCATCTAATGTTGGAATATATAGTGTAAAAGCCATTTTATGCCAGTAAGTGTTCTGACTGTTCAGAGGGATTATTTCCTGACTGTTTAGGAAGAAAATGGGAAAATGGTAGAATATGATATGGATATTGCATTAAAGTTAGTTCATGTACTTTAAGGTTTGGAAAACCTTGTCTTCTGTGAATTAATTTTAACCCCTTTCAATTGCTTTAACAGTTGAAATCTTCTACAGTTTGTTTAGAGTTCTTAACCTGTCCTATATCTTTTTAACAGGACTATGCATTAGTTGACCCTTTTCCAATACCCTTGATGATAATTGGAAGCAAATACGATATTTTTCATGTAAGTAATACTTAAGTATGTTTTTAATAATTAAAATATTCCCAGTAAATATTCTATATATTAAAATTTCACAATATAATAGTAATCTTTTGAACTATGTGGACAGCCAGCCTTCTACCACCAAAAAAAAAAAAAAAATCTTTCCATCTGGCAGCATTAATGCATCCAACAGCATTAAGGAAGGCATACTGTCATTCATTCATTCACAAAACACCCCCAAACTGATAATTTTTGAGATGTACTTAGAAAATGCTGAGACACAAGTTGCTGCAGACAAAAAAGGGAAGCAAGAAAGCACCATGTTGATGATTTCCTTTTATAATGAGAGAAATCCAGCTCCACGTGTCCCTTGTGACAGCAGCTGTCAGTTTATGGCAGTGAGAGAGGGGTGTATCTCAAGTCAGCTGATCAGAGTCTTTGGTAGTTGTGGCAGCACAAACAATAAACTCTCATTTCAGTCTGGAACTTCTTTAAAAGTACTTCCTAAGTTTCTAGAGACAAGTGAGTAATTGCATCTTTTGTAGAGGGGAGGAAAGAAATACAGTACTGCTGGATTCTCTCCCAGGGCATAAAAACCCAGCATACTCACAGCACTTGATCATGAGAAACTAGGGCAGCAGGTTTGATTTTTAGCTGTCATGCTGGCAGCCTGTGCTTCTCTGGATGGCTACACAGTGCCCTGATACCTGGCTGACTCTTTGAGTTACTTAATTCTTTATTAATAAGAGACTTTCCTTCTCTCATACCGAAGCTTTATGCTGAGCCATGACCTCCTTAAGTGCCTCTGATGTCATACGGACAAAATGCCAACCTGATTCCTTTGGGGGTCTATGAATTGACTCCTGCAGGCTTCACTGGGACCAAGTTTTCACCCATTTTATCCAGGGAAGGCCATCTGTATGATCTTAGATTAAAGAAATACGGATGTAAAGGTATTTTGATGCACCTTTCAAATCTTGCAGGTATTAGAACTTAGACAGCATATGCCCAAAGATTTACTTAATTATTCTTCTAGTAAGGAAGCATTTCTACTTCTAAAAATTTAAAACAAAATCAGACAAATAAATTGAAAATTAAATGTGCATTCTCAATTAAAAAACTTTTCCTGGACTAACATATTGCCTGAATTAGGCTCCCTCTGCAAAAAAGAAACAAAGAGAAATTGTGACATTTCTTTTCAGAGTAGGCTGTTACTGATTGTGTCTTAAGATATAATTAGGCTGACAGCTGAAAGCCTTATATATTGTAGCTTAAGTGCATTGCAGTTTATAGATTAAAAAAGAAAGGTTCTAACTGTAATATTTTGGGTTTCATTTCTTACATCTATGTTCCAATATCAACTTTTTCAGGAGTTTGACTCTGAAATGAGGAAAATAATAAGCAAGACACTTCGATTTGTTTCACATTATTACGGAGCATCATTAGTGGTGTGTATATTTATTTTTTATTTAAGGATAGAGAAGATGAACAATATTTCTGTTACAAAACAATATTTTTAAAAATAGTAATGTAAAACTCCTAGAAGAAATGGGATTTCATTGGTTTTACAGTAGCTTTCTTCATGAGGTTACCTATTGAACAAGTCTTAGTACTGGCAGGGGATGGATGGACATGCCTTGTGAACAAACTACACAGTTACCAGTATCAACACAAACTAAATTAAAATAGTTACCTGTTATCCAGCTTAGTTCCTGCATCGAGTTTACTGTATCTTGGGCAAGGGTTTTTTTGGTACAAAAAAGGAGAATGGGCAAAAGTGATTGCCTTAGATTGAATTAGAGAACTGGCCCTTTTGGTAGAAGCATGAACTTAGATCAAGTGACCCAGCTTTGGTAGATTTAAAAACAAGAGCTCATTTTCACAGTAGTTTATGTATACCAGATTACCACACTTAGGGTGTTGAAGAAGGACAGGAGCTTCCTTACAGAAGTGGGTAGAAAGATGCCAACATGAGGACAAAGAATTACTTATTTTAGTCTGTCAGATCATCCTCTGAGTAGACAGAAATGCATGCTGAGATTCACAGTCCAAAAACTCTGCCTCTTGGGCTCACTGTGCATCAGAAGATGAGTTTAATTGTTTCAACCATCATTAATGTAATAAATAATCTTTAATAGTAGCTTAGTGATTATCATAATAACTTATGTTCACTTTAAATTCTTAAAATCCCAGCATGTCCTTTTGCATCCATGTAAACCTTTTTCACTCTGACACATGAATTTGTCTTTTGTTAACTGAGAATACAACTGTCTTGGTTGGGGTTTTTTAAGTATTTAAGCATTATTGTAATTAAAAATTAAAACTAGAATATAAAACTCTTTGGCTGCTGAATCCTGATTGTCATTGAAATGAGTGGGAGAAACTTAATTTTCCACAGCAGGGATCTGACTTTTTTCTCAAAGACGTGAATCTGTTAGGATACAAAAGCCCTTAGACAGGAAGAAGCATGTAGTTTGAGAATGTATTTTGAGAACTGCTTTCTGATAAATCTGTACCATTCTGCCACTTTGAAGCTGCTTTTATGACAATTATATAGTTATTAATTAAATTTCTAAATGTTTATGGTATTCTGGATAATGTTTAATGTAATTTAAAATACTAACTCATTAGTCTTGGGCAAAAGATTTGTGTCTCGTGCATATTTCAGAAGTTTTAAATCATTATTTTAAAATTTATTCTTTAATCATTATTTATGCTACCTTTTAATTTAATTTTTCTTGAGCTATATATTCAATAACAAATACATTCATGTTTTTGAAAGGGAATGTGAGATTTTTATTCTAATGGATTCAGTGAACATATATACCAAATTTATTGAGATCAGGAATTAGCAAGGCTCTAGCCTCTTTGTAGATGGCAAAATGTAATATATCTATGATGGAAGTTCATAATGTATATTTTGTTTTCTGATTCATTTAGTTTACCAGTAAATCTGAGGCTCTCCTGCTGAAAGCCCGTGCTCTTATTAATCACTTGGCATTTGGCTACGATAAAAGGTAATGGTATTGTTCAACTATTAAATGTCTTGCCCAGAGCCTAAAATTACTTATTAAAAGTATTTTAATAATAAAAACTTCTCTTAAATATGATCTCTGAAAGATTTTTGTTTATGGGCTTGGACTCCTATGACTCAGCTGCCTATCTCTTCTAAGGACAGTGGTAACTCCTTGGTTTTGATCCTCAAACTGATGAATTAAAAAAGTGGTTACCACTGGAATGGAGTACATTTTATTTACATGTATTTATATGCAAACCCCAGTAAGATTCTAGTCTTGGCCAGAATAATGTCATTTTTTGTTGATTGCTAAATGCTCACTTGAAACATTTTCTTTTTTCTATTTAGCAAGTCTGTATCAGTGGATGCCAGCAAACCTCTCTTTATTCCAGCAGGCCTGGATTCCATGAGCCAAATAGGTTAGAACATCTCCTGTTCATTGTGTTTTTTGCTTAATTCTTTCAAAAACAAGAAAAACATTTTAAGCAAATAAATAAATTACAGCACATCAGTATCAGTTTTAACAGATTATTGAAGGAAATGGCTTATAGATTTTAAAATCATGACTCAGTATTTACTGAGATTTGTGCAGCTTTGTTAGGTAGTTTAATAAAGTCTCTGGACTATGTAAAGTACCAATAAGCTTAGATCTGAAAGAAAATAAAATATACAAAACTTCTGAGCCCATTTCATGGTGGGATATCAATGTTTTTTTCAAAGTTGTTGCAGCTTTTCAGTGTAGAAGGTAAAATACTAAATTAGATGGATCACTATGCAAAATTACTCTGTGATTTATGTTGTTATGACAACACACTTGTCTTCTGTGTGCTGTGATCCTCAGGACCACCACCTGCCTCTGACAGTGATCTTGGAAAGATGCGTGCCAACACGCCTTTGGAACTGTGGAAAAAAGTATTTGAGAAAACATTCCCTCCCAAGGTAGGGATGTACCTGCCACGCACACAGCTGCTTTTCTCACAGAATAGCAGCAATATCCCTACTCATTTTTGTCTTCCAAGTCCACTGACTGGAATTTCAGTCTTCACTTAGCAGCTCTCTTCAATACATTTTTAAAAGATAAGAGATTTGTATGTAGTGTTGCTTCCATATCTTCAGTCACCTTCCTACATTTAGAAATTATGAAAGGTGCTGTTCTCAGTATAATATGCCCTAACATGATAAAGACCAAACTCCTCAGAAACTATACAGAAGTGTTATTTTTTATGTTAGTTTTCCTCACAGCCTTTAAAAACACAATAAACTAATGCTTCCTCCTGCACCCACCCCTCCAAGTAATTCCTGAGCTCCCCCTGAAACAGCTAGAGAAAAGCATTACACCTCATCTGGCAAGCTCCATCGCTGTTCATCAGTGTATCAGTCTAATTAAAGATTTGAACATTTGCCACACAGATTCACAGTCTTCTGTTTTGGTTCCTAAAAAAGGCTTTAAACTTTGAAGCTGTTTTTATGCATTGTAAATTTCTTTCTCTGTTGCCTCATCTGAGAAGCAGAATTCTGTTTTATTTTATTCCATCACTGGTATTATTGCCTTCTTGCTACTTTCCTTTTGATGTGAATAAGGAGAAATGTGCAGGACAACATTTTAAAAAGCCCTCCTCATTTGATAGTTTTTCTTACTATTAGTGTATTTGCTTCTTTGGAATTCAAGTTATAGTTTGCTCAAGGTTAGGAAATGAAAAATCAGGTATTTGGCAAAGATAGTAATCAATTTCTCAGCTATTGAAATAATCCTTCTGATAACCAGAACTCAATTCTAGTCACGAGTATTGCAAGGGCAACCTCAACTGTGCCCAAATGTCATGGACCAGAAAGGATATTTTCATTTTGAGGCTCAAGAATAATAACCAACGACCAAATAAGAATATTTTCTGCACTTTTGAATCTACCTGCATTATTACTTTACCTTCATTTTACTGATTGAACAGCTTTTTAAACTAATCTGTGTCCTGTAGCACAAAGTTGTTCCATAAATACAAGCTTTTAATATATTTGTATTAAAAGCAAATACTTCCACTTCTCTAGTGTGGCCTTTTCTTATTAAAAGAAGATAAATTCTATGACTTGGGGTTTTGTCTTTTCTCCTTTTAGAGTTTCCGTGATTTACAAGATACCAAGGACCCTGCACAGGATACTCAATATGCTGAGTATGAAGTTGATGTTATGAGAGCTCAGAAAAACCAGGTGTGTGGCAATTTTCCAATTGCTGTTCACAGTCAGGTATTCCAGAACCACCAGCACTGCTGAACTAATAGCATATACTTGTACCTCCCCTTTTTGCCCTTAAATAACTTCAGCTTTAGGTTTCAGTTTAGTAGTTGGTTCTGATTTTTTTTCCATTGTTTGATACTAAGCCAGTAGACCATTGTTAGGTCTCAAAGTTGTGGCTCTGAGTCTCTTCAGAAATTAATAATTCAAATTTTCCCTTTGTTTTCTACAATTACCTCACTAAAGAAATCTTGAAGCAAAACTTTGAAGCTTTCTTGACAGTAATTTCCCCATTTCTTCACCATGTACTCTCATCTGAGTGTTGACTAACAGAAAGTGTTGGAAGCAATTTCAAGGACTGTTTTGGGGACTTAACTTCTGTCTTTCTCCTCCAAAACTTACTTAACTGTTAAGATACTGAGATGATAACATTTCTAACTCGAATTTGCAGGCTATGTACATTTTATCTTAAACAGAATGAATGGAATTGTTCCACACAGGGATACGTGGCTTAACCCCTGAATTCCAGGAAAGACCTTTAGTGGGGAAAGGATCTTTTACTTATTTTTAATTAATTTTGAAGTGTTTCTGCCTTGCTCTAGATTAGTGGGGAGTTAATTTTATAGAAAAGTTCTGTGCCAAACTAGATGAAGGTTAAAACATTGCCTTACAGCTATGAGTATGTAAGTCTTCATCAGTATCATACATACAGGTCTGTTAAAATCAATCTAAGATTTATCCAAAGAATAAAGCAATTTCAAAAATCCCCTGCAGCCTTTGAACTTGCACATTACCTATAATATCCTATTAATGTAGGTATCAGTTCTGAATTTCTGTCACATCAAGAGCAGTCTTAGAAATCATTAAAATTTGTAAAGCATGCTGCTTTTGGAATTTATAAAACAAACATACTCGGTATAGCTACATATCTCAAAATAACTATATAGTGTACTAGGTTTGTTATTTTTAGATGGTAATGTGTTGCAAAAGAAGACACTGGTATGCATTGATGAAATCATACAGGAAATTATTAATTATCTGTTTTTAAACAAAAGAGAAAGGCTTTTAGAATCTTAATCTGTTCAAGGGCATTGCAAACCAGTATAGCTTCTTTTTGTTGGACTACTACAAGTAATTTGAGCATTAAAGAGAAAATTACTTTTGTTATCTGCAGTAATTTCCTAAGTTTCTATCACGAAGTTTAATTTTACAAGATTATTTGCATATTATTAATATGTTTTATACTCCAAGAATTTGAAATGCATTGAGACAGAAATATACATCTAAAAGAAAAGAACTCTCTCATTGCAGTGTTTCTTGAAGGGTCTTTCTGTTTTCCAGTTCCATGGAAAGTGGCACAAAAATCTTATTTTTAAAGCAACACTTTAAATAAGTGTCACATTCTTTATAGAGTGTCATGGTATCTCTTGTGTAGGAGAAGCAGTATATTAAGATGGCCAGTATGCAACATGTTGCTAATGAAATCATGGGACATAATGCAAAATTCAAAGTTTCACATGATGACAGTGAATGTTTTCATGTTATCATTTTTCTCGGTTACTTTCGGTTAATTAACGTTACTTTGGACTCCAGGTGATAGCCTGTTGGCTTGTTTATCTCAAAGATAAGCTTTAAATAAAAAATAAGCATAAAATAAGCAAGGGAAGCAAAACACAGCCCCTGTCACTGCATCTAATAGAAGAACCAGCAGTACCTGACTGACTCAGTCTTGGTAGGACTGCTTGATAATACTCTAGTAGATTTATATATAACTGTGGCAATACAAAGTCTAAATAAATCATTTTCAACTCTGTAATTTTGGTTGAAGGATTTGCCTACATTTTAGCAGAGTAAAAGATTGAATTATTGAGTATAAAATAAGAAAACATTTAAAAAAAAAAAAAAAACTCAAGAAAGTCCCTGACTGACTCTTAGGTACTGTCAATCAGCATTTATCTGAGATGCTTTTTGGCTGTAGAATTTTAGAGTCCAGGTCATCAGCATTCTGCCATAACTGTTTTCTTCTAGACCAGATTATTTTGCCTCCTTAATATTTTCAGAGTTAACTAGGAGATGTACCACTCTCTTTCTAAACATTTTTGCTCTGGAAAGCTCTCAGAGGCCATCTTCTCCTCACTCTGCCTTTCTCCAAGATGGAGCACATGTCTCTTTCTCAACTATGTCTTTCCAGAATTCTTTTCCTAGTTCTTGCCCCTGGTACTGGTTGATACCAAATGGTGCTGTTGGAATTGTTTACTGTTTTTTCATTCTCTGTAGTTAAGCTCTGAGAGAGAATGCAGCACCAGGGACCCTACTGAAATTTACATTTTTAATGTAATTCTTAACTAGCATATTTTCTCCAGGAATTGCTGGAATTTTGTGGGTTTTGCAGGGCTTTCAAGATTAAAAAAAAAAAAAAACTCCTTTTGCATAGTTATTAGGCCTTAAATGTCTAAGTTCTGGTTGATTATTCACATATAAACCACATGGCAAAGTTGTCATCTTCTGTCTGTTCCCTGTCAGTTTTTTGGCATCTGATGCTTTCAGGTCACCTTAATTTGGTTTTTGGTGCACACATAACTTGAATAAGAGTGAGATCTTTTAAAATAATATTGGTGATGAGAGCTACACATATACCACCTGCATCTGTGAACACTTATGGGGAGCATGAAGGTCTTGTTCCTTAGTTCCTCCTAAATGCTCTCTGCCACAGGTGTAAGAACTCTGAGGTGTCTTTTTGAAGGTTTTTCTTTGTCTTCTCTTATGCCTTCACTGCTAATACTCAAAATAGGTGCTTGGACTTTTTGATCTGGACATTTGAGTGCAGCTTCATTCATTGATGCAACAGATAAAGTTAACCTTGAGCTAAAAGAACTGGAGAGCCTCCTACTCAGGTACTTCAGAAGTCATGCAGTGCCAAAGGTCACACTGAGTGATCCTAGTTACACAGAGCTATTACTTCAGGGATTGGTGCCAGCTTTAGCTGAAGCCTCATGCCATGAAGTAAAGTTAAAAAAGTAGATGCCTGGTGCCATTTGGTGTCAGCTAACAATAAGTCATGGAAGCAGATCTGAACAGACAGGGATGTAACTGTTTGGACTTTTAAAAAGTCATAAACACAAGAAGATTCTACCTCTCACAAGGAAGAATAGTTGCATTTCCCCTATGTCTTGAGGTGACTGATACTGTATTCCCTGTCTTCTGCCCTATGCCAGACATGAGGTCTGTGCCTTTAAAGCTTGCTAAGGGAGAGGAGGGAGAGCCGGTGGAATTCTTCCGGCACTGTGTTCAAAACACAGATAAGCTCACTGGCTTCTGCTGCCCAGCTGCTCCACTTCTGTAGCAGGGAACAGTTACATTCCTTTTGCATTTTAGCGGATGGAGTCCTGGGACTTCAGCTTCTTCTTCTCTTCTGGACTGTTCAGCAACACCAGAACATCATGGGGAGGCCCTACACCATGGCCCTAAGGGGCCCAGCCCAAACCCCAGCTCTGGAGAGAGGAGAGCCCCTCCCACAAAGGACTCTCCCCATGTTCTCTCCACAGCAAGAGGTTTTATTATTTAGCATTACTCTTTTCCCCGTGCCTGCATGCACTTTACTTGTTCAATAAATAGCTTTTTTTTCCTCACTTTCCGCTGAGGTTCTTTCCGAACCTCTGGAGGAGGGGTGGCTGTAACCTGCCTTTTGTCAGAGGACGTTCATTTCAGATGTTCCTCCAAATTTGTCTCAAACCTGGACACCCTAAAATTGCAGTGACCTCATCAACCATGTCACCCACCATCAAATGTCACCTCCACATCAGGTATCAGCTGACATGGGGACTGTGTTGGCCAACAGAATGACAGCCGTATTTTTTCAGCATACTTTGCTGATGTGAATATATTGCTGAACTTCAGGAGATCATTCCAGTCTCATTCCACAAAACAGAAAGATTTCATACTGTGCCATGAAGCCCCTTGGTCACACCAGTGTTACTGGGCAGAGAAGTATAGTAGGCACCTACCTTAACCTGGGAACAGAGCACTACCACCTCTCATTTTCTCTGAGATGTACTTGTCTTCATAATGTGGAGAAAAAGTTATTTAGGGTATTTACTCAGCTGCCAAGCCTAAACCTTCTTGTTTTCACATGAAAGCATGTCCAACTGGGTAAAAAATATTCCATTTTTAAACCAAATTAAAGAGCATTAAAAGAGCACTGTTATTAAATTTTCTACTGAGGTTTGACTGCTTAAGATTTTTAATTAGTGTTTCAGTACTTGGTTGCTCTCACCATGTTTCAGATTGAGGGCACTTTGAGAAAGAAACTGCATGAAAAGGAAAGTTGAAGTCTCATCAGTCACTCAGAACAGAGGAAATGCAACAATTAAGGCTTTTCCTACAATCTTAATTTTTCCTTCTTGTTTGTAGACATTATAGTATTGTCTTTAATTACATGATCATATACTATTTTTCTGATGTCTCATTCCAATTGTTCAGTATTTCTTTTCATTATCCTTATTCTTTATGTACCTTATTTTTCAACCTGCCATTCAGACACTTCAATGAACACAAAAGTATTAATTTTTTTTTTCTCTGAGAGTGTGTGGTAATGTTATCTTATCTGAGTGCCTCACAAACATCAGTTAAGTCTTTCTTCCCAATCCCTTTATGAGATTAGGTGTGATCTTCCCCATTTGACAGATGAAGAATTTACAGAAACACAGAAGTACAGAAGCATTAAGGTTAAAAAAAAAATTTAAACCCACTTTAGGCCAGTGTTGAGACATCTGTGATAAGCTGCTAGCACTAATTATATTTAAAGCACTCAGAGCACATTGAAAGCACATTCAAATGCAATTATTTTTTCTTTGTATAGCTGATCTCTGCCCCCTACACTTGCACCCACAAAACAAGTGTAGCATAGTGCTAGCATGAAGATTTTGGTGTACTTTGAGATGTATTCTTTTGTAGGATCTTCTTTCACTTTGGAGAGATGATCTCTTAGCTGACTGTTATCATTAGTCCATTCTATAATTCTGCTCATGTTTGCAGTATAGAACTTAATGAGCAGGAAGGGGCCCTTTTTCAAGAGGGTCTCTGGAGTGATCTTTTGAGTAGTGTTTGAAAGAATTTTGCATTGCATTTCTGACTTACGGGGATGTATTTTACTTTCTATTTTGCACATAAACTAGGTAAGTGTACTTTCCTGACAACATTTTTCCTCCTGAATCACTGACATTTGTTAAAAGATTATTTTTTCCCAAATATTCTCCCATTTAATCAATTTTTCTTTGATTTCTCATTGTTTAAATGTTAGCCTTACCTAGATACACCTCCAAAATAAATACTTATAATTTATAATACTTATATAATACTTATAATTCTGTACTTCTGTATGTAGTGGAGTAGTTATACAGCTTTAATATATGCTTTGGTTTGACAGTTTGCATTTTTGTACTGTTTTGAATTGCCTTTACACTGAGTTGCCTCCTAGGCTAGCTAAACTTAGGGCAAAATTAATTCTGCTAAATTATCTGCCTCTTTCCTGAAAGAGTTTAGTCAGATGATAAATCTGCAAGGCTAATTATTTAGCCAACACCTGTAGACATGACCCCAGACAGTATTGTCGTTACATGTAAAACCTGGCTATCTAATTTTACCTCTTCCCAAAGCCTTTGAGAAAGTTTTTAAATGAAGTTACTTAGCATAAAGCAGGTTACATGTGCTCCTTAAAATACCACAGTATTCTTTCTCTTCCTAACTGTTGGCAAGTTTCCAACAGTTCAGTATGTTCCAAGATCATAATTACTTTATATTAATAATGAGGGAGTGAAAATACTGACTAAACACCAACTTAAAGATAGAACAGTTCAGTAGTACTGGAGTTGTAGCTAATAATGCAACTTACTAGATTTAGCCTAGACACAATAGGTTCTGTGTCAGTCACCTATGGAGTTACTTAACTCTAACAGTAGACTCCTGCAAGCATCAGGAAGAATGTGCACTAAAAATCTCACTGCTCATAGAGCTTGGGTGCTTTCTGAAAACTTTGCACCTCTGACAAAGCTGCTGAAGTTACTTCCTGAGAGAAAATTCCATTTATTATTTCCAAACAGTCTTAACATAATGATTGCTTGGTTGTTTTACCCTTTATTTTCTTCTTCTTCTTCCCTCTGTGCTCTGGATTGATAGTTAATACTTCTGTTAAATTCACCAGGTGTGAGTTTTGTTATTTTTGTCAGTTCTGGTACTTGCACGCCTACAGCCTGCCTTACTCTGTGAAGTCCACTCTATTAAAATCAAAATAACAACTGTGAAACACCAGTCCACTTTTGAAGGTCTTTGCTACATTTATACTAAGCACTGGTTTATGTTCACCTCTTTCCTGACCTAAGTAAGATATGGTGAGGTTTTTCTGTCTTGCAAGCAGTACATGGTTGGTCTAATTAGAGCATCATCTTCCTGTAAATTTGCTGGAAGCCTTACTCTGAAATAAACGAAAAGCAATCGTAATGCTTCATAAATTAATATTTTTTGCTGAAAAAAATCTTCAGAAATCACTCCTGACAGTACACACTACTACATGAAATTCAGCAGAGGAAACTGTTGTTTGTAATGGTGCTAGAACCTTCTAGTATAGGTTTCAGTGTTCCCAGCAGACGGAGATGAGCTCATTTGTCTACCTTGCCAGCACTCTGCTGATCTGAAGTACAGCAAAATGTAGCTCCCTACATGAGAGCAAAGTGGCAAAATTCATAGCACTTCTAGTACAATTCTGTTGAATATAAAAATATAATACATTTTTTATATAGTGAAAAGTGTTTGTACATACATACATTAGCCAAATAAATATCTGAAGTTTCTTGTAACTTTTAGTAATGAGAAGATTAGCTTAATATGTATTTATGTTTCTTTTTTAGGAACTTGAACAATACAAAAGAAATGCCTCTAAATCCTGGAAAGAAATGGATTTTGATTCTGATTCATGAACTGCTGTCTTCAGTTTAACACAACTGACTAAATTATTTTTATCATTTTTACATTACGTTAGCAATTTATCTGATGCAGCTGAAAATATATAATATCAAACTACAAAGTTAATATTTATTCAGCATCCCTGTTGTTATTTTTCATAAAAGGAACTGCTTATTCACTCAGTCCAAATTTGGACTTGCACTGGCAATATCTTGGCACTGGCAAAGAGTTTTAAACAGTGAGGAGAAAGGAATTTACATTGCTCTCAGATGAGTTTGTATATGAAGGCTGGCATTAGTCGGTCCTACCTATTTTATAACACATTATTGGGTTTATGTTTGAATACTTCTACCCTAAGCATGTATTTAAAAATATAAAATTTTCACACCCAAAATACAAAACTGTGTAGTGTGCTAGGCATCTTTTTGTAGTTCAAAGCCAAAGCTTAAGAAATACTTGCATAATTGTTTGATATATTTGAATAAATAAATAAAACTAAAACTGGCAGAATAAAGTGGAGTTAAAACCATCTTTGATCTGAATTCAGAAGTGTGCTTTCTGTCTGTCTCAGAATCATACAGTTTAATACAGGAGTTATTTCTTGCAATGTATAATATCACACAGAGTTTAGAAGATGGAAATTTCTGTCATATATTCAAGTGCTAGGAAGTCAGTCTAATTAATTTGACAGATACTTGGTTAGTGCTGGAAGTGTTGATTCACATTCAGCCTCAGCTTGTGAAATCCTAGCATAAAGTAGGTATGGGTTTTTGTCCCTGCACACCTCAGTAGAGGTGTAGAGTAGAACTGAGTGTTCTGAGAACACACAAGACAATCCAGATCAAAGCCAGAGGTATCTCCTGAGAGCTCAGACTTGTCAGAGAGTGAATGAACAGTCACTTGGCAAACCAGATCAACCCTACATGCACACAAAAATGGGAGAGACAAACTAATGTGGTATTTTTCCAGCTGTTTAAATCTATTTGTTATTTTTAACATATTTGTTCACCAGATCTTGTTCTGATACAACATTAGTATCTCAGAGTATTTTACATAAAGATATAAGGAAAATTCTTGGCCTCATCCTTAAGTAGAAATACTGTATTACCTTGAGGATTGGATGTAAAGTTCTTTGTTATGAAGTGCCTCATCTCTTATATAATAGTTTATAATATATATTTATTTATAATATATAAGTTTAAAATATATATTTATAATATATAAACTATTATATAAAACTAGTTATATAATTACAGAATTTTAAGATGCAAATATACTTACCTCCTTGAGAAATTTATCTCTCTGCAAAAACTAATTTCTTCACTGAACATGAAAATAAGATACAAAATTCTGTCTGTTATGTTTTCAATTTTAAGAGGCCCATGAGAATAATTTCCAAAGATGAAAATGGCATTCCTTCAGACAAACAACTTTTATACTTTTTCCCTAGTTAAACTGACATTTTATTAAATAAAACCAAAACATTATTAAACAAACTTTTTTTTCCCCTTGTTTCCCCCTGCTTGCAAAACAAGATTAGAACTTGACAAGGAAAAAAGGAATTGATATAAATAACTGTCTTCACTGATTTAGCATCATTTACAAGGCAAAAACAAGCTGGGTAACTGACACTGCTTCAAGATGCTGTTCTTATCAGTTGTATGGTATGTATAAGATTAAAGTGGAGTGATGTCTTGATTCTGTCTTTACACGTATTTGGTTTGTTTCCTTTCTACAAATTCCTAAAATGACACCAAAACAAGGCATAAGACTGAAAATACAACTCTAGAAATGGGATTTACTAGCAGTTGTACTCCTCTGCTTATCAGCAGTGGTTAAAAAACAAAATAGTGGAGAAAGATTAGAGCACCGGTGCTACGTTGTTAGTACTTGTCAGCAACAGCTGACTAAATTATATTCAGAAAGCCCTTTAAAACATGAAATACTGCTGATTACAGATGATCTGGAGATCAGCCAGAGGAGAGGACTCACTCACACTCTTAGGAGAACATTGGTTTTCAAGATGAAAACAAACATGAGAAGATGAATGTGTTTTTATAAGTCATCACTTAAATTCTATCTAAAATCCAACAATATAAGCCTTTGAGCATAATAAAATTACAAGTGTAGTATTAGACATTGTTGGAATTGCTACATTTCATTGTCTGTCAATAATTCTCTCTCTTAATTTGAAGCTTAGAATTGCAGTAATGGCAAGTACTGGTATAAAAGCATAGAGTACAAGGAAATCGACTGTGAACCGGGACAATGCCCCGGGATAGTTTTTTTCAATGAACTGGACGCCTTGGGAGAAAATACACGCAGCATTATTTGCAGTGGAACTGTTGGCTCCACCTGTCAAGAGAAACAAACAGTTTCTTTAGTAGGTAAATCAGTAAAATTAAAATTCAGACTCCAGTCTCTAGCTCATGCATTGAATACACCTCACCTCTCCCTGACACCATTTCCGTGAAGAACCATACCCACAGCAGTATTTCTCATCACTTTGGAATAAAACCAGACAAGCCCTATGTTTCTGCAGTTAATTCATGACATACTTTCTGAAGGGAAGAATAAAGGGTCACTAGGAGCTCTCTCTTTTGTTCATGCCAAAGATTTATGTCTCTTCAGACACATTATCTGGAGGGCCTCAAGAAGCAAGTTGCCCCATGTGGTAAACTTAGAGTGTTCGTTTGTGTTGAGGGTTCCAAAATGCAAGAAATGGTGACTGTCTGAAGGGCACATTAAAAATGAGGTGTTTATTGGTACTAAAGAATTCATGGATTCGTTTTCTAACAGTTGTTGATCTTGTAATAGAGGTACAGGAGAGACTAATGGATAAAAAATATGTAGCCTTGCAGAGGAGCACAGACACCTGGCTACAAAACCCTAAATATCTTAGGGCAGGTCCAAAGCTGTAAGCTGTGCCCTACTAATACATATTAGCTACTAACCCTGCCAACCTGATTGATTCTCTTGTTTTGCTGGTTATCTTGCTCACAACCAGCAAAGCACAGCCTGACAGACCCAAGCTGCTCAATACACACCACAGAAACAGATCTGAACTGAAGCCTCGCCAGTACTAGAGGAGGTACCTGGTCAGCTGTTTGTTACCTCTCAATACTCCCTGCACTGGTGTTTGATCTTAGATTGTGCAATTTGTGTAACATTGCTCCAAAAAAATTTTCAACCTGTTAACTTAGCTTCCAAAATGCCTCCAAATAGGGAATAAGAGAAGAGGTGAAAAAGAGAAAGATGAAGAACTGGAAGAATGAGAAATGGTTGGAACAAAATAATCAAATTATGCTCTAGCTTGCTGATGTGGCATTGTAGTCTTTACTGATTATTAAGTTCTTTTTAGTAACTCAAAAGCTATCCTTATTTTATCAGGATACATGTACATAGAAGAAAAACAAGCATCAACATCTCATTAAAATTATTTATAATGGACTTTTTTTAGAACACTTACCACATGTGAAGTTTAAGTCATAAAATTCATTGACTACAAGGATTTCACTGCTGTATCTTTGAAAGGTAAGAAAACTGAGTAGTTTAAAAGGTGTTGGCATTTCTCCAAGGGTCCTTAAAGAAACAGAGAAGTTAAGGTGGCTTTTGCTACATACTAAGAGCCCCCAAATTAAAACAAGCTCTCATTGTTTCTAACCTGTGACAGAAACAGTTCTTGTCTCTACCTGTAGGGTTTTCAAACATAAAGTCCATTTTTAGGTCTAAGTGATGAGACAACTGTGAAGGCTGTCCCTGACTTTGGTACAGTGTCGTAACATTGAGCCCTGACTTGTTTATGGACAGTCACAAAGAATTCTATGGTTGGTTGCTGTTCACATGGCAGTGATAAACTGAAAATGACAACACCCAGTATAAACCTTACTTGCCAAAATGTGTTGCTTCCAAAGTAAGAAACCACCACCCTTCACTCCATCTTCAAAACTAAATTCATTGCAGCAATAATAACAAAGCAAAAATGAAGCAAAAATAATAAGAAACATTCAACGAGACTGGGCAATTTCAGCATCCAAAATACTTCAAGACTTATAATTAAACAACAACAAAAAAATTCAACAAGAAAAAACCCCAGCAACCCAAGTCTCAATGCTATTTTTAATGTCCTTCATTGCTTATGAAGATTAATCAAAAAGATTCATAATATTAATTAGCAATGTCTCTGCTGTAAAATATAGTTAGAAACCACACTGATGCTTTTAAGTTATCATTAAGGCATTAGACTACGGCAGCAGGAATAAATGTCACTATAAACACACATCTTCCTGAAATTAGGCAGGGACCAAATAATTAAGACAGGAACCTAGCTTTACTTCGTAAGTATGAGCTGAGATCTACTTTAAAGAGACAAAGCATCATCAATTTTGTGAAGATTCATACGGTTTTCTTGAGGACAACACCATCTATTGTTAGGCTTACTTCATTATCATTGGGAGGGTCTCAGGTATGCATATCCTACTTGCTCAACGTCTTAAGAAAACTGCTTTTAACAATTACACATTTATTCTGGTATGTTCCTCAAAAAGCCCATTAATTTCAGTATTGACAAATACAAGAGGAGAACTGGTCAAACTTCATGCAATTAAAATGCAAAATCATTTATTTGCATAGTAATAGAGCAAGTGGATCATAATTTTCCTGCTTATTTACTACACTACTTTTTAATTTTTAGGTCAGTCTGCATGGGTAGAAAAAGTGACTGAAAAGTTTACTGGCTAAACAGGGTAATAATACCGAGAAGATAGTTGAGAGCAACTGCTTTTTTAAACCAGCATTACCAGTCTTTAATGTCTGCTAAGTTCCAGCAGTTACTAAAACCTGTAGGAACAGGGGTTTTTGGTAGGTTCCTTTAATGAGGACAGCATTTCACATCATAATGTCAGCATCAGTAAAAGAATTCAGATGAGCTGATAGATATGAATTGTCTAGCTGTATCTCCAATGAATTTGCAAAAACTGGAGGGAATCTTCAATATCTTTGTTGATATCTAAAGATATTGAGTGTCTGTTTTGTGTGTTTAGTACAAGGTCCAACAAGATTAGGTAGTTCTGCCTCTGAAGGAGCACAGCTGCACTTGCTTTCCATTGCTACCTGTGCTCTACTGGACTTCTGCAATACCAACTGTTCTAGAAACTCTTCCAGAGTTGGATCATTTTAACAGCAAGACTGTAACAAAGAAAGATTTTTTTCCTACCTTACTAGTCCCGTTCCCACTATCACACCAGCTGAATTCAGTAGCACCACACCACTTTGGACTCTATTTGGGTCTTGAACAATGCCAAGTATAACAAGTGTTAGTAGTTCACCAATCATGTGAGATGCTAGGACAACAGCAAAGAAAATTCCAAATCTGGAAGCATCAGGATACAACCCTACAGTCCTGTACAAAGATGAGCAAAAGAACATTTAAAAAACATTGTCTGCTTATTAAACTTGGAAAGTATCTTTTACTTTTGTTTCTATCTGCATTTTTTGCAGTTCCAGCTCATTAAGTGGAGAGCTTATGCCTCAATCCTGAGTATATCGTTTGGAATCTTAACACGAAGGACATACACTTACTATCGTGATGTAAGTGCAGATGTATGAGGTTTTCTCCATCTAGACTGAAGAGGGTTATGCAAAGATGTAATTGTTGCAGGTACCCAGGCTGTTTCAAGACAATCAGTTTGGCTTTTCAATTCCTTAAACTAACATGCTGTTTCTTGTAGAGTCTTTGCAGTGGGAGTTACTCATGTAAGTCACATATTTAAAGAACATCTTTATGCAGGTAATGAACAGATGGGATTTTGCACTTCTGATACTGTGCAAGCAAATATAAGTGTGGATATACTCAATTAAATGAAAAACTAATTGAATTCACCACCCATGTAATTCATACCAATGTAATTTCCTCCATACTCCTGCATTCTTTAATGCAACATGCTGTTCCCAGTTTTCCCCTAGCTAACCCAAGGGAAAGAGTCCTCTCGATCTGTACTAAATATTAAAAACTTAAGAAAAGCCAGAAATTTCTTGACAAACTAAATTCAGCCTTAAAGTGTATGTGACAGATGACAAAACCTTTTATTACATCGTGACACATTACTCTTTTTCCAAAATACCTCATGCCAAAATTGCCTCACACTAGGTGAAGACTGCATGCTTTGCTTAGCTAACAAGCAGCAATTCAACATTTAATTTTCTTTTTCTTGTTGCTCAGTGCAAGACCCTATGTCTTTTTTTTAACCCACCATGTTCAAATATGGTCTTAAAATAGAAGTATCAATTCTCTCACAGGCTTTTCTGTAGTGTTTTTGGTAACACCAGAATAATTTATAAATAGATGGATGAACATTGGCTCTTCCAGTATTAAACACTCAGCGAACTAGAAGGTATTTAACAACCTTTAAGTACTGATTGCAGAAAAAACAGCTTTCCAAAGTCCTAGCAGAAACCTATCACTTTCTCTGAGCCACTCCAATACTTTACACAGAGATATGGAGACACAGACTAGTAAATCTGGGGTAGGAATAGAGCAGAAGAAAACCTAAAACAAGAAAAAAACCCAGCTCAAAGAGAGAATATTACAGCAATAAAACAAGAGCATGATGTGTGTGAACTGTCAGAACATTTCCCAGAGGTATCTTTAGCTAGGAAAATCTGCATCGACAGGACATTTACTTGATTGCAAAAGAGGCTTTCTTTGATCTTGGCCAGACCTGCCTTGTGTCTGATCAGGTAAGAGTTTGGGTCTGCCTGACCCAACTGTCTGACCCTACAAACACAAACTCTGTGAGCAATGGCTTGTAAGAACACATGCCAGAGGCTGTCAAAGCCTCTCAAAAAGTTAGTCCATCCAGGAAAGTTCAGTCCTGCACAGATACAACTGTCAAAATTTCATCTGGAAGCTGCTTGCTCTAAGAGATCGAAGAGCATTGTGAAGTCACTTTGACACATCACTGATGGGTTCCAAACAACCGCAATATTGGAAAGATAATATCTGTAAATATTATCCATTAACTGAAGCCACACTATTTATTGTTGATTGTGTTTGAGCCAACCAAAGCACAGGGGCAAAGTCTCTGCCTGTATGGATTTCCTGTTTGTTAAGGAGTGAGTGTGTCACTGAGCCTGGAAAGCTGCTTTCAAAATGGCTGTTTTCTCGGCAACAGTCACAAACAGAAGGTGAGCACAGCACTTCGTGGGAGGAAGAGTCATTTCTGTCTGTGAAACAAAGACTCTCAGGGAGCCCTGCCTCAAGCAGGCAGCACTCACAGCTTGCAGAAATAAAAGCCCAGGTAGCTAAGGGGGCAAAGGTGGCTCCTTTTCATATCAACACCAAACTACAAAAAAGCCTGGCCATGCATGCAAATCCTCCCACCTGGAAGAGCAGGTATCTTCCTCTCAGGGATCTTCTCTTTTCATTTAGGGGCCGAAAGTTATTGAGATTCCAAATGGAAAGAATTAAGTACATGCTGAGCACTGCCCCTCATTGCCTACTACAGACCAGAAGGAAGAAGAGAACAGTCATCTTTTTTTCCTGCCTGAGTTTTTCTAGATGGGGGTAAAATGCTATTAAAAAACTCCCTGTGCAGAAATTCTGATTCAATAGTCCAAGAAATTTGTGTAATTCTACTTTATCCATTATCCATCCATTTTACTGAAAAGTAAGAGCACTAATATGCACAGCTACAGTGAAATGGCTCCTGCACTTTTTACAAGGGTCTATCCCACTTACCATTTTTGAACAGCTCATCAGAGAACATGCATCCAGGACACAAACCAAGCCTGCTCATCACTTGTACACATTTTACTACAGACTGCCAACTGATTGCAACTGTCCTAGGAAACTGTTGGTGCACTAGACATCTCTCATAATTAGAATAGAAAAAGATCAAAGGATAGAAATTTGTGCCTTTCTCTGGAGGGTGTGAGAGAGGGATCTCTCTCACATCTCATCACTTCCATATGCTGTAGCTAAACTGCAGTGTCCCAGAAAATAAAAGTTTTGTTACTGTCACATACCTACAGGTGACTTCCTCACTTCTGGTTTTTTTTATTTCCTGTCTTTCTAAATGCAATGTAAAATGCCACTTCCTGCTTTCAGTCTGGCACAAGAATGATAACTGCCCCAGGTCCATTAAAACTTCCCAAGTTACCTACAGAACTGGTAATTTACTTACTCTGAAAGTGTTTTCAGCTCTGCTTGAAAGAGAAGGGCTAAATTTGTGTCATCTTTCCTTATGCCTTCTGTGTAATCATTTTGAGAGATAACAGCAGGAAGTCATGCCAGGAGGCCTTTTGCTGACATGGTATCTGGCATTGGTAAACAAAATGAAAATGACAATCCAACAAATGGTCCAAATGCTTACCAGTATATAAAGGTGCTGAAAATGGCCACACTGATGACACTGAAAGGCAGGAAATGTATTATATAGGCTACAAGCATTTGCCATTTCTTATACAAGCCATCTTTACTTTCTTGGTCGCTGATAGCACGTAGAGGTGGGACTGAATTAAAAACACAAGAAATAAATTAAATTACCGTTAGAGAGATCAAGACTTGTTGCCAGCAGAAATGACCTAAAGCACAGAGACAACATTGAGAATGTATCAAAAACATTCTGCCTAAACCACTCTGCTCGCTTTTCCCCCCACTGTAGATGCAAAGCATGCTCCCTGCAGATTGCAAACACTGGTAAGCTTAATGAAAGAGGCCTAACTTAGCAGCAGGCAGGACAGCCTTCTCCTTTTGCATATACAAACTAAAGACATGAGAAAACCTCTGTCACTGACTAATTTATTGAGGTGCTCTGATATTTCAAGCTGATGACAGCAGTTTTATGTTCCCTATGTGAGCAAAACAGTTTTTAGGGCTGTTTTAAATAGAAACTACTGTTGCTTTTCAGTATGGCACCTGTAAGAGAAAAATCCTTAAAAAAAAAATCATCACATAATACTCATAAATCCAATTACGCTTAATTGCTGTCAAAGCTGTTCTGTATTTCCATCCTTTCCCTAGTTTGGTTTTGAGCTCACTTAGGTTGTTAACTAGACCTAGACTTTGTCTTGCCTATAAAATGATACACACAGGCAAATCTTTTGCACAGTTTAGAATAAAGCCTTCATAGACAGGTCAGCTGTAAAAAAGAAAGGCAGGGATCGGGGCATAGTCCCTTGAATTCCATTGAATTTTTTGCTTCTGTATCAACACTGACATTACTGAGAAGAGTGAAGATCCTTTAAATTACTATCTTCGAAAAACCACTTTTTCTTATTTAAGACAGAGTGGCAGCAATGGCTGCTGCTGCTGCATATAAGACAGGACAGGAACTCACACAGGGCCACAGCATTGAGCATCCCTGTGTAGGGGGGGGCACTCACGCACTGGTAGACAAGCCCCACGCGGTCCTGCACGGCTCCCTGGGTCACGTCATTCCTCAGCCTGAGGAGGAAAAAGGCTATGAACAAGCTAAACAGCAGATTCTGGAGGAGACGCATGATGACGCCTATCTTATCTCTGGAGAAGTTTCTTGTTGTTCTCCTGATAATGAAACAAAACAGCAACAAAAGACTTGTTAGCTACAACTGACCACGTGTTAGCTTTGAACAAACCTTACACAGTGTCCACAAAGAGCTAATATATTAAAAAAGACAGGGACAAGTACAGTGGGAGATCAAAATAATCAAGGAAGTGCATCTGTACATGCAAGGGAAACCTGAAAGATTGGTGGAGGAGAAAAAAGTAATTGCTTTCAAAAAGGGGGGAAAAAAAGTCTTACCGTAAAAGAAACAGTATTTGGTAAAAGCCACTGGGTAAGTCTTTGTTTTTGAATGGTATTGGTGGCAGCTCCTTCATACACTTTGTTTTTTCAATGGCTGCCAGTACTTTGCTAAAGATCCCTGAGTTTCTGTAGGCTGACACAATTTCCTGAACCCTACTGTAGGTTTCAAGTTCACGTTCCTTGCTTCGGGTGTCCACAGATGTCAGATCCACTGTAAAATGACAAAGTTTTTACGCTATATACACATCACTTTCCCTTTATATCTTTTTCCCCCTTGCAACTAACTTCTTGTCTCCATTCGAAAATGTGCAAAGATGATAAGGTCCATTGAAAGTATTCAAGGTTTCTTTTACTCCTCCCTTCTGTTAGATGCAGCACGAATGAGTAGCTGTGCAGCCACAGGAAATCTGTGTTTTGTGACCTCTGTAGGACCCTGCAGTTCAGGTCCTTGATCTGGAAATGTGAGGCCTGAGCCCTGTGCTGGTCAGACCTTTAGCATCCTCCTTGCACAGCACAGAGCTGTGAAGAGCAAGACAAAGCACTAGAGGATGAATGTTTATGAGGAGATGACTTACCTGGTCATATATTTCTCAGGTTTTCAGGCAAATGCTCAGACATGGCTCCATGGCTCCCCCTTGTCCTCTGCCTGCTCCTCCACAACTAGGGAGCTTTATTTTTTGGTTAGTGTGAACTCGCACTGCAGGGACACTGCTCTTCTCTACTTGAGCTGTTAATGCATTGTTGCACTGGGTTTCACAGACATACTTCTCTTTTAATGTGTAGTTAGAGAATGTTCAGCTGACCAAATTTCCCTAGCAGGCTCAGCCCAAGCTGGAGGTAATATTACTGGCTGCCATGGAACTTAGGAAATGTAAATACTTCACAGAGTTAATGTTCCTTTCTAATGAGTCCACCTAAACATACTCCTGGCAGCAGCAATTCTTCTGTTGGCAGATGGGAAATGTGTGTGTTCTATTTTTACAACTCACACAGATGCAGTACTAGTGCTACAACACCTTAGAAATTTCCCTCTTCTCCTCCAACAGCAAGGTTTTGAAAACTGGATTGTTGTTCTCAAGAGTATTTGTTCTTACACAATTTTATATTACTCTTCTACATCTGGTAAGATGTCTTCATCAGTTATTTATTCCTAAGGTTTCTCTCATCCTTAGATTTCAGTTTTGCAATGTTCTGTTCAACTTCAAAATACAAATTCAACAAAAGAAAAGGAGGCCTCCTCCAAGATTCTTAATTTGTCCTCAAAACCCAAATTATGCTTATGAATAGTTCACTAGTGTTCTAAAAGCTGGAATTCAGCAGAATTGTCTTTAATGGTAAACATATCCAAAACGAAGCCTTCACTTTTACAAATATGAACATCTGAAATGCAGAAACACTTTTTAAAACTTGGCCAGTGTGACTTGCTGGAAGTCACACAGGAAATAAATGGCAACTGGGTGCCCTTTAAAAGAACTGTAACACTGACTACTAACTAGACCAAGTAGCTAATGCCTACCATGCATTAGCACTTTTTATAAACGTGACATTTCAACAATATAATCCACACTCAATACACAGGATCTATTTTCCTCTGCTGCTGGTGTAAATGGTATCAGAATCTGTCCCTTCATTCACATCAAATCACACAAAAAAAATATAAACTACCAATTTTCAAAAGACTAAATATTCTGATGATTCTTTGCTCTAAACTGTATTTTTTCCCTTTCTTGTCACATTCAAAAGTTGACATTTGAAGAATGCAGTACTCTCTTAACCAAGCTTTTTTAAAAGTGGGTCTAAATCTCAAATCATCTATGCTTTTCAAGACTATTCAAATTCATGAAGACAAAATTATCCTCACTGTCATACCAGTATTTTCAGCTTTATCCCATTCCAGCTTCATGTCAACAACCATCCTCTCTTCTCACTGAGTTTAGAATGCCATCTAGACAATAGGAAAACACTGCCTGCTCTGAATGCAGCTTTTTGGATTGGTCAAATTCCCTGGTTAGTGCTCAGCTAGTATTGCCAGAAATTTACCTACATGTTGGATTTAAATAGAGTTATATACCTGTCTGCATATCTGTACCCATGTATGCACACATACAAACACATCCACATTCACTTCAAAGCTGTGCTTGTATGGATCAGGGACATGGATGTCCTGCAGCAAAACCAAGCCTCATTTCCAAGGTCTCTTGCTGACCCTTTTTTTCCATCCTGAAGTGGTAAAACACTGCTCTTCCAGTTTATGCCAACAGCTTGCTATCATCATCTCCTGAAGCACCCATTCTGTTCCAGTAGTTCACTCTGGTATTAGCAACTCCCCAAACTTTCAGAAACCTCAAACTCAGAATTCCTGGAAACTGATGCCTCAAGTCATCCCACACTGGTTCTACACCCTTCCCTCCAGGCAATAAGTCTTTTCAGTTGCCTGTCATCACAGAGTCCATAAGAGCATGGGATTTTCCACAATTTTGGAATCAAATTAATTTTCCAACATCCAGTGCACAGCCATAGGGAAATACCACCAGGAACTCACAGGCTTCATGAAGTTGAGATTCTTTTTTTATTGGTAGTTTACTCCTTTACTGCAAATACGGCTATTTTATGGAGTCATTGGGAGTAACATGGGACCAGCCTTCTCTCTGAGCTGAAAATAACTGAAAAGTTGGAGCAGAATTCAAACACATTCCCACCTCTGGAAAAACTTTAACTTGGGAAAGAACACAAATTGTTTTACCAAAACAACTTAGACAAACTTACCATAGAAGTCAAAAGGATTTGATTGTTCAGGACAAGAATAGCCACAGTCACTAAAAAATGTGATCATTTCCATAGGGCTCCCACAGAAAACCATTTCTCCAAAGCTCATGATGGCTATTTTATCAAATAACTGTTGGGGGAAAATTAACATATTATCAGTATGAACTAAGAATCACAGAACATGCAGACTTGGAAGGAATCCATGAGGATCATGGAGCCCAACTCCTAGTCCTGCGTAAGACACCCCAACAATCACACCATGATCCTGAGAGCATTGTCCAAAAGCTTCTTGAACTCTGTCAGACTTGGTGTTGTGGCCACTTCCCTGGGAGCCTGTTCCCAGCCACCCTCTGTGTGAACAATCTTTTTCTAATACCCAGCCTAAACCTCCCCTGTCACACTTCAGGCCATTCCCTCAGATCCTGTCACTGGTCACCACAGAGATCAGATCAGGAGTGCATTAATTCTTGAGTACAGCTACTGTCTTGGTAATAGAAATGCTTTGATGGGAAAAATAGTTTTGACACATTCAAACTTCCTTACTATATTTCTCTCAAAGGAAGTTTGTCCTTTCTTTCACTCCTCTCTTTGGTGGTTATGCAAAATGACACATCTGTAAGCTCTAGTGGTTCTCAAAACTGTCAATGACAGCAGCATACAGAGGTAATCCACAAAAAGAAATGTGGCTTTCTGACTTCACTTCGATGCACCTTCACTTACTGACTGACCTCCTTTGGTGCTGAATAGCCCCAGTCTGTAAAAGCCCCAAATTACTGGCAAGATTATCCAAAGTGCTTAAGGACTTTACGGCACTGCTCTTCAGGTGAACATCTGCTAGGGAACGTTTCCCACCAGCTAAGATCAGTCCATGTTCTCAAGATAGCAGGGCTGCTTTCAGTCCAGAAAAGCACTGTTGCTCCCCTCTGGCTCCACAACCATTTGCATTCCATTCAGCCAGCCAGGGAAGAGGAGTTTTGCATTCATCTGGCGGGTGTTGGATGTGTCAGAAGAGCAAAGTGAGAAACAGTAATGGGAAGGGAGAAATGCTCTGCCCAGCACAGAGCCTGCAAGGCAGAAGTGCCCCACCACATGACCAAGGTGTACCCACGTGCCTTGTCACGGCGTCTCCCAGTGGTTTTGGTTTGTGTAGTTGCATAACACAGGGGTCAGGCACACAGTCAGAGTCCATACTATTTTCACAGGGCAATGTGAGTCCCAAAGTGCCCTGTGACTGGCACAAGGCCAGAGCTGCAAAGTTCAAGAGAAGCCTCTAATTATGCAAAGGGAAGGAAAACAGGCAACTATACTGGATCTTGTACTTCCATACTGAAAAGAACCTAGGTACTAAAAGGTCTGGTAGAAAAGCCAACAGGGAGCAGGTACAACCTACCTGGAAAAGTTCTGAGCGAGGCTGGTGAATGGTGAGAATCACAATCCTGTCTCTGTGTGCAAGCTCTGAGAGGAGCAAGACAAGCTGGTTTGCAGTCAGGCAGTCCAGCCCTGTCGTTGGCTCATCAAGCAGCATGACCTCTGACAAATGACAAGGAATAGCTTTAAAATTCAGGTAAACGAGGAGCAAATGGCATAGCTTCTGCCTTTAAAGCTTATTTGGCAAATAATACAGAAATGACTTTACAGGTGAAGTTCCACACGTAAAGCAGAGTATGCACAGATACTGCCATGATGTGATCTTTCAGTTTTAGTTAGCTTCAGTGGTTCAGTTTCAATGACTAGGAATAAGGACATTAAAAAATACTGCAGAGCATAATACTTCTTTTTCTAAATTCAGGTGAAATCTGGAAATTACCAAAATAGATTTGATGCATACATCTGCTTCTAAGAACAATAATGATAAATTTCAGCATGTACAGAATTGTAAATGTAAGTGACAAAATTAGCTAGAAGTTATATACTCTGAATCAAATTTATATATAGACACAGAATTTGTCCTTTTGAATTTGAACAAACCAAGAATTGCTAAAATAGAGCACATGCAGTTCCACATATTGAAGCAGAAGAAGTTACTGCATCTTCTTCATTATTTTATTGCACATGATAGGGAAAAGCTTATAATCAAATCCATTATTTTTATATAGATGAGACGCAGCACAGAAGAGGGCAGTCCAACCTTTATCAGGGTACAGGGGGAGGAGAGTTTTAGCTGTAAGTTTATCTACATAATTACTACAGCGTTTACTATAGAGTTTAGTGAGGTCCTGAGCAGTAACCACATCCCAGAAGTCAGCCAGCAGCAGTGATGCACCTCACTGTGTTATTTAAGCTCCTTCCTGCCTAATATGCAGTTGTAGCACATCCACGTGGCTACAACGACTCCAGCATCCAATAAATATGTGCTGTACATTCACTCCGTGAGATTCTGGCACCTTCAAGAAACTCTCTCAAAAGTGACAAAATTTTTCCCATGGATAATTCTTCTATACTTAGTCAGCTTTGATTTCCTTTCACTGGAATTTTTTTGGCTCTGGAACATACAAGGCACTAACACATACATAGCTCAATGGCAGCTACTCCACTACAAGGCTCAATGCTTGCATATGTATGGCTCTAATGTACTCAAAAATGGTAAATTAATGGGCCACAACCAATCTTTGGGAAGAGTGAACCCAGAAAGGCTTAAAATGGATAAATCCAAGTCTAAAGCTTTGCTCAGTCCCTAAGATTTTTTAATTGTCTGCTTTCCAAGATCAACTAACAGACCAATGGCAGACCTCAGTTACTGCTTATTATTTTCTGTCATCGCCAGACTGGCTCCAGCTGAATTACAGAATGCAAAAGCTTTTGCATTTTAAAGTGGTTTATGGAGGTCTGTGGTAGGGGCACAACGTGACACAGCCTTGTTTTATTTTGGAAATCCATGCAGTGGCACTTACTGGGATCTTGTAAAAGCTGGGCTGCAACTGATACGCGACGTCTCTCACCCCCGGAAATTCCTACGACATTACGGCTTCCAATTATTTTGTCAGCAATGTGGCTGAGACTCAGCTCAGCCATAACTGCATCTACCTGAAAAATAATTACAATTAAAAAAGACTGACATAGTCCAACCCAACCTGTGTGCAACGGTAAAAAACGGGGCAAAAAAAGGCATAATTTTACACTATAACTTTACCAATATCCTGCTTGCATCCATTCTAGTTGGAAGGTATCTGGCCTAATTTCTATTTGATTATTTCTAATATTTTATTTTTTTAATTTCATTTTCATATATTCTGACACGAGTAAATTTTAGCTTCACTTGACATTTAGAGATGAAGAGTTCAGAGGTGGGACTAGAAGTTAAGGTACAAAGCATAATGTGCTGCTCTGGATTCCAAAATCGGGGAGCAGGAAGGCACATCAGTTCTGGGAACTATAAAGTACTGAGTGGAAGATCGGTGAAGAGAGAAAGCAAGATCCTCTGGTCAGGAATATCCAATTTTACTTTCAATAGAATTCAAAAAGAGCCCTTTAAACAAATCTGAAACACAACTATTTTATCAAGAAAACAGCTTGTAGAGGGCTTATTAGACCAGGGCTTTCTTGAGCTGTTGTGGTTAGTGAGAGATGTCCTACAGGAGACAGAATGGTGTCAAAATCAGCTCTGCTGTCCATGAGACTCGCCAGCACACGTGGCCCTAAACACCCCAGAGAACTGGCTTTCCCCTCTGACAAGGGGAACTGACCTTGACACCAAGAGCAGCATCTCCTGCAGCAGTAGCTGCTTCAGCTTCAGGTGGGAGGGTTTTGTCCCAGCATAACGGGGATGCCCTGGGACACCAGCACAAACCCCTTGAGGAGGTGGGACCACCAGAGAGCTTGTGTCCTACTCCTCACCAGGAGGATCTCCCCCCACTTGCAAAACCTCATAAACATAAAAAACAGCCGTGGATGGAAAGTGCTGCTGGTGAAAACATTACATGACATTCTGTCTGCCTTTCTGGTGGAAGACTGTAAAATACAAACCTTCTTTCTGATGGAGTTGTTAGAGCATTTCTTAAGAGTTAGTAAAGCAGTGTAGGTTAAAGACTCCTGTACGGTGAGAAAGCTTAACAAAGTGTCACTCTGAAAAAAAAGTGAAGAGGAAGAAGCAGTTAGTCCTGTAGTAATTAAAACTTTGTCGCTGTTCATGCAAGCTTAATTCATTCATACAGCTTATTAAATGATTTGTCCCAAATTTACTAGTAAAATCACATTCACATTGCACTACTCCATTACACTAGCAACTTTTTTTACACAAAAGGAAGCACAAAATATAAATACAGAAATCAACCTGTGGCACATAAGAGAAGCAGTCTCTGAACTGTTCCCTCTTCAGCCGACGTCCATTCACATACACTTCACCACAGAAGTTGTCTTTGTGTCCCAGTCTTCCTGATACTGCATCCAGAAGTGTTGTCTTCCCAGATCCTTTCAAAGAGATGAAATTAATCATGTCATAAGATGAATTTTACAATTCCAAGAGAGGTAGCCTGAGTTGGATAGGCACATATGAAAAGCAGAAAGTTGGGGGTTTTTTTCTGAGTAACTTTAAAATAATAGGCCTTGAAAATGCAGCTAATTAAGGGAAAGTAAACTGGAAAATTATAATGCAAATTAGCATTTAATTCATACAAATTCACACTTCACTTTGAAACATTTGAGTTTTGAAGTAACCTTGTCTGTTATTGAAGTTATAATTGTTAGTTAGATGACAGAAGACTGAACTCTGAAAACCAAGCACCACTTTTACAAAGCAGAAGTTAAAATCAGTTACAATTTCATTATTTAGAACACAGACCTCAGTCACATTCATGTCATGGTGGAAGTCACCAGTATTAACTCTGATCTTATTTCTTTCAAAGTATTGGAACAACTTACCAGAATTTCCTAAAATCCCCATGATCTGGCCACTCTCTATGTGAAATGAAACATCCTTAAGGATTTGCCGGGTCCATTTTTTACAATATAAAGAAAAGTTCCACCACGGGCCAACACGCTCCCTTGGGAAACAAACACCAATAAAACAATTAGAGAGAGAATAAGTAAAAATTTTGCACAAAGCAAGTGAATGGTCTATAGCTACTTGCATGTGGGATGGGAGCTGCAAGGGTTTTAAAATATGGAAAAATAAAAGTATTTTCCCCCTTACCCTTTCCCCTCCTCAGGCTTTAACTTTGGCATTTTCTGGATGATAAAATGAGGTCTGAGCACATTTTTCAGAATTATTGCTAAGATGCTTTTGGACTACACCAAAAGGCCAAACGTGAACTGTGGCTTTATTTGCTGATGATGTTTGCCAGCCATAAATCCACCTGTCCCTTTCCTTAGAGCCTCGTGTTATCCCTCTGGCAGCAGTAAGAAAGGACACAATGTTCGTAAATCTCCTCTAAAGCACGTCCTTCGGAGACGTGGAAGGAGATGTGGTGAGGCTCCGCAGGGCTGTGCCCTGAGGCGCCGGGCCCGGCGCCATGAGGGGGCCCGGCACCGCCATCCCTGCAGGGCTGCACCGAGCCCACAGCCCCGGTGCCGGCCCCGCTCCCGCAGCCCCCGGCGTCGGGGCAGGGACCCTCCACACCTCCCTCCCAGCCCTACCTGATGGTGTAGGAGACACCCTGGACGCTGATGCTGTCGGGGGGCTGCCCCACAGCCTTCCCCTCGCCCGTGTGCCCCATGCTGCTGCTCTTCTCCAGGGTGGCAGACACTGTGCCCGACATCCTCGGGTGCTGGGGCTCCGCAGCTGCCCTGTGTCCCTCACGCTGCTGGCCGGGTGCCTGCCGCTGCCACCGCCACCGCCACCACCACCATGCCTCCCCCGGCACCGCGCAGGGACAGCTCCCGCTCCCCGGATCGGAGCAAGTCGCTGCCCCCGGCGCTTGCCACCTCAAAGGAAACAGAGGGGCTCCCTGTTCTTTCTTTCTCCGGAGAACAAATGATCGGTGATTAGCCGAAGCCGCTATCTGATGTACCTTTAGCCTGAGCTATTACTGCCCCAGAGGAGGGGAGTATTTCCCTGTCCACGAGGTCACGCCAGCTGCAGAGACGCAGCGCGCCAGGAGAAATGGTGCTGCGGTGAGGGTGCCTGGAAAGGACTGCGTTCCAAACCCAGAGGAGAAGGATCTCCACAGCTTTCATAGAGAAGATAGTCAAACCACTGCAGGGAGCGAGACCTTCCACCACCATGAAGGAAACCAGGGAAGATGTCTCTCTGGACGACGCCAGCTGGAGCCAGGTGATGTGCGAGGGCTTGGCTGTGAGTGGGAGCTGCGTGGAGCGGGGAGGGACCCGGGGGGCTCCCCTATCCCGCAGCTGCAGCGTTGGCCGGGAGCTGGGAGAGGCCCCAGCCATCCTGGAGCCCACCGGGCTGTCACAGCCCCTGAGCCCTGAGCTCCTCCCGCTCTGAAACGGGGGGCAGAAAGCATCCACATGCCCCAGCAGAGCACCGGGGCTTGAGGCTGGTGCCATGCAAGCCCTGCTGAGGTGGTACAATGGTGGATCCTGAGAGAGGATCTCCATGGGTGTGGATGGGGGAGAAAGCCCCTGAGCATGGCCTGGACTGGCTTTCCCAGGATATGCCTTCAGACTGGATTCCCACATTCGCTGAGGAGCACCTGTTTTTAAAAATTAGGTTCAGCATAAGAAAAGACACAGAGTGCTTTGGCAGCAGGGGTAGTTTGGAGGGTTTTCCTGTGGCTCCTCAGGCTGCTTGGCGTGATGTTGCTTTCTGCTGTGTATCTAGACTGAAAAAATTAATCCACCTTGTTTGCTGAGAGGGTGCACACAAAGATCATGGTCATCCCCTGCCAAAGATACCACAGGCATGGATAGGGTCTGGTACACAGGGAACAGGTACATTTGCCTTGGCTAGGATATGAGTCTGACAAGTAGGAAGAGCACAGGGTTGTGGGAGAGATATGTCTGGCTGGAAGAAAAGCTGCAGGCATGCACACAGAGCTAAACCCAAAGCCAGAAAGCTGCCTCAGCAAGGACTCCGTAATTGCAGCTGTATGCTAGAGGCTAACCAAGACAAGTAGACTCTTGTTATTTTAACTGATATCTCAGAACATTAAGTTCCAGCTGATAAATGGTGAATTTAAAAAACAAAAGAGGAGAAAGAGACTGCACTAGTGGCTGCACACCTATTTGTTCATAAAGCCTCCAAGTTGACAAGTCCGTGTGGAATTTAATAACGGACGTACTTGCAGTGAACCTTAATTTGTAGCTGCCATAATTTATCAATTACAATATGCACCATTTTGATTCAGTAGATTAATACTGCTGAAGTAGTACATCTTTTTTCCTCAAAAAAAAAAAGGCTAATCTCTTTGTAGTGGCATGACATTTATCTCCACTTTGAAAGTTTTCCCTTTTAAACTGAAAGCAACTAGAAAAGCGCAGCACAGCATGTTTGGCCATCACACATGTCACTAGAACAAAGTACATTTCACACTGATTAACAAATAACTGATAACTCATTTCAACCCTTCAGACTTTTGCACTACAGTAACTCATCAATAATACTGTTACATCCCATAAATGTATTTCCCTTTGTGCTTCATCTTTTCTAAACTCAGACTTTAGCAGCACTTTAGTTGTTGTAATTAACTGTTGTAATCCACCTAACAACTTTTCCAGACCAAGACCCAAGACACTATTTTTCACTCTGAAGAAGATAACAGTCTATATTTCACATACAGTGGGAAATCAAATGTTCTGGAGGTCAAGGAACTCAACTACCAGGTAAAAATTGTCATTTAGACACCTCACTTCAGCAGGAAGCATATCCAGCAATGCCTGCTTCTATAGCCAAGCCATTCTAAAAGCCAAATAAAGTTGAAAAAGTTAACACAAATGTTGCACAGTTGGTTTGTGAGCAGAATCACACTCTTGGCTGCAATATTGACAGCAGCCTAACCCCTGTGTTGTAAATACATCCAGTAAAGTTAAGGGATAAGACAGGAAGTGAGATCCGTTTCTAGGCTCTGGTTTGTTTCAGTCTTGAGTGAAATTATTCCTCTGAGGGCTGGAGCAGAGGGACTTTCTGTTCAGCTAGGGAGAAAAGCAGCTGGCAAGAATGAGTATGTGGAAGGGGATAAAGAGAAGATGACTAACAAGGAGGATTGCAAGGAACCAGTGAAATTTTTCATCTCCTTCTCACCATGGAATCCGAGTAAGATTTCACAATTTTCAGTAATACGGAATTTCAGATTATATTGAAAGTTTGAAACATTTAAAATTTACAATAGCAATAAATTACCAAAGTAACAAAGGACAGAGATAGCTTTAGTGATTAAAAGAACAAGAAGCAAGTCATGAAAACCATAGGTGGCTGCAAAAGAACTTCCTTCTATGTGTTTCTGAAGATGAACAATAATATTTTAATATACACTTTGCTTGTAACTTTGTAACTTTTAAGGTACTTGTTGCCAAATAGTTTATTGCTTGAATTGAAGGGACTTGTTTCTTTCTCTGTTAGGTTAACACAGTATCCCAGATTCCCTGGTATGAGAACCTCGCTCAGATGAAAATGCCCTGGACATGGAAATCAGATTCCCGTTCCCACGTGTCAATAATCCAAAATCTGAATCTAAAAGTTCGAAGTGGTCAGATGCTAGCAATCATAGGAAGCACTGGTAAGAGCAACCACATTTCATTATATGACCAGCTCTCAGATAAAATGTACACAATCAAGAGCAACACTCTGCAGTCTTTTTAATGCCACAATCTAGCTGGGACAAAAACTATTGGCTGTGTCACTAAAATACATTATTTAAGTGACAGGATGAATGAGGAAACAAAGAAGGATACTAGGCGAGGAAAAAAGTAAATTATTTTCAAACCCGATTTTGTTATTCCCTGTTCACATTTGCTCTTTGTTTCCTGAGGTGTAGTGGGGTATTGTTACAAGTGTGGCCTCGCAGCCCCTGATCTGCTGCACATGAATCAGTTTCATGGCTCAGATTCAAAACAGGCCAACTGCAGGCCATACTTAGATAGCAAACAAATGAGGCCAGACCCCATGAGAAAGATCAGTGCCAACTTGCATAGCCATAAGCAGGAATTCCATTTGGACTGAAACCATTCTAACAGGATAAAACATTGCATTTGCATTAATTAATAGAAACTTACAGAGAAGAGGATAGTTCCTCTTCTGTCTGGGGTTCCTGCTCCAGGGTTTGTTTTCTTTTTTCCATTTTCTGGTGGGCCTGGTCAAGGGGGCCAGGAAGTAGACACAGGACCTGTTAAACAGAAGTAGAAAATGCCATACTTAGGAGGTAAAAACCCACATGCTTTGTCTCCACTAGGATGTTACATCAGGTTGGCTCAGTGATTCAGTGAAGATGCTCTCTCTCAAAGACAAGGCATATTTGCCAAAGGAGTTTTAATTTTATTTCCAAAAAAAGTGTTTTCTTCTCTATTGCCATGGGAATTTTTCCTTAGCACATATCCATAATGTAAGTGAAGCTGTACTTTAGAGATTCTCCTGATAATAAAAGGAAAAGCTTTGTGATGAAATAACATACTGAGTATAGATATAGCACCTTTGTAAGGTAACATACACTGAGCACAAACCCCTTTCAGCAAACTAGTCAAACTATTTTCAAAAGCTGTTTATCATCTATTTCATCAACTGCCTTAGTAAAATGGATTAAACTGCTGATGGGTTTCACATTGTCAATGGCAATCAATATGTCACTCTTAAACAGAGCAATATGTGGTTTACAGATGGATGGGTTTCTTTTTTAAGATGTATGTATTAAGAAGCAAGTCTGGAGTTAATCTTTCAACAGGGAGACTAGAAATAAATGACATCTAATCATAAGAGAGTTCTGTGTGTTTACATACAGAATCATACAACAAAAAGGAGAAAATCATTTGCTGTTTAACTCCAAATCAGGTTTTGTTTTCATTGTTTTACTTTTCTTACCTCTGGGTATGAGCCAGCTTTTCTTAATTATTTAAATGACTTTTTGTCTTATTTAAGTCATAATAATTTTTATTTCAATCATGATTAAGGTTCTTATTGTCTGTATAATCATTCAATGCCTTAGTCATTCATCTGATTCAGCTGCTGTTTCTGAATTCACAAATCCCTCCAACAAAGAAAGCTCTTGCTGAACATTGGGATGTCAGCCCTTCAGCCAGGGCAGGACACCACCTTTCACCTCTGTTTCAAAATTGAAAGAGAGTTTACCAAAGGGATAAGAGACACTTCTTGTGTTCATGAAGCCATCCTCAATGCCCAACTACCCAATTCTGCTGAGCAATGACGAGGGTTCAAACCACAGACTCCATTCCAGAGGGGAGAGATTTCCTGAACAGGAGCTTGTAGTCACTGTTTTCTTTGAAGATGATCCTGTCTCTGTGACTTTGGGAAATCTTCAGAATGGGTTGGCGAAGAATTTTTTTTCCTTAACATCTCAGTCTGTGACAAGATCACTTTTCAAAACCATCCCTTGGAAATTAATTTTCAATTTTTATTTTTCTAGCTGGTGGAAAGACATCCTTGCTTGACGTGATAACCTGCCGGGATCACGGAGGCAAAATCAAGTCAGGTCAAATCCTGATCAACAACAAACCCAGCACTCCCCAGCTTGTCAGGAAATGCATCGCACACGTGCGGCAGGATGACCGACTGCTCCCCCACCTGACTGTCAGAGAAACACTATTGTTCGTTGCCAAACTGCGCCTTCCAAAGTTTTTTTCAGACTCACAAAGGAAAAAAAGGGTAATTAAGCTGTTGGAAAAAAATAAAGTTGTCAAAAATGTGTCTGACAGGAATTATCCAAGAGAACCTGTGTGTTTGGAGTCAGAACAGCTAATCTGGCATTTTTTTATGTAGATTATGAATTATAAACCTTTTCGTCTTTCAAGATAGAAACCAGCAATTGTTCCAAAGCTCATAAAAAATGACAATCTAGAGAAAGCATTACAGAGGCTGAAAGACGAACTAAATTTTTGATCGCTGAGTCTTTTTTAATGTTATCTCTAAAATCAAGAATTGTTTTCAAGTGTCTCTAGCACTGAAACACCAGATGAATTTTAACCAAATTAATAGTATTTCCAGTCTTATCTCAGCATGGATGTGCAAATGAACTCTTGCTTGAGGCCTGTCACCCTTGGATCCCCGCAGGTGGAGGACGTGATAGCAGAGCTCCGCCTGCGGCAGTGCGCCAGCACCAGGGTGGGGAACGAGTACCTGCGGGGCGTCTCCGGGGGAGAGAGGCGCCGGGTGAGCATCGGCGTGCAGCTGCTCTGGAACCCGGGTGAGCACAGCCCAACCTTCCTGGGGCCCACCACACACCTCCTGGGCATAACGGGGCACTGCATGAAGGTGGAAGCTTTCAGGGAAGAGCCACACACCCAGGTGCCCCTGGGGCAGCTTCAGGAGTTCATACTCAGGACACTTAACAGGCCTTGCACCACGCCCTGCCAGAGGCTGCCTCAGGGTGACTGGCTGCTGGTCCATTTGCTTAAACTGAAATCAGTCCTGATCACAGATAATACTGTAATTATTACAGGAATAATTCTGTAAACAGAGTGTTTCAGCAGTTGGCACACTTTTGCTTCAGTCACCTTTGCAAATGGAAAAGTGGAGGCAGACCAAGGCAGAGCTCCACAGGTGCCTTCACCCACCACTCTCTAAAAACCACCACCACAAAGATAACTCAAATTTGCCTGAAGTTGCTCTTATTTGTGCATATCAGTATAAGGGTTTGGGTTTTATTTGACCACGTGCCACAAGTTACTTTGGAAGGCTGCTGGGCTATTTTAACCTGGAGATTATTTTCCTTTTCTCTGACCCAGCCCCCATTTACATGTGCAGTATTAACAGTAAAGGTCTTTTTCTTGGCTGTATAGTCAGTCATTGCAGTCTTGTGCAACTCACTGACATGGCTGGTTCATGTTGCAGGTGAACTAGAAACTTCCACTGTCTTCAGTAGAAGCAAAACATGAGGCTACATCCACAGCTGGTTTTGCAGGATTGAATCCCCTCTCTGACCTTATATCAAAAGTACTGCTAACCTTGACTGAACCTCTTGTTGAACAAGATTTCCCATCAGTTTTTTCACTAGGAAATGGATTTGAAAACTTTTTGCTTGTATAAAGTTATATTTTTGTAGTTATGGGGAAAGCAGAAGTTTTTTGCTTTTGTAAGAAGTGATGCTCAGAAATAGATGTACTGAAGAAAAAAAAAATTACATTTTCTTTAAATTTAAAAATAATGAGTGAAATTTCATGCACTAGCACCATTTCACATAGAACATATTTTCCAAACCAAACATGCTGCTTTCCACAGCTAAACTTACTGTCTTTGGCAGGAATACTCATACTTGATGAGCCCACATCTGGACTGGACAGTTTTACTGCACATAATCTTGTGATAACATTATCCAGACTGGCCAGAGGAAACAGATTGGTTCTTCTTTCACTTCATCAGCCCCGGTCAGATATCTTCCAACTGTTTGATCTGGTTCTTCTGATGACTTCTGGACTCACTGCCTACTGTGGAACAGCTAAAGACATGGTCCAGTATTTCACAGAACTGGGCTATCCCTGCCCAAGGTACAGCAATCCTGCAGATTTCTATGGTCAGTATCATGTACTGTCATAAAAAACATCATAAAACCATGTGCTTTCGTAAGTGTCTAGCTAACACTGATTTTTATTAACCATAACTGTCTTAGGGATTCCTTATGATAAATCAATATTGCAGCAAGTTCAGTTTTTAATAGGATCCTCATTTGTCAGTACAGGAAATGTAGCAAAAACATGATTGTACAGACAAAGTTAATTTTTAAAAATTTACTGCCAGATGCAGTAACTGGTCCACATGTTTAGCATAATTATCCCCATGTCTTAGCTGGTTGAAGCTTCTTCTTTGGGAAAGACACAGATAAACTGATCAACTGCTTTCTGTAGACAATTCTCTGATTTCTCAGTTAAGAAAATATAGAAGCTGGTTTCCCACAAGCTAGCTCCTAGTCACAGACAAACCTGAACAGGTAATGGGAAAGAGGAGTGCTGCCCTACAGAGCACTCTGGAAGGGAGAAAAAGCTAATCCAAATCAGCAGTCTTTTTACTCCTCAAAGAAACTTTACATGGTTTCAAATCCATTCATCCTCTGATTTTTGCAACGTGGAAAGGGAATCTGCCCCTGTTAATCTAATGGCAGAAATCTCTTAAGAGAGGCTGGTTCAATTCCAGCCCTTAGGTCTTTGCACTCAAGTTGGCCAGACATCAGACAACCATAATGCTCTGGAGTAACCTCTTCAGCTGTGCCTGTGTGGCAGGCAGTGCCAGCTGTGCAGGGATAAACAGAAGTTAACCTTGAGTCAAGCCCCACAAAAAGACCTTTGTCACCATCAAGGTTCAGAGGAGCCCTCAGCCAAGCACAGCCCTGGGGAAGGCTTGCAGCACCCCTGTATGGGAATGGAGAACAAGAGGCAGTCCTGGGGAAACCTGTAGCTACAGCCTGTGGTTACAGAGACAAACCCCTGTGACGTGGAGGTGGGGAGGGCAGAGAGGCAGGTGGAAGATCAGTGAATGCTATGCACAGTCAGTACCCATAGGAAAAGAAAGGAAATAGGGGCAGCAGGGATGTGGAAATAGGACAGGATGGCAGAGGATCCACAGCAAGAGGGAGCACCTGATGGAAACACAAATGCTGGCTGTGTGTCTGACCGAGAAACAGGAGACCGGGGCGGAAGGGAAGACGTAGGGCAGATTGCAAGGAATTTTTGATGGGACTCCTCCTAAGAGTGGCTGAACAGACATGATCAGCCCAGTGCAAGGAGCTAGGAAATGTGCTGTGATAATTCTCTCAGAAAGCATCTGTAAAACATCAGATATTGTCAACCTACACTGAAAGTCAGCATGGGAAAATACTACTGTAAGTTTAGATTAAAAACAAAAACAGCTAAGCCAATTATTATTGGTATGACTGTGTTGTCCTTAGGTAATATCCCTTTTAGACTTTCTCAGTATCAGGTAAAGTTCATGGCACCTCTGTAAGATACAAATAAGACAATAACTGTAATTTTGCAGATGAAGAAAAAACATGATTTAAGTCAAAGTCACATAAAAGACTGTAAATGCCTACATGCCAGGAAGAAAATGCAAACTACTTTTTCTCAGCACTGCTTTCAAGGCACTATGAAATTTAGATAAATCTGAAATAGTAGTTTTTAATATAATAAGCAATTATGTAAGCTCTCAGTGATTCATTGAGTGACTAGGTAAGAAGCATACACATTAACAATCTGTTAATCTCTAATTACCTAAAATAACTGATAAAGTTTGAACTGTTGTAAGTTAATGCATGCACACGGGTTGTACTGTCTGCTGCCAATGAAATTCCTGATTCTGAACACATCCTAAAGTTATTTCTTCTATAGCACATGGACTCACATCAAGTAATGTCTTGCAGTTGACTTGACCAGTATCGATAAACAAACTGCAGAAAAGGAGATGGAAAGCCAAAAAAGAGCAAATGCTCTTGCCAACTTGTTCCTAGAAAAAGTCAAACATTTTGATGGTTTCTTATGGAAAGCTACTAAAGAAGACAATGCTGAGACCACAGTCAGCAAGCAGAGGTAAAGAAAAGAGTGTTGTATAGAAGATCTGGAATAATAGCTACACCTTGTGCTAATTTATTTTTTTCTCTTTTTCTTCTGGGCAGGGCCCATTTAAATTCAGAAGAGGCTATCAATATGCCTCACCATTCAAGTGATCAGTTACCAGGAGCCTTAAAGCAGTTCACTATATTATTAAGGTAAACTTATCTTCAGCACAAACAGTTATGTATCAGGCCCATTTATATTTCAAATCATCAGAAAGAAGCACAGAACGTCCCACACCAATTGTCTTCCTTCAGGCTTTCAGCAATTTAGACCTGAAATACTTGGTGGCTACAGGTGCTTCATAGGTTTGATTAGGTAGAATCCTTTATGGAAACAGGGAGCCCATCTCCCCTCCTAGCCAAAGCCAGCAAGTTCCAAGAATTGATTTTTAACACTGTTTGGGGCTATATATCTGAATATAACTGGCATTACTAAGTATTATCTCTTATGGTCAATATTGCTGTTTTCCTAGTCGTCAGGTCTCCAATGACTTCAGAGATCTCTCAACATTATTAATCCATGGATTTGAAGCCCTCCTCATGTCATTATTGATTGGATTTTTGTACTATGGCCATGAAAAAAATGGACTCTCTATTCGTGACACAGCAGCACTGCTGTACATGATAGGTGCCCTAATCCCATTCACGATAATTTTGGATGTTATTGCCAAATGTAAGTGTCAGTCTTCTTGTAAATGCTATAAGGAATAAAAAAAAAATCTTAAATCTATGAAAATAATTAAACTTACTAATACAACCCATTGTGTTTGTTCGTACCCTGCAGGTCATTCAGAAAGGGCAATGCTTTATCATGACTTGGAAGGTGGAATGTACTCTGTTAGCCCATACTTCTTTGCTAAGGTAATTGGTTTTATTGCCAGGAAATACAACAGCTGTCTTGAACATTAAAATACACAAGCAAACCAAAGCCTTGTATAAATAATCACATCCATATCAGACTTTGTTCTTTGGTGTCTGCCAGCTAAGGCTATCAGTCTTGCTTCCTTAGTATTACTAATCACACTACATTAGATCTTTGCCATGAGTCATGGCTGAGATCCCACACCAGAAAAGCCAAAGAAGAACTTTTCACTGGGTTCTTTGGCCAAAATTGAGAAGTCTCAGACTCGGATTTCTGGGTTTAGACAATTTTACATACCTGCATATTTAATTCACTGAAGCATCTCTGAAAGTTTGCTTACGAATCTTGATCTGTAAAACAAAACATTCATATCAAATGCTACAGCAAAGGTAAAACAGAAATGACAAAATGCTGTGATATTTACAGTAGTTGGTTGGGCCTTTATTGGTCTGAGCTAAAAAATGTATTACATGCACAAAGAGCCAGAGTTTCTAGAAGTAAATTTAGAACTTTTTAAAAACTACATTCTCTTTTTCACAAGGGTTTTGAATAATCCCTTCTTTGTGATGTTAGATGAGTTCTGCCTGCCATGGCATCTGTAATTTAGGTTTCCATTTCTGCACAAGGTTTTAAATGCTTATTAGTGGTTGCCAGAGAAAAATATTCTTTGCATCGTGTCACAAAGATTGCACATTATTCACAGAGAAATCGATGTAATTTGTTACAACCTTAGTATTAGAGGATAGTAGCAACCCTCTTCGGAAGAACTAATACTCTCTACATACTCCTTATATATTTGAGAAAATCCCAGTTATGCTTTTGTTTTGCAATTAACCAAGTTGCTAACTGGACTGCCTTTGGGACAAGGTGGGGAAGGGACCAACAGCCAAATTTGTCTCAAATTTGGTCTCGCACTACCTTCAACCAAATTGGAATAAAACATTCAATTGCCATGAGTCAGTAACAGTATTACTGTTATCATGCACACCAGTTCTCACCAAAAGCGTCTTACATTTTTAGAAGCTCCCAAACCTGTAAAAAAACATCTAAAAGCAAGGCATCTAATCTGTAACAAGAATATTCTCCATTTAACAAGTAGTTATAGGTATTGTCACAACTGGAGAAAAATCTAGCAAGGATTTGTTCCTGTTGTGGGTTGTTTTTGCATGTCACTGACAACCCCCTAACAGGGAGATGATTGCATTCTAAGGGTGTATTTCCTATAGCTTTTATAAATAGTCCTTAAGTACATTAAGGCACATCTCATGTATTTTTTAAATTATCATTCACCTTTTTCTCTCTTTTTGTACATTCTTTTTCATCTTCCCAAACAGATTTTGGGGGAGCTCCCACAACACTGTGTTTTTGTTACCATTTATGGGGTTCCCATCTACTGGCTGGCAAACCTTGTTCCTGAGCCAGAACATTTCCTGCTGAACTTCCTGTCAGTGTGGCTGGCTGTGTACAGTGCCCGTGCCATGGCACTTTGGGTGGCAGCTCTGCTGCCAACGTTACAGCTCTCAGCCTTCTTTGGCAACGTCCTCTTCACATCATTCTACCTGAGTGGTGGTTTTGTGATAAGCCTGGACAGCCTCTGGACAGGTAAGACAAAGCTGCCACCTTTCCTCCAAAATGAAACATCAATGGCTTTCATCAGTGACAGTGTGTCAAGTGCAGGAAAATTCAGCTTTATTCTTACCTTTGTAATTATGTTCTTGGATGGTGACGGTGCAGTCAGGTCATTCATTTTGCATCAGTTTCTCCATCTGAAAATGAGGCAACAAGAAGTTTGGTCAAAAAAGCACTTGTGAAAGGCTTGATTCCTAAGTGATTGCTAAATTCTTCAGTAAAAAGAATTGTATTCAAAAGATGAAGATGCAGCTCCAGGAAGACTTGGTTGACAGGGGGAGTTTGATGGATATGGATATTAGCTAACTCCTGATTTCCCATCTCCATGTAACTATGTAAAGTGTATCTGCCATTTTGTCCAATAATAAACTGTTACATGTTTACAGCCTCTGGCTGACAAGTAGTGAGACAAACCTGCTGTATTTGGCAGCAGCACAGCAGTATTCGAGGTCTCAAGTTTTGTGTGTGTATCAATTTTTCTCATTTTCTTTTTCAGTTCCTTTCTGGGTTTCAAAAATCTCTTTCCTCAGATGGAATTTTCAAGGAATGATGCAAATTCAGTTCACTGACACCACATATGAAATGACTGTTGGAAACATTACTTTTCAAATACCAGGGAAGCTTGTAAGTCAGTAATAAGAATTGCTGCACACATTTAATAAGCAATTTGAATGCTATTTATATGCCTGCCGTATAATTGATGGTGTAGGCCACAAATTTGGCAATCACAAAATCAACACATGAAGTTGCATTACACTTGGTTGTAAATTTGTTCTTAAAGATGGCCTTATAGCAGTCACTCCTTCTATGCCCTTCTTTTAGTTGAAGAGAAAAACCAAAATAATAAAGGGCAACTCTTTTCTACACCAGTCCCAACTATGCACTTGCTGAAATCGTTTAGAAGCTGAAATGTGTTCTTCTGAAATAGGAATAGTGTAGCTGCAACCCTCTGTAGCTGCAAACCACCCTGGAAGCTACACCTAAGCTGGAAAACAGGGGAAAGGCAGCAGGGGCCAGGGAAGCTCACACATAAAACACACTTCACAGATCCAGCGTGAAAATTGTGTGTCTTTTCCTAATTCTGTGTTATTGGTCATTATAGATCACTCACGCTCTGGACCTGGACTCTCACCCTCTCTACGTGAGCTACCTCGTTCTCACTGGCATCATTTGCAGCTTCCTGCTTTTATACTATTTATCCCTGCGCTTTATCAAGCAGAAATCAGCTCAAGACTGGTAGGAGCAGCGGAGGCGGCAGGTGACGGCCTCCCTTGCCGAAGGCAGGGGAAGAAGGATCGCGGTGCGGGTGCCCCGCAGGCGCCCAGGAGCAGCGCAGGAGGCGGCGAGCGGCGGGCGCCGGCAGCCACAGGATGGCAGCAGAGCCCCAGGAGTCGGGATGCGGGCGGGAGCCTGCCACGGACCAGAGCTGCAGCCTGGGATTGGGGTCGGGGTGGGCTTTGGGGTTTTTGTTTGCTTCACGTACGGGTCTCATGAGTGACAAGGCACTTACGAGTTCTGCACATCTGGAAATAGTCTGAGCTATGGGCCACCGATATAAAAGGACCCATCACACTCTGTAATAATAGCTGATGTTTTAGTCCATAATGTTTGAACATACAATGATCATGTACTTAATTCAGTGAGCTACAAGAGAGCAGGATCAAAACACTACTTTCTGTGGCATGTATGACATTTAACACGTTAAGAACGTTGCAGAGGAAAGCAACACAGAAGATTTCACAAGTGCTTCAGGAGAACGTGCAAGGATGGAAAATAGAATTGTTAACTACTCTGCATTCTAATTTCTTATGTGTTTTATAGCTGTACTTCTGTGTTTTAAAGCTTTGCCTTTGTGTTCCAGTAATATGCTGATGATGTCCAAAACAGGTATTTGTGCACTGTAGAGATGATATCTTGTAACAAATAAAATTGTCTCACCTTCTTGGATTTATTTTTACAATATACCAACTGATTGCTATTAATGACATCTTTCTCCATTGCAATACAAATTACAGCAATTTGCCAAGTTTGCTTCCTAAGGTTCCCAGGTAGAAGACACCAGCCTGCCCCCGAGGAATTAAAAATCTAACAATGCAACCTATTAATGCTTGTCATAGTGCACCTAGTTATGCTCAGAAAATGAGTATCAGTAAATAAATGGCCTTAATTCACAAAGTCGTGGTAAGTGCATGTGCAAATTATGTGCACAGTTGCTGTGAGCATTTTGTAAGGTTAGCTTGCTTGCTTTTAAACGTTTAGGTGCCTATCTCTATTCTTTATATACAGAAACTCAAAGCAGATTGTCTACTTGACTTTCAGTTGCATGTTGCACACAGTGGAAAACTCCTAGTGTAATCAGCTCTAATATCCCAGATACTCTTATGTAAATCCTGAGGTTGGGTTGTTCTTGGTTTAAGAAATAGGAAGGAAAAGAACAACCATGTTTTATTATTCTATTTGGAAATTAGGACTGCCACATTACTTCCCACGGGTTCCATGTGGTAATAAATTCCCAGGAAGACCCTGGTCTAAAGATGTTAAGCAGGTCTGATAAAATTAAGTTCTTCAGCCCCAGGCAGGAGTAGGAATCCAAAACACTCCAAGGTTCTTCTAAGGTGAATTCTACCATTTCTTTCTGGTTCTGCTGCATTTGATTTCAAAAAAACCCACTTGATCTGATCTTAGTGCCATTTTGAAATTATCAGATTTTCACTGCCTTTTAGTGGCAAAGCCAATTCTTTCAGTCCAATTCAGCATCATTAAATTGTCAGAATAGCAGCTTCCTGTTTGATTCTTAATTATTCCTTTTTATTATATTTAAGACACTTAATTTTTTTTAAAGTGGTTTACTCTTCTTTGTAATGATCTGTTGTGATTAGAATCTCTTTTATATTACACTGAAGTTTTAAGGGTATATATTGGTACTTCTAGTCTAAACCTCTATTTTCAAGGTATTTAGAGGATTAAATTCTAGGCTGACTCTCTGTTGTGAATTCACTTTGATGTTTAATAAAAAAAAAAGGAGCGACACAATGGGAGAAATTAAAGACATAAGGGACAGCTCTGAATTTTAGGGGCATATTGTCATGCACAGAAATCTTCAGGCATCTAGATAAGAATACACCATAGCCTTAACTTTGAATTTCCTTCCTTTTGTGAAATTAGTCAGGCTGCTGACATTACTTAAACAGCCTTTTTCAATTTAATATTCCACCCTCTTACCATTATGCAGCAGGACCAAACGGTGTGAGTGTTTCAGAGGTGGTGTTATGACAGGGGTGGATGTATCCATAATGGGGACTTGAGCGGTGAGCCGAGGAAGAGCCGCGTGCCGAGTGCGGGAAGAGCTATCATAGGATGTGGCCAGGCCTCTGTTTACACAGAGAAAGCTCATATTCTATATACTACAATTACATTAGCACCCTGCCTGTGATCATATCTTGTTTCCTTGATGCCGAGAGATGGGGAATATAGGCTGTGATTATTGTTACAGGCTTTAGCAATAAGAAGGTAGGAGCCTTGAAATACCAGCAATTAGCATTCATGCCTAACAATAGCATCCGTGGGGCTGTGTACAGAGAAGAGCTCAGGGAAGAGTGGGTGGATGACACACAACCTGCCCCACTCGCACTGCTGGCAGTTGCAAATAATGCAAGTTTAGGGGAATGAAGCCCCCCTCAGCCAGTGAAGGTCCTGCTGCATGCCTTGGCCTCTGCTCACACTTCCACAGTGGAGCTGCTGCTGCAAAAGCAAATGGCTGGTGAGGCAACAGAAGTCTTCCCACGAGCTCCAACGAAGGCTAAAAGTCATAACTGAATGTCAGCACAGCTTTGCTTTCCAAGTTTGAGATTAGCTGTTCCTTTTCCTTAGACTGTATCCCTGTACCAGCAGCACTGTGCCCTCCTGCCTGCACTCCCTGTATCAGTATAACCAGAGTTGCTGTAGTCCACGACAATCTCAATACTGAGACTAAACAACACAAGGAAGCCCCTGCCCAAATCTCACTGCCACTCCACAGGGCCAGCACAGTGTTATGGACTTGAGCAGTGTGGTAATGCAGATGTGGCACTCCAGCAGAGCACTGCCTGCCAGCCCAACAGTGCCACTGTCCCAAGGATCCACCAGCTGCTGCTTTGATCTCCCTATATCCCCCCTGGCCAGCTTTAGAAAGGATCTCCTCAGCCCTAAGTCCTGGTCCCTGCTCCTGCAGGCAACCAAGTCAGTGCAAAAACTGGTTTTGGACTGGCACCACATTCCATTGGTCACAGGGTTTGCAGGTTGTTTTGTCCAACTACTCTTTGAGCTGTGCACAACCCAGCTATGGAGCAACAGGCTATGGGGCTGCAGTGTGCAGACATGTCCACTTTGGGAATGGGATTGTCAAATACAAGCAACAACAATATTTGTAAAGAAAATTCACCAAATTTAGAAGCACGAAAGTTGGTTACATGGATACTGATCTGTTAAGAAACAGATTTAAAAATTGCCTTTATTAGTTCAGTATTTAATACAGCAGGAGGTGGGAAGTTCTTCCCCAATTTCCACTCCAAGTTTATGCAGTCTTTCCACTACAGCAAAAGAACAAACTCTTTTAGCACTGGAAAATGGATTATAAAAACACTGCCCTGCATATTGGCTCATGGGTAGTGTTAGTCCTCCATAATATTTTTAACTTCTCCTTGGGGAAGGACTAGCTTTCACTAACCTAAATTAATAAATAGTTGCCAAGAGTTTAATTTCATATTTGTTCATTCCAAAATCCTTTCAGAAATGCTAGGTAAGTAACAAGTATCAATAGTCATTCCTTTTTTCCTTTTAATAAAAAAAAAAAAAAAACCACAACAAAAACAAAAAACCAAAACATTCAGTTCCTTTAAAAAAAATCACCGACAATACACTATGCCTGGAGATTCTTTGGGTAAGAAATTGCAGGTGTTGGTGTGTCCACTTGTACCAGAAATAACAAACCTTTCAGGTTATAGCCACAGTGATTAATTTTAATGGCAGTAGACAAGAAACAGTGTACACAGAGCTCTGTGACATGCTGCTTTTTTTTTATATACTCTGAGAGCCAAGACAAGCCCTTCATGTGTTAGCAGCTATTAATTAAGGCAACAATGTTTAAGCAGTGCGTTGAGGTAATTTTAAAACTGCTTAACCCTTTTCAGAACTGCTGAGCTTTAGAAAGCACATATATATGTGTGTGTGTTCATATTAACATGTAGAGGTATCTGCATGAATGAATTACATACATATGTATGTACACACATAACTAATGCCTATGATTGCTCTTTTTTTTTGTAGAGAATATTTAAAAAGCAGTTCAGATCTGTAATTTATAGAAGTGTTGTTGCCAATTCATATAATTAATTATAAGACTGTTTGTTGACATTTATTTTGTCATGAAATCAAACTTAAAGGTTACTTTGAATTGTAAATTTTGTTGGCATTATTTTGCTTTCATGGCCACAATTAGACACTTACAATGCTTCCAATGCTAAAAAACCTGCAACTTCAAACCCTCAACATTCACACCATGGCTCCAGAACCAACATCTCCCATCAACAACGCATTTGGATGTTTTGCTCCCCTTTAAGCATCTGATCAGATTTTGCTACATTTCCTACTGCATCTCAGCACTGCTTCTGCCCCACATTAGTTTTTCATGTTGAACAAGTGGGTTTAGAGGCCTATATGGTAAAGTACAGGCCAGAACTACATGGTGAGTAAACAAACAATGCCACTTGCCTCAAAAATAATTTGTATTTTTTACACAAGCAAGTTAGCCTGAGTTTTCAAACAAATGAAGAGGAATTGAAAATCTATGAACATTCACAAGTAGTCAAAACCAAAATGCACAAAAAATGTATTTTTCAATAAACTCCCAGTGCCTTGCAATAATACACAACCATACCAGGTCACAGGTAACATCATCAGTCTTCAAGACAGTACCTTTGCTTACTTTCACTTGCTGTGGGATGGGGGAAGTGTTTAGAAAACAGCAAAAACTTTTTTAAAACAGAAAACCTTCACATTTCACTGAGAAAATCAGAAGGAAGAAAACCAAACAATGTAGCAGCCCTGCTATGCCTGTCTGGCCTCCAACAGCAGCTCCTCCCTGACACAAGTAAACATCATCCTTCTCAAGATTCAATGCTGTGAAGATTGCCCTAAAAGAACTGAGTATTATCTTAATAATTGCTTTTCAACAAACACCCAAATCTTCTATGACTCAGTTAAAAACAGCCAATTGCCTTGTGGTAGTGCTTCATCTGACTGTGGAAAGGCATTAAGCCAAAAAAACAGGAGCTCCAAATGAGGCAGCAGAAAAATGTGCTACACAAAATGAAAACTTTGAAGAACAAGATGTGTAGCGCCCTTATGAGCTGCCACCAGGTCCTGGATGTTATGCTCCACAAGGCAGCCGCTGCATTTCCAGGTGGGAAAGTCAGAGGTCAAACCCATGGTGGCCATCAGCCCAAGAGACTCTGATCTCAGCGGAGCAAGGCAGAACACCAACAACTACTTTGCTGTTTTAGCATCCCCTTGATAGAATCATTTGATCAACTTTTTGGCTTGTAGTTGGTAGCAATAGGAGCATGAGCTGCCCCCTCATTCCCGCCCGAGCCACAGGGGCATTTCAGGCCGATGGGCACAGCCTGAAATCCGGCACCGTCCCACCAGTCCCGCAGTGATTCCGCACACAGCGCTTCTGGCCACTCACACCACAAGCTGTACCTGCCTCCCCACTTCCCCCCAAAACTCCTACAAATAATTATGTGAGAAAGCATTTTGGCCAAGTGTTGCTATTACCAAGAAAGGTGCACTTGTCTGCTTACAGCAGAGCTCAGCACTGCTGAACGCTTTCCACACACTTGCTCCAGGTTTGTTCCTTCTAAAAGCAAGACAAAAGAAAGGTGAATGAGTATTTTTAGCTTTTTGTACTTCACAGGGAATTGCTCAGTGCCTCTGTGTTAGAAAAACGCCTTGCAGCTCTGTAGTATGTTCAGTGACAGGCGCGTGATAAATTTCCACTGGAAAAAAAACTCTGGAACATGACTGACAATAGTAAAGCCACAAATTACCGTAATTTTATGCCCCCTGCAGCTAGTGGTATAAAACACAGTTTTCAACCTTGTTTTTACTTGCTGAATTTAGACAAATTTATAATGTTATTGATGACAGTGAGAAAGACTCTCAAATGCAGAAATTGTATTCCTTGGCATAAACACAACTGAAGCACAATATTTTATATGTTCTATAGGAGATGAAAAATATGGCTGTCATTAAATTCATATATATAAAAAAAGAAAGAAAACTAAAGGATTCAAAATAATTAATTTCACATTATATACATATTTATTTTCAGCTATCACGCACTTGGTCAGGGTTTTTTTCCTCCTCCCTGGAACACTGAACTGTTAACCAGGTGCAGCACATGATATTACCAGCACTCTCTCTTTGCTAAACCATTAATGTCTGAAATACAGACTGTGTCAATAATATCATGAAGAAAAGCAAAAACCTCGTTTAAGCAAAGATATATTGCTTCTAATGGATTTTCCAGTGAGTATACACTATCATATTTCTAATTTTTACAGTGTAATTTTACTTACAAAGGGTTCTGAGGGCCCTAGAAATGGACAATTGCTTGATGATCAGGCTTTAGAGTTAACTAACCCCACACACAGACCATTCTAGCTACTAACTAAACTAATGGGAGGGAAATCCCAGGGAACTCTGCAAGTAACAAGGACATGTGCATGATTTTTTTTTGGTTTAAGAAAAAAGTTTTTTCAGATTATGGCTCAGCAGCAGGCTCAGCAACTGGATACAGTAGCTTCAGCCACAACCTCACCTCAGGCTGCAATTTCAGTATCAGAACACACAAAGAAATGGCGATGGCCCCAGTGCTACAGAAGGAAGAAAACCAAACTCCTATATCCAGACTCCTCTTCAGAACCACCCCCAATTACAGCAACACCACACTTACTATTATAGCTGCTTTTGAATTTGAGAAGTGAGAGGTTGAAGAGGCTGCTGCTGGGACAAACTTCCTTTGGTATTTCTGGCCTGTGATGATGCTCCTCTTCCTTCAGTCACCCAGCTGTGATTACAGGACCAGTGCCATCCTGACTCCCTGTGGGGGAAAGCATGAGGGCCAGCCTTGACTCAGCAGCTCTGATCAGTCCTTGGTGGCCTCTTCCCCTTGGCCTCAGCAGCCAACACACCCTAGCAGCCCTTGCTGCTGCCACAGCCTTCTCCAGCAAACCTCAAGGAGAAGCAGTTGAAGAGGAGTCAGTGGGAGCCATGAGAAAGGCAAAGGTCCATGGTGGTGTCATCAACCATGGCAGCCAACAAGCTGCAGGCTGCTCCTTCCTCTCATGGTCATTGACTTCCAATCCCAAATCACTCCCAAATCCCAGGCCTAAGGCATCCCACTGCAGCTGCTGGTTTTGTCTGTTGAGACCCACAACTGCCATCCTTCCCATTTTCCCTGTACTTCCTATTCCTTCAGAGTTCCTCTGCAGTGATCCTGTATTTTGACAACCACTCCTCCCAGCCCATCTCCTATAAATAGAAATCCAGCACCCAACAAAGCAGCCTTTCAGAGCCCTGGACAGCCCTGAAGGAGGCTGGCTGGAACAACCCTGTCTTGCCCCCACTCCCCTGCTTTCCCTCCGGCCCAAAATGCTTCCCATCTAGAAGTCCACCCTCCACTTCTGCCCTCAAGACCCATCTCCAACTATCTACAACCCTTCCCAAAACTCACTTTTCAGACTTGCCCTGGTCTCATGGAGTACGTGAAGAACAGCAGATGCCAACTATTTGCAAAGCCAAGAATTAAATTTGCTGCTGGTTGTCAAAACTCATCACTGCCAGACACTGGGGTTTGCTGCTTTCTAAGCCCCGAGTTCGTCGTCACTTAGAGCTGAGGGAAACAACTGTGAGAAACAGAGCTACAGAGTTTTGTAGCAATCACTGCAGACAATAGCAACTCCATAGATCCCGGTGCTTTATCAGTGTTCAAGAGTAATCATGTGACAAACTGGGAAGCATTAGCCAATTGCAATATAAAGGTTTAAGAGTATCAGAGAGGAATCCTGCATTAATAGTTTTATCTAAAAGTAGATCAACGTGGAACCCCCGTCTATAGCAGACACTGCATAAGACAGTTTCTATTATCTCATTTTCTTAATTACAGGAAACAGCAGAGAAAACTTGAACTTCAAACTTCCATATCTACTCTTATTTCCATATCTAATGGGAAACCCAGCACTTTGCTCTTGTAGCTGAGGATCTGCACACTCAGGAAGATGCCCTCAGATTAAATTACAGTCTCAGAAGGATATTGGGTTTCCTCTGACTATTGATTCGCAGAAGCACTGGCAAACCACCAGAGGCTGCAGCCATTCTGGAAAGGAAATACTTTTTGGCGGTTACTTCACACAGAAATTGTGAGAATAATTTTAAGAAATGCAGAGAAATATTTGCTAAAAAAAAAAAAAAGAAAGGCTAAATTCAATGACAGTCTCAGCTTTTTCTTAAATGCTTACTTTTTTCATCTTTTCAGTAAAAATTAACTGGTGCAGGAAACTGGACATTCCTTCTAGATGCTGACAGATTTCTCACACTGAACAGCAAAACCTCCTGGTCACATCCATCATTTCTGTCATTTTCTCCTCTGCTGTGTTCCTGGGGAGTCCAGAAGCATCATATGTTCAAGCAAAGCACTAAATACAATAGTACCTTGGTGAACACACTACCAGTCTATTCCTCTGTCAATATGTGCACTCGTGATCCTCCCTGGTCATGGAAACTGCAGCTGGAATCCTGCTGACTCAGGCATTCGATCTGTAAGAACCCTCTCACTCTCACTGCCAGAGTCACAATCCGTTCAGCTACTCCATTTTCAACAGTGGGTACATATCAAGAAAGTCAAAGACAGCTACTAACCTACCAAGCTGCAATTCTTGCCATAGAAAAGGGTCTCAGGAGACAATGAGTTGAACGAACTGTTTTAGTAGATAAGGATAAAACTGTAGCATGTAATTATCATGCTGCAAAATGACTATATTGGTAGTTAATGTAGAAACTTCTCCCATGTTGATCTCAAAAGCCCTAAAGTCCCCTCCTCCTGCCCCTGCCTCAAGGAGAGTGGGGGAAGAGGCAAGCCCATAGTGTGGCACAGGGCACAGAAGTGAGATTAAGTCATCTCAATTCAAGCAGCAAGCTTTTCCCAGTCCTCTCAACCCCAATCAAGACACACGATTATGCAAACACACACACACTCCCACAATTTGCTTTCCACAGTAACATGTCAGGTCATGGCATGTCAGCAAGCTCTCTGCTTCCCACGGAGGCCTCTGGAAAGGCGCTTCCATCTCACAGACACCGCACCTGGTCTGGATCTTGCACAATCCCAGTTATCCACTAGCCAGTGGCAAATAATTCTATCCTGCTTTAAAGGGGTGCATGCTGTGGTCAGTGTGACAGAGTGTGTTTGCTCTCAGGACCAGTAAATCACCATGACAAGTTCGCAAGGCTGCCATTCTGCATTTTGTCATCTTACAGGTTTCTCTCTTTGAAGATGAAGAAATAATGAAACTGCCTACTTATTTGGTGAAGAAATGCCAACCTTCTAAACTGCACTTTTCTTCATGCTTGAAATGGCTGAGTCTCAGCACAATGATGCACAAGAAATATTATCATTTCAAGCGTGCTCTTGAAGCGCCGGCACAAATGCCGATTCTGCAAAACCTTCCCGGTGTAACCTTGTTTCAGACCAAGATGATTGTGTCCCAGAGTGGCACAAATCCCTCACTGGCCCACATTTTAAAGACAGGAGAGACTGCTCTTCTCTGTGTAATCATCCCTTAACTGCACATGAAACATTTACTGGAACAGGAAACCAAAAGTAGTATCGCACAACAGCAGCCCATCCTTTGAATAATCTGCTCCTTCCCATCTCTGCCACAGAAGTGGGTTGGGCTCCTGGTGGGTCCAGGCTATTTCAACGGGATACCAAATGGTCAGTGTGTCCTTTTGCCCATTTCCCTGTCACTGCTGCCATGAAACCCTGGTTCTCTTTGGTCTCATGTTCCTGTAGCGCGTCACCGACGTTTAATTGGCTCTGCAGTCGGCTCCCTCAGCCCACTAACTTTCCACGAGGTCACTCAGAAGGCAGTTTTGGAGCTGAAAACAATTTCATTTATACTCTTCAGTCACAGGCTATCAAATGTACTTTTTACCTCCATAACTGCAATGATTAAATTCCAGGGCATGGTTCTGGCAGAGTACAAGTCAAACCAGCTAGAAGAAAAATGCACAGATGTTAACCTGCACCAATCCTGCATGGTCAGACCCCACCGTGGGCACCAGCAACACACAGCCCTGCATCTGGCTGTGGCCTTGTGTGCTGCTCTCCTGCCTCAGAAGGCAGCAGCCAGCAACCATGACCCCGTGGTATAACAACTGATGGGTGCAGTACCTGATCCACAGCCTCATGAGGCTTCATGTCCTTGTCAAAAAGGGAGTTAAGATGCAGAGATCTGCTGTTAACTTCCTCTGTGGTGACCTGGTGTTTGCTTCAAGTAATATTCTCTTCTTTAATCCATGTGCTAGCTCAGCTCCAGCAGCATCCATGCCCATATCCTCCAGTTAGGCTCAGCCGTGACTCTGCTTAAAGGAACACGGCTACTGCTGTGAAATGGAGAGATTCACGAGATGACCTCTAAAAACAAGAGCTGTGGCACCAGAGAAAGGGTTGCCAACTAGTTGACACAGTCTTCAATTATGCTGCTATTACACTGAAACACATGTAATGTAGCTGCAGCTTTAGAAAAAAGAACCATCTCCATTTGTGAAATGAAATAAACTGAGTCCTGCCTAGGCTTGCTTTCAGATAGGGCACACAACCATTAGGCTATGAATGAGATTTCAAATGTTAATGCCTTATCTTGACAAGCCAGGAACAAAGGGTGCGAGACGGTTCGAGCCACGTAGCTGCCGTATGTTGTCGAGTCTACGCTTGTGGAGTGATGAAGGTCACTGCAAAACCACACCACCGAGGAAGCAGACACTGCTTGCATTCATCCAGCTTGCCTGGAAAACAGAACTGACCATCCTCCCCTCTCCTGATTAATGAAGCCTCATGTTTAAAGTACAGCAGCATTTTTCTGTGCATTTGTTACTATAATAATTAATTAAATTGGAAGTTTCACTTAAAAAAAAATTAGGTCCCGATCTCTTTCTTTGACACAGATTACCATACAAGTCTTGCAAAATTTTGCAAAAACCTTGTGTGCACACATGGAATTTTTAACTACCACAGTTTTGCCTATGTGGGAAAAACCTAAGAAAGATAACGTTAAGATATGGCTGAAAACGTAGAGATTAATAAACAAAGCCATGAAATGCACAGAAAATCTTTCTTTTCATTAAAACCTGTCCGAAGTACTCAGTAGGCAACGTACTCCATTTGCAAAACCAATGTGCACATTCGTGAGTTTTCCATCATTAAGCACAGAGAGAATGGATGTATTTTCTACCTATTATTTAATCTTTGTAACTCAGATGTGTCTTATTTTCATGATCACACAACTCTGGGCTCTAAAATATCGTACCAGAGTAGCTGTACTCCCACATTCCTTCAAATAAAGCATGTCCACTAGTCTCCCAGTAAGTAAAAATTGCTACCCCTGCAAGAATAGGCTCTGCTTTGTTTAAAGGGCCTGTTTCCATGGATATGCAGTTCTTCTATCTGTAAAATTAACTGGACTAACAGTTATGAGAATGAAGATGCTATCCAACCACAACACACAAGGCTGGTGTAAAAAGGTGAAAGTATTTTGTCTCCAAGTGTAATATCCAAAACCCTACCAAGATGGTTAACACAAGAAAGTACAATTAACAGAAAACTTAAAAAATGTTTATTTTCTGTGTAGATACAGCTGAATCCTGAAGAAAACATTCTTCACCCTTATACTTTACTCCAAAGTACAGTGACCAGGCAAAGAACAAGGAATAAGACAGTCTCCTTCAGTTACAGTTCCAGCAACTTTCTTGATATACATACATCTGGCGAATCAACAGGGGCAAAAAAACCAGTTGAGTTTATAGCACATCATACATCAAAACAGAAATATCTCAGAAGGCTGCATCTTGATATTTCATTAGCAATTTTAACAGCATTTCTATTAATGAATGTTTCTATCAACTGCAGTAACGGAAAGTGATGTTAATCACAGATTTAAATTAAAAATTACACATAACATACTTTTTAAAGTTTTTATTGAATGAAGTATTTAAACAATTTCATAAACAACTAAATCATAAAACTGTTCATGATGCTTCCAATTTTCTGTTCTTCCATTTTTCCACATAGAACTTGAATGTCTCCTATAAACAGAGTGGAATAACAAGTTCAACCATGTTTCAACTGAAAAGTTACTAATTCTGAACAAAGTCTTACGTCCTGACAAAATCTATTATTCTCTGTCATGCAAAACTAGATCTGTATTGAAGTCTGTATAATTAGGAAAAATACCAGAGAGAGTGAATAAAAGGAAAAGGAAAACCTTGCCAAAAATGCATAATGAAGCTTCTATTACTAAATGCAATAATATAATCAATTTCATTTTAAAAATGAAAATACTTTTTAACTTCAATCTGCAATTGTGTCAAAAAAATTGAAACGCTTTTAAAGACCAAGCTGCATTAGAGAAAAATTGAACAGGGAAATCAGAAAATGAATCATCCCAGTGACTTGGAAAAAACACTTATTTTCCCTAGCTACTTACAGGAAATAGACATTCTAGGTTTTAAATTTACAGTCCAAATACAAATTCAGATTATAAATTATGTCAAAGCTGCAGAAAAAAACCACCATAGCCACTGAAAGGCTAACCCGAATATTTTGTGCCAAAATTTTCTCCAATTCCTTACAAAATTAGGAAAGAGAATCACATTTATCATGAAGCAATATAGAGAAACAGTATATAGCCAGTCTTTACAGAATTATACAAGAACATTTTTTCAGAATATAAAAAGTGGTGAGAAAATAGCAATAAAAAGTTTGCTTAGAGAATGGAAAATACGATGTCTTCAAATTTTGCTTTGCAAAAATGGTACCAGTAGACTGTTAGTCAGAAGAATGATGCAAAACTAATTGCAGTCTTGACAGATTTAATATCATGCTGCTTCTCAGCCTCAAGTAACATATATTTGCACAGTTGCATACGTATGTTGGCAAGGCAGCTGGAAGGAAACCTGCAATAGAAAACTAATTCCTACAGTTCTAAACTAGTGCAGCAACTTATACTAGACACAAAACACTAATTAATGAAAATTAGAAGCCATTAATTGTTACTGAAGCACACATTCTATAAGCCTTTTCAAGTCCAATTGCTCTGAAAAATGCCCCAAGGAGATTTGATAAAGGTACATCTGTAGATGAGTGCCTGATAAGAATGAGGTAGTTGAAATATAGTAAGCCCCAAGAGGTTTGATTTTCTCAAGTCAAATCCAATGCAAGATTACCATAGCTCCCACAACACCAAGATTTCATACATTACCTCCTTTGAGAAGTCTCTGCAGAGACCTGGTCCCTATGTCATTATTCATGCAATTTGTTTTATTAACATTGAACATACATAACTCTGCAGATCTATTTCTTAATCAGGAAATACTCACAGGGGGTTCAGTGAAAGGGACAGGCTCTCCTACTTTCTTCAGAAAAGTTGCTAAAGATTTCAAAGAGATCTCGTGCAGCTCTATATTCTTCGCTTTTGTTTTCTCATATGTAGCCTTTACAGAAGCAACATCCCCATCCAATTCTGAGGGAAAAAATAAAACCCGAAAGATCTCAGTGGTTACTTGTTTCTCTTTCCACCTGTTCTCAGTCATGTTTAACCATCGACTTCTCTGCTGCTCAGACATTTGCTTGAGAAGCACTGGGATGAAAGTGAAGTGACCCCTGACAGTTTCACTGCTGTCCCCGGGGTCCTAGAAGCAGTACAACAGTTCCTAGCACCTTGTGAACATCAAGGAAGCCATCATGTCCAGTTAAATTCATTCTGTTGCTCGGGAGAACACAAGCACCTGCAGTATGGGAGCTGCCTCAGGTTTTACTTGTTCACATTTGGAAACATCATCTTCGCAACCATAGGAGCTATAAAAACAATGCCTCATAAAGAACAAAAAAAGCATTGCACAGAAATGGATAGCCTGTGTCCCTTTCTCAGGAGAAAAAGCTTCCCACTCACATCTGGCAAGTGGCTGAGCTCCTTTTTCAATGTGGGAGGCTACTGCAAAAACTGCATGAAATGACAGCTTAATGAAAGCATAGAAATCGTTAACTTTCTACAACTTTAAAATAGATTTATTGTATGGGAAACACCAACAAAAAGAGCTAATACTTAGATTGCATTTAATGGACCACACAATTGTAATTTTACATATTTCTTTTTTCTAAAAGCTATACAGCAAAGGATTATGCATCTCAACAGACTGAAGGAAAGCTAGCCCTGGCAGTGGATCACATCTCAGGACAAGGAAAGGGGCAAAGGTCCTTTTTATTTGTTCCATCCTGGATGCGTGACAGAGGATGAAACTACTTTCAGCTGTGACCTATGTTCTACTGTATCTTTGCTAAACACAAACAATCATAATTTTATTTGCCCATTTATTTTAATAATTAGAAAGCGTAACCAATTGTGGTAATAACAATACTCTGCCATGTTTCAGAGCCTTTTCTAACTAATTAAAAATAACAATGGCCTGAAAGAAGAATCATTTGTTCTCTCGAAAATTATGCTACTACTAGGTTGGCTTTGGCCCAGAACAAAAAATTATATTTGAAAGCTTACTAACTTAAAAAAAAATTTTAAAAAATCTGTGATTTAAAAGATCTCATTTCTACCCCTCATGGCTGCAGCACAATCTACACACAGCCTTCTCATTTTCAGTTGTGCTAAATATTTTGCTGATCACTCCTTTACCAGTCAAATGATCAGTGTCTCATACAGGTGAGATGATAGCACAGAATAACCTGGGAACAGCTTTTAAAACTCTTCATGCTGCTACTGAATGTCTCCTCTAGAACCTGCTAGGAGCCAAGGACACCTGCCTGAAGAGAGTACAGCAAGCATCTGTTCATACACAGTGTGGCTTCACACACTCAGTACACTCTAACCACTGTTTTAGGTACAGGAGGGCAAGTGATTGATTCTGTGCAATCTCTTTATGAAGCTGCTATACTATGATGTAGTTAGGAAGGATAGTGAAAAACTTACTAGGTTCACTTACAGAATTTTTACTGGTAAAAATTTACTGGTAGAGGCAAAAGCAGCACAGGACTAACGACAGCAAAAGGTAGCAAGTACAGTGCTGGTGACGACAAAAGGGCAACTTTTTGTTTTATAAAAACATGTTAGAAAACTTACCTTCTGTGAACCTGAAGCTATCTGTTACAGGGCTAAATGATTTTGGTAGTGATTGCCCTTTGGAATGTTACTAAACAAGCAAATTTTCTAAGTTAGATAACACATCATGGGACTTCACCAACTTGATTTAAGTAAGTAAGTTTCTATTCATTTAACACCATACCTTGGATTGGTGTTTGAAGTGTTTTACCTAATTATTCCTATTTATCTCCTCTGTGACAGACTGGAGCACAAGGGCTTCTGTCCTTGTACTTTTTTGCTTGTAACACATGTGAAAAGTATTTACTCCCTGTAATAAACCTGGAGCACAGTATCAGAGTACACAAGGCAAAGGACTCTACAGCACAGAGGTGCAAGCTTCCAACTAAGTGTTGCCATAGGAGCTGTACATCCTGGTTTGTCAAGAGTGAATCTTGCAAATAAATATAATTACACAAACAACTTGATTTTTTAGAGGTGCTCACCTCTGACTTCAACTATAAAGAGAACTGATGAGTACTTCAATGTAAATGCAAATGAAGGCATCTAGAATATTAAGTTTGGCTAAATTACAAGATGCATAAAGAATTTACACTAATAAGAATAAGATCCTTTTGTCTTACTGACAGAACTAATCACTTACGATTTTCAAACACACACACAAACAAACACACACATAGAACCAATATTACTGCAAGTTTTGGGGGAAAAAAGCTTGATTCATTTTAAAAGCCATTCATTCCTACAGTATTTTTCCCCATGGGTTAGGATGGATTCTTTCTTATTCCATGAAGCCCCTACTTTAGGTTCTAAGTAAAGGATGCACGGCTCCTGTCAGCTGGTTGCTCTTCCACCCTAACAGCTAGGACAGCATACAGACCCAAAAACAAGAAAAACCTCAGATAAACCCTGCACCTCTTCATGACTCGATCTGTAAAGCAAGGGCTTGCATGACCTTTCAGAATGTCTCAAGAGTTCTTACTGAAACGCCCTCCCAAGGAAAGTCACTCACCGTAACACCTCAAAAGGAACCGGTACGCCGCTGCTGGATCGAGATGCTCAGGAATCAGTTCCAGAAGTGTCTCGATCCTCTTTGCCTGTGAAATTCAATGCACAGACAGAAAGAGCATTAACTTGAAACCTTAAAGACCTAAATAAAGCTGCCAAAGTTAAAACAGTGACTGCACATTTTTTAAGTGAACTGTACTGGTAACAAGGAATGGACTGTGTGACTCAAGGTAGATATAATAATTTCCTTCCCAAAATTTCTGCTACATATATATATATATATATATATATATATATATATATATGCAGACATAAAATTGTAAAAGAAATGAAGCACAAAATGCAATTAATGTAATAAAGGTCTAAAATCCATACTCAAGAATCCTAAACACTAGTGTGTCATTTTTTTTTCAGGTAGGTAATTAATGTAATAATGAGACTATGGCAGGATTTCAACCAATTTAGGAAAACTGCAAAACACTCAGCATCCTTCAATGACCTAGAGGTCAATGGTAGCTATGATCAATGGTTAAAAGGAGTCAGATCACTAACTAATGTGCTTGAATTTGGAACCTCCTTCCCTCAGCCTCTGACTCCAGTTTCAAATATTCTCAGGTTTTAAATTAAAAACAGCTTATAGAAATTAGTAACATCTTTATCACACACTACCAACTTCGATGTGTTTGTAAAATTTCAGCTAGATGAGCTGGGAAACTTCAACGCTCCTTCTTCTACACACCAAACAATAGTGTTTATCACATCGCATTTATCGTCATCACTTCAACAGAAAAACTTCAAATCTATTAGTATTTAACGGCAATTTCCACAAAACATAATGTTCATTCGCCTCATTTGAAAAGTATTTACTATAGTTTGTGTGCTAGATGTCTCCTGATGCTGCTCCTCTGTAAGAGAGGAATCCACGTGGTTTTGCCTGGGTGTGTATTTCAGGATCTTTTTGGTTGTTGTTGTTCAGTGTTGGGTTTGAGGGTTGGGGGATAGGGGGTGTTTGAGTTTTTAGTGTGTGCTAAGGCTTTTTTGTTAGGGGTGGGGGTTTTTTTTGTTGGTTTTTGGATTTATGTTTTATTTGTTTTGGGGTTTTTTGTTTACTTTGAGGGGGCCATATGGGGAGGGAAGGATAGAAGTAGAGCAAGCACATAAATAAGAGCATTTCAAATTACAGGGAATGAGCACAAAGCCACGAACATAAACAGATGCTCCAACAGGATACATGCCCAAACCACCATAACAAGTAATATGAAAAGTGTCTTTTAATGTAAACACAGAGGCATTTTATCATTAGAGAGAGGCTGAGGTTTTTTCTTGCATTTGTATTCATACAATGTAGCCAATAAAATAAGGACTGTGATACTGAACTGGATAATGCAGTAAAACATTTTAAGCACAATGTTTGCAGGATATACAGTGTAACATCAAAAGCACAGGAAATAACTGAAACAATAGAAAAATATCAAGTACACCCTCCTTTCCATCATGCTCCATAATGCAAACTGTTCTTTCAATACAACCAGCTCTGCAAATTAACCTCCCCCTCCCCAAAAAATCCAGTAAAGCTGTCAACTGTGAAGTTCAAAACATGTTAACAGAGGTTGATGAAATAGTACTTTGCTACATATAGAATTGTATACATGAAAAAAACATGATACCTGTCCAGGTTTAGATGCTGCTCTAGCCATAAAACGCCCCAAAGTTCTCTTCTCCTGAGCTATTGCATCCCACCTCTGAAGACAAAGAAATCATTTATGTAGCAGACATGAGCAGGTTACTGACAAACAAAATGATTAAGGTGAACATTTCCAATTACGGATGATTAAAACAACATACTAATATATTACCTATTTATAAGGTAAATAATTGACTATTAGTTTGGAAAAAAAAAACTAAAAAACAACCACAAACCGAGTTTATTTCATGCACTTCTTTGATAAACATTTTTAAAATGGTAGGTATGAAGTTTGTTTAAAACAATAGGGGAAAGAATTAAACTAATACTTCAATATACCACAAAAATGAGGTTTAGGACTGCAAAAGAATGAAAAAGAGAAACACTATTCCTCTCCAATTATACTGCCAAGCATTCACAAGTGAGCTAGGGATCATAAGGTTAATTATACATTTAATAAGGTGTCAGGGAGATAACTGCTCGTTTCTTTATAAAAATTAAAATGTACAAAGCAAGTTCTCTTTAAAGTATAATTACCTACACTTATGCATACAAAGGACTGATTTCAATCTCTCTATTTTATAAAAGGCTTTAACTGCAATAGACAGTGTTTGAGAGAGAGAAGTTGAACTTAGAAAAGTTTGAGACAGACCAGATAAAAATCAAAAATCTGTCTTACTTTAGAAACAAGGACAAAATAAAATATACAAGACAATATTTAATGTATGTTCCTCAAAGATGTCAGTCTTAAAACTCTTAACAATGCACAGTGTGGTTTTTTAATCAGCTGCAGGATATCAGTACCAAAATGCACAGGAAAAAGAGAATATTGTGCATATGAAAACACATACCATGGATTTCCTACAATCAATTAGTACTGTAGACATATGCAAACAAGAAGTTCTGGGTTACGCCATGATGAGTATTCTGTATAAATAATATGGTTTACAAGCTTTTTAAGGTCCACATGAGAAGGAGTGAAGGTTGGTTCCTTCAGGCAAACAGACTAAAAGTGGCTCTGTGCTGCTAAATAGGGGCAAAACACTGATGAGAGAAACTTGAAATATTTTATTGCCAACTCTACTCTACCCATTCTCACCTGCTCTAAGAACTCTGAGAGGAAAGAGTCTAGTTGGAGATATGCTATCCACAGCTCCCTTTCATGCTGAAGTATCAAATCACTTCTGACTCTCATCAGTAAATGCATTCTCCATCCAGACAGTACAAAAGATACTGCTGCTGTTTCATAAACTTTTAAGTAGAGGCATTTCTGAAAGCAAGGATTCTCCATGTATATACTAATATTTCAGATTACAAGCAAAATAGTTAATTTAAATTGTTGTTTACTTCCCAAAAAATAACATTGGAGAGTGATTATTCCTGTCCTGTAGTTAGCGATTAGTGGAACACGTAATCCACGTAGCAGTCACAAATGTTCAACACAGCTCAAAGTTTGTCCTGAGCCACAAAACCCCCAAATTTTCCTCATATACATGGAAGTTCCAACTCCAGCTTACCTGTAAATATCCACTTATAATGAGGTATTTTTAAACTGTCCCTTAAGATACAGTGTATACAATGTTATTTCAAGTATGCTGTAGAGCCATGCATTTAATTCTAATAGTTGGATGCTGTTGTAACAAGTTTCAGTAATATATGAATGGATATTATTCCATGTATTGGAAAATTTTAAGAACACGATGATTCTACTTAAAAATGAAAAAACCCTTAGCTTCACAAAAGTGAAAAACTGTACCCAATTTTCATTTACTCATTCCATTTTAATCAAAGAGCAATCAACAAATCAGGAAGAGTAAAATAACTTGAGAATTTTTTTGCATTTTGATATTCCAAGCTCTATAGAAAGAGGGTTTTATGGTAAATTTGTAGTCTCCTTTTAATTTAATATTCAGATGACCAGTTAGGCAAAGCACTACACAAAGGGAATTACAAATAATACACCTCACGCTGAAGTGAAAGTAACTGAACACCTTCATTGGTATTGTCTTGGAATATCATAAAATATCCAATGGCTGAAGCAGAGCTTTTTCTTTAACAGTTTAAAATACTTAGGAACTGGTAAACGAGTAGCATGCACTATCAGGAGATGATAAGAGGCCTTGATTTGAGGCAGGAGCCTATGCACACATCAGCCTGACTGCTGGACTGTCACCTGCTTGGATGAGCCCCCTGACAGATCCTGTTCCCAGCACTCACAGCTCATCCCACGTCTTGCTTGGCTTTTCTTTAGCTCTGCACAAATGGCACCAATGCAGCTCTCTCAGTTCCTAGCTCAGCTGAGACTGTGACCCAGAGACCAACATTTGGGTTTTAATAAGTCTGCGACACTCAAATGAATACAAAGTAAATTCAGTTCTTAATAAACCTTAAATACAATATCTACAATATAATTGCAACTAAGTGAAGTCCATGACAAGCAATCACTGCCTGCTTCTGCTCTGCAAACTGTACAGCTGTAAGATATGATGTTTGCAGCACTTAGGAAATTAGGTGAGAAGTTGCAAGGAAATGGTTTGCAAGAAACAACTGACATCCAGGAGAGAACTTAGAGAAAAATATTTGCAATACACAAATACTTCCTTTATTTTCTTCAGGTTATCGGAATATAAAAAACCCCCTGACCCTGGCAGGCACTACTGCTCTCAGTACTGGAGCACAAGCTCATGGCTTAATCTAAGCTGTGTGCTGCTTCTCACACTGTATTTCAGATGCATCCCAGTACCAGGCTGTGCTACACAACACCTCTTTTTGACAGTTTCTCAGTTAACCTTTGAAGAGCTCTGAGCATTTCTGTACCTCTTGTTGTGTCATTACCTGTATCAACGATCTGGCATCATCCACTCTGTTTTCAGTGACATACTGAAGGAAAAGATCTGTGACAGGTCTGTAAATTCCAAACTGACTGGCCAGTCGTTCTGCCATCGCACCAACTGCAATATGATGGGTACAGAAGGAAAATCTGTGATTGAAAAGCCACTTTTGCAAACTGCGCAGGCATGATTTATGCTGACTGAGCAGATTTTATGTGTAACAGCTCTTTCATAACACCTCTGTCGAGTCAGAATATTTAAATATCATTGCAATTAACTTACGTTTTTCCACAGCTGGTTCTAATCCTTCCTCAGACACCTTTCTTAACAAATAGGAAATACTTCTGACAGCTCCATCAGCATTCTGTGCACCAGAGATAAGCAGAGGCTCAAGGTATTTCACAGCAGCATCAAGGTCATTGCTAGGAAAAGAGATTGAACTGGCTCAGTTTCTGAAATCAAGATTTCTAAACCTAAAGAAGCAATACATTAAAGTTTTTGTTTTCTACATCAAGCTTGTATTTACCAGGAATAGAGGATGAAAAAAATATTGACAAAAAAATTTACTTTGTTCAGATATTGTAAAAGTGAAGCAATTCATGACTGAATGAATAAATCAATTAAAAATTAATTTTTAAAGGCTTTTGACCTGTACAAAGTTTAGGCATTTTGGACACACTTTCTTCCTCATTAAGAAAGAAGAGTTCCGCTTACTGCTTTAGGAAAATGTGCCCTGCAAATCTAGAAGGCAAAATCTAAACATTAACAGAGGGTATCTGAATAATGAATGCACACAATTTAAGTATTTTTATGCAATGCAATTAATTATTTACCTGATTTTTCCCACGCCTGCTTTTTTGGATGCAAAAGACAATACTAAATGTCATTTGGTCATTACATCTAAATGCTTTTAATCCTAAGGCTTAAATATAGAAAATGCTAATAAAATAATGCAGGAAGTATTCACCAAAGCGTAAACTCTACTTCCAGCATTCTAAAAAGTTCAAATGACAACATCTCTTACCAGTCCACTCTAAAAACTACTTTAATTGAAAAAGAAAATTGAGCACAATGAATGCTTTTAGGTGAAGCAGAAATACAGCACATGTGAAAGCTATGAAAAATGCTTTGAAAACTGCATCACTAACATGGATCTGCCAATAAATGAACACGAACTGGAAATATCTGTAAAAATCTGTTTTTCAGAGTTATCAAGGTACAGATTGCAAGGCATTTAAGAATATATAGGGTGCATATTATTTACACTACTAAGTCTTTTCATACATCAAGTTAGTTTTGGTATGCGAAAAGTTGATGCTCTACCTGCATACAAAGATTTCTTTATTTATTCCTGTCACCAATCTCCATCTTAAGAACACAGCCTGACTTTGCAACACTTTCATGACTTTCAAGGAAATATAGGAAAATATGCAGCTTATAGGACAAATAATGAAGTGTCTCTCCCACCTGAAGCGTTTCATTTACGTACAAGTCCATGCACTAGAACTGTGTGCCAAGGACCACTGGGATCTGCTTCCTGTGGCCTGGCATGCCTGAGGCAATCAGGAATCTGTTATGCACTACCCAAGTCTACAGCTTTCCTGCCAAGTCAGGCACAGGAGGTCCACCTGACAAAACTAGTTTGAAATAAAGGAACACAATAGGTAGGATTCCTGAAGATTGGTTCCTGCAAAGTAGATTTGAGAGGCTGACAATGCCCTTTCTCCTCCAAGTGCTTCCCCATGCAGTTTTACATAAACCAGCACAGTATCGACACATCAACTAAACCAGAAATGCAAGGCAGAGCACAATACTGAATTAAACAGTTGAATCAAAGGCAACCTGAAAAGTGTGGGGATAATTATGATCACTAAACTGTGGCCTAAAGCATCAGCCAAGCTTTTATAATTTTTACCAAAAAAAACCCACAGAAAGACCCCACTCCACAGATACACATCGGGCTTTCACATTTTGAAGGTAAAGACAGTAATATTTCAAGAATATTTTGTCATTTCAAGTACTGGAACAGGCAGTAGATTTTTGTTAACGAACAATATATATATATATTATATATATATATGCATGCATAATCTCTGGGTGCTAAGTTTGATGAAGTAATTCCATTTTACCTTCAGATTTCATAGAGCTGTTGATGTAACACCAAGGAAACACTTTACATGCACATTAGAACAAAGGCATCAAAAGCTAAATTACAGCACCAAACCAGACCTTATATTTCTCCAAATGCTTCACACTTATTATCCCTGTATTTCACTAAATTATTTCCAACCCCAAATGTGTTTGGGAGACAATACCAGAACAGACCACACACCATACTCAACTACAATTTTAACATCTTGGACACTGTAAAAATGGAAACATAATGAAATAGATAATGCAAGAAATTTCCCACTACTCTGCAGAAAATAATTAAATACATAGTCCTAGAAATACTTACCTTTTAGTATGAGCCAATGCAATAGCATTAGGTATTAGTGAGGCAGATAAACCAAGTGATTTTGTGACATCTCCCAGGATGCTTCCAAGTACTTCCAGGTTCTTTATATCTCCTTTTTCTGCCAGGGCCTGAATGAGAGCAGTAACTGCTGGTCTAGTGGGCAACACACCACTGTCAAGCGTTCCTTTTAAAACAGCCAAGGCATCTAACAATGGTAAAGAAATAAGGCAAACAGAAATCAGACTTTAGCTCAGAAAGCAACCATGCTGTTGGCATCATTAATCCCACCCTTTTAAAAATATGTACAGAAAAAAAATTCTTTAAGCCCTGCAATCACTATAGTGAATTCTAACTTGAATACATATACACAAATAAAAACTTCCAACAATAATTTAGGTTGAAAGGCTGCAATATGTCATAATAAGAAGTATTAAGCTACTTTCAACATTGAAATAATTTTTGTAACCAGCTCAAGAAAAGAAGCTGTGTCACAAATATCCTCTCTTATGACTTTAAAGTCCCAACTCTTTTGTTCTCCAAACTGCAATCAATTTCCTTTACTAAAAACCAAAAGTGTTGTATATTTAAGAATAAATGTAGTTTAAAAATGTAGTTCATTATTGAAACTGCTGAAGTATAATACTGAGATTTCTCCTTTTAAGTGTGCACCAAAACTTTGTTTCCCAAAATTTAATTTTTAAATAGAAGTATGGGACACAAGTTTCCTTACAAGAACAAAAACTGAGAACTCAACACTTACCTCAAAAACTCCTAAGATTATAGCAATTAGGTATGTTAAAAACACACAAGGTCAATCTCCTGTCCATCTGCCACAAATTCCCCAAACCCACAGCAGATGAAGTCACCCTGGTTTCTCCAAGCAGAATTCTTGTCAATTTACATTATCCATGAGCAAACACACGCAGAAAGACATGCCCCTCTGGTAAAAATCTCTTACTCCTTACCAGCAGAGGCAGGATTAATCACAGATGATAATTATAATACCAAGGGATAACACTTCTAGCATAATATACACCCACATGAACTCCACAGCACTGCCATTCCAATTCAATATACAGGTACTGCAGAAACCAAGTATTACCCTTTACATGACAGGAAGAAAAAACATCCTGTATGCCCAGCCTTCCTTCACAGGAGATTTTCTTTCTGCCCCATGTTCTTCCTTTTAGGGAAAAAAAGGAGCAGTATATGGGGGGCAAGATTCACAACATTTAAAAAGCAATCTCAGAACAGATGCCAAGTTCAAATTCTCTCCTGACTGCAGGTATGGACCTCCCTCTAGCAGGCAGCACAACCAGCCTTCTCAAGAACGAGGACAGAGAAAGATTGGAAAGCTGCACATGTGCAGCACTGCTGCAAGAAACTGGGTACTCGCAGCATAGTGGATAACTCTGCAGGTAACTCCATGCTTGTGAAAACCAAACATTTGTCTTTCAAAATGCTTTCCTATAAATTCTGCAAATTTCCTACCATGAAACCCACTCTTGAAAGCAGCTTGGGTTTTACGAAGTTCTTGCTAGAAGGTATCAGAGCTCTTAGGACTATACTTAGGGGCCTCCATAAAACCTTTTAACCATACCACGTTACACAGTAAAGAATGTTGATGAACTAAATGAGGTATGTAAGTGGTAAAGCAAGCAGGTTTTACACAAGTGAAAGCCATCACAGGATGTAGGTCAAATGGAGCTCACCAACAAGAGACTACAAAAGCACCAAGCCCAAAAATGTTTTGGGTAATCTATGAGCCTTAGAAAATGACCACTATGGCTGAAATATTTAGTAGTTTGTATTTTCAAGGCTTCACTTAGACAAAGACAAGTAGTATCTTTCAAATTAAAACAGAAACAAGGCTCAAGTGTGATTATTCAATGAGATTGTCAGAGTAAAGCTTTTTCAATGCTCAAGATGAAAGAAAATATAATTTTGCAAAGTAATATAATTCCACAGACTTCTTGAGAAACTCCGCATTGTGGAAAAAGAAGATTTTTAGAGTAGAGCAAGGAAGAGGGCTGATGTGGCAGAGAATTTAGTATGCTGGCTAAAACCTCATATAGTTTGTGCAACAGACTGGCAGAATATAGACACAGCACTGATGTTAAAAGAAGGGAAGAATTTTAGTGTGCAGTATTCAGGAAGAACTGGTAAAACTTCATGGCATATTGGAGAAGAAAACAGAGAAGGTTTATTAGAATAAAATCAGACAGGGAAGTCAGGTGAAGGCCTTGAAAGCAGCAAAGAAAGATCTGCAAATAGCAAAAGGAGCAATGGCATCACCACAAACACTTCAGTGGATGACACCTGGCAATGGTGTTAAACTGGAGACTGAATGAGGAAGGCATTGGAAAGAAGACAAGTTTATCAGCCACAGGAAAGAAGGAGCACAAGTGAGAAGATGTGTCTAAATGCTTATCTGGAGTATTTTAATGTAGCTGATGTTACATGAGTATGGGTAATTAGCACAGCTCTGCATAATGGAATGAAATAAAATGAAAGGATGGCACCATCAAAAATGGGTTTTCTGGTAGGCCTTGTAAACCCAACTCAAATAATACATTTAATTTGTACATAGTTGCTTTAAAGCTTAAACATACTGACAGAAATACGTATCAATATTGTACTTAGACTTGCATGGGGATAAAAGACATTGCCCTGCATGTAAAACCACCTGCATGCAGAGCCCTCCTCTTGTACAAGAGCTCTACAGCACAACTAAATAAGTTAGTTAAGTAAGTCCATAACACTGTGGAACTGATCTCTAGGCTGCAAAGCAACCAATGCTGAGAACTAAAATAAAACAACCATAAACTTCATGCCCCATCTTGTTGGGTACCCTTACGTACTCTTCAGCCACCATTTTTTTCACTATCATCATTGTTACATTAAAAAGAAAACCAAACAGAATATTTTGTTACCGTTGGTATTAAGAACTATTAAAAAGTATTTGATTAAGTTTTTAAATCAATATTATAATCATTTAGTTCACAATCATGCACATTTAACAGTCAATTTAACTCATCTGGTATCTCACACAACCAACACAATATGCAAGAAACAACTGCTGGGAATTGTTTCAGATGCTCTAAAGTATGTTAATTTCCAAAGCAAAATGACTTGTGCTGTGAATTTTAACGCACTTGAAAGCCTGTACTTTCTCTCGTTCTGGAGCACAAATTTTGCATGTCTGAAGAGCTGTGATTCATCTTAAGAAAACCCATCTTGTGTTAAATGGAATGGAAACTGGACTAAGTGGTCAAATGACAAGTACATTCATATTCAAGCTGTATTATAAATGCATGTACAGTAATTTACGTCTCTCAGCTACCACAAAAGGCTCTTGATAAGCAGGTAATTTGCTAAATGGACTCCTTTATCCAAGTATTCGAAGGGCGTTACAAGAAAAATCTGCAGAGGCATTAATGTGACGTAAAGGTCAAGCATTGTGACATACCTTTCAAATAATCCCGCCTAACTTGCGATATGATGAGGAGGCTGCTGGCAGCACTGTTCAGTGTGAAGCCCTTGATGTGGGTCTCAGCACTAAAAGAAGCAGACATTTAGAAAGGAATTACTGACATGCTTCTGATACGATAATAAATGGTTGAGCACCAAGGTGAAATTATAAAAACTACTGTTCGTATGTTAAAAATATTGCTGCAAAATATCGACCTGGAGACAGCTTTTGTGTTATCCTGTCAATGGTTATAGAAGGATAATTTTTTTTGCATTCTGACAGATGACAAAGTTGGAAGTGAGCAACAAAAGAAACAAAGTACAAGATTTTTTTTAAACAATCGGTTCAGATTCTTGAATGCTGACATATTAGATGACTAAAATAACTGCATGCCCTGCATTGTTCTGTTGTATCCTAAGCTGGATACTTTTTCTTCTTTTTTCAATAGTCACCATAATTATAAAATATAAAACTATTCTTTCAGCAATAAAAATGAAACATTTATTTTCAGCACTGTATATTTTAAACATAAACTAAAGCATATTATGAACTAACACCATATCATTTGGTTGATTAATTTTCAAATTTCTGTCATCTAGATGCATACAGGTTTTAAAGTGAACATCCTACATTTGCTGCCTTAGCCACATTAAAATTGTATTTTGCTTATCAATTCCTTATCTCCTGTAATACAAAACTTCATGTATGTACAGCAAAGACAGTCTTTACTTTAGTAACCCTGCTAAAGCTTTTCTAACACTCTGGAAATTAGTCAAGAGAGACTAACCAGCAATCACATAGGTCTTATACTACAAAATGTTCCTGCTCCTAAATGACATGTAGCCAAGCCCCATTTTTAATATATAAGGATAACTTTACAAATGTTCATTTCTAGATTACAAAATCTCTACAGAGCAAAGGGGGGCAATGCCATTTACCATATCAGCAATCAAGATAAACCTCACTGATCATCTTGTGGCAAACAACTGAGCAGCCTACCTACTTGAACTTAGGGGCTGAGCGGATTGGGAGGTAAGCAGGGTCATTGCTAAATTGTTCTCCTCAATCCCAAGAAAATCCTTCACATTGCACACAATATGACTATCCTCTCAGTCACTTTCAGCCTCCCAGGCTCACAAATGCAGTCACTGGACTCGGGATTTTCTTACTCTCCCAACCAATCCCCTTAATCCCTGCCTAAGCACCCACTGCTCAGTTCCGCCTTTTTTTTCCCCCCTTTGTCCCATCTGTCAAAGCCCTTAAGTCAACAATTCATGCATGAGACTGTAAATTACATTTAACAAAGGATTTACTTTCTCCAATCTTCCAATCTTTAGTGTGATTAAATAGATGTTAGCTACTATTACAGAACTAATCCATCATTCCAATACTCCTAAATTTCTATTTAAAACTTCTTGGACTAAATGCACTAAATATTCCTCAAAACAGTTCCAGAATGTGAAAGCAACTACACTTGGGTTGACCAACAGATCAGTAATCTTCTGGGTTGTCTGGTGTTTGTTTTTCTCAAATGCACTGTAGGAATGCTATTTACTTCTCCCACATTGCTTTCTCTTGGAAGTTTCTCAGTTCTGGTAACGGGAGACGTTTTGAAGTTATTGGACGTTTCTAAATTTTAAAAAAAGTAGTTTTTTTGTTGCCTACGCTAATATGCACAGTAAGACTCTCTACATATTATTTACCTTTCAAATTTGGCTTCAAACAGTAAAAAGAGTAATACATATCTAAATGAAGGGAGCTTTCCTGTATTTTATGAAAATAATAGGAGCTGCACAAGTTTCACGCCACTACACACATTTAGGCTTTGTAGGAGTTATCTCTTTTTAGCATGAGGCTGGAAAAGTTGTGAAGCATCCAGAAACGTGTGTGAAACACACAGCTTTGCTATTCCTCAATCGTAGGAACACACACAATCACTTTTTCTATTTCAGTGAATTACCTAGAACTTACAGGCTTTTAAAAATGCTTAATATAACCATCATTTTGTTGCTAGAAAAAAAAGACACACAGATATGCCATGAACACAACAAATATGAAGTATTTTCTGTCTTGATGCAACAGTGAGCTGTTACAAGCTTCTCGGAGTGTCACTATTTGGCATTTCTATGCTGCGAGATGGAGTAGGAGAGTTGTGAAAAGCACAGGAGTTACAGTCATGGTTGTAACCAAGAAGTTAACCAGTAACCAAGAAGAAAACCTCTTATAAAATCCTAAGAATTTACTTGTAAATATCTCAAACTTCAGAGGCTTAATGTACTTCCGACCTTTTCAGTTTTTCAAATTAATTTTCTTCCTGCATTTTGAATTTACATACTACAACACTTATCTAAAGTGACCATTCTGAATCCCTGAAATACTAGGAACAAGCCACCACCTTTTTTCTTCTCTTCCAATCTGCAAATTACTGCTGGTAATATGCACTACTTTGTGCATCTTCCTTACAACTGTGTTTGAGCTGTAGAACCAGGAAGAAGTCAGGTTTCAAGCTTCTTCCCTGAAGAACCTTTCAATACATCTTTAGATAATTGCGTATCTTCTGTGAAACAAACTACCTAAATTTTATCAGTGTTCTCTGTACTCCCTAACACATCTTTTATTTGCAAAGATTTATCAGTTACTTGCATTACAGGGAGATCAATTTGATAAACTGATTTAGTTTTCCCTTGATATAAGCTATATACCCTGCAAGCACAAACATTACTTATTATAAAGCCCAGTTGCTGAGAGCTATTTGAAAAAGCACTATTTGTTCTTCTGAATGCAGAACTCAAACACTTTTTCAATGAAAGACATTTCATTGAAACACTTTTAAAGAAAACATTACAATAATCAGTATCACCCCAAATTAGACTGTTCCTGGACATCAGAAACTAAGTTGGCTCTAAAAATTATTAGCTTTTTTTACAGTACTCTATGCATTAGGTAATTTACCTACAGCCACTTTAAAATTCACTGTATTCATTCAGCGAGCACATTTGATGACAACCACTGGTCTCGTTTTAGTTGAAGAAACTGAAAGATTTAAAATCCTTATACTTAAATTCTTGTTCTTCTTAACTCTCCATTGACAAGTCACAACGCTTTAGAGCCTATAACCTGATCAGAACACGTTACAGGCAATAATTAAAGCAAGTGTCATACCATACAACTCACTAAAGGTTAAGTCAATTCCTTTCCTTCTAATAATACATGACAGCAGGTTGGATTTATTTCAGAAGTGTAAGATTTGGATCTAAGGTTTATGGTCATCTCCTAGCCACTGGCATCACAGTCAAACGTACCACTTTGCATTTGGCAGGCAGCCAGCTGCCAGGGAGTGTGGGCAGGGTAAGACAGCAGCAGGGACAGGCATTCAGGGGAAGGCTCACGGGCAGCTAAGTGAAGGAATCTTGTCTGTTTGGATATTGCTCTAAAGAGGAAAAGGCAGACTGCCAGAAGGGTAGACTTTCAGCTCTGATGCCAAGTACATTTGTTCAGATTGTTATTTGAAATGAGTTATTAGCAATACACACTGTCACTCTAGTACCTTTTTAAAAATGTGGCATGTCGCCCTATGAAACGCTGGTATATTTCTTACCACAGCTCCTAATCACTAGTCATGACCTGTTTTCCCATTAGAAGATAAGGACTCACCTGAAAATGATCCAGAAATTATTTAACCCCTCTCTCTGAGCCAATAAAAATCCCCCAAACAAAGAAAAGCCTTACATGCGTTTCACATCAAGGGCTTCATCAAGACAGTTCTGTGCTAACAATGCTTTTATAAGGACTTCACAGCAACGATAATGAGACTCATCCTTCTCTGACATTCTCCTGAAAATATTGTAGGCCTCTAAAAAAGAGTAAGAAAGCCAAAAGGAAATGTCATATTGCAAGAATGTTGATCACAGAAAGAATTCACCTATTCTTTGAAAAAGGTCCATGTTAAATCTATTTATCCTTTGCTTACATCTTTAAGCCCGAAGCTGTGGATCACAGCTTGTTCAAAACTGCCCATGTACAACGATCAACACACACTTCCACAGGAGAAAAAGTTTGCTACTGCTCCTCCTTTATACGTGGCTGTTCCTTCAATACCAACACAGCTGGTTAGAAGGGGAAGACTCAGGATTTTTAAAGCAACACCTAATTCTGGGGTATGCAGTTACAGTGTCTGGTGCATGATCACAACAGCATTTAACAAATAATATAGGAGGCGATTCCAATATGGGGAGATCAAATTATTTGGCTACGACAAGATTTATACAAAACATACAATTTACAAATATACAGATATTTAACAAGTAAACTACACTGCATTTGTTTGACTGATTAACAGTTTTATTTCATGCATTCACAATAACTGTCAGTGTATGAAAAGATGTTACCAAAAAGGGGGAAAAAATGATAAGCACACTTTTCAGTCATTTATTTTTCTGAAACAAGATTATGCAGCTATAAACATGCAGCTAGAACTGCCATCCACGCTGTAACATATGCTAGAAAGCTGTGTTAAGAACCACAAATGATCTTTTACATCTAAACTGTGATTGCATGTTTCTTTTAATGACTCATGAAATAATCCCTTTGCTTATTCAAATCACAGCCACAATAACCTTTAAAACTTATCAGAAATAGTTGGACTATCACCACAAATTTCACAGCTAAGCATTAAGCTTTTTTCTTATACTTTGAAAGTAAAGATGAAGACAACTCATTTGAATCTTAATGTCATAAGAAGCATCACACTAATTGCACTAAGTACAGCGTGTTATGGAATTTTAATCAAAACTGTTGGTATGCCTTTCAGTTTGCATCTTAAACTTCTTCAGCCAAAAAGTATACACAAAAACCTCCTGAAATGTAGGCACAGAAATGGCTATGCATAAAATTTATTACTTACATCACACAACTCCTACACCAAGTTAATAATTAGAATTACCATGGCCATTCATAATCATTCATAATACTTACACCTTGAACCTATGTTAAATATACATGTATGAACAGAGATAAAGGATAACAGCATCTTAGTAAAAATTAAATTCACTTCTGTGTATTTGAGTTTCATGTATACAAGAGTCTGACATGAGAGTCTGACATTACAAGAGAGATTGGATCGTCAACCAAAAGAGCAATGAAACAACAGGATCACACAAGAAAGGTCCTGAAATCCTCCACCACTTTTACTTAGAGGTCTGAAGTTAGTTTGGTCTGCAGCAATGTGCTGAACTCTCTTGCCTGCTCAGATGCTGATCACCAGCATTCATAGTGTTCAAGTTTAAATTCAGTGGCAAGACATTTATCCTTCCACTGTTCTAAAATCTGAGGTACCAGTACACTAGCAGCTACATTCAACAAGAACAATACACTTCTGACTGGCATCATCTGCTAAAAATGCAACTACTGATTTAGAAAAATGTAGCTGACTAGTGATAGGTTTGGTCTTTCTGCTCGTATATGCCCGTTTGAACTCTATTTTTTTAAAAAGGCAAAACTCCTTATGTTTAGAGACTCCTAAAAAAGCTCTGCTGTCTTCAGACTGAACTAAGATTTCACCCTGTGTTTAAATATTGCTTTCTTTAGTTGGATACAGAAATGGACCTTGCCCATAGTGATCAGGATGTCAAGCATTTGCTACCATCAATTATCACAGTCCATAAAATGTAAGATCTCCTTCTACAAGGAAATGTATTTAATTTTTAATTTTTTTTTGTAATGACTAGTTCAACGAAGAATTAAAAATCTTTGTATCAGTTTTGTTGTGTATGTCACTCCTAACCTTGGAATGCTTATCCTATTCAGATTATTTTCTTAACTTCATCTTGCATCTCTGCAAGTAGCATGTTTGAAGTATACCTAGATCAGTCTTGAATTGAGACATATGCCTGATCAGGTATTATCAGCTTATTACTTCTTCAGATGGCATCTAAAATTATTAAAATGTATTAGCATTCAAAAGAGAAATTTCTTGGTTTCAAAATCATACTGTGTTATACCAGCTATTTCAAGTAGAAAGATTTGTTAGAAAAGTGACAACTTGCCAAGAAAGTCTCAGTTCTCAAGACAGTCAAATCTGTTTCAGCAATTGACTGTTTGGGATATGTGTTACATGATCCCCTAGAGTCAAGTTCTCACACTGAGGAATCAAGACAAAAATGAAAATATGACTTTGCATAAATCAAGCACTTTGGAGAATAGGTTATCAAAACGTGTCAGATTTGGTAAATTCATTGAATAGTTACATAACTAGATTGAGTTAATCTTTTTCCCATCAAAATGCTGCCCTGTTACATTCACACCAAAATTACATGATACTGTTATATAAAAAAAAGCAACAACTTAGTGTTTCTAGGGTTTTTTAAGTCCAAGAGAACAGATTCCCAGGAAGACAGGAACTGTTTTCCAACATAATCTTTTTTTCCCTTTCATTCCCAATAGCTCTAGAACATCTTCTCTCAAATACTACCCTTTAAATAAAAGAATATGCAGAAGTGATTTACTGCTCAGTTCAATACCCAAAGTCATGACAGAAGTTACATTTTATACTTTGGTTTTAAACTAGTCTCCCTGCCAAGTCTAAGGCATATTTAGTTTCCTCCTGCTCTCCACTTTATCATTTATGATACCAGAGGCATAGGACACTTTTGTGTGAAAATTTAATAAATTGCAATCTCTTGATTTCATCTGATTTTCAATCAAAATATTTCTGCATTTCTCATTTTCTTATGAGACCCAAAAGTTACCAGCATGAAGAATTTCCTGAAAACTATGTCTGCCATAATACACAATTCTTAACTTCATATACATAACATGATACTGCAGTATCCCAGTATGAAGAATGTCCAGACCCAACTTTGGACTCCTAATCTAAATAGACTGAATATTTAGACTGAATAACTCTAGATGGTAATTTCACTTACAATGTAAGTAAAATGTGTGAATGACTGATACATTCTTCTTTTAAAAACTCAGAGCTTAAAAATCTGTGTCCAAGCTGTAAAATACACTGATTACACTTAGAGAAGAAAATTACTAGGTGTCTTGCATTTATAAATCTTCCTCATTCAGCAAAATTAATTTTTAACTCTATTGAATTCTACTTTCTATACTGCTTTCAAGTGACGTACCTAGTTATTTATTATAGTATAAATGAAGAAAATAAGGATTTCCAGAATATTCAAATGCTCTGCACCTTGGCAAATACCAGAAATGAACTAATTTGCACCAAGGCTCTTCTCAGTGGTGCAGAGCAATAGGACAAGAGGCAGGGGGCAGAAAGTGACGCACAGGAAGTTCCACCTGAGCATTAGGAAGAAGTTCTTTACTGTGCTGGTGACTGAACACTGGAACAGATTGTCCAGAGATACTGTGGAGTCTCATCACTGGAGATATTCAAGGGTCCTGTTCCATGTGCTCAAGGATAAGACTGCCTGAGCAAAAAGGCTGGACCAGATGACTCACTGTGCTCCCTTCCAACCTGAGATGTTCTGGTATTCTGTGCTTTCTTCCCCATTTTGCGAGGTCCAGAAAAGCTATTTCTTCTTACGTCATCCAGCTTTGGGATGGGATGGGATGGATAGGAATGGATTTCCAATGATCAAACGTGGACTAAATCAAAGGAACTGTACATATTTCAACACTCTGCTCTTCTGTATACAAAGGCAAACATCCATGCATAAATTAATTCTGGTTTTAGCAGAGACTGGCAAGTTTGCACAGAAGAGCTCTGCAGTTAACTGAAACCTTAAAATTAATGTGGAAGGGGGAAAAACCCACAGTGGATTTCAGTTTACCTTTTGCTTTATTTTTCTGGCAAAGCATCTGTATCTTCATTTCTTCCCCAGTAGCAGCACTTCTGCTATCTTCAGGCCGAACCTTTAAAAGAAACAAACATTTAAATTACTGCAATGCTATGTGTTAATGTTTTTTAATACGAAGAAATGTAAGTGTTGTTAGCTAGGAAAGTTAAACTCCACTTACCTTAGGTACCTCAAATGGAACAGCCTGACCATTCTTCTCAAATATATCAGCAAGTAAAAATAGTGTTTTCTCACGAGGAACAATATTTTCTTCTTGAATTTTAGTCCAAATAGCTTCAGCCTTTCCCCAGTCCTTGCTGTTGTCTGAAACAAGATTAAAATCTTCAGATAAATGCACATTTAGAATATACATCCATATCTAAATGTATTCAAAATCGTGTCTTTGGAAAATAATTCATCAATTAATCATGTACTTCTGCTTCATATGATCACCAATTTGAAAAGTTTTAATACACAGAGGATGGCAGAAAAAACCCCAAGGATTATATGAATTTTCAGATAAATGAGAAATCAGCTCAGAAGTATTGCAGAAGTGATCATCGCAGCTCATCAGTTCTATCATTCTTGATTGTTAATTGAAATTTATATCTGCTTCACTGGACAGAAGTGCAAATAAACAGAAAGCTGGACTTCATAAGAAAAAACCACTTAACTACCATTTAACTACCTACAGCAGGGGCTTCCTGTTGCCTTTACACTTTCTACCTTTGCAGTCACCAGTTGTGAAGCATTTATGACTCTCAGACACTACTGATTTACACTCTGGTACAATGAGCTCTCTAAAGCAGAAACACCCTTCTCAATAAACTACCTTGGCATTTCATTCAAACCAGGTTTAGTTCTCCTACTATACATGCATCTCTTGTAAATTCTTCGCTGACTCTTCAAGGGTCAGTCTCTCCTGACAAGTGCACAGCAAAGGGCGAAAGGTGACGTTTGGAAGTTGCAGCAATGGAGTACCTGATAATGATCAAATCCTGCGACAGGTTGTTCAGAAAGGCTCTTTGATCTCCACTGTTGGAGGCACCCAAATCTTTACTAAACAAGGCCATGATGTGATCTGACTTTGGAGCTATCCTAGGACCAGGAAACAGCCTAGGCTTAAACTCCTGAGGTTTTCTTCAGTATAAATTATTCTGTGATTCTAAAAACCCAAATACCTTGTTTTCAACATTTTTGAGTACTGCTTGGACTAGATGGTAGGTTTTTTTTTTTAATATGCCTAAAATAGATCTGAAGTTATGGCTTTGGTACACAATGACAGTCCTACTGTACTTGTGCATGGGGCAGCTTTGATAGGTAATCTAAAATGGTTGAAAGCAGGATTATGCATAGCTTTTGTCTCTCATGGTGACAGAAACCCACAAATATTTTCCACTTCTTTGAATAGATGGAATTGGTTCTGTCTTCTGAAAGAAGACTGAAGATTTTGCATGACAGAATTTGATGAATTGTATCTTCTTAGATTCTCTTCCTAGCAGGCACACTGTCAGACTTAGTCACTGCCAGAGGTGAACAGGATGAGTGGAGAAACAGGAAGGTTCTCTCCCTGTTGAGACAAGATTGATTTTCAGGCCTACTTGATTTCTGATGGTGAACCAGTATGCATAAAGCCAGAATTAGGTAACGCTGTGGTTTTCTTCGAAGCTTTCCAAGGCTTCAGGAAATGAAAAGCAGCAAAGTTCTCACGGGGTCCCTGGTCACTTTTTTGTGCAAGTCCTCATGTCTTCTCCTGCTGCAGCTAAGTGCAGTGGGGAAGAGGCCTGCATCAGTGGTCCTACCCAACCGGAGATCTCTTGGAGAACAGCCTAAAATTACTTCAAGCTCAAAAGCAAGTTTTCCAGATACATCAAACTGCTGTAATGGCTCAATAATATACAGATGTATGTACATCCATTACAGAAGTACACAGAAATCCCTGTAATGCTTTATGTCCCAATTTACTGTTTAGTGCTCCACATGCAATAGTGCTCCATATCCAATCTTAACACAATACTTTTTTTCAGTACTTTAAATCTCCAAAATTTTAATCCTTTTTAATACAGTATAATACACTGAATAAGAAAACCAACATAGACTGGAAAACACAGAAAAGAGGAATGAAAACCATATAGATACATCCTACACTAAGTCTGTAGCACAAAAATGAACTTCCAGTTTTAAATGTTTCATGCCTATAAATGATGCAAAAGTTAGGATGTGGCTGGTGAAAAATAGGTAAGTTGAAAAAATATATGCACCTTTCAGAACCAGATCCAATTACAGGAGACCCCAGATTTTTATCAGTTATGAAGATAAAAGATGAGCACGTTTTCTTCTTTAAGCATATTGAAAGCCAAAACAGAGTTAACTTTCAAATTATAACACCAGACAATGGAAAACTTGTACTACATAATTCTATACTATATTACATACATACATACATACATACATATACACACACACACTATACTGTGTTCAGTTCTGCAGATGAAAAAAAACCCAAACCCTGACCTCTCCTCCCCCACAAGATGCCTCAGAAATGGTACCCGGACTAATTGTGTATCAAGACATGGCTTATCTTCAGGGTTATGTCCCATCTCCAGCCACAAAGGAGAACAGATTACAAACATGAAAAAGACCTCGAGCTCACTTACCATACAGCTGAAGCAGGTGGTAGTACATCTCATCTCTATCGCATTCAAACAGATTTTGAGTTAATTCTACCAACTGTTCCAAAGCTTCCAGCTTCAAAAAGAAGGAAGAACATAGTTATACTTCACCAAACAATTATGTTTCTATATATGTGCACATACATGCTGTGTGCATTCAGCTAAAATAATATTTCTGTTTAAGTATACACCAGCATTAAGTTCACCTCATCAGCCTGTCACCTGTCCTTTCACAAACATAAAAATCAAGCAAGAAAATACTTCAAAACAATTTTTCTTGGAACAAAATGACAGTTCCATAGAACACATCATACGAGTCACATACCTGTTTATTTAATATACACTTTTTTGCAAACCACTGCAATCTTCCAGGGTGTGCTCTCAAGCCAGGAGTCTGTAAAATATTTCCACAAGAAGAAATACATTACTGCACATAGACCATTCCACAGGAAAATAAACGTAACACAGGTATTCATAACAAAAGTTCATAGCTTTTGTTTGTTTTTTGAAATCCAAATGAAACTACAAGCTCACAAATAATTATGTTAGGTTGCATTTACGAGACATAAAAATTGCAGTCATCTTATTCAAGACATTTTCCTTTTTGGTTGAACGCTGCTGCGAGTTGATTTAAAATACACTTCAGATGAACTGAAATGTTAAATAACTTCTATCACCACATTAAAAGGGTATTACTGCTGTTACCTATACTAATCCTTTGTATCACTCATGGTAAAGAATTACACCAAATGTTTCCAAACTGTCTTCACAATGAAATATTTGTATTCAACACCACTGCAACTCAGCAGCTAGAAAACCATGCTTCTGAACTGCACCATGACCATGCGGTGATGCCAATATACTGTACAGATGCCAGGTATAGTAACTGTAAGGCAATTCCTACCCCAGAACAGAAGGCTCAAGATTTACTCTTAAGGCTAAGACACTTAAGGCTTACCCTTACGTGTGTGTACACAGAGGAACTGATGTGTAATTTGTCAGGATGCCACAGTTCTTTCTGTTACTTTCCCAGGTTGTGAACCTGCTTATTCACTCCTCTGTTGTTTCAAGCAGACTGCAGCTATATTATACACATGCTCAAAGAAAAGGTTTCAATCCTTGAAACTCTATCTGGTGTAGAAAACCACATTGTGCTTTCCCAGCACCATGCCATAATCAGAACAGCAGTTCCTCAACTAAATAAATTCTTTAATAAAGATAGGAAAAGTCAAATTTTTCAAAGAGACATGTCACATGTTCTACTACTCATGTCCAACATATCTAAGAAAGGTTACAGCAAAATGTGTGCAAAGCATCCATAATTTTTACCTCTTGGCCTTCCCTCCCACAGATACTTGGATCTACTTCCTTTATCCTATCTTGTTTTAGCACAAATACAATTTACAGAGTGGACTCTGCTTTTTATTTCAGGTATCCAGATTCGCATTCATATAGCTTGAAGTAATTCCAAGGAAATGTCTGTTCACCCCTACAGATAAACATGTGTTTTGACTCTTGGAGGCTTTTAGGTTTTAATATTGTAAGAAATCTCTAAATATGAAGTGCAACATTAAAAATTTGAATGCCAGTGTGCACAAAAGAGGCAGTTTGAACAAAACGCTGTGAGAAATATTAAGTTTCAGTTGCAAAACAGTGAAAGCAATTACTATTGGAAATGTGAATTTGCCTTCTCTCTTTTAAACACAGATAATTTCCTTTTCCCATATTCTCCAAGTGCAGAATTATTACCCTTGCATCTCTCTGAAATAATTCAGCACACACCAGAAAAACAGCATGCAAGATTTCAGTGAAAACTCTAAAATTTTGCTAAATGTATAGGAAACGGTGTTCTGCAGAGTAAATGTTAGGCCATGTAATCCTACCCATCATCCAAACCATTCTAGGTCGTCAATGTAAGGTTTTGCAAAAACCAGGATGCTAACCCCACAGCTTCTCAACATGGAGCATCTCTATATGTTTAGGTGTACTGTTAATATAGTCTCAGCCCAGGAGGCTACAGAAAAATAGTGGCTTCCCAAGTATTCAAAAGCAGTATGGATAAACACAGCTTTCCAGGTACATACTTTTATTTCCAACTAGTTGTCATTTTTTCTCCCCCCTGCCCACAGTTACTTATATTTATAGGTACCTGTTCAGTGCCTTTTTAAGAGCTACCAAGCAGTTTCACATAAAATATGTGAAAAAAAAAAAAAAGTGAAAACTAAGTCAAGAATTAACATCTTACACAACAGGCTCTTGATACACAACAGGCTCTTGAAAATGAAAAAGAAAAAAAAGTATGTTGCCTGCATTTGCAGCTAATCCTCTTTAGGACATGGTAAAATTCAAATGCGGAATTCACTTACAACTTCCAATATCACTGCTGATCCGAATGCCAATGAACTCAGCAGCTCGAAAACTACAAACTTTTTATAGTAAATCCTTTCCTGTTCAGAAATGATTGATGTGTCTGTCACTACAAGGACAGCTGAGTTATACAACAGATATCCTTGTGTTTCATTTTGAAATTGAGAAGTGTTTTCACATACTGCAGGTCTCAATCATCAAAAGAACATCTAGGTCAGATTAACTAAATCTCCAGGGCTTGCCTGATAGTCCATATTTGTAGCTTATCCCTTACAATCTTAGGGAATTTTAAACATTGCATTTAGCAGCAAGCAGTGTTTCTACAATACAGCAGACTAAAATAAAGAACAAAAAAATGCAAGGAATAAAGGAAAATTAAGTAAAAAACTGTTACTCTAATTACTCTTCCAAATTCCCATTTACAATTTTGATCTTGCTTGTTTCAATGGACTAAAAAAAAAATAAAAATCTACACTGAGTCTTAGGGTTTCTTTGTTTCATTGGGTTTTTTTTATTTGAGTCTCAAGCAATTAATCTAGCATATAAACCAAACATGGAGGATTTCTGGCTTTTATATCCTTTTGAAATATAAACCAGTTGTACTGTACCAAATCAAACCTTGTTACCCTCTCCCTAACAGTACCTATAGAATGTAAAATGTCACAAAACACAGCAATACTTTCTTTTTAATGCTCTTTCACTCTCCAGCTACCTGAGGTTCAGTGGATCACACTGATTCTAGTAAGTGATTTCTCTTCCATGAGCTCTTCTGGTTGCTCCTAAAACCCTGTAAGATTTGTCATTAAGAAGATCTCTTGGCAATGGGTTGCCTCCACCACGCTCTGCAGAAAACAACCATAATACTACCACCTTTTTGATTGTTTTCAGCCTAACTTCTACTATCTTCATTTGAAACCTCTGGATTTTGTATTAGAAGACGATGTACAATGGATTTGTCTTTGTTTTCTCAATTTCATACTAATTTAATGAGGAGTATATAAAATAATTCCCTGTTTCTTCCCTAGGCTAAGCAGAATTCAGCTACTTCATTGTCTGTCCTACAGAAATCATAGTTTTGATCAAAACTGACACGTGGTGTGATTCTTGGGGTGTCCTGCACAGGGCCGGAGTTGGACTCGATGATCCTGATGGGCCCCTTCCAACTCAGCACATTCTGTGATGCTATGACAATTACACTTATTCTACACGTATACCCACACCAATTTACTCACTGATTCTACACCTTCACACACAAAAAGGAACACTAACCAGAAAGGAAAAAACATGCTGCATCTTTGGAAGAACTCTTGTCAAGCAGCACTCAAAGATCATGCAAATGCAACAGTCCTAACACTGAAAGCATTTGATTTGTTCTCCTCCTCGTGAGAACCAGTCAATTCAGACAGGTGATTGAAGGGGTCCAATCAGCAGATTTTCTGTACTAACATTTTCATTTGAGCTAATTTCTACCTATTACAGCTGAAAGAAAACAGACTGTCTGGAATAATACTGACCTGTCAGAGAGGAATCTCTTAAGATGTTTTTCCAGATTTTTAAATAATGATAGAAATACTGAAATTCTGTTTACATTAGTATTCTGTAACTGCTACAGCCAATAGAGGCCATACTGGTTTTTTCACTTTCAAAAAATGTTTTCTAACAAAAAAGTTAAATAATTTACAGACAACATATGAAAATATTTATTTACTTCTCTCCACTTGCGTAAACCAATTTTCTTCTCTTTAAACACAAAACTTATTTACAGAGAAAACCACAAAAGACAACATACAGACCAGAAGCCCTGTGTCCTGTTCAAAAGGACGACTTTCAGCAAACTAAAGAGTTGAGAACTGTCCCAAAGCAGTGCCACTTTTGCTGGCTTAGGTTGCGTAACTGTTTAAAAGCCAGCAGCAGCATTTTTCCTTGGGCATATATGTGATGTGAGATGGAGAGCTTCTGTTTTAACCTTCCAACACTGCACTTTCACAAATGACTACTGTGCACTGTTTGGCAAAATAATTCTTACATATACCAGTCAACTCACTCTAGCCTTCCATGATATAACTTCACTGTGAGTAACACATCAATTCTAACTATTCAAGTTAACCCCAACCACCTTAGGTGGTTTATGCTTTCTTCAAAATTTCTGCATTTTCTTTGCAAAGTTCAATCTTTTCTTAGGGAAACAGTTCTACTCTAATCACCAATTCAAACATCTTGGAAAGAAACAGCCAAATTTTATAAAAGCCATCCACACTGCAGTTCCCGATGGTATTCTCTGGAAGGGTAGATCCCTTCATTCCTCTCCTTACAGCTGAAAAAGTCAGTAATAGTAAGAGACAGCTAATGCTGCTAAAGGAAAAAGAACATTTCACGAAGAGTTACATCAGCAGCAATAACAGACTTATGCTACCAGTACCAGAACCAGTTACTGAGCTTTAGATGCCAAAGCAATGTCTTGCAGGAAAATGCGTTACTTCTCCGAGCAGACAGCCTTGAGCAGACAGCTATAAGAACTGATGTATGTCATTCCTAACAGCTCTCTCCAACGTAAGCATCAGGGAAAACACAGCACTCGATGGGAAGTTCTTCATTTAAAGACGGATTTTTCCCTGATTCCACAAAAATGTCTATGAAAATCTCACTAATTCAATACAGCTTTAATGAAGCCTGGGATATTTCTGCATGGCAGGTTATTTGAACAAAGTTGTTTACAACATAAACACTGGATGTTTCGCTTGAATCTCCCCCTAGGTTAAAACCTGTGGCAGAAGTCCTCACTTCTACTAAGCAGTAGGTGCACTTCTTAATCAAAAAGTCAGACGAACATACAGATAAAAAATTTCTGTACTCTATGTAGCCATATCAGTCTAGTTGTTAGATGAGATGGTTAAAATTATTTTACACTTCTATTACATTTTTTCTCTTGCTAAACATTCCTTTACTTTCAAATAACAATGCATTAGTTTCTTAAAAATACAAATTAACACATTTACATTACTTTCAAAAATAATCTTACATCTTGAGTTCATGTGTATTTAAGTATACCACTTTGCAGTATTTGCTGCATTTCTCCCACTATAGTCTTTACAGCAAAGTCTAAGTGAAGCATCATTGTCAAATACACAGCAAAAAGAAAACTATTTTGATTATTGGCGCTGAACTTTTATGCAGTAACGCAGAAGCTCACAAAAGATCCAGCTTTAAAGACTGAGGGATCTAAAAATAATCTGTGCATCAAAAAGCATCTTTCCTGTTGCAATCAGATCAACTGTCTAATAAAATATATTAGTGCTCTCCTAGCTCAGCTTTTCGCTAAGTCACTGTACTACCAGGATGACATTACAGCTACGGCTGTTTATGGCTAGCAGCGGAAGCAGTACTTTTCCTACAAGTTCATTTTCCACTTTGAAAGAAGCTTAGTTCTCAGTGATTTCAAAAATGTTTTCTTCGGTGATAGCACAGAAAGATACCCTCACTCACTTTACTCCTGCTAAACAAAAAAAAAAAAACCTTGCAAACTCTCAAAAAAATAAGTCATTCCTTTTCTTTTTTATAAGCAATTCTGCCCAGAAATAAATACGACTAAACAAAACACAACCTCCATAATACTGATTTCTTTAAAAAGAAACTCATCTAAAATATGTGAAGTCTTGTTCAACTTTCTGGGCAAGGAGTAAGCTTGAAAACAATTGTATCTGTACCTTCAATATGTTCACTTTTCATAACGAAGGCAAGTACTCTTAATGCAGTACTGGAATATTGAAACTTTTGAGTTGCTCCACTGCAAGTCATGCCTTCAAAACCTACTCAGTCACAGTGTATTTAATATTTTAGGTGCAGTACCAGATATTTAATGAAAGGGACACAAGTCTACTCACCTATCCTCACTAACTCTTCTCCTGGGACTGATTAGAATTCAAGCTCATGCTCTCCTTCCTGCCTATCCTACAGTAACACAAGGAAGCAACCACTCAACTTCTACTAGGTCAATTTTTATGTAAAAAGCAGCAGTTGTTCACAATAAGAAAATACAAAGCTTACAGTCTCCACTGGGAAAGTCTATACTGTTGGTTTGTGGCTTTTTTCTTCCTAAGCATGTATTTGCTTCAAAGCTTCTGTCAGTTTCACAGTTCACTGACTTTACCAACACAAGTATCTGTTGAGTAAATACTCATGATTTTATTTATTTCACTCGAAAGAGGAATATATGCTGCTTTATGTTAGGCAAACATTGAGAAAAATGTAAGGCAACTTGATTATTTTCCAAAAATACCAAAATAAAAATAATACAGAGTTTTACAACATTATCATTACTCAAGACAACTGTAACTGATGTACATTTAATCAATATTGGAATATTCTACATTTTCAGATAAATTTCAGACTTCTAAGACAAATTATGCAGTGAAATATTATTTTAAAAAAATCAGTAGACATTCACAACAATAATCACACTGGAAGAAAAGGTGACATAAAAAATACACAAAAACCCTGCTGTAAAGAAAGTCCTCAAGGATATCCTAGACTTAAAACAGAACAAAACTTCGCTTCTGGCCTTGTAATGTGGTTTTACAGTGTATGAGGAATGAAAAAAAAGCATTATAAACCTCTTGCTTCTAACACAAAGTCCCTGGAGCTAAGAAAAGATGCACAGTTCTTGCCATATTCCCACATTCTGAACAGATTACCCTCTTCCTTTTGGGAAGGAATTTTTTCAGTAGTCATCTCCTTTACCAAATTTACTTATTTGAAACATATCCCTTCCCTTTAAGAAAGGAATACTGAAGAACTGAAGTTCACTAAGAACTAACTGTATCAGAGTCCAGTTTCAGAAGGAGAAGTAATGATTTTATTGGACTAATAGGATTCAACGGTAATAATTTTAAAAATTAATCTTTTCTTGTAATTATAGGGCTTGCATGCTTAAAGGCTCTTCAGTCTTTCCCCTCCCTCTCAGTTGCATACAGTTACTCTAATAAAACCTATTATACCCCCTACAAACTATTCCTAAATCTCAGACTACCATTATCTAATACAATTTTGTTCACAAACACTTAAATTTTGTTTTAATCACCTCCACTCTTTTCTCAACAGGACTTACTATTTTTCTCAAAAATAAGTCTTTGTAAATAAATTCAGACACTAGATATAACCATCACTAAATTACACATAACCCCTGCACCCCCCCTGCTCCCCCAACCCTGCTGTCACAAATCAAGAAAGCATCTTCTCCTGGTAGTTTATCTCCAGCATAAAATCAGCAGGACTCAATTTTATGATGCAGACTCTTTAAAAAAGCAATCTGGATGAAAGAAGGTTGTAATCTCTCAATATCATGTAGAAATATTCTCATTGTTTTTATGGTAGATTAAATCCAATGGCAACTGGTATCTTGAGGTCTGCTGACAGTGGATGTCACAATTCTTTGCTTAAATCTATCTACCTCCTAAATTAACTTGACATCTGTTGATAGATATATTCCTGTACACTAAACTCACCCAAACCAGTTCATTTGTCAGGTCCCAGATTTCAGCAGTAAATGCCTTTTCTTGCATTTATTCACATTAAACTGTTTCACAACCATTTGCCCCTGAATTCTTCACACTAATGTCTTGAGATATGTGGTATATAGTATGATAAATTTAATTATTAAATATAAACAACATATTTAGTGTGAGAGTAGATAAAGACAGTATCACACTTGATTAAAATCTGCTTAAAAGAATTCTGAAGCCATGCACTATCCATGGCTATTTTCAAAGAAGGCTCCTCTAGTGGAAACAAACCATACAGGTTGAACTTCTACCGAAAAATTCTGCCATCCAGTCCTGAGATCTTTCTTTGTATTCCAATCCTCTTTGCCTTCATTTCCAGCAAAAACAAAACCAGAGCAGCAGTAGGAACTTTTACTCTTTCATTGAAGGAGCAAATTAACAGCTGTTATTTTAAAAGTTGATGTGATTTGATCTAGAAAGATTTTGAGAAGTGTCTGTCAAACAACACAAAGCCAGTGGAACACTGCTACCAACTCCAACTTCCTGTCAGAGGAGTCCATAAGCTCCCAACTAAAAGTGCCAGTGACCTGATACCTTTCTGAACATGGTGCTTGTTTTGGTTCATTTAGGTAAGTATTTTGTTGTACAATGAAACTTCATTTAAGGGGCAATAATTTTATTGATACAGTGCAGAAATGGATTTAACAGCCATTTCATACCTTGCCTATTCAGTCACAGGAATGAAGTGTTCATTTCTGATTCATGAAAACATGGTTCAGACTTTCACTAAGCAGATTTATAGATGGGCTTTGCTTGACCCTCTGCTGCAGGACTGGGACAGTACTGAACGAGATAAATCTTTTCAGAAAAAGCCAAGAGTGGACATGGGCTTCATTACACACTGATTCAGTGAGTATTTTAATAGCTGCATTCTGCATGTGTAAATGAAGGGAAAAGGGCAAGTCTAGAAATATTCAACCATCATAAATGTAAAACAGTTTTAAGTTATGAGATCTTGGTGAAAGATTTAGAGATGACTAAAAAATTAAATCCAACAAAAATGGCAGACATCAACTATAGTTTAATTACTGTAAGCAGTGAAATCTGTAAACCTCCATGCAGCATGAGAACAGAGTAACAGGTGAAAGGGGGAATAAATAAATTCCTCCAAGGTGGTGTAACATTCCCTTTTTCACTCCTACTCTTCTGGATGACCTTCACACTAGTACCGCTCTTAAGCATGTGGTTAATAAAGTGGCAATCAACAACTGAGTAAACAAAAGGGACTTTTAACTGTCCAGTACAGGCAACAGGTAAGAAGAGAGAGATCTGGGGGACTAAACTCTAAAAATTCTTTTACCATTAATATACCAGACTTAGGAGAATGTAAGGCCAAACAATTCTTTTAGATTCTCTGATCTACTACCTAAAGCAACACATAATTATATAAGACCTCTCTCCAGGAGGAGATCTGATTAAATATTTTTGAAATAAGGAAACATTTTATAAGACAGGTAAAGAAAATATTTTTCCAAAAGGTACATTTTCCCTAATCCTATTTATTAAAAATTCACATCCCTTTCTTTTAGCCTACATTAGTTTTAACGCAGTTTAGTTTAGTTAAAGGCAAAACATACTGACCTAATTTTCTTCCTTTTTTCTTTATGAAAAACAAAATTCAAGGACAAAAGGCAATTAAGCTGCCTTTCTAAGTAAGCTAAAAAATCCTAAGTAGCCAGAGCTAGATTTGATGACATGGAAGTCATGCTGTGCCAATCCAAGGGAAAGCAAGCTAGTATGTGACCTTGTGGTAAGGGGCAAGAAGAAAGATGTGCCAACTTTGTTCTGACATGATCATCTTTGAAGGACTCAAGACAAAAGCTAGCTTATCAGTTGAGGTGCAATTAAGAAGACTAAATCATGTCTTGATGTACAGCACCCATGGGTAGAACTTATTTTCAGTGTAAAGCACAACAGCATCTACCAGCACAACTTTGGGGGCTCGGGAATCTCCAGGCACAGCTAGAATAAAACAGACTCTACAGAGCAGCCAAGGCTACCTTTTTTGTAGCTATTGTCTCTGAGGACAAGACTTTCAAATGCTTAACAAGGCAGTCCAGCAACACTGCAAACTGTTAACTTATCACAGAAACCCCACGATGCCTCAGAAACTGCATTTCCCCCGCCGGTGCTCTCAATCACAGCTTCTCCTCAGCCAGCATCGCCTCAGAAGAGACTCACACCACCAAACTACCACATGTTCAGTCTAGCTGTTCTAGCATTGGCCAGACAAATTCTTTGCCTGATCTCCTTTCTATTTCCCTTTCGTTGCCTCTCACAGCCTCATTCTCAGATTAGTCTTGCTCTTCTTCCAACAAGCAGATGAGGCCCAGAGCTTTCAGCTTTCTCGTTACAGCATGATCTTGCATATATATGCATTCACAATACACTTGAGGCCAGATAATGTAACATACACAAGTCTGACCTGATTTTTATAATCTCTCTCAAATCTTATCCTTTGTCCTTTCCCAGTATTGTCACCCGCCCTCATTTTACCAAAGATCTGAGATTCAAGAGCTATTTTTTCATTCCTGGGGCTTTAAGTTCCAAGTTTTTCAAAGCAGCACTTGTCACTAAGTTTCATATAAGCATCTAGTATACCTCTAATTTCTAAAAATAGCAAGAGCAAGCAGAGGCAGTGGTCTCCAATGAGTGAAAATCCCATTTAAGCAACCACATCCTGCACAGTCTTCATTTCCTTACCTCCTAAGGATTTTTTTTCCAGCTACATTACTATCCTTTTAGATACTTTTTATTAATTCCATACATGCTTTCAAAACAAACAATATCACTAAAATTAATTGACCATCATAATCAGCAATACTTGATTAAAGTACATGCTTAAAGGTACACACAACAGCATCTGAAAGAGAAAGCGGCACCAAATGATCTCCTTCACCGAATATTATTTCACAAGCAAAGAAAATAGAAAAATAATCAAGAGAAGTAATTTAGTCAGAAAACCCACTGGACTAGAGAAAGAATACACATACACCTCATATTCCATCTGCCACATTATATTGATTAAGGCTTTGACTTCCCAACAAACAAAAAAGGATCTTGCTTATGTTTTAAAACAATACAAACAATTTTCTTCTTCAGCAAAATATCAGTTTTAAGATTTCTGTCCTCCCCTTTTGGAAACAATTTCTTTGAAAATACTTAACACATTGCGACATAACAAAAGCATACTTAAAATACTACGCACCATATAGTAATTGATTTTGTGACACTTTTCCACTAGTAAAATACATGCGGTATTATTCCTAGCTAAATTCCTATACTACTAAAAATTCTGAAATTCAAACCAGCTCTTCCTCAACAGCATAAACAAAGGTCTAATTCATACTTCATAGAAGTTAGGTAAAAATACTTTAACTAGCAAAAAAGGCAGGAAAACTTCCATGTAATCTCCAGATAATTTGGTGTTCAGATTTATGCCTAAACATCTGTGGTTAGTAGTAACTTATGATCAATCACCAAATACTGAATATCTGCAGAGATAATCTGGCATGTTTTAAGAAAATGACAAAAGTTTAAAGCCACAACGATTTGATAAATTGCTTACTATCCTATTCACCATTACTGATCTCCAGACACCAATAGAAATTTTGAGAAATTAAATGCCAATATCAGAAAAAGAGCTGCTAAATCACATGAAGTAACAGTTTTGCTCATTTAGCTATAATTTTGCTTCCAAACCTCAGATTTCATCCTTTTACCTACTATATGCTTTAATCACTGTAAAAAGAACTCAACTCCTCAGTGTCATCTGCTGTCAGATACTGATATTTCTATTCTTCTGTATTAAAAAATTTGAGCTCCAAAACACCCTCTCAGAACAAAACTATCAATGCTTCAACACTTTGCTTAGCAATATTCACACACCCCACAGCAGGACAGTATTGTTCCACCACAGACAAACAAACAATCTTCAGTTAAGGTTTTTTAAATGCAAGAATTCCATTAGACAATTCAAGCAGGGTAGCTGGTGTTTCAAATACTCTAAGGGGAACTAGGAGAAAAAGTATTCTTTGTCCTAGGAATGAAAAAACCCCCCAAAATTAGGTTAGAGTTGTGTATGTGCACAACACAAAAGCACTCAGGACAAACTATTACTTCTTCTGCAAGATGCCTCCTCCCACACATTAACTGGAAAACTTATGCAGCATTTTAAAAACATACAACAGTGTTAAGAAGAAAAAATAATCACAATCTGGGCAGACTCTGCAGCTGCCCCTTTGACTTATCAATTTCAGTAAGCACAATTTCAATCAAGTCTAGATAAAATATACTAATCCTAAATAGACCAAGTTTGTCACCTACCACTTCCTATAAGCTGCTTACTATCCTGAAAAAGGGAGAGAGAGAAGAAATGCTAAATTAAATGCCAAACAGTAGCAGACAGCGCTTGTTTGGCTGATTAACTTGTAGACAAGCATTACAAATAAATCTGAGCATGGTCTGCAGCAAATTAAATTCCAGTGCTTTTAAGAACAAAGAATTCCTTTGGAAAGAGGATTAGCAACTTTACACCCAGGAATGCCAGTTTAATTTAATTGTTCCACAATCCAATATTTAATATGCAAATATCATTTTGATATATAAGAGCAAATTTGAAAAAGTGAGGAAACAATTTCAATGTTCAAGATGACTGTCTCTCTTCTGAACTGTAATTATACAAAATAAAGCTGGCCGAGGGTTTTTTATTACTGGGATTGCATTCTATTAACATGAATCAGAACAAGTCTAATGAAAGGTTAAAAACTTTAAATGTTTCTAATTAAGAGTCTAAATAACTGCACAATTAGAGTACTATAGTTAAAATCCCACCTCGATGACCTTCCTGGCCTCTTTGTATTTTCCTGTTTGCAAGAAGGCGAAGAAGAGATCATAAAGAGCCATCATGTCACCATGTTCTCTGCTTATAAAATCTGAAACTAAAGACAGAATAAAACTCATTAATTTACTCAATATATTGAAGTATTTCAGTATTTATGTCAGACATTCCTAATACTAATATTTTCCAAGCCTCACAAAAGATAAGCTATAGGGGGATAAATTTTGAAACAAACAGAATGATTACAACATGACACAATTTGTTGTAGCTTTGTGGCTGAGCATATTTAAAATGTTTTTCTGTTTATCTGCACTACATTTTGAACTACATTCAACAAAATAGACTATATTGGTATGTTCTGCTCATAGGAAGTAGGGTATATGATTTCTGAACTGCACAGCAATTTGAAAAACAGATGCATTGTTTTATTATTGGGATGTCTTACTATTAATTTGTTTCTTAACAGTAACATACATAGCTAGAGCAAGTATTAGCACTCATCTTGGAGAGCTCAATAATCTATTATACAAACAGAGCTGTTCTATGTTCAAAATTACAATCAAGTTTTCAATCTGAAGAATGCAGGCATCGTATTAATGCTTTAAAGTTACACATTTAAAGACAAACATTTTTTTTTCTTTCAGTTGAAAGAAATCCTGGAAGAAAAACCCCCAGAAAACACTTCATATCAGCAGACAGCATTTGACAACATGCAACTAACCCTTTTGCAGAAGATCAGCATCTCCTTTTTCTACCAGTTTACAGTAGATGTTATGAAGTTGAAGAATTTTACCATACTTCTTGTAACAGCTGATCAAAGCTTCCAGAGCTGCAGGCATGTCATCCCTTGTGGAATGAAACAAAACAAGAATAAAAACATTCTGAGCAGGAGAAATGCACATTGAAACCACTTTCATCTTGGAAATTTCACAGAAAATTCATTAAGCACTCTATAATCCAAGTTATTCCCCCGTCAACTGTACTATTTTTGATTGCATGACCACTGTTCACTACAAATTAGCCAAAGGTGTGAATGTTCCTCAGAATTAGATGCACTTGATTTTTGAACAATATTCTTAAGTTATGCTGTGTACTATCTTGACAAAACCCAAATTCCATGGAAAATTCATTTAAGTGTTTAACAGCTTTATTTTTCTCATTTTAAGTAACACCATGTACACTCCATTACCTCTATGTCTATGTTTAGACATTTCCAATTTTTAAGTTCTTCACAATTATTCCACAATATTTTTGTTTCAGTATAGATTGCCAGAGTTAACTCAGGTAACCACAGCTCTTTAGATTGCTTTATACTGGTTTTACAACTTAACAGACTGCCTATAAATCATCTGTTGATGTCCATGGCTAGCATTATTCCATTCTATATGAAAATCAGAATACAACAGATATTTTCTCCTACAAAAAGTACAATTTTTGCAGTTAATTCAACCATAAAGTAAGGTACCAAAATGTGTTTTATGCTGGCCTATCCATGTCACAGAGACATGGCACTAGTGTATATCCATGTAGTAGTATGTAAGTGTGCAATACTGCATTAAATGCATTTAGTCAGGAGCCTTTGAGCAGCAAGTACAAATACCATGCAGAATATTTCCATTTTTGGTACCTCAATCCTGTGCTGAATTTTCCCCTACATATACATTATTAACACCCTTAGAAGTATACATAATTAAAATGCAAAACTGAAAAGTAATAAAAACAATCACAGTAACAACAAATATAAAATAACCTTCCATACTGTGCAACTAACAGTACTTAATAATCTGCTGCAGACCTTTTTTTTCAAAGGATTAGAACCCAATCTTGAAACAAAACCCAACAAAACAAAGCAAAAACACTGAAAAAAACTGAGGGCAACCACAGACATGCTGGTAAAACAATTCGAGTTATTCTTTGATGGGTAAGGTTTAAGCTGAAACAAACCAAGACCACGCACACAAAATGTACCAAGTAGCCAAGCAGTCAATAAGATTGCATTTTAGATTTCAAGAGCCTTATTTGATAAGGGTGATGTAAGTTACCAAAGGAAAAAAAAAATTTTTTTTAAAAAAAATCACTTAACAACAGTAGCTGAAAGGCTGACTTGAAATAATGATTTAACATTCCTGAAGCAACCTTATTATTGATGAACAAAACCTTAACAAATCAAGGTATTACCGTTAAAACAAGCCCAATTCAGATGCCCTCTCTCCACATTGCATTTCTTGTGCAGCAGAAATTTTGCTTTTTCAAAGAGTGAACTATCTAAACTAATAATTATCTAGGCTAATATTTTTTAAATTATTAAGAGTAAAGCACAGAAGAAGAAAAAATTTTATTCAGTAACACTGGCATTCTTAAAAAGAACCTAAGATGATGGATTTCTACCTTATCCCCCTTACTGAGCCCTGTTTACAGTGCATCTTCTGGCACCCCATGGAGTCATTTGAATTTTTGTCATTTGGGGTGAAGACTAAATTACAGGTTAATTTCAAAACTGCAAGTAGATGTTGCAGGCTAGATTACTGTCATAAAAGCGAAATACTATGGTAGTTACCATAGTCAGATATAAAGATTTATATAATCAGTATTTTTCTCCTGCTTTAGATGCAAGTTCAGTTAACAACTAAAAAAAACCCCAGTGTTACAGAAAACTGCTCAATTTCTAAGGAGGCACAACAACATTTATACATTCAAATTAAAGTTTTCAGTGATAAATCTAGCTTTTGAGACTGATGCTCAAACAGCTATAGTATTGTCTCGGCTGTATTCCTAAAGGATTAAAGTGACTGTTTTTAGGTCAAAGCTATCAATAAATAAATGAATAACTGGAATGTCATTCAAGCAGTAACTTTAACAGTTTTCTAGTGTCTACATGTATACTTCTGAAGGCATTAGTACTGCACACGCAGAGAAAAGAAGTCAGCAAAGACCTGAGACAAAAAAAAATGGAAATACCGTACTTGATACTGGGACTTACTGCTCGAAGAGGCTGCCTAAGTCTGCATTTAAGGAATTCTGTGTCTTACACACTCACTTACTGTTACAACCGTTTTGAATCTATTGAAATCAGATATATTTGTTCAGTTTCATTCAATCAACCCACCAGTCATCCACAGTTTACTAGAGAATGGGGTTCATAAAACATATAAATGCTAAAACTGGCAAAGACAAATATAAAACAATGAAATGTAGAGAAGTTCAGACTCCACAAAGAAATTGCTGGTACCAGTACTGCAAAGAAAAAATGATCAAGGTTATGCTTGTACTTGAGCTTGTATTAGTTGTTTAACAACCTGCAGTATTTTTTAACTGTCACAAACTGCAGTTAATTCCAAGTAAGTACCAGCAGCTACTTTTGTAAGTAGTTTTTACAGTCCTTTTAGAAAATGAAAATAAGCCTACTCACTGTAGGCTTCAAATTTCAGGTAGAGATAACATTTTAATGTATTTCTTGTAATGCTTAACTATAATAAAAAGAGCTGCAAAAAAAAGAATTTTTACATTTTAAGAAACTGCTCTTTAGACATAATGATTTTAAACTAACAAACAGCTGTATATTTCAGCGTATTTGAGAGTCTTTCCGTGCGAAGTTGTACATGTCAAACACCCTTTTATCCTCCCAAAGGATGCTCACTACACTGCAATGTTAAAAGCCTAGTCTAAAATTACTATTTAATTAATATGGTTCAATTCAAAGAGGAAAAAAAAAGCCCATATACTCATAGCCATGTTGGAAAAATCAGATTTCCAGCATCAGTCTGGAATACACAGTATTTAAAATGTGAACATAGATGATCCATGCCTCATTTTGAGCTGGCCAGATACTACAGCTTTAAGTCACTCACAAATATTATCTGTTCAGGACTAATACCTGTCCCACTTAAAAATTAGGTGTATTTTTCCGGCATATTGAAACTTGCTCTTTTAAAAAAGAAGATATACTATTATTTTTGAATGACAGAAGGAGCCTCAGCCATGAGTACATTCTGCTTGGCCCTTATGCAGTCCCAGAAGCGTCCTCCTTTGGCATCATTTTCCAGCTAAAGTTATGTTCAGGTTAAGACACCAAGTTTTTTGATTCTTTTGGTTTCTGTTTAGAATGGCTATGAAGTCCAAGGTATTACAGGTACAATCTTCCAAAATATTTGTGTGGGCAATTTTAATCACACAAAGCTATCTGAAGAGCCAAAATTACTCAGCTGTGTGAAGGTTTGCAGGACACACTCTTGTAGCAGGACTGGCTCTACCGTGCAGGGATACTTCAGCTCCCCTTACTTTCAACAAGCCACTCCCCTCTTGCTTTAAGAATGTAGCACTAAATCTAACCCTTTTACTTGTAATAAACAACTTTCACAACCAGAGAGTCTGCCTGATAAAAATAAGACTCCAAATATTGATTTTAATTGGACTGAAGTGCTGCAACATTATGCATAAAGCTTTAGTGAAGTGGCAATTTACCTAAGGGGTTTACTGATTGAAAAGCTCTCAAACCTGAAATCACTAGAGAGGTAGAAAGAAAAAAGGGACTCTCTGGGGTGGGGGTGGAGGGTAGCCTGGTAAAACAAATCCCTCTCTACAAATCTGAAGCAGATGTTAGTGTAGAGGGAAGTCAATTCAGCAAGGTACAATCAGCTTTACAAAAATTATTCTGTTAAAAGAGAACGGGCTCTTGAAAGAGCTAAATGTGTTTCTGTTCATTTGCTGTACTAAGGAATCTTCAAGGAGACTGGTGTTGCAATTACAACTAATCCTCCCCAAAAAATTAACTGTGTTGAAGGCTTTGTAATTTCCCTAGGTACAATTTAGCTGTCACTTACTTTAAAATTTACTCAAACATGCGTTCGGAACAGCACTAACTTCACATGTCAAGTGCTTTCCAGCCAATTGAGTCTAAACTGGAAGTCGGTGTTAAACAACTGAATGATTAGACAAGATAGCTCATTTCCCTGCTCTTTTGTTCAGAATAAAATGCCACATTTACATTATCAGACTCAACAGGATTTTCTGACAGAGGGAGAAAAAACCCTCGTGAACACTGTCCATAGCAAGCACATGAAGCCTGTCATTTACCAATCATCCTTCAAAAAGCAATAGCCATGAATGTAACTTAATTACGACCCAATGATCCTTGACGAAAAATCATCTTATCACTGTCCTGTCCCCATAGGGCAAATGAGACACTTTTGTCCTTTGGCACTGATGATGCTAAATTCCTAATTGCAATAATGGAGTAAGAGAGCCAAACATCCCTAATTTCACTGCAACATGGAAAGAGTTTTAATACAATATTTGAAATAAAGCTGCTAAAAAATAGAAAAAGAACCTCTCCCCGCTGGAGATACATGTCCCCCACTAAAAATACCACTTAATTTACAAAGATGCCTATTTTCAGAAGTGCATATACATGTCAAATAACTTGTAAGTGCTACAGAATGATCTCCAAAAAATCACAGGTGATTTTAACTCCATGAAAACAACAGAAGGAAAATTGTCAAGGCACTGCATTCATGCTCTATCTACTACATATGAAACTAATCCAAATGGATTTATATGAGATTAATGACAAACGAGCACATAATGTTTTGCTGGACAATGCTGTATTAAAATACACTAAGCATTTTTAAAGAAAAACAATCCAACTATAACCTTTTTATCATTTGAGATACAGATAGTAATTGCTTGTGTGACTTAAAACTATAAAATATTTTATTCATATGGTCTGTAACACAATGCTCTCATAGTTTACCTACAAATTTTCTCCCCTCTGCTTAAGAGCACTTCTTATAACAGGAATTAGTAAATTTCAAACCTGAAGATGGTTTTTTGTTTCTTTTCTCAAAGATGAGTTGGTAGAGAACTTAAGCCAAAACTTCAGTCCTTAAAATCTTAAGAACTTTTACATGGTGTAGGTAACACAAGTTTTTCCAATTATTAGCAGCTGGAAAAAACAGTTCATAAGTAAGATATATTTTATGAAAACAAGTTCTTTATATCCTTGCAGATTTTTGTCACACAATCCAAGGAATGTTTATCACATTAAATGACAGACCAAGATCATGTGGACTGTCTCAATTTTTAATGTGATTTTCCCATATTGAGAAACTATTCAAGGTCATAAATAAAAATCAGACAAATCAAGGCAGGGGGGTAGTTCCCCTTACTCAGTGTCAGAAAATCCCCAAGGTAAGTATGAGTTCTCTCTCTAGTTACTTTAGTTAAGTATTTCCCAAAATATTAAAGGCAAAATGTCCATTCTACTAGAATGTCAGCTTTTGTAAAGTTATGCTGCCTATCATCAATGTATTTTTCTTTTCCATGCTCTGCTGAAAATTGTCACTTTTAACTTGCACTAGAACTACTACAAGTTCTTTAACAAGAACTTCAGAATATTCAGGACGGGAAGAAAGGGGTAGATTAAAACATTTTATACCTACAATTGTTGAAATCTTCAAAAGCGAACCAGAGATTCCTTTACAGGCAATTAAAAAGTTTGAAATAAATTAAGAACACAAAACACTAGAACAAGCACTGCTGTGGAACATTTAAAAATACCCCAGAGTTAATTTCAGAGGCATGCTGATGACCTGCAGCTAAATGACAACATTTCAGCATGATACCTGAGCTGTAGGATGGCAAATAATAAGCACTACTACTGAAAGAAATGACTAACACTTATTTCAGTCACTCATAACTTTCAAAAAACTCTTAGCATATCCAAGAAAAACAAACAAACCCCAAACCACACCACCTCCCTCTCACCAAAAAACCAAACAATCAAAAAAACACCCCAGTGAAAATGCAGTTATTCCTCCCAAGCAAATTATGCAGAAAAAACCTTCCAAATTTTGTCTACTATCAGAGAAGATGCTGCCTTTTTTACCACCTCATGGGTGGTAAAAAAATCCCTTGGAAATAAGCTTACTTTGCATTTTATTTATAGTTATGAAATATATTAGCAGCTATACAGGTGTATACCAATGACTTCTAGCCATACAATTCCACTCTGGAACTACTTTCTCCTTCATGAATCTAGTCTCATCAAAAGTCCCTTTATTAATAAAACTTCTTCAGAAAGTTATACTAAAAACGTAACCCAGAAGAATGTGGAATCAAATTCACATAACACCCATTACTGTTCCCCTTTTCATCTACACATGATCACACCTTTATCTACATCATCATACATTACACCTCAAGTGAAAAGAGGCCAAGTAGCACCAGGTACAACTTGCATGTCAATGTGCATAAAGCAATTATGTAAAATGCAGCTGCTCTTATGCACACTGCAAAGCATATCAGATATTTTTTCCGACACATTAGTTATATATGATTGCAGTTAAATTACTTTTGTAAACATCTGCCTGGCTTATGATGCAACCAAGGCGGAGTTACTGACTGAGAAGATGCACACTATATTCTTAATCATTGACCACTTCACTAAAACAATGTTTTTAAAAGAGAATGTACATACATATACCAAGAGTTACCTCTTTTTCAAGAATTTTCAGTACAGAAAATGTTATACTGACCTTGCATACCCAGAATAACTACAAGAACTAAAAACCCCTACATGGCTGACTTACATGATACTAATAAAAATTCACTAATTTCACAGGTATTATGTTTCTGCCAATAACATTTTGTTTACATGAACTGAATCTCAAGAAATTGATTCATAAACTCTAGCTGCAAGAGTTGAAAATCCAGGAACTACAAAAGTGACACACAAAAGAACACTTAAAGGATTGTGCATACGGTAAAGGAAAAGGGATTCTTGCCTCAATTTTAGTAAGAAATTGTTATACAGTTCATATGTATGTTAATTCAAATATCCTACACCTCATAATAAAAACTTATGCAAAGGAATACGACACATGGAATTGAAGATACTTCCCACCAGAATGCCTGTGTGAAATTCCTGTTCTTCAATACATGGTATTAAAAGTATATATAGGCAAAACCCCTCAAACATAACAGACCAGATAGTATTTTCTTTGAATTTTAAATTCAGCAACACAGCAGCCTACTGGCAATGATATCTAATTATTTGAATTACGTGAATTAAAAATATTCAGTGTTCAACAACCGCCCTGCAACTCACCTGAGATATTTTGGAAACAGCAAAATAAGGCTGTTTTGATGTGAAAACACATTCCACTTCACCACAAAAGCTGAGACTGCACCTATCACGCTCTGAATAGCTATTTTGTCAGACTTTAGAACAAACTAATTCATAAGCATATTCCAACATATAGCCATCATCTCTGATGTGCCCATAAAACACAGCTGTTGTTCCCAGAGATCATGACACGATGTCTAGCTGATGAAAAGAGACTTAACTAAATTAAGAAAACGTATTTGTTCATTACTGCTCCAAGACCACTTCAGCACTTCATGTGCATGAGCACTTCCAGACACGTATGTACGTGCAGCTGTGAATTGCATACACAGGTCACAGAACACAAATAAATATCATAACTTGTTTCATCTGAAGCCCAAGCATAGCTTACTTTTCAAGGTGAACTGTAATCAGAGGGGAATGAAGGGCAGCAGTTTGCACCAAGCCCAGGTCCGCAATGGCCTCGTGTAATCGATTCACTGTTTCAACTTCACCTCGCATGGCAGCGGCATTAAGAATGCGGAGAAAAGATGCAACTGTTCTGCCTGAGATAGGAACATCCTTCTCTTTCATCTCCGTTAGAATGTTAATAGCATCTACAATGAAACAACACAAAAGACCCTTAGGTAATTTCATGTAGGGAAAACAAACTGCTATTAAAACAGCATTTCAAACCCAGCAGGAATGTAAATTCTGGTGTATAATGCCGATTTCAAGTTAATTACTACTTGCATTTCTAAACGAGACTACAATTATAAATCCACAATAGCATGGTTTTATCATTTTGCTGCAACTTTGACTACAAATTATAGATAGGAACTGTGTGCCCACTCTGCACCACATAACCCTGTACAGTCTGCCCTATAGCTGCAAGATTCTACTAAATGGATGCTTTTATCGTTCAATGCTAACATCTGCTAAATCACTCCATTGTTTCTTCAGCAGATGGCTTGTCACGAGGCCAGATAATAAAGATATGTTTACACTGTATATACAGCCAGACTAATGGTCTGATACCGATAGGGCCTGTTTGCTGTGTCGATACTAATTAGCCAAGGAGAGCCAATGAAAGCTTTCTAACAGACTGCATGTTAAAACATTAGGTTCATTAAGCTTCATTAGTAAGGCAGAAACAAACATTTTTGTATATGGAATAAGTGCATTTTTATAATGTTCTTAATTATTGCATAGACAGAATGTTTTGACCACTTTACATTTGGCTACATTTATGAATTATTTTATTTTCTGAGGGACATTTATGCTCTTAAAAGGAAACTCATCTTTTCAAACTGCTTAATGTAGAGGTAGACATGAGCTGATTTATTATGATTTAGACAAATCAGCTTTGTTTATTATTTTTCAAACAGTAAGCTTAATAAGAGGCCAAGAAATTTAAGAGGAAGATCTCACATGAAAAAAACTGTATTAGCTTTTTTGTTTTATTTTACAGTGTTTTAAATAAAACCAGTACATGGCTTGGGCCATGTTTTATAGTGTTAGTGTAGTTGTTACCCTACAAAATCAGAGAACTCAATATTCAGAATCACCTTCTAAAGCTAATGACAGACTAGAGTTCTTTTTAAAGATCAACCAAACCATATAAAGCACAGAATTATATTAGACTAAATTACAAAAATGAAAGAGCTAACAGCTTAATGCAAACATCTAGAAATACGAAATAGGCAGTTGCCAGAACACTCATTAAAAAAGCCAAAATTTCCCGGCAGTTTACAGATTGAATATAAAATTCAATAGCAAACACAAAAAAGAATAGTAACGGAAAAATATATACTTTATGGAAAGTTAAATTATTTTTTTGCAGTACTTGGCTCTTATGAGAAGGTTATGTTTATAGGTTTTATGTTCAGCCTTCAGACCTTCTTAAGCAAAAACAAAGCCATTAGTCTAGGCACATACGCAATTTGTGCCATAAGTCATGATCTTCAAACTCAATCCAAACAGCAATGCTAATAAAAACTAGCTGGAGAAATGCAAAAAGCACTGAGCTGTGCAAATGTAAATGACAAGCTTGCCAATCCATTAAAACTAATGGCCTGCACTGTCCAAGCATCTCTGGTTGAATTCACATGCAAATTTGTATGCAAAATGTTCAAGCACTTTTCAGGACATGATATACCATTAATATCAACTCACATTTTTATTCTTGAGGCAAGATACCTTTATTATATAGCAGAAACACACAATGAAAGCAAATGGATTACCTTCTAGTCTACCATGCTTTTCTAAGACTTCTACCAGTGCTACGTACTTTCCGCTGTCGAGAGCAACAGGTGAATTCTTAGGGAAGCTAGAAATTAAAGCGTTAAGAATTTTATCAACAGAGGCTCACATTTTATAGCTTCAGCTTAAAGATATTTATTTTTAAAAGTACATAACACAGCAACAGCACTAAGAGCTAAAAATGATACTAAGTCTTAAAGGAAAAATCTGATAGAATTTAAAAGATGCACCATTAGAACATGATTTAAAAATATTATCCACGCACCTTCCCACCCTCCAAAGCCGAAGGTTATGTTTTTGACAAAGAGTCAGATGGTTTAATTAATTATTTGGCAGTTATTGCATAAAATAGGGTATTTTTCAGAAGCCTGGGAAGAAAACAGTGCAGATGACTGGAACAAGGCTACATTTTTTTTGATAGACTGAAACTATTCACCTAAGATAAAATCTACTATTTTGAAGTTTCTGCTATGTATTGTTTCTTTTCTCTGGAAGTACTAAAAGTTAATTCCTCCCCGGCTGTTTCTTTGTATAACAATCCAAATAGACACTTCTTTGCAATCTGAGGCTACACTTGAGGCAGCTCAGTAGGAATGTGTTACTGCAGTAAAACTCCAGCAGAAGACTGAATTTCACTTCCTGCAAACTCACTTTGGGGACTCTGTGAGAACAGAAGTGCAGCCAAAGCCAGTACACAACCGTTATTTGTAGGGTGGCAAAATTCTTGACATTCACAGCTCAATCACTTCACATAATCTCAAACACTAGCAGGGTGTAATGAGCACCTGCCCACCTACCTATTGTAAAACCTAAGCAAGGATTTTTTGGGTGCACGTGTGAGAGAGAACCTGGAAGTCACATTGTTCTTGATTCACTACAGCATCAGACCAAAAGGAGCCTTTCGAGGGAAAAATGAAAGGGGCAAATAGAAGGATCATCTGTAGGAATTTGCTCCAGGCTAAGTCATGCATAGCATGTTTTAGCTGGGAGCTAACTTTTGCAGGCAAGATACAAAGAACTGAATATAAAAATTTAAAGTAGAATGCTTGTTGACAGTCTTAAAACAACACTACTTAAACACTGCTATTCTAAAAACAATATAGGTGTCCTGCATTCTGAACACATTCTAGGTGCTTTCTAACACACAATACAGGTACCTATTTTTAACTGCAAATTAAGGCAAACTTCAATTTAGACTCTATGTATGTTTAAAATAAAAATAAAGCACATCTTATGTAGCAATCTGCCTTTTTTGAAATAAAAAGAAAAAAAAAATTACTGACCACACGAAACAGCTGCTTCTAATGTTCAATTACACAAAGCAAATTTTTTGTTTCCGAAAACCACACCCATGACTGTTTTAAATGCACATACATTGTTGGGGAAAACTAATTAAAAATGGATGAGGGGGTTAATACTCAACCTACTTAATTCAACAAGGTCTGTGTATCAGCATAAATCTCTGTGACATGTTTCAGTGCCGGTGTACTTACACTTTTTCTTTCAGGTTCATTGCCTCTTCTACATTATCATGTCGACAGCACAAATTTATTAAGGCTGCATAGCCACCGACAACCATGTCCGGTTCGTATTTGGCTTTCACTTCAAGGGCTTTTTGCATATTCTAAAAAAGGAACAAAGCAAAGATGTGAACTAGAGGTAAAGTCAATCTGACATTTTGAATCTTATACATTCAGTGTACAGTTACATGACTGCTTTAGTGCTTTTAGTAGTATAGGATCACATACGAAAACACAGTGCTGTAATGCTTTAGCAAATTGTAAGAGTGAAAGCTGTTCTGCAAACATTATTTTTGTAAAACACCTTCTACATTAATTTGAGAATAGACTTCGAAATAAATTTTCTTGCTTTGCATTTAATTTTCTTGCATTTTTTAATGTAAGACTGGGGGTTTTTTTAATCCAGAGACCATGAACGTTATTAACCCATATTCTAAAACCGTTCTTATTTATTTGGAATTCATAACCATTTTCACCTGGTACACTGCCAAACACATAACAAAACTACTTTCTAAAGAATAAGAAACTACTTAATAATTCCATAGAAAGCTTATTTTTCTATAAATTCTTATTCATACATTTGGCCACTTTGAACTTGCAATGGTGTTTGCATCTAGGCTTATTTCATATGCAAAACTGTAGAGATACACAGCTGAGATACACAACTCTTTATAAATTGTGTTCGTAGCAACAGAGAATATTGTGTTATCATCTGCACAACTGTTACTGTTCCTATATATACAGCTTTATAGGCAGGATCATACTGAACAAGAAACTGAACAAAAGTGTGGTGATACCCCACAAATTACAGACACACACTAAATGAATGTAAACTACAGCTGGACGCCTGCCGAATGAAGGCAAGAGACCCTTTATCTCAGAAGAGCTTTCCTCCTGCAGGAAAATGGAATTTCAATCCCTGCATTAACAACCTAGTAATATCTGAATTGCAAATGACTAGTGCATGTATCAGTTGCTTGACAATCTAGATATAAGAGACCGGAGCCATGGCTTGAAAGGACATTTGGCATGTATGATAAACCTATCACAGCTGTTACTATCATTCACTTTGCAGATTATTGTAAACAAACTTCAGCAACCCCAAAACATGCCATTCAAGGTGTTGCTGAAATTAGTTAACCTTTTGATTTAATTGCTTTTTGCACTTATGTTTGATTTATAAGCATCAAACCATGAAACCTGAAGCACTGCACTTGTCTTTGCTTAACTATGTCTTTCCATAACACAGTCATTTATGTCCCTTTAAAAATATAGCTATGTGTTTCCAATTATCTCTGCATTGCTTAAGATACCTCTTCTTCACAAAGAGCAAGTATGAGTTGTTTCAAGACATCTGTAATAGGCTGGTTTTCAGCTTTTCGCATTTCTAGTTTCTTCTCCAAAGCAGACACGTCAGATTTAGCACTCTAAATGGAGGTAACAGAAAGAATGTCAATTGCAAAAACACCCTTCCCTGAACAACTTGTCGGATCACTTTAATAAAAGACAGACAAAATAATCCTCTTCTTTCATACACGAAGAAATTTTTTAATCATTTAAGGTGCTTTTATCTGTTTAAATAGTACATACTAATTGAAGACTTGAGTCAGAATACAGTAAAAAAAACCCCCAACATTAAGTCGCATATCTACGAAGGTCAACATTCCTATTTCTCTCGCACTCAGTTCTTTGTATTTAGGGAAGTAGGGAATAGAAGCCTGTTTCTTTTTCCATCTCCACTTTGCTCAGATCAGAAATGTAAAGACTTGACACTCAACCATTAGAAGCAGTATGGATTTATATGGTTCCTGCCACTCAAGTGGATCACTGTAATTTACAAGCATGAATTAAGCCTCACACCACTACTGTTAAACTAACTAGAACTTTCAAAAAATTATTTACCAGACAGGGAAACTGAGGCATGAAACCTCAGCCAACTCCAAGGTCAAGTATCAGGTCTATGTGAAAATCTGGATAGCCTTTACTCCTACTCTGGAAAGTAACCTCTGAACTTCAAATGGTAGATTTAAATAACGTTAATATACTTCCATGATCTGAAAGCTAGTGATTACACTTCATCTAAACCCCATATCCAAACAGTATTATTACAGTAAGAACAAGCATAGCTATCTGTGAATTTACTTACTTCTGGAATGTTGTCTGTAGACAGGGATTTTTTATGACACAGTAACCTTGCATCCTGAAATTCAGTAAGACAAAAATATCACTAATTCTCCCCAGAGTTCAACCTCTAAGTGAGCTTATCATACTAAAAAGGTTTAAGGTAATTATATAATAGCAATGGTAAAAAAAGCTGTGTTCTGCAGCATTATTACACTGACTTGAAACAGCACTTATTAAACGTATCCCTTTCACATTAGAAATGAAACAAGCTTCAACAGTGAAAAATCACAGAAAGGTTAAAAGGCTCACTGCATGAAGATATTTATGCAAAAATTTGTTTTGCAAAGGAGAATATATTCAGAGACTTTTTAGATTCAAAGTAATTGCTATAGAACCACAGACCTTAATTAATTCAGGAACTTGAGAGGAGTCCAGCAGTCTGCAAATGCCGCTGTAGTGGTTTGCAGGGATAACTATATTCTGTACCAAGAGGTGGGGAAAAAAAATTATATGAGTTTTGAAACACAACCAAACTGAAATTTGTCTAACAGAAATTATCTCAGACGTAATTCAAGTCTCCAGCTCTTGCATGTCATTGAGAAGTGGTCTGGTTGTACTTAAAAGCAGCAATTTCAAACCTAATAGATACATGTCAGGCAGGACAGGCATTATGTAGCAAAAAATGAAATGGTACCATCTTCTTCAGCTGATGGAAGTATTGTCTCAAACGCTCCTCCTTGGCCTGTACCTCTGAGTCACTCATGCTGTCAATCAAGTGATAAAGAAAATAGCCAACAGCTTCTGTGGAAAAAAACAAGAGAAAGCATTCCACTAAAATTACCGAGACTGTCATGTTATCAAGATTAATTTATAAGAAATCATTTTGGTGTGAGATGTCACCCTGATGAGAGGCTCTGAAATGGCAACAATGATCACTGAGGCATAGAGATTATGTGGTTTGGGAGCACATATCTAACTGGTGAGTGAAAGGAATATTAATTATTTTCAGACCTAGTGACAGCTTTTCAGTACAGAATCTTACTTCAATCTATTTTTTTCCACTACTGTGTGACAGAAGTGGTACTGCCCAAGGCCTTCCCCCCCTTTCCTGCCTGCTACCCCAAATAGTTGCCACAAATATTTTGTCATTGCTCAAAAGAAAAAACAGATTTCTAACACTTTGCATATTTATTCTGTACATTTTACCCGTTATATTCCATTACCAAGCTAAATTAAGTATTGTAATATTAATATAACAGCATACAAAAATATTTTAACCATTAGAGCAACTAACACTGAAGAAACTGCCTATTAGCCAATGAAAGTCAAGATGAAAAGATTTCAGCAAATAGTGCTAAGTTTCTTATCTATGTAGTGCAAAAATATATGGAGTCCTGTAGACCTTCCAAGAACAGGAAGAGAATGAAGTATTGTCTTCTCAAAGGTTAAGGGACTTAAAGGTCCCCATACCTCCTTGTCCCTCTGGCTCCAAAAGGAGTGGGGAAAAAGAAACCTTTACTAAAAAAGCCACATTAAACAAAAAAGTATATTTATTTCAAGGCAGAAGATTTGGGATATGCTGCCTCACAAAATCAGAAGAGCTACTAAAGGTAAAAGTAGGTTGAAAGACTGCTTTTTAATTTTTTTTAAGTATTTAAGCACTGATACTGTATTCCTTCTAAATCTCCATTTTGATCTATAAATATAGAAAAATAAATCATTATCAGCAAGATTTTTCTATAATTCTAAAAAAAAAAAAAATCTCGTGGATCTCACAGAATATGCTCTGATTATTTGAATCAGGATTTTACCCAACGTGTTTTCAAATTTCACTTTCAAAAAGAAGCAATCAGTGTTTACTGTTGTAATCCCTCAAACCCATCATTACACAGAAGAACGGATTTGTGGATAAGTTACAATCATAGAAATTGAAACTCTACCAGTTGGTCCTGGAGGCGTCAGGCAATAACGTTCATCCTTGTACAACAGTTCTGTTATCTGGGAAGACAGAATAATCGTACATTGCAGCCAAAAGAAGCAAGCAGGGACAAATAGTATCTGAAATTGAATTCTCAAAATAATAAAGCAGCTCTCTGTTAAAGTATTATTCTTTACCACATCATAGTCATTCCCTAAGAAACACAAAGGGGTTTTTTTGGGAAATAATAGGGTTTTCTTGAAAAAATATTGCAAACAGAAATGCTTTCTGAGGTATAGCATTAAGACACAGAACACTCTAGTATTCTGTTTATATATCATTCTACGGGAAGTTAGCTATCCTAAGACACTGCTTAAAGCAAATATTAACCAGTGGCACTCCTGAAGATGCTACAATTATGTTCCAGTTTATCAAAAGGCTGAAATTGGCCTAGAAAGCTTCTTTTTATTAATATTTGAAAGAAGCAGCTACAAAAGAAAAAAATAAAGGAACATCATTTATCATGCTCTGCTAGAATTAAGGTAACTAGTACAGCTAGTTGTAAATAAGCTGTTGTAAATAAGTGCAATTTTGAATGACAAAATATGAGTTCATAAAAAATTAATTCTGTTCAACTACATTTAGCACTCATTTTATCCATCATGCAAAACAAAGAAATATATATATTTTACTTCTTTTGAAAGAAAAGAAGCATTTACCCAAAAGCCCCCACACCTTACCTACAAATACTTTAACCTAAACAACATCACTTTAAAAATCATTTCACTGTTCTTAAGGAAATTAAATAATTTTTAAGATTTAAATCTTAAGTTAAAAACTGAAATTGTGTTTCAAGAATTTTTGTTTTATCTCCCATGACTCTAGAATGCAATCTCAAGGAAGTCAGGAGATGCAGACTCACAGCCAAAGTGCTGTGTTTTAAGTAATGACAAAAGAAAAGGAACCCTCACCTTCAATTGTTGACGAAAATGGATAAATAAAGCCAGAAAATACTAAATGTGCAACTCAATATCTTATCTATTACTTTTCTTTCTACCAACACCGTGAACACCGTTCACAGTAAAACTACAGCATTTTTCTGCCCTTTTCCCCTCATCTTCCTATGACAAATCAATACACACTGCAATAAAATCCAAGGAAGTCATAACAGTTCTTTTGAATCAAATATCAGAATACTAAAAAGGGATGAACTGTGCAAAAAAAGGTGTAACGTGAATCCTGTCTATTTATCTCCCAAGTTAGCATTTCTTATTTTAGAAGTTCAAGGCATGTATTTACTCTTATATTTAGTGAAGACAACAAAATTTATTTTTCTTCCATTGTGATGAAGAGCAGAATTAACTCTAGATATTACTTCACATGCAGACCACCATCACTTCAGCTCTCTGTCCTTCAAAATTATTTTCATAATGGGACCAACAAGAGATCCCTTTTTTCTTTCCCTGCTCTCCTTTTTTTTTTATGCAAAAAAGGAAGGATAGAGGCAGCAGACAAAAACATCCTCTCACCAGAATCATCACATAACAGTAAAAAGGTAGTAAAATGCAAAGAATACTGTACTGATTTTATGCAAATCACTGATCAGTGACTTTCCAAATCCCAATTTCCATTTCATTCCAAGATTTCTTTGCAAAACCTAAAATGTACTTTTATTAGTCAGCAGTTACGGTACTGAAGAATAACAACAAAAAGCACAATGCATCCCTTCCCAAATTCTGAAACCACATCCAAAGCAGTATCTGCCAACATCTCCTCTATTCTAAATCTGTGCAATATTGATTGACCAAGTTATATTGCCATGTCTTTCTAATATAGCCCTAACATAGGGTTGGCAAGATGATCACTAATTTCCCTTTGATTTCATCCAATTAATTTCTTTTATCTGGCTTTGACTTCGATGTTTTAAGTCACATAACAGAAACTTTGAAAAACTGAGTCTGCCTCACTATTTTATTAGCACTAGTGTGAGGATAGGAAGAAAGTTTAGGGAGGTCAGGAAAGTGAATTGATGTCAGATGGCACAACCACAGCAGACTTGGTTCCAAAATCTACAACCATCTTCGGCTGTAACTGCCTTGATCTAGAAATTGCAGGAGCATAAGCTACATGACGCGGTAACACACTTGATTTTTCACAATTTCACATAACTGTCCAATTTGAAAACTCAATTCGATACTCTTGTACAGTCTGCCACTGACAGAAGTCTTGCTCAAACTAATCAGGTCTACAATTTTCAGTCTCGAAATTCAAATTTACAATAATGCACCATAAACATGCAATGCCTAGAGAATCTTGATTTTATGTACAGTTTTATCTCTACTTACCTTGCTCCATAGATGTACATCATCTGAGCTGAAGAGGGCAGCAAAGGATAACAAATTAAAAGCAATAAAATTTTACTCTTGTAGCTTTCTTTAAAACAACACAGAACATTAACACTGAGGATCTTATTTAGATAAAATTAAAATACAATAATTGCCACATACTGTTTAAACTAATTTTGTACAGAGTAAGTTTAGGAATTTTTAGGATACTCGATACGGTTATAATTTCTGCTAAAAAATTTAAAATAATGCAAGATTCCAAATAGATCACATATCCTAATTCTATTTTTTTGTTTCATATTTCTCTATCTAGCATTTCAAGAAAATAAGCTTCACTCAAACAAGCTGCACTTTACATAGAAAATACTTGAGACATGGAATTTGCTAGAAAAAAAATATAAGTCTCCTGTGCATTAGACTTTTAATACACCAAGATAGCTACAGGCAGCTATTGATGTATTTATACTATGCAAAAAAAGAAACTAATCAAATCTCATAAGGTATAATGTTCATTATAATGAGAAAAACACATAATATTTTAAAAAGTAGAAAACAACATAAAATTTCTTCCCTCATAGATTGGAACAGAACTTGGGGAAGAACACTTCTCTGTACATCAGGAGGTTACAACCAAAAATCACATCAACCTTTTCACTGAAGTATAAAACCCCTGACATCTTAATGTAAACCAGTTGTCTCAAGTATTAAAAACCTGATGCTTTCCTGTCATTCGTAGAACTTCAAAATTCTCGTTAGAAGCTGTAACTTTTCAAGAACTGTAACTATTCAACAACTATAAAACAGCATTAACATAGGCAAGAGTAAGAGAACAAAAACTTATGACATGATTTTACCTCCTATAATTCTCATTAGATGAAAATAAGATGTCAGTGTGAACAGATGCACAAAAACTTGAAAGCATTCACAGAAGTTTCAGAATTTATTCCAGAGGTTCAAGCCTATGAAACATTTATTCTTTCTGTGCAACTGCCACTTGTATTTGAAAATGAGTCAAATACAGGTCCACACAGAGGGAAAAGAAAATGCCATCTGTGAGGTTAGTTAAGCTTTGTTGGGTGAACTCACTCCACCACTGACAGGATGACAATGAACTGCAGATATCAAATGCATCAATTTCCTAAAGTACTTGACTCTGAAATAGTAATGGCACATCAGGCAAATAGAATGGGAATACTTTGAAGCAGTTACTAGAGAAGAGCAGTTTCAACAGAAATCCATAAACTAGTCTGCCACAGACATTGTTCATGCATCCCTGGCATCCCTACCCTGTACTTTTGTACTCCAATCCTGAACTTTGTTCATTTGAACACTCAAGACCTGCATTTAGCCATAAAATTTTGCTGTGGTCTTTACAAAACCTACAAATAGTCTTTCTACTCTCCTGTCATATCCTCAAGTTTCATGCTCAGGCTGCTCTAGCCATTAAGTTTAAAACAGAAAAGGAAACATGAGTGGACATGCTTTCAGAAATAATGTAAGGGTAAAATCTGGGTGCAGGCAACCTTGAACACAGTGTCTGAAACCAGGCAGCAAGAAAAGCAAACAAAAGAGTAATATCAACAGATAAACAAAACTTACGCCACACTTAAAAACTGGCAAGGACAGCTGAAGTAAAAAGAGAAAAAAACCACCACCACCCCACCCCCAAAAAAATCACACCAAAAGATCCCTAACCTTAATTTCCATCAGAATTCTGAGTTTTTAGCCCAGATTTCCAATAACAGTAGGAACTGGTCCCACTAAGAGGGGAGTAACTGTTTCACTAGGGGAGACTATGATTTTTAGCAACTACTTTGCTAGCAAGATGATTACATTTTAAAGATACTTTAAATCGAATTCTGCACACCTGCACAGTTCCCCAGTGGCAGGGATATTTCAGGCTAGCATTTGTTGTGTGTGGTAAACATTGGCAAGGTTTGTCTTCCAGTGAAAGTCCTACTTCAACTGGATATTTATCTACACTTAAAGAGAGAAAATGTGTTTGGAAAATCTGTTACTTTAATTAATACATATGAAACAGATCATTCTGGGGCTGACTATTCAAAGGAATAGCAACATACTCTTACTGGATCTAAAACATTATTTCACTTATCCCTTGGATGCCAAGGCCAGCCAGGGCCTAGCTAACACACTCAATTTCAACACTGGTTTTCTTTTTCTCCTCCTTTTCCCATGATACAGCAGGGACCATCTAGATAGATAGAAGACACAATTTACTAGGAAATTATTTTGGTCATATTCACTTATTACATTTTACTAATATCCAACCCAAACACAGTTCTAACTCACACTCATTACAAAACTGCAGGAAATTACAAAATCAGCCTTCAAACCCTGGTCCTGACCAATATTAAGTGACTTCTCTTGTTCCCTGTGGTGCAGGCATGCTGAAAACAAAACCTATCATTCCCAGGGCTGAATGTTTGACTGGGGCAAGCAGTGCATGATAGAAGTGCTAGATAATTAATATATACTTGCATAAGCTTGAGATAGCCTTGCAAGCTCACAAGGAACCTGCCTAGCAGAAGGGAACCATATGGCTGTGAACACAAAGTCCTGGCCATGTAGCTCAGAACTCGGGTGTTAAATGTGAGTGTTCAGGAGCCATATTAACCCAGAGGGCACAGGAAGCTGGAAGATGTAGCAGAACCTGCCAGGCTCCTACTAGTATTGCGTCTTCATCAAGCACCCTATTACTTCACTGGTTAATAGTGACAATCTTTAGTGAAATTTTACATTAGCATAGCTGTTGATAAAAAAAAGTGAATAAAGATAAACACCCCAAATGTTTATTACCCTAAGTTTATATACTGGCAAATACCACAGAAAAAAGAATACTGGAATTCTTTTTAATCTACTATATATAATGCTTGAAGTGCATAGCAGAAGCAAGGAAAATGAGAAAAGCAGGGAGGAACTACAGTATCCCCTACTAGACTTGGAATGCTACTTTTAAAACATGGAGTGGGGGCAAAAAACTGGACAAACTCATGCTCAACAAGACAAAAAAAAGAGGAAAATTTGGTACAGAGGACAAAAATAATATTCATGTAACAACCTTACCTTTTAAAACCCCAAATGAGGCTGTTTCTAAACAGGCGACAATCAACAGCAGGTGTGTTTGCTGAAGACACTGTAAATGAAAGCAATGTTTCTCAATAGTCATTGTCAAAAAAATCCCTCAACTGCAGCAACTCAGTAGATCATGTAAACAGACCAGCATTAGAAAAGCTATTTTGATAGTTTGCTAAATGCTGACACACATTCGTAAATCAAAATTTAAAATATCGAAGTATTTGAAATGGTCCTGGTTTTATCTAAAACTGATCCATTTCAAAAGCAATCAAATATTCAGAGAGAGAGAGAGAAGGTTTCCCTCTACATTGCCTTTAATGTCATTATGGAATTAATAATTTGGAATTAATTTATTAATTTATTAACATACATTAGCTTTTTATACAAATTATTAATTCCATAAAGCATCTTTGTCTGTAAGAAAGTACAAGACCAATTCCAAAAAACAAAATAAACCTCAAACAATCCTAATCATGAAAACCTGAGATATTAGTGCTGGAACCAAAACAGATCCACTGAAGGCAAATGGTTTGCTAATTGTTTTAGACTGAATACCTGCCTTAAAATAGGTTTTAAAATTTTGCCTTTTTATTTGTTTTCTATCCACTGAATTAAATTAAATCTAAAAGGGAAAAAAGAGACAAATATACAGTTCCACATGTTGTTATTTACAATAATATTTGAACACAAAGGAAACTGCAAAATCACTTAAAATTAGATGTCCCTGAGAGATCATTTACAGTTATGCTTCATGTCCTCATCTTTACATCATTTCTTGGCTAAATATTCTGTATCTTTCTACCTTTTTCCTGGAGAATTGCTGTCTCTCATTCCAGCACAGTAGACCAGCAAAGAAAAAAATACAGTAGTGGGTGCATTTATGCCCTGTATGAAGTTAGCATCATCTCACTTCAGCATCACAATGGAATTAACTGCTGTAGAAACCTGACTGCACAGGGCCCTTTCTGCAAGGGCTGCAATATGGTAGAAGATAACCAAAATAAAAACATCAGCTCTGAAGGAACCTGGGAAGTCAAAGGCAAGAACATGCTAAGAGCACTTCCTTAGTCCAACTCCAGTTTTAAATGCTGGAACATTTCTTTTTGTTTGAAAATCTCAGGTAAAGTTGGTTTCAAGACACCCTCAATACAAATTCTCCTCCAGCAGTATATTAAACTTTTTGCTCATAAAAAGACCAGCAGAAAAGCATCTTAGTATGCTCAGCTGCTGCTGACAATCGGCAACCTGGTTTCCTTAGCAACAAACAAGTCTGAGAAAATCAAGGGGCTGACAATGAAGTGGAATGGAACGGCATGATAAAGGGAAAAAGCGGCTCTCATGTTCGCTGCCTTATGTGCCCAGATTCCTCAGCTGATGCTTCAGAGTTTTCATCTTGTCACTAGCAGAAATCTATACATTAGAAGGCATGAGAAGCTGAATCAATACACCTAGATAGCAGCCAGCATTAATAACTAACCTTCACCTCCTCTGCCTACACTGATGAGACAATCTCAAACTATTTTCCATACTGCATCTATTTTTCCCTCTTTGTAAAACTGCAAAAGGAGACAAGTCAAAAAAAAAAAAATCAGCTGTTTAATATCTGTGCCTTATCATCACACAGGTGCTAATTAGATTTACTAGCATTCATTTCAGCTTGGTAAACTATTTACGGAGTAGCTTCTTTTAAAGCTCAAGTTCAAAGAAATTTGATATGCCTCCATGAATTATTAACCCTAGTCTTTGTAAACAGAAACACCACTACAAGATTTAAATTCAGCTCACAGACAATGGCTAAATAATATACTATGTGATACTAATTTCATGACATTAAGACAGAACTCAACTTACTATATGTGCCTGTGTCATACTTTTGGTATCATATACATTTACCATATACCAGGTGTACATGTATTTGTGCCTTACAACACATTAAAACCAGCTTATTTCAGTCAACCAGAATGAGTGGAGGGGCCTACGTTTTCATGGAGAAAAAAACCCCAAAACTATTTAACATTCCAGCAGAAATTTCATTGCTCTTAATAAACAGTTCTCCTTTGAAAAAAAATTTCAGTTATTCATGTTTTTAGGGTCAATGGCTGGGTTTATGCTCTTTTTTTTTTTAACTAAACAAAATAGTGGCAAAATATAAGGTGAATCTTGAAGATTCACTAATGGATAACTCTCCAATACCAAAATCAAATCACTGATTAGTAACTACTCCATTTCCTCATATGCAACACAACAGCTTCCCAGAGTCATGGCGTATACACTAAGTATTTCTGTACTTGTTAAATAAAACAGTTAATGACAACTGCAGCAAACAACTGCTTAAGCTTCTCCCTAAGCCTTGGACACATAAAACTGTTGTTTACAAAGAAATCTTTCTGTATCAGATTTAGCCCAAGTTTAGGTGTTTTATTAACATCTCAGTATACTACGCAAATAAAAACTATACATTTCTTTAAGTAAAAAATTTTGAAGAGACTCACATATTCCTACTTTACCAAGCAAATTATCCCATCCCATAGATTTAATCAATGATGTAAATTAACTTTTGCAAGCACTGAGCATCAGAACAGTCTTTGGAGAAAACTCTTAAACACGCTACAATTCAATGCCTAATTAACCAATCACATTTATACACAACTTCCACGACCAAGAGATCAGCAGAACACCCTCAGGTTAATGTCAGTGCCCATCAGTTCTTTAAAGTTGGTTCTTTCTTTAACAACTCTGTAGTACTTCAGAGCTGTATCATTCCTCACATTCTGCAGTCACTGATGCTGCAAACAACCACCTCACAGGCCTCGTGAAAAACAAACTCTTTGCTTAAGCTCTCAAAGTACAAAGAGTGTCACATTCCTGTCACAATCACAGTAAGGCTGTTATTTGCAAGTATGTAAATCTTATGGCCACGTTCAATACCAAAGAGGAATTAAACTGTGATTTATGGTTCAGAATTGGTGGTTTCAACCTGACAAGTCATCATAGAAGACCTCACATTTGATAAGCACTTTGCTCAAGTTCCCTGCATATCTTGAAACCTCACATATGAACACAAGTAAATCTCTTAGGCTACAACCAATCAACACTACCACCAAGTGTGTAGTAACATGCAACATGAAAAATACTCACTTATAGAAAGAACTTTGTCCAGTCTCCCCCGCAGTGCTTCACTTCTTAGTTCTGCTACATAGAGCCCAACACTTTCAAACAGGCAGCCATTTTCCTAGAGAAAAAGCAATCAGCAACCAATCATGGAACTTCACACAGAGAAGACCTTCTGATACTTCATATTTTTAAACACTTCCTTCCCAAAGGTAGCTGGTAGCTGTTGAGAACATAGAAAGTGCTCTACAGAAGTCTGTATGGCAGCCAAATGAGTTGCTACTGATCAAAAAATTTTTGTATTGTAATCAACTGCAAGAGACAAAGTTATGAAAGGCAGAAAGACTGGGACAGTTAAATTTGGTCTCCAATTCTCAATTCTTTAGCAAGAAAAAAAAATGTTCACCAGAAACAACTGTAGTACTTCCAAACCCCAGTAAAAAAAAAAGGGCAATATTCATTCATTTACTTTTCCACTTTGGGAAACAGAAAGCTACTAGGTCTGGAGCAAAATATTTTGGTTAGCACTGAAGAAGAAATAGAAAAGCAGCAGGAGAAAGACATGCTAAACAAACCATCAGTGCAACACCTGTTTGAAAAGTATTCTAAATATTCTGAAAAGGCTTCATCATACCAGGTTCATGTTTGGAGCACTACTGGTGTCTAAAGCCTTCATAGAGAACATAACAAAAGAAGCCATGTAATAGTCATTTTTACAAATTTTACGTGTAAACTCACCTTCAGCTGGGCATGGGCAGTTTCAGAATCAGCAAAGTTTTTAAAAACATAGTCTGTATATGTTTCTGCATCAAGGTCCACCCCCAATTTGTGCATCACTTTGAGGACCTCAAAGATACCTATCAAGGCAAAATTAATAAGGCTAAGCATTCAGAAAAATGAAAACTTGAGAACCAACATTTAAAAATAAATGTTGCTTTACAAAGAAAGGAATTGTCTCCTCAATTTCCCTCCTTGAAATTGCCATGAAAAATCCAGCATTTCTGTTTTAGGTATTAATAGAATTCTTAACTGTAAAACTTAAAACAGATTTACAAAACTTCCTGTTCTGTGCTGTACGATAAAAACCATGAAAGTTCAGTTTGGAAACTGCTATTATACAAAGTTATTTTCTAACAGAGCAAATAGATGAGTTAGTCATGTTTGCAGAACACCTTATAGAGCTTTGTATCAAAATGTCCATAATATTGTGCATAAAAAACAAATCTGAAAATTGATGTAATGTATATAATCAAACTCAAGATACAAACACATTATTCAATACATCATATATTCTTAGCCTTGTTCCCAGTATCCAATCCTGATTAGCATTAGTGTTCAGGATTTGTCTCTGGATTTGTTTAAAATTAGTAACATGTTTGTAATCCAAGTGCTTGATTGCTCTAGAATACAACAGCTTCAAACTGGAAATTCAGAAAAAGGCTGGAGTCTCCCAAGCCCAGTGAAGCTACCTTGTAACTTTTACAGGGTTCACATCATTTCACACAACTAGACAGCGTATCACTTCTGCAGATTCACATTTGAAGACACCAGATACCAAATATTAATAGTCCAGCAACTAGAGTGTAGTTTCAGAGGATACGCCATTCTTTTTAACTGCTCACACTCTTCTGATTTGCAGAAACTTCTTACAGTAACCTTAGCTACCAAACTCTAAACCCCTGTCAAAACCAATACAGGTATAATCATTCTCTGCTGGTCTAAAAATGATTTGTCAGTTGCTGCAGGACACCACTACCAAACAGCATATGTTTTTTTCAACTTGCATTTCATACTTATTACTTTAAAAATGTCCAAAGTCCCTGTCTTTGCCCTGGAGTGCCACCTATGGAAAAGTGACACTTCCATGAATATTTTATGCAGTGCACTATGGTGCAAATAATCAAATGTGAATTCCCTTTGAGCACTTGAAAATACATGCAGGCAAGTCACACTAGATTAAAGTCGCATCATCTGTTCGAGTTTGCCTTAAACAAAACTCTGATTTTGGACCAGAATCTGCAAAAATATGAATAAAGAATTAATTACACTAAGTCTTTCTTCATACTTTTCAAATGTTGACAGCTAGTTTCTCTTTCCTCTTTTCAACACCCTAGAAATTACATTAATTCCTCCTATGCTGAAATTGTTTCAGAAATAGCTGTAACACTAACAAGTAGTTTGACCAAGAATAGATCCCATAGTGAATGAGGTGTGGTGCACTCAGGAGGTTTGAGCTCAAACTTGCACCCAGAAGAATGCAGGAAACAGGCTTGTTAAGCATCCCCACTCCCTAGCAGACAGACTAGGGCACACTTCCTGAACATGAAAGGGCAGGAGTGGGAAAGAGAACACAGCACAACAGCAAGATGCAGATACCACAACCACACTGCACCAAAGCAATTGCACAGCCAAAGAACTTAAAATGATGATATGTGTGGCAGCTTTTTTTTTTTTTAAGATGGCTGATGTACAATTTTTGGGGGGACAGAAGATTAATGAAACAGAATCCTACAGTTTTGCATACATTTTCTAGCTCACCAAGAGCAGAACTACTTTATAGTCAAATAAAAAACTTCCACAATACTGAGCATTATGTAGGTGGACTTTTATAATTTCTTTGCTTCTCACACTGAAAAATGCACTAACCTCTTCTCTCTTTCCCAAACAAAAAACAGACTAAAAAAGACATGAAAGTGCAGCCATGTTCATGTAGAACCTGGTCTCACAAACTTTTTTGAGAACACCTCCCCCAAGCATACATGTATATTGATTTAGGGATTTTACACATGTATAGAACTCTACTGATATATTGTGGGCATTATCAAACATACACAAAAATAGAAAGCCAAAAAGGATAAAATATTTATTTGCTAACAGCCCACTCACAACCCAATGGATTGCCTTGCACACCTCACTTTGGAGACCACTGATCCAGAAGAGTGGGCATGACTAAAACCCCCAGTAAAGTCTTTTGGCCATCTCCCTGCTTGATCAAGAACAGGCTTTTTGAGATCTTGGCCTGACATATGTAAGCACACAGGAGCTGAGTATACAAAATAAATTAACTGAGTGGAAAGAAGACAGAAATAGGAAACAAAGTCAAACAACTTCTTTTTGTCAATACTGGAATCAGCACTCAAACACTCCAACAGAACAGATTCCAACCTCAAATTAGTATACTGAAGAACAAATAAAGAAGAGATGAACTATGAGGTGGTCATAATATTTATGTGGTAGAGCAGCCTTTCAAAAACTGAAAAATGAAGATTGCGTTTCAGTCTACCATTCATTTCCTGAGGTTATCACAGTTAAGTCATGCCTTCTCCCTACAGCAGTCCCATGAGAACAGGAGGAATTTCTAAGGCAGTTATGTACAGCTCTACATGTGCAAGGGAAGAAAAATTTGGCTTTAAGCAGTTTTCTGAGGAAACAAAAAAACAAAACTTCAGTTCAGAAAGTAAGGTCACATTCAGGAAAGCATAGTATTTAGCATATTTTTGCTGTGCTAGTAATTTCAGATCCATTCAGAATGTTCTTTGCCAGAAAAGTCTGTCTGTAAAACAGGATTTCAAGCAGTAACTTCGTGAAATCACCACCCTTATTCTCCTCTGGACCCAGACTCCTATTTTCCAAAATAAAAACTGAATTACCATTCACTAACCATGGGTTTTGTATATAACAATAGTTTATACAACAGTTTAACAACTGTAGATCCCAAAAGCAAAATACACATTTGTAAGAAGTGTTTTTAAAAATAACATGATCATTCAAAGGCAAAGGGGAGCTATAAAACATTCAGAAGCAAGCATAAGTCGGACATTTCTGCTTATTTACACCAGGCCCTCCTGATTTTAGCACATACCCTGATACAAAATGATTCTCAGTGCCAGTAACAGTTTCAGATCCACTGCATATTTATCTTTTAAACCCTGCAAGCACTTTTCATTCCTAAAAGCCTAATAAATACTAAGGAAATAAGTATTTATCAACTTAAATAATGGATGCACATAAAGGCAATGCCCCACCTGAAATTATTTGCCTGTGTAAAATGACTGAAAAGAACTATTTGCTATTTCAGAGTGGTTAAGCTGTATTTAAAAATAGCTTTGTTTAGTTTCGTATCTCCTAGCCACCACTTCACTGCTACCTTTCTTTCAAACACAATTCCATAAAACAGAAATTACAGAATTTTCTTTGATATCCAGTATCAGATTTTGCTGTAACAAACATCAGAGAAATATGTAATTAAACCTTGCTATAATTGTTTGGGTCACGCTGTATGTACTGATTCAGACATTTGTACACTGCAGTTCTAGATAGGTTGTTGCTTTTATTCTGCTTATTCTGATTATTTAGTCCAGTCTACATCCTATCATATTTTTAATAGTTTTTTCCCCGAAGTTCTTTTCCATTTCCAGCCTTGCCTGTACCAAGACACAAAATAACACACATGAGGCTGGGCATTACTGCTTTGTTGAGAAATTAATTACCTTACTTTTGGCATGATATGTGGTACCTTGTCTATACTTCTGTTCACATTATTTTTCACTCCTAGAAAGCACCACTCTGTTCATTTACTACCTGCTGTCACCCTTAGGTTCTCGCTGCTGCCTTACTGGTTGCTCTACTAGTTCTATGAAACAATTCCAGGGTGGATGAGGGTTTTTTCCCCCCTATTTACATTTCTTCAAGTGTATTGGTTGTATTCTTAGCTAGTGGAACTCATTTATTCTTTTTTTTATTATAAACTTGGAAAAAACTGAATACAAGCTTACACACGGGAAGAAGACAACTTGTTTCACAATTCAGCAAGAATAGCTACACTGATTCTTCACTGCAGAAGCAACTGATCAGGTATCTTATAACCTACTGTATTTTAGGAATTGCAAAATCACTGACTTGTGTAGGTATGTACAGAGTTCTAGTGCTTCCACTTGACGATATAAACTCGGACAGTGAGTACCAGGCTACAAAAATGAGTTTGCAAATATTATCTTACAGTCATACAGAAGGACAGGTATGCAATGCCTTGGCAGACAGAAAAATAAAGGCTCTATGGAAAATTACTACAAATGCTACAATTGAGGGATCCTTCATCAGTTTTCTTCTGACTTTGCTTGCATGACTTTCAGCAGCAACTACTAGCCAAAACACAGTTGATTTCTACAGTAGGGAGTCCAAATTAAGGCCACCTCTGATCTCGACAAAGACCAAAAGAAGTATGAACACCTCAGTTTCTCTTGATACTCAAATATAGCTTCAATTCTGGGAGCCAAGTCAAAATCTAAAAATAATTCCAACATCTCTTAGAATCGTGTTAGTGAGGTGAAATCTTCCACAGAGTAAAAGAAAGCAGCTTTTTTCAGTAGGCAGCATCCACACAGAGTAGTATGACACTGATTTCAATTTACTTATTTTTGGCAACACTGTGCTTCAAGTAAGTCACAAAGGACCTAGCTAAAACAACATTGCCAGACTTTTAAAATATCATAGAACTTTCAAGGATTTGAAAACCTGGGAGAAGATAAACTTGGGCAGTAGTCTAGAAGGAACAGAGCCTAAGGAGTTAATAAAAACTGAATATTGTTTTCACAAAGGCTTTTTGAAAAAGACTTGAGACATTTTTATAGCCAGAAACAATTAGGGAATACTTGTTTCAGCATTTCTTCCAAACTGGAATGTGACTGTATATTTAAGATAAAATTGCGATATGAAGAGTCTGCTAAAAGCACTTTTTTTTTGTTTGTGCATTTTGTTTGTCACCCAGTGTCACACTAACAACTCTGCATCTCATTCTAAAGCACATTATACTGTGAGATAAGATGAAAAAGACAGTTTTTTGTTTCCCCAAGGGGGAAGTACTTCTGTTAAAAGCATCTTTTTACAATACCATTCTTTCTGAATTACCAATAACGCAAACCAAAGAATTAGATACTGTACTCTAAAATTTAATATTTGTTCAATTCTTATTCATATCCTGTAGACATCCCCATGTGTAACAGGGGAAAGTGTGCTAAATGCTTAAACCTACTTAAGAATCCCAAAGATGGAGCATTTTTGTCCTTCAATCAGTATGCTGTCAGGTCAGGCGCACACATTCAGCAATGTAAGTTCTCCTGCAGTTTTTATGATTGTAACAAAACTCACATTTGGTTCATCAAGCAAATAATAAGAAGCTGGCTTGAAAAAAGGACTGGGTTTGCAGTCCAAGAGAGCTATAATAACATAACCTTACTTTTAAATTCTCCACTTGGATTTCAGTTTCTTCAAGAGTAAACTGTAAATAGTAAGGAGCAGCATAAAGAATATGGGAGGCAGAAAGAATGTGAAGAGTTAAAAAGATAACTAAACACATCTTTCTATGTCAAGGGAGACTTGAAATTTGTGGAACTGTGTCACAATCAAGTAAGAAAGGACGTTTTAAAAAAGTCTTTCTGAAAGAAAAATTGTTTGAAATGAGGACAGACATAGCAAGGGCTTCATTTAATTTCTGATGAATCTCATAGCAGTAAGATTTGTGTACTAGGTTTGCAACAATGCTACAGGAGCATTTATCAGACAACTCACCTTTAAGATTATTCTCTTTCTGGTATGCAACTAGCAGCGGCCAGCAATAGTGAGGTCTAACTGGCAGGCCTTCCTCCTTCATCATCTTCATCACATCAATGGCCAAAGCTGCAAACATTCACAGAACAATTAAACAGTGACCAGGTACTCTAAATGAGCACAGGTAAAATAACTAAACAAGCAGAGTACCTGATTTGTTGGTCTCCAAAGCGCAACGCAAGATAAATGGTAACGGAGCCGAGTGCATCTTTGCTTCTTTTAACTCGTTACAGTACTGCTTCAGCTTGCTCAGAGGCTGCAAACAATTTCAAAAATTAATTTAATGTATTTATCAATTTCTCAAATTGTTAGGAACGTCAGATTCTTCTAATGTTTAGAAAATGGATATTACACAAGTCAAACAGGATTCCTTTGCGAATTTCAATTTACTATGCAAGTTGATACAAAATAATAAAATTCATCTTTTGCTCTTGAAGAACTGTGCAACAACTCACCATTTGCAATCTTCGCAGCTGCATTAAACTAAATAAATATACTGTTACCATTAGATTAAGAAAAAAAGTATTACTATTCTGCTTACCAGATCTCTATTCACGCAATGTTGCAAGAAGAAGCTACCTTGGTCCGTATAATCACGTGATAAATGACTTAAAGACTTCAAAATGCTGAAGCTGATATCTTCGAAGCCATGAGTTATCAGAGTCAAACACAGGTTCATTGCATCTAGCAATTGAAAAACAGAGAACAACAGTATTAATAAAGTGCAACCAACTTTTTCACCTTAAGCTACTAAAATTAGTGAAAGCTAGGGAAGTAAATGTTTTACAAGTACCATTAAGATACTTTTAAACAAGATTAACAACGCAAATTTGAGACTACCTTTTCCAGAATTATTTATATTTATCAATGAAATTCACTTTTCCCATAAGAAGACTAGGCCAAAAATTACAGAAGTATCACTACTGCAGCATGACAGAAGGATAAGGAAAAGAGAAACTCATTTCTAGACACGTCATAAAAGAAAAATTGGATGAAGGATAATTAACAGTTATCAATCAGATTAAACATCCAGAAGTGACTTTACATGTAGGTAATAAAAAACTATATTCAGTATTTAGTATCCCTTTTTTATGGCAGTCACAAAGAGCTCCCACAACAGGAACCTTAACAGTGGTGTTTGAAGAAAGGACTCCACACTTGCTGCTTTCTTATAAAAGCTTAATGAATTTTAGAGTTTTTTTTTAAATGATAGATCAATTTTTGTATACAAATAATTAAAGCTGTTCTATATTGAGATTTTATAAAACACTATCTAAAACACACAAACACATGAATCCATAAATTAATGACAAAACTATTAAAACTATTCCTTTCCCACAGTATTCAAGAGAAAACTACAAAATAACCTATTTTTGGAAAAAGAAGGAAAAACAAAAAAAAACACCAACCAAAAAAAAACCCCAAAACGAAACAAAACAAAACCAAAAAATGTTTTCTCTCCCCCCTGCTGCAGGAACCAAGGACATACCTGGAATTAATTCCCTTTCAAATCGTATGCGTCCCTTAATATCCTCGATGTGCTGTGGATATCCAGCCTTGGCAAGGCTAAAAATCACCTGCATCAAAATCCTATCCATAAGGTACCCTTCAGTCTTCTCAACCTGTTCTAGTGTCTGTAAAACCAAAATAAATTTAACCTGAATCAACTCCAGAGTGACTCGAAACAGAATACTTTTTTAGTTCAAAACAAACACAAAAAGCTGGGCTTTTTTCTTTTCTAAATCCCACAGGTTTAGATAATGGAACATGGTAGAAAGGAAGAATATGCAAGTATTGAGAGGGACTCAAATACCTTTAGACTGTAAAAAGAAAAGGGGACAGCCAAAACAGATATACCATATATAGTTTCTTTCTCTACATCTAATAATATATGAACACACCAGAGGTTTTCTCATTGTGAGATGACTTTCAAAAGAAATTACTTTCTAAAGGAAAGAATGACTAATCAAACATTTTGCTACAGTTTGGAGGAATGTTGGTTGATGACTATTTGTTTAAGTCACAGAAGAAAATTATGTTTCCAATGCCCTCTTCCTTGATTTGGTCTTCTACATCTGATTAAACTCCTGATATAACTTAAGAAAATTGGTTTGATCTTTTCTCATTGCTTTATGAGTATTTCTTTGATTTAAAAAAATAATTAAAGAGAGAATACTTGAAAAAAATCAGCTACACAAAGGGCTCCCAGGCAGCCTCATCTTCCGAATATCTAATTTGTTGGTATGAGCTCTCAAAAAAGAAAATTCATCTTTACTGGAAAGATCCTGTGGCTTCAATGGCCAAAGGATGGCTCAATGGGAACAGAATAATCAAGGTTTACTTTTTATTTTCATAAATAAATAAATACATAGATATCTCACATGCACTGTGTTTAAAAAAAAACCCTGAATTATTAAATCTCTCACTGACAAATCTATCTTCCCAGAGTGAAATGCTACTATCAAAAGACAAGTATTTTTCAGAAATTATGACATTACTTCCAGTTAATCAGCTATTCAATTGCAATAAAAAAAAATTTGTTAATTACTTCAAAGTAGGAGGAAACCAATTATAAAATTCTTTCTTATTCCTCCTGCATGGACAGAAAGCATTCCAAAGTTATACTGAACAAAAGATCAAACAAGTTGTATTTAAATTCAAATTTGCAATACCTTTTTGATGCTATCAGCATCACCCTTTTCAGCATACGCATTCAGCAGTGACAAATAGGTGTCTGCACCTGGTTCAACACCAGCCACCCTCATCACTGAGAGGATGTTTTCTGCACTCTTCATATCTCTAAAAGAATTCAAAGGAAGACCCTCAGTAGATTTAATCATAATGATGTTTATTGTGACTTCCACATTTCCTCATTAAATTAATTAGAATTGGAAACAAAGACTGCAACAAGCTTAGAGAAACTTACTTTAACTAAGCAAATCCTGAAAGGTGAAAGTGCAAATCTTTTTAATAATTGTATTAAGTAAAATACTCTTTCAACTGTACCAGATTATAATGTTCAGAACTAAGTGCAGCAAATTTCTTCTCAAACACTTCAGAAGTACAGTAATTTATCTTGAAATACAAGATTTTCAGACAAGAAAAAGTCCACTTCCTTTGTTAAATAGCTTTTTTGCTTCATAAATGTAGAGACAGTCTTCTACATATTATTATTCAAAACCATCACACTATTTTGCAGCATGCAATTTATTTCTGTACAGTATCATTTTATATTTTAGTAAAGCTAAGAGTAAACAAAAGGAATAAAAGGTATGAAACATTACCCTGATCTTGCATGTCCTTTCACAAGACTACTGAATACTGCCTCAGTGATGGGGAGATCTTTGCTCTTCATAAATCCAAGAATCTTACTGCAAAATAGAAGACAATTTGTATTTGCCACTTTGGAACATGCAGACACTAGGGTGGGGCTGGTTTTTTCAAAAAATTTTATCTATCTTCCTTTTACTTATTTCTCTTGCCCCTCAACCACACTGTTACAACTTAACCTTACTAAAATTGTTAGAGAGATACCCGGCAAGTCCTGTGTAATGACAAACAGATTTATTACTATTTGCTCCTTAGCCACTTTATTCTCAAATGCCTTTCCCAGTAGCCATTTTCTTATAAAGGCAGTAAGCCTTCCTAATCTCGCATTTTTTCATGATGGCTCTAGAAATGACAAAACAAGTTATTTTCTGAGCAATGTGACTACAACTTGATTTGAACATGCTGCTCTATCACTTATTTTTATTTCATTTGTGTAGGTTTCAGCAGTCTCCAGGAAATTGCTCTGCATTGCTTGGTTAAAATATATAAAACCCTTCTTTGCTTTGCTCAATTTCTATGAATTACACCGAAATCAGTTTTAACACTAGTGGTAGGAAATATGAGAAACAGTTTTTGTGGAAATCCCTTTAAACATAAATGCAAAAGAATACCTTGCTCCTTCAATGTCACCCTCATTGCAATAAGCAGCAATCAACCTTTGGTATGTAACCTAGAGAAAACAAAAAAGGGGAAGTTAATTATTTCCATTCAATAAATGGAGACTACTATTAAGCATGAAGATCCTGTGAAAGGGTACCTACTCGATTGGGCTGCACATCAGCTTCCTCCATCCTGGCCAAGAATTCCGTCGGAGAAAACTTGTGCTCATTCTGAAGGTAGACTTTAAGTAAAGCATTGTAATGGCTTGTATCATACACAGCACCTAGGGAAATATTTCAACCATAGTCAGTGAATGTAGATTCTCTAAATTCAACATTGTTTCATAGCTTTCTCAGGTAATTAATTTCACATCAATTTTACTCTGTATGAACTTAGGAGACTGCTTCCTTTTATTCACCTTTGAAGTATCAGACATTTATTTAACAGCTCACGTGATTATAAAAGGCTAAAACATAACATGAGCACATGTAACAGCAATGCTCATGTGCATGCAATGCCACAATCTCTACAGCTGTATTTATTTTACAGATTCAGCAATTCACCTGTGCATTATCTATAGATAAATTACTCACTTATAATAAAAATATCTTCTGATAAAATAGCTGGCACCACTAGGAATACTCGACCCACCAGATATCAAGGTAACATCTAACAGAAAAGTAAACTCAATAATAAAAATCAAGCAAAAGTCCAATTTAAAAAAAAATCTTTAGATTTTAGAATTTTATATTAACACCCCTAGATGTCACTATAACCTCCAGAATCAGAAAACAGGTCTCTCACCTGTGTAATAAAATCTACTGTTCATTTGGTAGTAAGTATAACCTGTTATAACCTAACATTTAAACACTATTAAAATATATCTTCTTTCATTACAAACAGAGTAACTAAAGCACAGAGCTGTTCTTGCAAGAAGGACTAACAGACCCAACATACCAAGTTCTTTCATCTTGTCCCATATCATATGGGCCAGTTCTGTTCTTTCAGGTGACAATACCTCTGGTAAGACAGCACCACAACTTTGTAACAAAAGCAAGGTCTGGTTACTCCCTGGACACCCTGCAAGTGGAACAAAACCACAAATTTCTTCATAAATAATTATGCATTTGATATTAGAAAGAAGATTTGAGACTGACCTACTGAAATATTTAAGACTGAAGATTTTTCATGAACAGGATACCCAAATGATTAAACAATGACATTACTGTGCACTATCCTAAGAAGATTCATGATAAAACGTGCCATTTAGCACAATAATGAGTTTAGCTGAGGAGAAATTGTTAAAAGTACAACACAAAATTCCTAAACTTAGATTATCTAATGCTTTCAACTTTCCAACTCAAGATCCTGAGATCATTTCATCCTAACAGGGACATAACTTTCTGATAAGTTTCTAAAATGTTAAAATACTTCATATCAATTCAATACAATTCCAGAACTGCTAGTCAGAAACATTTCCACATGTAAACTTCCATTTCCAGTTTAATGTTTCCTATGTTTTCCTATGTTTAATACATAACAAATGAGAAAATTTACATCTAGAGAATAGTGAAGGAAACAGTAAGATTATCTGCCGTTTCTGACTTCTGTACCAGTCACAGAATGTCAAAAAAGTTAACTATAAACTCATCTCTTTCTTGCACTTCACTACTATTCCTGAGGGAAAGGCAGAACTGCAGAATCTATCACAGATGACCCAGTCAGCTGAAGACAATTTTATTCTATCCCATCTTTAGATGCAAACCCAGCAATTTCAAATAAAAATGAGTTTCTTTAGAAATAGCATACTGTCAAGTACAATCATCAGTTCATAACTGACCAACTTTTAAATCCCTGCACACAATTACTTCATGCAATGAAAATGCCAACACATCTTCAGTTTCATAATGCCAGTGCTGCAACTACTACTAACTTAATACCTTGAAAGGGAAAAGAAAATCAAAAACTTTTGGCAGTCTGAGCATGGAGAGACGCACAATGAGATCTACTGCAAACACCTTTTTCAGGTATTGTTTGTGTTGTAATTAGAAATAGAAAAACAATACAAACAGGCAGAAATCAACACTAAGCTTCCACACTTTTGCTAAATTAGTTTCATTATTAATTAATAAACAAGGACTAAAGTTTCATATTGTAATATTTGCCATTTATTCTAACAGCACCTTAGTTAATCATTTGTGAGGTTCTATACTTTTATTTTTAATTACAATTACAAAGCCAAAGGAAAACCCTATAAGCAATTAATATTTTTGTTAGTATGACTTAAAAACTGTGGAACTAGTCAAGGTTCATGAAGAACTACTTGCAGAGAGGTTCAGAGACACAAAATTCTTGCCAACCCACATTTGCAAATTAGAGGTTTACATCTAAAAAAAGACAAAGCAGTCAGAATCAGAAAGGATATCCCAAGCAAAAAAAAAACCCAAAAAACTAAGTTCAACAGAAAGAGCATGAATTGAAGGCTTATTAGCCTTTAAACAATAAAATGCGAAACTTCTAAAAGCACAATGCCAGCTAGACAAGCCATTGCAGTCCAGAGCAATACACAGCAAAGTTTAAAACTTAAGCAAAACAATACATGCTGCCATTGATAAATACTGGCAGCAGTACTTAGCAAGTATACTCTTCAAATATCTCCACTGACTCATTCTAACTTGTAACAAACCTCATCAATTGTGGCAGCTGGTTTGCAAAAATGTAGTCTGCATATTTTAGCCAAAGAGGTGTTGAATCTGTCAGAATGAACAATGCCTCAGCTATTTGGTTTTATTTTACTCAAATAATCAAGCTTCCTTGTAATGACTAACCACAGCTACCTGGGAACGTGGAAACTTGTGGATCACCTCCACATTTCCCTGTAGTAGTTCTACTTAAAAACAAGTAACATCTTAAGGGCAGCATGGTTCATTACAGACACTTTAAAAATATACTGTGCAAAGGAGACTGGTATGATCCCTGCTCAGAGAGCACAACACAGTTATATGAGGAAAGTGCATTACCAGATTAAAAATCCACAATAAGCAAGGCACTATAACATGCCTTAAAAGTATGCTTTTATAAGACTTATAAATTCTTAAAGAGAAAAAAACACCTTGAAAAAGCTAACATGAGCATTCAAAGCAAAATAATATCTCTAAAGCATTTAAAGCCTATCCATCAATATATACAGCAGATCAAACAACACTCAAAGACAAAATACAGATCAGAATACTCAACTCACTTCTTTGGCTTGAAGAATTCATTTCCTTGGTTATATAGCAGCCTGAAATTTAGCTTTATTTTGTTTCAGTTGGAAGCAACTTACCTGCTTTGCTTATTTCTTGGAAGATTTTTAGAAGAAGAGCTTTAGGGATGCGGCCAGTTTTTCTGACAGAGGTATCCACTTTATTTAATGCCCAGTCAAACTGCCAGGTCGGTCTGGTTTGAACTTCTGAAACGGGCTCTTCTCTAACACTTCCTTCCTCTTGAGGTGCAAGTGTAAGGAACCTTATTTGGTTCATAAGGTTTCTGCTTGAACAGAAACAAACAAAAAAAAATAAAGATTACAATTCTGTGAGTCATTTTGGATCTAGACTAGTCACATAATGTCAAAAAGATAATGGACTTCTTGCTGATGAACAGTCTCAAAAACATTCCATTTTAAAATAAATATAAGCGAGTCATTTCAGTCTTTCTACTTGAGAAGTCAGTCATACATTTTCTCACATTGATACATTTCTCTGAGATTTACAGTTACTTTCACTTCATTAATTAAATTGTTCAAATACTATTCCCACAAAAATAAAAATTTTTAAGTCATCCAAGTGCTATAAAAATCTATTGTCCCATTACAGCTACTCACTAAAGCTCTCACAAAGTTTTCAAAAATCTCAAGGACAGTCACAGACAGATCTTCCAGAACACAGTAAATCAAGGCAGCAAATCATACCTTCCTTGTTAATTAAAATGCACAAGAACTAATGCAGAGGCCAGTGTGTTAGACAACAATGGCTTAAACGCCAACAGGATCACTCCACATTTTGCAGAATTTACAATAACCAGCATGAAGCATCCATCCATTCTGCCATGTAAACCAAACATCAACAGCAGATTTGTTTAAATATTTATTTTCTCAAAAAAAAAAAAAGACAAGAAGCATAATGAGAAAGCATTCTTATTTCCAGCAAAGCAATAAAAAAAGTTGACTTTTTTTTTTTTTAAGAATCAGTTGATCTACATAAGACTAAGAAAACGGTGTATGCGCCACAGCAAGGTTATGAACAGCCTGTGCAGGTGAAATTATCATTACACACAAGCATTTTAGGAAGTCTGTTCTCAACTGTGCTTACAACTGCATAAAATAAACCAGACCATCCTCCTCCAGAATCCTATACAAAAAAAAGTAATTCTTGCTGGGTGGCAAAAACAAGATGAAGCAACTTCTGAAATTGCCCTCCCTCATCTCTGGCTCTTCAGACAGCTCTTCAGCTAATTTTTGTAAGCTTTCTAGACTATCTAAAAAAAACCCCAAAAATCCTAGTTTGCACTCTCTGCTGTTACAGGTGCTCCAGGAGTCCTATACAGTAATGGCTCCACATTTTGTGAAATGGCAGCCTAAAAGCCAGGAGTGCTGACATTCTCTACAAAACAATTTCCTGCCCCTGAAGCTTTTTCACAGGTCTATCTGCTGGCTGGTTTCTCACCAAACAGTGGTAGTTTAAGGCCCGAGGAGAGCAAGTCCAGTGGAGGAGAAAAGCTTGCTGGTGGCAGTTGTGTGTTTCAGAAGCACTGGCAGCAAGCTGCTAAATGGCAGAGAAATCATCACTGGGGTACAAAAAACAGACTGGTGGTTTACCATGTGGTTGCCTCTTGTGAGCAGAAAGTAGCTCAGAAACCAAATTTCTCATTGCTTTTTGGAATCTTGATTTGGTAACTCAGCAGGCCATAAATTCTAGGAGTAGCCTGAAGCAGAATCTCTTTCCTAATGGAGCCATGACAACAGTTTAATAGATGATATTTGATTTTTAGAAGTATTTTTTAAAAACCCTTTAATAATGAAGAACATCACTACCATTTGGCATTACCTTTTTCACGAACACAATTTTTACATTGCCCTATCTCTTAAAGTTTCCTCCTGAAGAATATTCCAGAGCCCAGCAAATAATCTGCATCGTATTTCACTAGGTAAAGGATAAGGAAGAAAGAATTGAAGGGAAGAAGGACTGACAAAAAAAGGACAGAACCCCTCCCTCAGGCTCAGTTCCACCTTCTATCAGATACAAGTTCCCACTGATCCTTTTGGGCTAGCTCTCATTTTACTCAGATCTCTCTGTGAGTTTGTTTCACTCACTAACCTACCACAATACCAATTCACCCACTCCTACAAAAAAGTAAAGTTACTGTTCCATCAGGTTAGAGTGGAAACAGCTCACAATGTCCACAACCCACCAGAATTAACCAGAAAAAAAAAAATTGAGAAAGAAAAGGTACCTAAAAATCAGAGAAACTAGGGGGGAAAAAAAAAAGCAAAAAGGAACAAAGCTCTGAAACACTACTTTTCATGGTAAGCATGTTGCTACTAGAAATGCCACCTCTCACTAAAAGTATTCCCGAGGGTGTCATTTTCCCCGATCTTCCCTTCCTTTTCCTCTTCTCCTTCTATTGCCTCCTCTAACCAAAAACAGGGTACTTTTGGAAAACAGAAGTCATTAGACTAATTAGCATAAAATCCAATGGCACAAGGTAAGAATAACAGTAAGAAAATAAATTTTAATTCCTCCAGGGTTTAACAAACAAGTGAGATGCCTAGAACTTAAATAACTTGTTAATAACACATAAACAGCAATACTCAGCTTCAAGCTAGCCAGTAGAAGAATGAAATTGTAGTGATTGCAAGTTATTTTTTTATTAAAGATAGAAATAAAAGAAGAAAATGGTATCATCCACTCTTACATACCCATTAAAAGAGCTACCTGAAAGCTTTTCAGAATACTTCCAGAAAGGTTACAAAAATGCTCTGGAAGCTGCAGCAACACAGGGCTGTTTTTGTAACATAGAAGTTTATACTTCGATTTCCATTAACAATCAGAGCACAAGTGGACAAAAACTCTTGTGCTTCAGATTAAAATTGAAATTTGTTTCCCTATAAAAACCTGCTAATGTTTTATAGTATTTTTCAAATTATTGAGCAATATTGTATGACATATAGAACACTAACTATAAACAAATTGGTATCTATAGTTCTTAAGTCCTGTGCTGTTTTAAGAAAGCCATCCTTGTAAGATTCTCCACATGTCAGAATTCACAAATTTTTTAAAGTACTTGCCCAGTTCCATCAGATGAAGTGTAAAGATAAAAACAGTATGTGCATGCTCAACATAAGCTGCTTAACAGCATGAGAAGACTCTAAAGTTTCATTTGCTACTAAACTCTCCTGCTTAGCATTCAGCATGTTGCTATTTATAACATTAAGTTTAGAATATTACAGCATATCAATTGCCACAGTTGCACACTGTAAAACACTATAGACTTATATAAAAGTGTTATTTTTATACAGTAGCTTCACCTTCTGAAAGGTGAGCAGAATTGGGCATTTCTATTTACATCCCCCCCCCCAATATTACCAAATATGGTTGGTACTGGTGCTTCTGTTAATTTATACTGCTTAAAGACATTTCAAGGAATGGCAATATGGGACTCCGAGTTTGAGACAGACAGGTGAAAACCACAAGAGATTATAAAACAACCTGAGAACTCAAACTTTCACTGGCATCCACCTAAATGATCATCATCAATCTGAAATATGTTCAGTGTAAGGTGCACCCCATCATATACAGGCCTTCAGCATTTGAATCAATTACACTCTTAGCACTATTTACAGCACTGTGCAATGGTAAGCCAGTCCCATAATAAGAATTTGTTAAGAGTAACTGTGGCTTCAAAAGCTGGGTGAAGCTGCAGCATCTACTGTCTTGAATCAAGTACATATCACTACAAATCAACTAAGAACTCAAAACCTTAAAAAACCCAAAAAGACCAAAAGAACCCCAGGAGCTCTATTCTCTACTATTCTCTAAGATGAAAGATTGAGCAGACCAGAAAGTCAGCTTCCAAAAGAGATACAAACTTAAAAAATTAAGGGACACAGCATTAAGTTTGATTTCAGGCAACCAGGCAAAGGACAGGAGAACACAGTAGACAACATAGTGAAAGTTTATACTAATGGCACAACCTCCCCATGAAACACAAAAAGAAGCTAACAAAATGAGGCAGTTATCCATGCATCAAGAATCTTTAATTTTCAGAAGTTGAAAAACAACACACAATTAAGGAGAATAGAAAAAAAGCAAGGATAAAAATCAAGAAGGTCACGTTAACCATTTCAGTCAGGAAGTCACCTAAAAAGGCAGGAAGAAAGGTTTCTAAATTTAGTAAGTATTATTTTAGAAATTACCTCTTCATGGGAAAAAATTACAGCTCATACACTGTTTGGCTTTCAAGAAATGTTAATTACAATCATCCTCTGTAACTTTTAACTATCACTACTAATTTTAACAAGGAGATGGGGCGTGTAGGTGAGAATATGGAAGAATGACTCAATTTCTGAAAACATTAAGATATATTAAAGACAAATTAATGGATCTTACTCAAACTCCAGTCCTTTGGAATTACTTTGAAAAATTCATGGAAGTTGTGGAAAAAACAGAAGCATAGTAAAAAAATATGGACTGATGTACAGGCTTTTGGCACTGCTTTACCTGACAATCTCATAAGAAAAACAGGGAGATACAATGTACTTCTGGCTATACAATATGGGCGCAGTAGCTGCGTAAACAAGAATTTTAAATACATATACAAAATTAAAATGTGGTTTATTACGGTACTGGGAATATTGTGGAAGAGTCTAAGTGAAGCTATCTCCTGATCCAACTAGGAAACGATTGGTACAACCCATGTAGAATAATAGCTTCAATACAGACCACAAGAAGTTGTATGTTTGGGCCAAAACACAAATGCAGAAACTTAAGATGGGGTACAACTGGCTAGACAACAGTGCAGCCGAGAAAGTACTGAAAATGAGGCACTGTTAATCATAAAATGTCACACAGCAAAAAAAAACTTCAAATTCCCAACTCCAAAAAGAAGGAATATAGGTAAAATACAGATAATGACCTCTGTCATGGTGTGTTAATTCAGGAAAAAAAAACAAGTATAAAGCACTCATCTATCCCATCCCACTCTCCAAAGAGAGAAGCAACTGAACCTAATCCATCAGGCATCACACAACCAATACTAATGGTTGTAATATTAACGAAATACTTGAACAGGATGCTTCAGTCAAGCTTTCTCATTTGGAAGCTTATAAAGTAAGATTAAGAGCAGGGGAAAAAAAAAAATCTATCATGCATGACCTCGATATTTCTGATCCTGCCTCAGTTCTAGATGTTAGATTACATAGTTTTATGATGAAATAATATTTTCTCAATTATTTTAATTAACTTTTTTCAGACTTAAATGCTATGCTACACAACAAAACACATACTTCCCCAAGAGCTGAAATGAATGCCAAGTACTTACTTTCATCAATTACCTTCAGATGGCATTTTAAGATTTTCTCTATATGAAACGCTTTATTTGCAAGCATGTAAAGCTGCACAATAAATTTTAGATCTGTTTGGATGAGCAATCTGGTTCTTCCCCAAAATGTGTAATTTCTCTCTACTATGCTTCAGAACTGGAAGAAGCTCAAAAGGACATATGGAACCCTGTGAAGTGATCTCTCTCCAACTCCCACAATCACAAGATTAGAAGTAGCCTTCAGAGACTGGAGCCTTTACACCCTGTTCAGCTTTGTCTCCACAATGGCAGACCTTGCCCACACAAGAAAGGTTAACTGTGCATTTGTAATCCCAAAACAAGTGTTAACTCCACCTCCAGCTTAGTTTATAACATTGGGAAAGTAGCCGAAGATCACAGAACATCTTATGCAGAGATGAAGTGTGCATGGAGAAATTTATACCAAGTGAATTAGTAAAATTCTTCTGTTTACAAGGGTTTAAGTGAGAATCCCAGTGCTGTACCCACATACTTCTGTCTTCCACATAGCTAGAGCAGACTAAAGGCAGTGCTTTTAATTTCCTATAGGAACATATCTTACACACTAGCCTGAGTAAAAAAAACTCCCATCTTTCCCAAAATTCAAAAGGTAGGTGATGCTCATGTTTTCCCTTGCAGCAGCAGCAGAAAGTTTACTTTCAGTAACACTTGACCAATTCCAAATATTCAAAAAACAATTTTATTTATATATTCATCTACATGATATATTTATTAATTTATTATTTATATATTTGCATAAGTATATGAAGAGAACCACGTTTAACGATAAATATGGATATTTGCGTCCCTTTATCAGAGCTGCAATAAGGTAGCTGCTGTGCTTTTTCTACAAATAATACTGAATATTTTGTTCTTTCTACACTAAATAGGCAAAAGCTGCACGAAATAGTTCTCAAAGTAAGGCCATGTTCGAAGTAGAATAACGGTAAACTTAAATGAGTTAGAATTCATTAGTGTACATAAAAGTACTCCAGATCTAACGTTAAATTTAGTAAACATAAGACAAAATATACCACCTGAGATCCCAGCACGATTCACACAACTGTTAAAACAGTATTTTTACTGTTAGCCATGATCAGCTAGCTACACAAAAAGGCCACTGTGTTCAGGCCACTGTACATTTGTTTCAAGACGATACAGCAGGATCTTACAACAGAGAAAAATTAATGTCTTTTCATTAATAGAAAGCTCATGTTTTCTAAAAAAAATTGCCTAAGTGATTCACAAGAAGCAAAACAGAAAACCTTTCCTTTGTACTACCCTTAGGATCTTAGGAAAAAACTCTTCACTGAAAAGGGTGTCAAACATTGAAACAGGCCCCCCAGGGAAGTGGTGGTCACCCTCCCTGGAAGTGTTCAAAAGACAGGTAAATGTGGCACTTGGGGACATGGTTTAGTGGTGAAGATGGAAGTGTCAGTTAACAGTTGGACTCAGTAATCTCAGAGATCTTTTCCAACCTTAACACCTCTATGATTATGTGGTTTCTTGAGAAGTATCTTGGCATTTTATATCCATCAGTAAAACACGTAAAACAACTACAACAACAATGAAGCTTGTGCAACTTTATTACAATAGAGTATTATGAAAAGCAAGTCTACTCTATATCTCCTCTCCATTTGAAGACCCTTCCTTCTATCATTTTGTGAGTGCACTTAAGCATTCAGTCCTATATTTTGGTAACGGACTGCTGAGTATGACAGTGAATAGCCAAAAAGAACTTGTTTGCAGTTAATCTAAAAAAAAAAAGGCAAAACAAAAAAAAAAAACAAAAACCCCAAAATTAAAATGCACCATTCACCATGCCATGAATCATTTGGGTTCTTGACTTATGACTTAATCAAACCCATCTCATAAGAAACCTTTCTTGAAAGGATATTCGGTCTCCCATCTTACCCACATACTTGAAACGCATCACAACGGATCAAAAGGCAACACAAGTTGTAATAAGGACATAGCATCTTCTGTGCCTGGGTTAATTTTCTTCAAAGTAGCAAGTATGGGGCTGTCTTTTGGATTTATGCTGAATACAGTTTTGACAACATAGAGACAAGCTCATGAAGGAGCAGGATCCTGGCAGGACCTGTGGGCCTGTACAGATAGGAGCCCGCACTGGAGCAGGTTTGCTGGTGTGATTTCTTTTTGTTATTGTATTGATTGTTCTTGATTTTCCTCCTCAACTGAACTTCCATGATCTATACTTTAGGAGCCTAACTGTTTTCCTTTCCTGATTTAGAGCAAGAGAAGCTGGCCAGCAACAGGGTGGACAGTGCAGGAAGAATGGAGCCAATACTCTTTTTTTAAGCACTAACTTTCCCACAGCAGAAAGCTGTAACATCAAACCATAACATCATCACCTACAGTATGTAAAATAAAGGCCCCCAAAAGTATCCTGATGTGAACTCAAAAATCTACTCTAAACACTTGTCAATGGAGAGGTTTTTTACAGCATTCTTGACAGTCAGATCCTAACAGCAAATTCAGGCATTTTTTTCCTTAGTGAAGCTTCTGTGAAGTCCCAGTAAATAATTCATACCACAGAAGTTAGCGCACTGCTGAAGTTTGCTGTTGTAGATCTGAAGTTTGTTGGTCTACAACAGTTTAATAAAATTGCATGGCTGGAGAGTGACAACATGTAGCTCAACATTTTCACATTTCATAGTAGAGGTGGTCAAGTGAAAGAGTAAATTTGTCTTAAATCTAACTTGCTATGAAATGCTTCTCAACCATTAGGACATGCACCTACTAGCCTAACTCATTTTTCAAAGAAGTTTAGATTAAAAATCAAAGCAATAATGATGCTTTGATAAAACCTCGGCTTGAATGTGATGCTCGCTCCTTCACATCTCTCACATTTGCAACTTTTCTGTAGCCATTATTGTAATGATAGTCACAGACTTGCCTCTGAACTGACTGTCACGTTCAGTGCTAAAGTTGACTACACCAAGCACAAGTAAACATACAGTTATTTAGTTTTCTTGCAAAATGCTAGATTATTCCTATTTATTTATTTAATCTTGAAACTGGGTGTGTCTTTCCCTACTATTTCAACTAGACTGCATTTCATTCTTAAAATAATCTTGAGACCTGAACAAGTATAGCAAGCCCAAATGTTGTCCATGTGCCAGTCTAGTTCTTCAAAGGAGGTCCACTTCCAGAAATTAAGGCTTAAGTAAAAAAAAAAGCAATAAATAGTTACTTAAGGTAAAAAAATTAAATTAGATCATATGCCTACATGAAATATAAATGAAATACATGAAATTTCAGTTTTTAAGTATTACATTTGTTTTACACTTTAGCTCTAGATCATCACTTGTGCACTAGGATGCCTAAATACATACAGTAGTGTGACACTGAGATTTTGAGTGAAAACTTATCTTAGGAATGAAATAATTGGACAGGAGGAACGTACAAAATGTTTCAAAAGAGTTTTCAGCATGATCACTGAACTATCCTGCATATGACCCAATTTATACCTGAAATGAAGTATAATTTGGTGTAAGAAAAAAGTATTGGGGGGGAAACAACCAAAATATCATCATATGAAGTACTTATAAAGCTCTTTCTAGAAATTGAGTTCTAATGGCAAGAAAACAGTTAGTCCTTCACCAAGTCACACATGAATTTCGGTGAATATTGTTTCTCACAACAAATTAATTTAGGGAATTAGGCATCCAGTTGAGTAAAACAAAAATTAGTTACTAGAAATAAGAAAGGTTTATTCATAATTTGCAGGTAACGATATGTGTGGTTCTGTTGCCAACCATAAATCAGATATTCCTGGTTCTTCCTGAACTGGTCTACTCCTTCCTTCACACTGACTTTAGCATTTGTTGGCATCTTCAATGATTAAAGCCCACAGAAAACTACATTTTTTTTTAGGTAAGATTTTGGCCTGGCTACCAATAAAACAGCCCCAAAGTAAGACTAATAAGCACTAAAGGTAGGGAAATTAGCAACAATGTCCTTATTTTTACAGTGAGACTTCCCTCTAGGAGCTCTCCATTTTTGATTCTTGTCTTTTCCCATCCCTTCTTCTGAATGAGCTCTGGAACTCACCAAGTCCTCTGCTGACCACAGTTATCTATTTAGAATGGCAGAAAACGGTTCCAGTTTTCTACCAGGAATTAAGTTACATTGACTTAGAGGGAGCATCAGAGATATAACACGACACAAGAGACAGAACAACTTTCTCCCTTGGGCAGCACTAAGCTCTTTGATCAGCTCATTAATCTCTATGTCTAGAGTTGTGTTAATGAAGGTTTGTGTCTCTAAGCTTCCTGCAGGGCATCAACCACCACACCTAAGTGTGGTCAAAACCGCAGCCGGGATGCACACAGGTGGGTAGGACAGGGTGAGTTTTCCACCCTACAGGCATGATGGAAGGAAGAGAGTACTATGGCAAAGAAACCAAGACGTTCCTCTTGACACGACACACAGCAGAGTCTGAGGGCATGAAAAGGAAGCCCAGATTCCACCTGTGCAGGTACCCAGAGTCAATCACAGAATCACGGACTCATTTAGGTTGCAAAAGACCTCCAAGATCGAGTCCGACCTGTGACCGATCACCACCTTGTCAGCTATAACCACAACTCCGAGTGCCCCGTCCAGTCGTTTCTTGAATGCCTCCAAGAAAAGTAACTCCACTCCATCACTGGTTATCTCCCCCTCCTCCTCGACGCCCCCTCCTCACGGCGTGTCCCCCCACAGCCATGTACCCCGGCGGCCAGGGCTCTGCTCTGCTCCGAGCCTAGCGTGGCGGAGGCGCGGGCAGCCCAAGACGCCCAGCCTGAGGGCAGCGGGGCTCCCGCGCGGCCTTTGCCCTGGCTCACCCCGAGGCCCGCACACGCGGCGAGGCCGCCAGGCCGGCCTGGGGCGAGCGCAGCCCCGCAGCCCCCGGGCCAGCCCCGGCGGGCAGCACCACGGGGCCCGGCGGCGCGCCCGGCAGTGCCCTTGGGCGTGCGGAGCGCCGCCTCAGCCGGCCCCGCCGGCCCTACCAGGCAGCGCGGCAGCGCGGGATCTCACCTGGCGGGGCCGGGCAGCGGGGCGGGAGCGGCGGGCGGGCGGAGCAGCGGCGGGAGCAGCGGCGGGAGGCGCGGGCGCAGCGCCCGGAGGCGCCCGGCGGAGCTCAGCAGCGCGGCCATGACCGCCCGCAGCACGTGAGCCGCGCGCCGGCGCTGCGCCGCCGCCGGCCCCATGTGACGGGGGCGAACCATTCCCCGCAGGGGGGAGGCGCTGGGCCCGGCCCCGCAACGAGCCCGCTCGGGCGCCAGCGCGGTGCTAATTCCCACCCCGTGCCGCCGATGGGCCGTTCCACGCCGGCCCGGGTTGGGCGGCCCGGCAGCCAACCGGGAGCGGCCCCGGCGGAAGGCGGGCGGGCGGCGGGAGGAAGCGCCGGGAAGAAGCGCCGGGAAGCACCGGCTTCCCCAGCGGGTATTCACCGGAGTTCTTCCGTGCCGTTCCGTGGGACGTTCTGGCCCTGCCCGGCTGGCTCTGCCGGTGCGCCCACCCAAGTGCTGCTTCCCTGCAGCCCGGCGCTGCCCGCCGCTGCCTCGTTGCCCCTGAGGCGTTCCGGAGCCCACCGAAAGCGTGGCGGGTGGCGCGCACGCGCGCCAAAAAAAAAAAAAAAAAAAAAAAAAAAAAATCAGCCGGCTCCATCCGATTAATGGGAATAAACCGCGTCTTGCCTTCGTCCCTGGCTGGCATATACGCCAGGGAAGCCGTGGGGAGCTGGGCTGGGAAAGCTGCTGGTCGCTGTCAGCCTTTCCGCCGAACTCTTACCATTGCCTGGGAGTGACGGGCAGAGGGAAGAACTTAATTAAACCGAATATCAATAGTAAATACCTGCCTGAGCTTGCATATATTTACTAAGATGCCACCTGAATTGATGCTTCGTTTTAGCATCCAAGTTAACCGGGTTGCTATGACATAAGCCATTAACTAAGGTACTTAGAAATTAAATGTATATTTTCATGCAAAAATCACGTCATTATTTTTGCTCTAACTTGCAAATAATTACTCTAAGGGGCAGATTGTGTTTTATCAAATCGACTACCACCAGCCGTTTGCAATGACACTTCACTTGGAAAGGCTTGTCTAATCATCAAGATGCAAAAGACTCAGTTTTTAAAAGTTATGTACGCTCATTTTTGTTATTTATCAAAGTCCTGGATGTTCAACATTGCTCACTGAGGAATGAGATACAGCTAGTAAGACAGGATTTGCAATGCTACTGCTGGTCATGTCTTCTGCTCTATCACTGTTACAGCGTTTCATGGAATACAGTTCAGTCTTGGGAGGAAAGCCAGTGTCTTTACAAACAATTTGATGGGTGAAGGTATGGGTGTTAACATCTTTGAAATGAGTCTTAATGCTTCTATTAACTTTGCAGGTTTGTTGCAGAGCCCAGACATCTTGGCTCCTGAAACAGACAGGGTCTGCACAAGTCCTTGAAGCCCACAAGCCCTGAATTTTGGGGTAAAACAGTAGGTTCAAGGGGTCATTTGAGGTCATTTGGGCTTTAGGTCATTGGAGTCCCTGGTAGGGGTCACTTGAGGTCAGTTGGGGTTCCTGGTAAGGGTTACTTGAGGTCATGGCATGTGCCCCAGTGGACTCTCTCCCTTTATTCAAATAAAGTTGCAGGACTCCTCTTTGGATATAAACCTCTGGCATTTGTGGATTTTCCTGACAGTCTTAATGAGGAAGAGCAATGTTTCTTTACCCAACTACAAACATAATGCTCACTATTAGGCTGGGTTAGGTATGTGCCCACCAACCTTGATGATGGAGTACAGCCCCTGAGAGCTCACTTTAGTGACACAATGTAAAAATAACGACATTGTTTATAATAAGGACACAGCAAAGGACTGTGTCTAGGTTTTAAAGACAGGAGTCTACTAAAAAAGGTGGGAACCTCTGTTGGAATGTAGAGTATGACCCCCTTTCCTCTGAATTATTATCATTTTGAAATTAAGGGGCTTTAAGGCAAATATATGGGAAAAGGAGTAACAGTGCTTTACTAGTACGGGTATGTATAACACGGCAAACAAACAACCACAATGGAAACAGCAACAAACAAAAGCAGAAAGCCCAGTGTTATAAACGAGCCAATCAGTATTATGATTAAAGAGAATTTATTAATAATCAAAGTATAAAATTTGGAAAGCCACGAAGCAAAGCAACACCGAGCCAGGCGATTGGCGCTGGGTGAACTGAGTTCCAATCTCTATCAGTTTGAATCTCACCTGCGGTTTCTCTGAGGTGTCTTTTTATACCTTTTTTTCTTCTTTGTTAGTTTTATCTTTTCAATACAACAATATAATTTTCCTGTTTTTTCCACCACATCTGACGACAGTTCCTGAAATTAGTAGTCGATTTTTTGCTGTTGGAATCAGTTTCTGGTGCAAGTATATTATTGTTGCTTATACATACATCCTGGAACCATATTTCTGTATATACACACACATCCTGGAGCTCTGCCAGACGAGGGGATCCCACGGAATGCTTATCTGTGGAATGTACCTTGCCGGGGCTTATTCAGACAGAAATCCCTTGAACAGCACAATTCTGGCAGTCACCTGTTTGTGCTTTTCTCAGCCTCAGCACAATGCTGTAATCGTTAAAATTTCAGCACGAATTATTCCGTATCCTCTACTACTCCCAGTGAAGTCTCTTCCCGCCGAGCCCTTTCCCCTGGGCGCAGTTCCGCTCCCGGCCGGGCAGGGCGGGTGCCCTGTTCCCCGCGCCTGCAGGGGGCGCTGTGCTGCCGGTGCTGCCGTGTCTCCCTCACGGTCATGGCGGCAAGGATGGGCTGCAGCAGGAACCTCGCAGCAGCGGCCAGAACGGCAGGGCAGGCTCGCCCAGGGCAGCAAGCAAGAGCAGCAGAAACTCGGCAGCTGTGGCAAGAGCTTCGGGGTGTCCCACCAGGCAGGGGATGTGTGCCTACAGTGTAGGAAAAAACCCGGAGCCCTGGCGGAGAAAAGGCGGGGCTGGGCAGCGGCAGCCCAGCTCCTGAACACGGCCAGTAGAGGCTCCCTTGGAGGGGGAAGGGGCTCGGGGATCCCAGCGTTTCCCCTGAGACACCCGAGCAGATGGTGAAAGGGTCCATTTTTTAGTGAGGACAGTGTTAATAAGGTTCCAGTGCAACAGCCGCTCCCACAAGCAGAGCTTCACTCACGGGAGAAGAAGGCAGCAGGAGACAGAACCCAGCAGCGGTGGCGAAATCTCCCCACAGCAACTGCAGCCTGTTTCCCCTCCGAATGCCAAGAGAGCAAGAGCGCTAGAAGCTGCGCCCAGCCCCTTTCCTCCCAGCCCAAATCTCGAGGGATCTCTGCCCCTCCAGAAGAAACCCCCCCAGCCAAGAGACTAGCCAGCCACAACCTTCCTGTGGAAACTTCTTTTGTCTCTCTTAAGTATCAGTTGTTACTGTCTCTCAGCAACCTATGGGAGAAAATTCCCTGAAAGGAAGAAACAAAAGGAAAAACCCTAAACCCCAAAAGACTGGAAGATAAAAAGAAAAAAATGAGGTGACAATGGTTAGTATAATAAATAGTAAGTTCTCTTACTGAGACTTCACTGCTGCTGAATCAGTAAAGGACAGTTTTAAAAGTGTTTTAGAAGGAGATTCACTGGTACAGATGCTGACGGAATTCCTCCAAAGGACAAAGAAAAAGCAAAAGTCCTTGTTTGATGATCCAGTTGGTGGATAACTGGATCAGAAACTAAGGGCTGCTCAGAGAAGTCGTGTCTTTTCAGTGCTGACTGGGAAGTCATACACATGGTTCTGCTTCACAGGTAAAGATAACTATTTGCTTGGTGTGAAAAGGAAAAGGGCTCCTGGGAAATTAATTCAAAATGGGATACAGCTGAAACTGTAGACTTAGGAAATTATATTTCCTGAAGTTCTCTGGATGAGAGGGTCTAGATCACATTTATCAAGATCTGAAAAAGAAAAACTTTAATCAGTAAATTAAGACAATGTTTATGGAGTCTAGGTGAGAGTTTTAGTTCTTTGGATGAAGAAGATGAGTTGTGTATTAGATATATTATTTGTGGAGAAAAAAGATGCCTTTTTATGCAAGAATCTAGAGAAAGGACTGTGTCACTAGTAGTAGCTGAGGAGCAGTTTTTTCCCCACAGACACACACCGTAGACCACATACTCTAAAAGTCTTGGCCTGATTCACTTTGCTCAGGGAGTTTATTCCCATCATTAAAATAATGAAACAGTGCCAGGTTATGTTCCTGAGCTCTGGAACTATGTCTCTGGTATTAAATTCCTGTTCTCTACAATAGTTTCAGCCTATGCCAGGCAATAGTTGGAGGAATTAACATCAATCAGCTTGGGACTTGACAGTAGGTGGTTTGGAGATGGCCATGCTATGCTGGAGAGTGGGAGGATTTAAAAGCAAGGATTCTGGCCAAATTCTTTCAGTCATCTGCATACTACCTCTGCTGGAACTTGTAAGTTCTCTTAAGGTTTCCGCTAATTCAATTGAGAATTTACCATAAACACTGATTACAAACTTTTAAAATTTAGTTGAAGTGTGTCATAGAAATTTCCAAAGCAAGAGTTATAATAACATGTGGTTATTAGAGTTTTCCTCATTCACTGTCCTGTCATTCAAATAAAACCCTATATGTACAAAACATCTAAAAAAACTAGCTTATACCACAGTTGGCTTTGGAAACTTGGAAAATCCAAAGTTAAAATGATCCTATAAATGCATCCCCAGAATCTCAGTATAAAACTTTTGGAGTGAATGATCCAAGTTGTGTCAAAGTGAAGGAAACATAAGAGGACATGTAGAAGAGAATCAGTGTTGGCCTGGACCTGTTGCCTTTAGGCAGTTTGGATGTGGCTGCTGTGCATCAGAGGGTAGATGGTAGCAGGGACTGTGTCTCTCGTAGAGGAGGTTTATGAGAGGTTGGCCATTAAAAAAGTCCGACATAGGCTGTGCAGTGGGGTGTGGGTGAATTTCTGGGGTCTTTCAGGGGTCTCAGATGTGTCCTCTACTGGTACTTGAGCTGTCCAGTAGGGCCATCAAATCCCTATGGGAAAGGTGGGGCTCCTCTCCACATGTTTCAAGGCACAAAGTTTTAAGGTGAGGACAAAACATCTTGTGGTATGTAGGGAAGATGTCATGCTCCCAACCTCCTGATACTTTTTCTTGTTGTATCCCATTCCCTAGATTAAAATGGCCTCATCTACAGGCAGCTCTGTGCAGATGTCACCAGTGCAGTAAGACATCCATTCCCCACCAAGGTCCTAATTCAAGGTGGGGCACCATCCATGTTACGCAATGGGGAGATAGAGCATAGTGGAACACAGTTCCCAGCACTCATTTTGTGGCAGCATTCCTCTCAAGAAGTGGACTATCAGGAAGGTTTGCATGGAGAGGATAATTTGCAGCCTTTACCTGAGACTCTGTGGGACAGTCCATGGAATGGAGGTGAGATACGTATGTATATGTAATGTTAGTATCAATACTGGTTTTATTTTTGATGGCTGAGTAAGGATAACCTTAGATTTCAGACAATGTGTTATTTCAGAGGTTCTGGTATGAAGAATATGGATCCTTAAAGTATCTTGAGGGAACGTGACCTTGAACGTGAGCTTGTTCACTAAACCTGACTGGAAGTGTTGGCTTAAGCCTCTTGCCTAATGTCAGGCATGCACCTCTGGAAGAGATGACTCTCAACCCAGTTCAACATCAAAGGATGAATGTGGTTCTCTGTGATATTTGATATATTTATATACAGATGTAGATAGCTCTATATTTAGATAGTATACAGATACTTTTGTGACAGCAAAGAAAATTAAGTTGAAATTCATGCTTGCCAAGGTTTCTGTATGCTTTGAATATCTCATTTCCATTTTGTCCTAGGACAAACTGGGAGCAGCTTAAAGTACTCACACACTTGTTATTTCAAACTCTCACTTTTTCCAGTTGAATTCCTAGTAATTCTCAGATCTTGCAAAAATGCATATTTCAGCTTCATTTGAAAAAAAAAAAAAAAAAAAAATTAAAAGCATAAACTGAGAATGTCTGATGAATTTAGAGGAAAAAAATGTAAAAAAGAGTGGTGTTTTTAAAACAAATGTGTGGTTTTTAGAGCTTGAGTTGCTTAATGCTAGCAATAATGTGATTTCCTTGTTTGGGACATTTTCCAGGTTCCCAAATTGCTTCCAGCTTATATTACTTCAGTGTCTTTCAGGTCTTGTAATGTAGGCAGTGTTACATATAGCAAAGCAGGTGCTCCATGAAAAATCTCTAGTTGCAAATAAGATTGAAGTCACCAAGCTTTTTGCACTAGTCAGGTTTTATTTTGAGAGGATGAAAATGAAGTGAGATATTCAAGAGCTACATAAGTGAGGTAGCGATGGTACAAGCATACATGTTTAGAGGAAAAATGGAGCAATGTGACAGAATAGTTTGACAGAAAGGAGGAAGAAATCTGAGATGGGAGTAACTGAGTAATTGGTAAAGCTGCTGAATGGAAAAGTGTGTTGGTTTTGGCTGGGACAGAGTTAAATTTCGCTAGGATGGGACTGTGTTTTGGATTTGTGCAGGAAACTATTACTGTCCCTGCCCAGCTCTGTGGGGTCCCGCGTGCACCCACAGACACACGAGTGGGGTCAGTAATAGAGTCAGTAGCAAAGAGTCAGGAAGGGTGCTTGTGCACATTCTGGCAGGAGCATTTATTGCTTTTACACTGTCAAAGGTTGCAGAGGCAAATACCAGAACAACCCCGAACTCAGAGGTTTTATCTGGGGGCGGGGAAAAGGCGGGACTAGGGAACGGGGATCTATGAGGAAGCTGTGGGAGAGTGACAAGGGGTAGAGGCCAACAGCCAACTGGAGAAGCCAACCTGGGGTAGATTACCATTACAGAACAAGCATCCTGGGAGAGGCTTTTTTCCCTCACCATGACCGATGAGTCTCTGGCACCAGAGACTGTGTTACCAAGAGCTTTCTCTGTCCTTCATGCCACAGGCCAATTGGCCACCACAGAAACAATGCGAATAATACAGGGATGCATTCAGCACTGAGGAGCAGCTCTTACAGTCAAGGCCTTCTCTGCTCCTCACACTGCCCCAGCAGCAAGGAGGCTGGGGCTGCTCATGGAGCTGGGGAAGGGACAGAGCTGGGACAGCTGAACCCCACTGATCAAAGGGACATCCCTCACCATATGACATCATGCTCAGCACTAAAACCAGGGGGAAGGTTGGCTGCAGGACTGCTGGCTGGTTGGGTGCTGGTGAGCAATTGCTTTAATTTGCATCACTTGCCTTTCTTGGGTTTTATTCCTCAGTGTTACTTTTCTTTTCATTACAATGAAACCCCATGAGTTCCTATGATTGTTCTCAGCCCATGAGTTTCCTCACATTTACTGTTCCAATTCTCTTTCCCCATCCTGCTGGGGGTAGAGCAAGCTGCCAAATGTATGGTGCTTAGTTGGCAGCTGGGATTAGACCACGACAAAAAGGGATTGCTGTTCACATGCAGAAACAAGATGAAAGTAAGCACAGCTCACTTTCAGCAAGATAGTGAGAAGATCCTTTGTTTTTCTCCTGGACTTTTAAGATTACACTTTGCTGCTCAGATTCTTTTGGGGCCTGCTTATCTTTCAAGTGTCAATTGTTTCCACTTTTCCCCCAAACAAAATAAGTTCCTCTACCCCTGCTGTAAGTTTGCTTAAGCCAGTCTCAGATTTTATGGAGATCTGACTGCACAGCTTTGATGGTGTGGCATGCTGGTTTGGCATATTGGTTTGCTGTGCTTGGAGTCTGGCAGTATGAGAAAATCAAACCAAGGAACTGGAAAAGGAACAAGCAGCAGTGAGTAAAAATCAAAGCCATGTTTTAGGATTTGTAGAATAATATCCAAGTGTCTTGTTGAAATTACAAGCAAGAAGGCAAACCTGAGAAGTGGAGAAAGATGAATAATAGACAATTTGAATGGAAAACTGCTTCTTCAGAGTTCGTTTGATTTCTATATAAAGAATGCTTGGGTTTCATGTAAAACTACTACTTTCCAATGGGCAATGGTGACCTAATCCCTAACAAAATGGTAAATTTATGTCTTATTGTATGTATCTGTTAGAATGTTTCTGCAGGCAAAACTATGCCTTTGCTCTTGTTTGATCCAACTCAGAATCTTTGATGAGCTCTTTTGGAGCTGTACTACACTGTAAAATAATTATTTCCACTGAAAATGTAGAAGAATTTATCTCCCTTGGCTCCTCAGCTATGTTAGTTTTGCAAGGTTAGTAGAAATTTTAATAAGTAGTAGTGCCTTTATTTTTGTAACCAAGTCAGCAGATCTTATCCTGACTATCTACAGGGAGTAGATCTGATGAGTAAGAAGGTGCTTTTTTTATATAGTTACTTTTCAGAGGATCACAATTTGAAAATGGTTGTGACATAACTGGGTCACATCTGAAATTTTTCTATAAGCTGCATAAAATGAGAAGTTGAGGTAGCTGCTTTTGTCAGAAGGTATATTCTTCGAGCTGTAGTGAATCATACAGCTCAGAGATTTGCATATGGTACTGTTACTGAAAACTGCAAATCAGTCATAAATCTGTAACCAATTACTAGCCCTTCAGTGTTTTAAATCTTCTGCATTTAAATAATAACAAAGTAAGAATTTATATATACATATATATATATACACACACACATATATATACACACACATAAGAGACACATTGTATTTCTTCTGTCATTGCCTTTGTTTTACATGTCTAACTGGGGGCATGCTGTACTACAAAGAATATCATGTCCCAGGGTTTGGCTGCTATGAGTATTGGAGAGGAAATAGTTGGAGAAAACAGTAAAACAAGCTTCAGGAATGGTAAAACTGAATTTCAGCTGCCCGTAGCTCCAGTATGTAATAAAACATTTTCAGATTTTGATGCAGAGTTTAACTTTTGGTTGGAAGCAGAAGTGGAATGATTTGGAAATTATACAGATTACTAGCTGGACTGGGAAATTATAATAAAACATTATTAAGCTTTCAGGTTTTACTTTATATAAGAATTCTGATGCTGTTTTTATATTGCTGGGCCCACTGGCCGAGTCTCTATCAAATCTCCTCCTATCCCAAATAAAGAAAAAAATTAATAATTCTGGATATAAGACAGATGAAGCAAAGAGCATCTAAACTCTAGACATTTGCTTTAGTTTTAAGTATTTGAGGTTTTCTCACAAGTGTTCTGATTTATCTTTGTAGTTACTGAATATTGTTTAGGAATTGGGCAGTTAATCGTATGGGACGTAGAAGGGTTAATCCAAAGGCCACTTATACTCTGCAAAACCTGATCCACTAACACTAACAGAAATGTTAAATCACATACAGTATGTGTGTACCTCACACATGTTGCCTCACTGGCACAAACACCAGGGACAGATGCAGCATGCTGCATGTTTGTGTGGCTCATTTACCTGAGTAACAGTTTAGTTTCATTCAGGTCCTTCAAATATGAGGTGGCTGGCTAAAATGGTACTTGGATTGTTCTCTTTATGAACAATAGTCAGATTAGCTTTCACTGTGTTGAAAGCTTCCATTTATCTGATTATTTCTCTTCCCTTGTGTTGTAGGTCCACAACCCCTGAGTGACCAAGAAGACAGAAATATCCAGAGAGGTGTAATCAAGCATTTTGAAGGGCAGAGACCAAGAATCTCTTAAAACAGATCAGTCACTGCTGGAAAAAGTTTTTAATTTTTTTGGCAGCTGATCTGCTTTGAGAGATTTTTTATTCTCTTGCTAATTTTTCCATCATCCCTGCTGGACATTTCTGCCCCACTGGTTAAGTCAAATGCCAAATCAAATGTTTGTATGGCTGTGCTCTAACTGAGGAGCAATATTTCCAATTGTGAATGCAGGGTAGAAAAAAATTTTTTTACCTTTTTATTCAGTGTAAATACTGACCATCTTACAAAACAAAACTTTGAACTCAAGTGTCAGTTAGTTGTGTAGAAAATTTATTTTTTTCCTGGCTTTCATTTTTTTTTCTGAAAGTGTTTCCTTCTGAACTCCAGAGTTTAAAAAATTTAAAACCCAAACAGATACACTTACCATAAACAGTATTCAGTGGTGGTCTTTTCCACATTGCTTTAGGCCCTTGAATAGGTTTTATACTTTTTTTCATGTTGTATCATAAAAACAAAGTATGGTGGGTTTTTTCCCTTCAAGGAGTGCACATTTGTAGTGAAGCATCTTTCTAGCTAGACATTTGTATGTACCCAGTGAGCTGGGGACAAAATGTCAGCTCAACTGAAATAAAATTTCAATTAATGGAAGTCAAATTCAAGAGTGAGATCCAAATTCTCTAAACAAACAGCTTCAATTCCTTTGTGGTTTGTGAGTACTTTATATTTTTCCAGCTAATTAGCTTTTATACTGCTCAAAATAAACATTTATCATTAAATACTGCAAACTATCAAACTTTTTTTTTTTTTTAATAAACTTCAGTTAGGATGACTGGAATGGGTATCATTTAACTGGAGAGAGTAAACTGGTTCAGCAGCACGGGTTGTGTTTCTGATGTTTTCCCATTGCTGCAATGTGTGAAAGCTGGAAAGTTCAAATATTTCCCTTGGGGCAGATACTGTCGGTATAAATTAAGATAAAATAGCAGTTGAATATATTGGGCTATCCAAGGTGCAGTACAAATGATCTCTGTGAAGGAAGAAGAAATTATTTACATTTTAAACAAATCTCCTATGTAAAAATCAGTTTTAGTTTTACCTGTTTTGTCTAATTATTTTAAATGTATGACTTTGTGACATAAAGGTATTTGTGCATTTCTGTAAACTCATGTTTTAAAGGCATTAATCAAAAACATGCAAAGGAGATGGTATTTTTAGCAGTGCAGAAAGAAATATTTCAAATGTGGATTCACTCCTCAAAATCCTTTGCTTATTATTGGAAAATATATGTTCTGATGAAGCCATGAAACACTTTTTGATTGTTTTCCTAAATCAGTGACTCGGACAAGAATTTTGTGCTCCACTAAGTCTGATTTTGTGCACTGAATATTGGCTTAAAATGAAATTTAAGGAACAGCTTTGACCCCATTCATTTTGTTTCTTGATTGTTGCTGTTCTTTGGAAAGTACCAGCAAGAGCTGCTTATTTTCAGAAGGAAGAGCATATTGCATCTTTCACAGTGTGAGTTTCTTCCCACGTATTTGTCATATTTGAGCTGAATAAATGTTAGCAGGGGAAAAAAACCAACACATCAACACACCCCAGTTCTTAAATGGCATGGTTAGGTTTAGAAACTTGTAGGATAAACTGAGATTGAAGAATTCTTCCTTCTCTTCTGCTTTATGCAAAGGAGCTTTTGGCTACATCTGATGCCTGGAAAATTATTCTTCCATCCAGGAGACCAGATGTCTCTCCAACACGCACTGTGCTAGGTTTGCAGCGTCAGTGAAAATCATGTTATGTTGTCTTCAGTCCTGTTTGAAGCTTAGGCACTCTATAATCTTCAGCTATTCAGAATTTCTTGGTGCCCCCATACCTGATATGATTCCCTGTTGTTAAGCAGGTACTCTGTAGTCAACATTTGCAAACAAAAAGCAAGGAAGAAATAGATGTTAGGGAGAAATTCTTTACTATGAGGGTAGTAAGGCACTAAAACAAGTTGCCCAGAGATGAGGTGGATGCCCCAGCCTTGAATGTGTTCAAGGCTGGGTTGGATGGGGCCCTAAGAAACCTGGTCTAGTGGAAGATGTCCCTATCCACAGCAGGGGGGTTGGAAGCAGGTGGTCTTTAAGGTCCCTTCCAACTCGGACCATTGTCTATGATTTTTATAAGCAGGTTGGAATAGGTCATCCCAGGAGATTCTTAACAAATCTGTCTGTACCAAGGTGTTGATTTTAAATGAAAATCGGAGAAATTCCAGAGAATCAGGAGTATGATCTGCTATTGCTGTAGCAGATGAGACATGGGATTTGGGAAATGTAAACAGCTGTTTAGCCACAGAGCCTCAAGAAAGTAACTGGTCAACTGATAATGGACTTCAACAGAGATTTAAATGCTGAGAATGCAACTCAGCATTTAAATCATGTTAACCAACATGATTTCATAAAAATTAGGTCTTGTCAAATGAGATTGTTACTGTTCTGAAGGACTACGAGTCTGGTTGATACAGGTGACAGCTGTGCTGGCACACTTTCAGAAAGCATTTGGCCTAGTGACACCAATTAAAAAAATACTGTTCTTCAACAATGGTAAATTCAGAATGGGTTAACTACTAACACACGCAAATTATATTTGCTAGGAATAGTTAGCAAAATAAGTTATAGTCTAGTGAGGTTGTATGGGGATAGTCCATAGGTTAGAATTTTACTTAAAACCTAAAAGAAAAGTCACTATTTGAATTAGTGAGAAAAGTCATGGAGCAGTAAGTGATGGAAATGGTTCACTTACACTAAATTACTTGGATCGAGTTGTCAGCTGGTACAGATGAACAATAACCAAGTTATTTCAGCACAACAGTTCAGATGTGTTAGAACACATCTGAAATTTGAAAGGGAAGCTCCCTGGAGATGCATCATTACCTGCGTGGGGCCTGCCTGTGAGTGTCCTTTGTGTGGGTCAGGGCAGCACTAGGGAAATATATAAAAGTTTGAAAGAATTTTGATTTTTCAAGTAAATAAGCTTAACCTCATCTTTATACAGTGCAAAGTAGTTGCTCTCTTTGAAGCAGTGGATTATGTGTCAAAGTGTGAGGCTGTTGTGTGAACACAGTCTGATGTCTGTGGGGAAATCAGTCTGTCACCAGGAGCTGAGAAACACTCTGAGATAAGCAGCAAGAAGGGTATACTAAAAATATTTCCTTCAACCTGTGTTTTGCCTCTGAGTCCTCACCCGCGCCATCCTTTTGTGCTGGCAACAAGTGTTTATAGAGTCTCTTGATGAACCACATGGGTATATCAGCCTGGATTAGTTTTAACCCAGATCATCTCCCTGGCCCTTTACAGTGCACAACCACACAAATCATAGAATAGTTTGTGATAGAATAGAATAGAATAGAATAGAATAGAATAGAATAGAATAGAATAGAATAGAATAGAATAGAATAGAATAGAATAGAATAGAATAGAATAGAAGTGACCTCAAAAACCATCAAGATCCAACTCTCCATCCACTCAACCAAGTTGTTCAAAGCCCTGTCCAACCTGGCCTTGAACACTTCCAAGCATGAGACATCCACAACTTCTCTGGGCAGCCTTTTCCAGTGCCTCACAGTCAAGAATTTCTTCCTAATGTCTAATCTAAACCTACTCTCTGTCAGTTTAAAGCCCCTTGTCTTGTTACTACATGCACTTCTCAAAATTCCCTCTTCAGCTCTCTTGTAGGCCCCCTGTAGGAACTGGTAGGCTTTTATAGGGTCTCCCTGGAGCCTTCTCTTCCGCAGCCTGAATAACCCCAACTCTCTCAGCCTGTCTGCATAGGAGAGGTGCTCCAGTCCTCTGGTCATCCTTGTGTCCGTCCTCTGTGCCGCAGGTGAACACAAGGTGATCCCAAGGAGTGGGCCTGTGCAGAAATGGGAAGCTGAGAGACTGATGGTGCCTGTCTTGTTTTAGCATTGATGCTATTTTATCCTTTCAGTTTTTAAAATGTCATCTAGTGACTTATTAGTCCTTATTTAAGTGAAAAATGTAGTAGAGTACAACTGAATTGGTTCTAGTGCTGCCATCAGGTTCCAGTGCTTTACAGTGCTCTAACTGAAGTCAAGCCAAGTAGCAGATTTTCCTGACTCTTAGCTAGGGAGTGGAAGTGAAACCTAGGAGAAGGATCCTGGTGACAACTGTTAGCTATCCATACCCTAGGCTCCTCTATTAGATATTCCCTGGCTACCCAGCACAATCACAGTAATAGTCCTACTTAGCTTCCTTCAAGTATTGAATGCAGTTCTGGAGGTAAGCTTGATGTAATTTATCAACAAGTTTAAACTTTTATTGTAGTGGAAGAATTTTTTGAAGTATATAAAAATTAAACTGGAGTGAAAACATGCCTGATACAAAATAAGTTAGGGTTCACAAAGATTGAGTCAGTGATATATAAAATGCCGTAAATTTATATTCTGCCTTCCCAAAAGGAAAGATAAACATACAGAGAAATCTGTACAGTCCAAAGTTGTGTTTCTAGTTCTTGTGGAACTTCAATGTAAGGACTTCATCAATAGCATTTTAGGATGTGCAAGGGGACTTGTGGATAAGCTTAATAACAATTATATTAGTTTAAATTGCTTCACTTGCTCCAATTCAGTACTACTGCATATTTTTTCTGACCAGGTTGTTTGAATCTTCTATAATTTGCTTATTCTTAGCTTAAACACACACACTTTCATGTAGGTTCATTTACATTTAACTCTTATTATCTGATCTCTCCATATTCCCAGAGTTTTTAGTAAAGGTTATTTGTACGTGACAAAATTCAAGCTCAAACTTTAGAAGAGATTTTTACAAGAACAAATGGAATCTTAACCACTATAAAGCCACTTCCAGCCCTTTTACATCAAAATCTGAATTTAGAAGATGCACAGTAAATTAACGGGAATGCATTAGGACTCCAGGAAGAGTTTGGCCTATTCACGAGATAGATCAAAAGAAGAAAGGTGGGTGTCTCTTACACAGAGGGTCTTGGCAAATTAATTTCTTACATTTTTTCCCAGTCTTAACCTTCAGAATTTAATTATTCTGGTTTTCAATTGTGTGTATGTGTTGCTTTTACTTCCTCATTTTTGGAAGGAATTTAATTGCTTTTGTCTGGGTTTTGCTTTAGTTTTAATTTTTGCCAGTAAACTTCACAATTTCACATTTATCTTAACAATTCACTTGACACTGCCAACCACTGGCCTAAATGTACTTCAGGCCTATCTTTACTGAGGGGTATTTGAGGAGAGAGATGTGCCTAAACAGTTCTGGGATGCAGACCCAGAAGTTCATTGAGCAAACATATTTTCTCTACCAACACCAAAGTCTGTCACAAATATTTGATACATAGATGACCATACAATATTTTTCTTCTCTTTTTGCATTTTCACCTCTTTTACTATTCTTTTTCCCTCAACTTTAACAAAACATTCTCTTTTCAGATTCACTCTATTATATATTCTATCATATAGAATATATCTATTCTATTATAACAGGTATTTTAAATGTAATTTGAAAATAAAATAAAGCCTTCCACTTTATTTCTTCTGATTTTTATAAAAATTTTAAAAGGAGATGTTTTGTTTCTAGTTAGTTTAATTTTTGGAGGTAGCAGTAGGTCACCAAGGAAGCAATGTAACATTACTTTGAATTTTTTATCCTTAAGCAGAAAATGTATTTTCAGTTAGGCAAAGTATAAATTACTCTCTCAGTTATTCAGGTTAAATGGAATCCATATAGCACAAAAATCTTACCCTGCTCCTTGTTTAGCCATCCATGGAATCTGTGCAGAAGAAAGTGCATGTGGCTCACATTTTTAACATAAGCAAATAAAACATGGAATTTTTCTCTTTTACATATTAAAGAGAATCAAAAGGAATTAAATAAACCTTTTCCCAGTCCATTTAAAGTTTCTTGGGCTTGGGTCATCATTAGATTTCTACTGGAGATTAATTTGGCTTCTGTATTTTTCCTATCCTACAGATATTTTCCCACTCAAACCAGTTTGTTTTTTTACATTTCATTCCAAATGTTTGCTTCTAAGCCTTTTCCTAGCCTTCTCCTTATTGTCAGCATCTGTTTTTCTTCCTTTCCTGTTACCTTTCCATTTCTTTGAGTAGAGCTCTTTAAACATTTACAGTTTCAGAAAGTTTCCAATCTGCCATTACTAGTAAGCTCTTCAAGGAACTCCTCATGTAGAAGTGTCTAAGTAGGACATTGCTGCTTCATCAAAACATTTAATTTTGTTTTTTTCTAATTATGTGTCAATTTAAATTGTAAAACTCTTGTAGAAATCCTTGTGTTTGGTGGTCGTTTCTTTAAATACATTTCAGTGAGAAAGGCAAGGGCTGTGAGTGTCAGCAAGATATGCCTTCAGACTGTTTAGGTTTGATTGCATTGCATTATAGAATGCTTCATTACTGGTTTAACCTCTCAGAGGTTTTCAGCTGCTGTTTTATTTAGCTATACCGACTACACTGCCTACAGCAACTCCAGGCAATGATTCCCCCAGTGGCATGCATGAGCTGCCCTGCTCTACTGCAAAAATACATTATGGCTGAATTTGCCCTCAGAGTTTGGAAAGATCTAAAGTCTTTGGAGACTAAAAATGTGGTTTTTTCTTTGTTTTAGCTGGCAGTATGAGCCTCTGGCATTTTAAAGTGCAAGTCATTAGCGTCCACAAGGGTGATGTTAATATGTCTGTGTTTCAATCTCAGGACATTTTCCAGTCGCTTCTGCCACAACAATCTCTGCCATCTCAGTGCTTTTTAAGCCCCTTGTGAATTCAAGTAAGCTTTGCAATGCCAGTAAGAATCACTGTAGACTTCGGCTGAAACCAGTTGCTACCTGATTTATCCCTTTTGCAGTAGTTGGCAGTGAGGTTGAAAGTCTTTCAGAGCTGTTTAACTTGGGGGTAATGAAGAGAAAGAGGGATGTTAATGTTTAGAAACATTAAACACAATCAAAAGAAAAGAGAGAGGAATTTGGACATCCTCTTTTTTAAAAATTATTTATATTTTTTAAATTGAGGAGCTATGATTTAGAATAACAGTAATAGTCAGTTGCACATATAAAATCCCAGCCGCAGTGATAACAATGGCATCCAGAAATAAAGGCAAACTAAAGGATCAATTGAAGTAGTCAAGAGCATAGCCTGAGGGACCAGATGACAGTCCTCGTGGATGAGAAGGGTGGAAGCTGTCAACAAAGGTAATGCCTCGTGGGAAATGCAATAAGGCAACACAGAGATCAAGGGCTGACCCTTTCACCCAGTGTGTAAGTGCTGCGTGTGGATGTACAGTGTGTTTGGTCAATTGCTGCTCGCTTTCACTGGGAGGAATGTCAGAAATATTCCCCCTTCCCTTTTAGACTGCTTTACTGTATTCCCTCCAGTTCCCAGCTCAGGCGTAATCCCAGCTCCCACAACTAAGAGGAGTGTAATCTAATCAGAGGGATAGGGCAGAAGAAGTAGAGAGGTCTGAATATGAAGACAACTGAGCGAAGCTAAAAACATAAATGTTTTGGCAAGCCTTGACATTTTTAGTCATTTCATTTGGTCTTGGGGAAAATGAGGTAGTGTGCTGCCAAGCCAATACTGCCTGGGGTCAGATCTCAAGGTTTCACAGCCCACATGGCCTGTCCCCACCATGTAAACATAAAAAAGGACAGGAGACAAAGAGATACAGTTTCTCTCTTAGTTTTCTTCTGATTCATTATTCATTTCTCCCTTGTTTAAATTAAGAACATCTGCAAGCAGAGAGGGTCTCTCTGGCATGGCTGGGCTCCTGCCCATTCCTGCCACCTGCACAGAACTCAGGTTGGTTAGAAAAGAGTGGGAAGAGACATCTGCACGTGTGCTCACCCACACGTGTTTGCCATTCTTGTACCCAGCCAGGGGAGGGCTTAGTGTGAGAGCTCGAATGGAAGGGATAATCCTGGATCACATTATAATTGCTGCTTCCCAGCAGATTTGATGCTTTAAAGAATGGAATTTCTGGCTCATGAAATAAATGAAGAGCCCCAAAAGAGTTGTGGTTTGGACAAAGCTGATCCAGGTCTTCAGAGATGCAGGTAGTAAGTAAAAAAATATCTCTTCAGTTCACCAGTTTATTTTTACATTAATTATCACTTTTATTGATAAATACAAGGCCATTCAGATTTTTCTAAATTCGGATTTCTTGAAAATGTCACAATTCCTTGTTCTGGTCCTGAGTAACATGCTTTTCTTTGATTAATGACTTTTACTCATAATATTGGGAGCATGTGTATTCATTCTGGCCATTTCCTTGGGCTCGTGTGTTATAGTAGCACTTAGCTCTGGTCCAGATAAGACCTTACAGAAACCCATGTGTTACTCTGAATGTTGGTAATATTTTATGTTGTATGTTGGTCTGGCCTGCTTACACACTAGCCTACAAGAAACTAAAAACTTCAATATAAATTTCAAGTGTGATCAAATTGTAGCCATTCTGTGCAGAAATGGAAGTGGTAAGGATGGATGGTTCAAGCATTCAAAAGAAGAACTTAGGTGTTTGCTAATTCACAGTAATTTCAATGTCAACATCTGGGGAGAGAGATGGACTCTTTTTTGTGTGGAAGGAGGTTGAGCTGTTGTATGGGAATTGCAGCAGTAAATTAATGGTCATGGGAACAAAAATTCAGAGTTTTGTGACTACAGTTGAAAAGTTAATGGATGGCAGTGCTAAACAGATTTGGGTTGACTTCCAGTCCTGTATACATTTTACCTGGTTTTATTTGTTTTGGGTATGATGGGAATGAGCAAGTTATGCTCATGCTCTGAAAACTATGTTGAAATGCTCATTTAAAAGTGTGAATTTGACAGGATTCACAGACAAGTACCAGAATTAAAAAACAGTTAGCAGTGTCTTGTATTTCTCCTTACCTGGAAGTAGCACATCAGAAGCAAACACACTTAGGAAGCTTTGTATGTTTTACTGACAAGAAGAGGCAAGGATGACTGGGGGCCTGTCTTGGGGTGACTTTATGATGTGCATCCCCTATCGATGCTCTATGCCTGGAAATTATTTCTGTGCCTTTCTGTGCCTTTAAACTGAGCCCGAGAGGGGGGAGAGAAAAAAACCAAGCAAACTTTTCGAAGCAGTTTTGTGTTCAAGGACACAAAGACAGCTGCTGCGGCTGCTGGAGAGCAGAGGAAGCACCCTTTTGCTGCTTTTCAGCCAGCTTTCGGCTTGGTTTTCTCCAGAGAGAGATGGAGAGTTAAATAACGTTGTTTCCTGGGACTTTGGTTTCTTTTTCTCTTCTGGTCTGTTCAACAATACCGGAACACACCAGGAGATGCTGCACCGTTGGCCCAGAGGGGGGCCTGCGCCAAACTCCAGCTCCAAAGAGGAGAGAGAGAGAGAGGCACCATAGGAAGAACTCTAAGATCTTCCCAGGTTTCTCTCCACATCAAGAGGTTTTATTATTTAGTATTATTCTTTTCCTGTGTGTTTGTTAAATAAATAGGTTTTTTCCCCTTCACTTTCCTCTGAGGTTTTTCCTGAAGCTGGTGGGGGAGGGGTGGTTGTAACCTGCCTTCTATCAGAGGATATTTGTCTCAAACCAGCACAGGGCCTGTGTTCATGAAATACATGTCTGTGTGACATAGATGCTCAATGCATCTTAGCAGAAGCTGAGTGGTGTGGTGTATTCTCAATGTAATTTAGTATTGGTTGTTTGCAGAAAAAAAAAAGTGATGATTAATGGACAAGTTTTATTTATATTGTTCAAAAAATACTATTCCGTTTTATGCAAATTCAACATACATTGTTTGAGAATAATTGTCTGAGTATAATCAGTATTCCTTTTATATAAATTCAACAGAAATTGTCTGAGAATAATAGCTACAACAGGTTCTGTTTTGCATATTTATCATTCTTCCAGTTGGATGATCTAAAAGCATCTAACAAACAATAATAAATTTAGCTTTACAACACCCTGCTGGTGTGAATGAATATTATGAACATTTCTTAAAATAGGAAAACTGAGGCATAGAGATATTAAAGCAAATGCCTCAAGGATAGCCATTGACATTACTTTTGGGATGCTTCCATTCTCTCTCAGTGAAAGAAAATGACACTACATTGTCAAACAATACATTATCAAATTGGTGAAAGTGTGAGGAAAAAGTTTCGTGATACTATCATCCCTTCTGCGCTATTTGTCCTTGGAAAATGTGTGGTAGTCTAGAAGGATGTTCATGATTGTAAAGAAAATCTGATTTTCTGGAAAGAAAGGGCTGTTGTGAACATCGTCAGATCTTTTGCATAATGTAGTGCATTAAATACTGTGGCCCTTACAACTTGTAATGTAATAATGTACAATTGTATGTGAACGTGACTTTTAGATGACTTACTAAAATAAATTACAAACATTTTATGTTTTGATAATGAATCCATTCCAGATTTTCTAGATGTGCATTTAAAAATATTTATCTTAAATGGGCAGAGAAATATTTCAAAATGTCAATATTCTTATACTTCCAATGTGATATTACAAACAGAAAGGTGTAGAAAAATTCTCCCATTGCTGCAGATTTTCAATTTTGCTCGTGCAATAGGTAAAGTCTTAAAAAGCCAAGGAAGGGACATTGCATGAGATATTAAAAGATCTTGCGGTCTTGATGAATAATAAGCAATTAGCACCACACACTGGACTCTATTATGACAGTAGCCCACAGGTGCATCCAATATTTGGTCCACACTCTGCTCCACAAATATGAGCTAATCAAAACTGCTTGGTCTTTACAATAATGTAAAGTTCCTTTCACTTTAAACAGGATTGGTATATTTATAACTTAATGTTACTAACTGTCTTGATTTTTTTTGGCTTCTGCTTCAATCAGCTGTGGAAGACTTGATGGAGTTTATTGACAGTACCACAAACCTGCTGCAATTCTATGTACCAAAAGATCTGACATGAAGGTGTAAGAATGGATATCAAAACCAGTCAGGACTGAAGGCAACCCTTAGTGAAAGTATCTGTGGCATAGTTACATACCAGTGGAAAACTTAAACCTTGTTTGTAAAAGGAACCCTGCCTTATGTCCTTATTTTAGAAAAATTCAAGTTTCATCACTTCGTGTTTATAGACTTGCATCTTTAGAATTCTGGTTCTGCTCCATGGGACACCATCCTTTGCGAAAAATAGCAAAGGAAAATTACATGTATTAGTTATTTATGAATTACTTCAAACTTGAGGAACTGTTCTTTACAAACATGTCATTCTTGTGCATAGTGTGCTTATTTCATCACCTAATCATAAGTGTTTTTTCCTAGTTTGTAATATGGTTATATGGTTAATCCTTATTTCAGGTACTTCATAATTTTTTCTATGTAAGTTAAATAAATTACTTGGCAGTAGAATGATCACATATCAAACTGCAAAATGGGACCCTAGCTAATATCAAATTCCGGTTAGGTACTTCGAAATATAATTATCTTGGAAATCCTGACACAGGAAACAGGGTGAACTTGCTGTTCATTTTGCAGGACTTACTGCAGATGTAAGTCAGAATGCTTGACCTGAAATCAAGCATTTACTTTTGAGTTGGGCATTAGCACTGATATACTGTGTCTCAAGGAATTAACAGAATTAAGTAAATGAGTTAAAGAAAGTATAAACCAGAGGTCTGTGTACCAGTTCTGATTTATTTGAATCTTATTTCTATCAGTGTTCCTAACTGTAGCTCATGTCAAAGTAGTTAGTTGCTCTGTCAGCTTTTTAGGGTAGGAAATCTTACATGCTAGCTTAAATATTAGATCTCTAAGGATTGTTTTATTGTTTTCTTACTGAGACCATGCTGTAATGCTATTGGGGCTTGCAGAACGGATGTTACCCATGAAGCAGTGATAGCAGTTCTAGTGAATCCTGCTTCAGAACTTCAAGATGTGGAATAACAGCTCATTCATATTTGCTTCACAGAGAAATCACCTCAGTTCCTGGAAAATCAGAATGTCTTTTTTCACCCTTATTCCTCTGATTGGAGAGTATCAAAATTTTCTTATTTTTTCTTACTTAACCAGAAAACTCCTTGTGGGTTTTTTTCCCTTATCTGCCTAAGTAAGATATTGGTGAGTATCCTCCATTCTGGCTGGACAGGACTCATTTCCACTGGGTTGTTGGTCTAAGAAGAGGAAAGCATTAAAGTAAAAGCTGAGCAGCAGAGTTTGAGCCCTGGAGTGAGGTCTAATGATACTACCTGGTGATTCTATGGAAATCATTAAGGTCCTGTGAAAACCAGACATTTTTGTGTACCAGAGATGTAGAATTACACGATTTAAAGCTTGAATACGAGTTTGTTGGTTATTGTGTCAGTGTTCCCTGCACTGGAAGTATGCTTGGATCTTTACTTGATCTCTGAAGAACAAGGTGACTGAGGATCCCTCTTTCATTTTTTTTTTTTAAATTCAATGCCATTAACATCACTGCTTGTAAAGTTCTACAGGCCTTTGAAAATTCTTCCCATGGTCCACTAATACAAGGTTATTAATATATTTACTTGTATAGCACTTTGGGCTGAGGACACTTCTCAGACACCGGCCTAAATTGTACCTTTGAGCATACCAGTGATAAAAACAGAGAGCTCCATGCAGCCCAAGATAATGTAAGAAGAAGACCTTTTAGGTCTTCACACCAAACATGACCACATCTACCACATCACATAACTCTTTTCCTGACCTTGTCAAAAATCATTGTCAGAGGAGCAGCCTTTTTGCTTTCACTGATTGGTTGAGAAGCTGCTTTCCAGAAGCTTCACAGGAGCTTCCTGCCACATCTCCTTGGCCCTCATATAAACCATCTTATTTCTTGTATTTCTTAAGAGAATATTTTATCTGTAATCAGCCACAACACTTCACTCTCTTCTCATCCCATCAGAGAGCATCTTCTGGCAGAACCATTCCAGTCTGAGGAATTCTTTCCTGAACTAAGTGACGTGAAAGCTTCTTAGTAACATGTCACCTAAAGGGTCTTCCCAGCTGTGTTGTGCATTGACATTAGTAGATCTTCAACAGAAAAGTCTCATCTGGTACCAGCTTGGTATCATTTGCCTTTCTCACGCTGTCAGCAGATTGCCATCTGCAACTCCTTCTGTCATCATTCATTACACTGGAATCTTGCTCCTTACCCAGCTGATGGATTCCCACCTCACAACATAGATTTTGTTATTTGTCTCCAAATGCACCATCTTGTGCCGTATGATAAACCATTTCTTCACAGGTTTATTATTGCAGTCATCAGCTCTTTCTCTGAGAAACGCTGCCTCTCTGTGTACTGCTCTACCTCTTAGCTGAGGAGTGTCATCAGCACACTTGCATTTTTCTGTAAAGGTCACAGAGCTTTTGAAAAAGTTTGGTTTTAAAATTATCCTGGAATATACCACTAATAAATTTCTCAAACTTGAAATGCTTATTTTCAACATTATTAGCTATTATATCCTCTTAGATCAGTTCGTTACATACCAGATTTTCCTTAATTAATTTCATCTTCAATTTTCACAGGTAGCAATTTATCAGATTTTTCACTAGAAAACTGGCAGACATTTTACTCATTTCTTATAACTAGGAACCATTATTTACTTGAATAAAAGAACAAGCTTAGACAAACATGAATTACTACTGAAAAAAAATCTTTTTATCTGCTATTTTCCATTCTATTTATTAAGGAATTTCTATTAGTTTCCAGTCTTTCTTGCCGATTTGCTGAAAGTTATTCTTTGTATGCTAGCATATTATTTCTGTCTGATTAACAGGTTTTATCTCCTTCTCAACCTATACAGTTTTCTTCCTGACTTTAAAGACTGTTGTTCTTTAGTTGCCATTTAGAAAAGATGTTCAAGGACTTCAATATGGGAAGTTTGAATTGAATGACTATGTAATATCAAAGTGAGAAACAAATAGCTGAACAATGAGTTTTCTTGCCTCAGTTGTCAATAGGAAATTTTTAGCTCAGGAAGAACAGAAATTTAGCTGATAGAACCTAATACAAATTTTGTACTTATTGTCTTTCCCTATTTTTATGGCTTTTACATAAGTTCTAATGAAGGATTCACAAGGAAACCCAACTGGCAGTCACTTCCCTATACATTTTATCACATATCCCAATAGAGTGACATTTTTAGCATGCTTTTCCAAGTTGTTACATTAACAAATTTGCACTGATTTCTTTATCCTGTCATCTAAAGACCACCTTGTAGTAAGACAGTGAACTTTTACAGCATTCCATAGTTGATGCACTGTCTAATGTCACAAATGTCTGCTCAAATTACTTCACTAAGACTTGAGAAGAGTCTACATTGTGCCTTCCATTTGAGTTTGATTTGACAGAATCAGTCCCTGCGCTAGCTCATGGCACTTATCAGTTAGTCAGCCTTCCTCAGGGAAGAGAATTTAGAGTGCACCATATTCAGTTTTCAGATCAAGCCCTGTCCCCTTAGGAAGCTCTGTACTGCATTATTAAACAAGGTGCCATCAGCCGTAGCACCATGCTTAAACATTCAGTCAAATAAAAGACGACATCATTAGGTTAACTCTTTTTTCACCAGCTCCATTTATTGTTCAGTCATCTAAAATAAAACACCAAGACAAAGGAAAATTTTGCTACAGCTTTCTTTTCGTTTCTCCTGAAGATTTGTAAATGTGGGCAGGAAAACCTCTCTGATGTTACACAATAATGATTAAACTTAGTGCTATATGAGGTGAGGTTTTGCAGATTAGATTTTTTTAGTTATTAAAGGGCAATATATTGTTTATTTTGCCTGTTTTATATGTGGTTCTCATAGAAACTACTCTTTGTGTGCTTTGACTTGACTGTCATAGCTATGCACAACCCAATTCTGATGATTGCTGTGACTTAATTATGTCAAAGACAGAAAAGTTACATCAAGCTAATATACCTAAATGAGGGAAGAAATTGATCATAAATGTAGAAGTCCCTTTATAAAATGTACTACCTGATATACTATCAACACTGTACATTGTAAAATAAGTTTTAAATAGATTGTGATCAAATTATGCGTATATCGTCAAGAATTATGGATCCTTGAAAGTATTTTTTATAATTTCAATCAAACCGAAAGTCACATAGAAGGGAGGTGTGCTCCCCCTTGAAAGTGAGTAGACCTAGAATATATATTTTAAGATTTGCATTTTAAATCTCCTTGGGTCTTCTCCTTATATTCAAAGTGAGTTTTTTACATCTTTATTTATCTTGTCAGACCAGAAATTGTTAAGATTCTCTGAGAAAAGGAAAGATATCCTTTTTAAAGCTGCATGTTGATATAAATATGAAAATGGATTAAACTCTGCTTCCAATTTTCAAACATATGTACTTCAATGAATATTAAATGGTAGACCCATATCATCATCATGACTTATTTACTTTGTAGAGTTTTTATCAAAAAAGGACTGGAGTTTGCTGTGGAGCGTGAAACTCCACTGTAATTGAGTTTAGAGTGGTAAAACCACTAAAGAGGCCATGGCCCCAGAGAGTTCCCTGAAACCCACCTGTCAACTGGTATTACATCACTGATCCAACAAGCCGTGCCTTCCTCTTCCCGCTAAAGATTTCTGTGGAGAAAAAAAGAAAAAAAAAAAACAAAACAAAACACCCGAAGTTGCTCCTAGAAAAAAAACCCCTCTGCAACAGCTGCACAGTGTCAGCAGAAATAATGATCTGAAACTCAGCCTCCAAGGGATGCTAGTCTGGGTCCTAATTCTGTAAGGTGTCATTTCTTTCATTGCAATGCCATTAAGCATGAAAGTAATGGAGATGACATGAAGTATTCTTTCACCAAAATACAACAGGAGGGAGAAAGGGTAGTTCAGGATATTTACAGGAAAAGGTGTCTTGTTTTGCTAGAAGGGTTCTCTTAAAGGATCCATGCATAAAAGTGGCCATATAATTTTTACTATTTTATTATGGAAATTGCACATTCTATCATTGTAGCTTTTGAAATGTACATTCATGTGAGAATTGAAGGTGTAGGCAGGTTTAGTTCTATAGTTTTTTGGGTTAAAAGCTGGTTTTTGCAGGTAAATTGAATGACTACCAATACCAGATTACTTTATACTCACTGATGAAATCAGTCCTCAGGTCAAGTGTTCTGCTTGCAGAACTCCATTTACTTCAGTGAAGTTTCACCTGTGCAGGATCTGGTTATAAACCAGTGGTGACCAGTGATATTTAACAAATGGTTCACTTGCTTGTTTTCTGTCCAGCAGACACTTGGATCTGAAGCAGCTCCCCAGCACCACTATCATTTAAGCACCTGCTCTAGCCTTTTAGGCAGAGATAATGAGAGAAACTATATGGGAAATAGCTTCTCTGTGAAACTCAAGGTGATTCCTGCACCAAAATGTCAAGGCAAGCTGGCAGGGCTGTGTGAGCAGCTTTCTAAAATGGTGCATTTATTCTATTTTTGGCATGAAAAGAGGCTTTAGTCTTCAGGCTGTCAAGTAGGTCCTGTGAAAAAACGAACACCTAGCTTCAAAGACAGCTAAATGCCCCAACCTTATTTAAGATCTTGCCTCCGCTGAAATCAGCGCCATTCTGACGTTGGATCAAAGTCTGTAAAAGCAAAGAGTCCAAATGTTTTCTTTTGAGAAGATGTAGCTGATCATATTGAATCCCTTTTTCAAGACAGGGAAAGAAGCTGCTCTGTTAGACTTGGATTTGTTTCAAAGATCGTGGCTGACAGATGCATTGTTCTGAAAACTACTCCTGCCAGTTTTTTTATCTATTACACTTCCATTAATATTCAGTGCAAATGAGTCCTCAGTTTGGTCTTTGAATTACTACTGTGATCGTTGGTGCTGAAATTGAGAAAGGAAATGATATTTCTCCTATATCTTTGCTGCACATCAAAGTCTGAAATAGTGCTTCCTGCAGGAGATGTGCAGCTCTCAAGAGTTGTCCTGCTGTAACATTTCTTCAAAAATTGTTGCTGGGAGGAACATTGCAAATTGCTGTGTGTTACCTACTTGACCTTGGCATACAGACTCCCCACAAGCAGTAACTCCAAACTGGATCATTGCTGGGAAAAGGATACATGGGAACTTCCAGCCTACTCCTGAAGAAGAATTAGGGCTGTTGCTAGTGTGCATGCTCTCCTCGCTGTATAGAGGCATGTTTTCTTTAAATCCAAAAAGATCGCTACAAACTCGGTGTCTCCAGTGTTTCTGCTTGCTTTCGGCTTCAGAGTCTTGAATGATTATTTATGACCAACATTGAACTGAAGAAAACATCTAATGGCTTTCAATGAAGAAATCTGCTAATTGCCCATCTTTACAATTTTCTGTGAATTTTTGCAATCAAGGAAACCTTTAGGCACATAACGAAATCAAAAACTGCTGAGAAGAAATACATTTTGATGTAAAGAAGCAAACTTTTTTTCTTCAAAGGATGCAGCTCAAACTTTTAAAAATATCACTCAGTCTGTACTATAAATAATAATTTTAGTATTGATTCAGTCTGTAGTATTACTGTCTTGGGCGTGGTTTCATTTGTTCTTAAGCCAGTAGAACTGTGGGCTGCTGCTAAAAGGGATGATTTTCCTTGAAGGATCAGGCTGCTATTTCTGCCCCAGTATCTGCTGTAGGACATAATTTTTGGTGGCTACCTGATAGAAAACTTTTTCCACCCCCAGTTAGTTTTCAGTTGGATCAACTCACTGACCTGGCAAAATCTGATGCTACAGAATCACTGGACCTGATATGAGGGCAGTAGTGGGAGCACAGCACCACAGGCAGGCAAGTGAGTGACTTTTTTGGAATCAGTTTAAGTTACACAAGATAAAGGTGTGTGATAAAGCCACTTTGCAGTTAATAGCAGTTAATAGCAGTGCTGGTTTATTACACTAAACGAACAGGGGAAATGTGACTCAATATCTCTGAATTACCCTCCTTTTCCTCCCCTTACTCTGCCGACCACTGTAGTGCCTGCATTCACATCAGCCTTAATTCTAGCAGTACATCAAGAAGATGAGAGATGCTTAAAATGAGTGTTTCCACAGACTCTCACAGGCAGTCTTTTCTTCATCTCTCTACACATAAATACAACTTCTTGCCTCCAATCCTGCTCACCCCCAATGTTTTCTGGCATTTCTGTTTGACAGGCCCAAAATGGAACAACTGAAGAAACAATGACACCTTACCCCAAAGAATTTACACTTTGGTATTTATGGGAATGCACCAAATTTCAGGTGTTCACACTTGTCTTCATTGTGCCATTTAGCAATTGTTTAGGAGAAGTCTGTGGTAACGTGTGCTCCTCAGTGGTAGCGGAGTATGTGGGCTAAGAGAACTGCTGGAATGACAGTGGTGCTGTGGATTTGACTGTTGCTATCTGTCTTGCTGCTCATACCTCATAACTGAATATGGAGTAGCTGACAAAAGCCAAAAGAACAAAAAATGGCAGTCTGCATATCTTCAACTTTATTTACCCCTTCTTCTGTTGTATGAGGGTGGTAATTGGGCCATTGTCCTCCTTACTGGAGTTTTAGGAAAAGTATGTTGTTACAATCTGTTCCACATCACACTGTGCTATCAGTTCCCACAGTTGCCTGAAATAAGTGATCATCGAAATGGCCACAGTATATTCAAGGTATTTTACTGTAATGTTGTGCAGCTCTGTTTCACCAGAAGACTTCACTACTTTTTGGATGTGTTCATCAGATAGTGATCAGCAGCTTTCAAATAAAAGGTGCTCACAAATTATTCACATGTACTGCCCAAATATCACAGGGTTGAAAATTTGTTATTATTGTTGTTGAGCCTTACATTTATTATCAGTAGCCTGTCCAGTAAGTGATGAAATACATATTATGGCTATTGAGAAGCTTGTGGAGATGAACAGACGCTTTCCCTTTTACAAACACTATCCAACACTAGATGGCACGCTTGGCCTCAGGATCAGAGCCACTTGTGCCTGTCCTTTCGTCGCCCAAGCGCCTTCCCGCTTTGGTCTCTTTTCCACAGTTTCTAATAAGAAATGTCGGTGAAGTTACAGGGCACAGCTGGGCAACGCCAGTAGAGGAATTTTGAATCCTCTGTCGTGTGTTCTTTCCCAAGCTGCTTCTTTCTGCAGATTTTGAAAGAAAAATTTTAAAATCCCTGAGTATAAAAAGAAAATGGGAGAAACTGGAGTGCAAATAGTGGAGTTTTTTAGCAATTCCTAAGAAAAAAAGGAGAAGGGGGATGCAAAACTATTTTCACCATTTTTCTCCTCTATTTCATCTCCATCATCTATTATTCTTATGCTGGCAGATTAAAAGTGGTTGCATAACCTAAAAATAAATTGCTTCATGTCATTTTGATCCAAGTCAAAATTTTACTTTATTTTATTACAATTCTTGATTTGATCACTGAACCAAAAATCCACATTTTCAGTGTCCCTAAAGCAAAGTGATACACTTAGCCTCTGCCTGTGTCAGGAGCTGCCTCTGCCTGTGTGGGACATAATGGGATTGGGACTAAAGAGCCAAGTGGATGGATCTAAGGATGCAATGTTCACACAAAATGAGACTCAGGGAAGTTACTTTGATTGGCTCTAATGTGGTCCTGTGGGCTGGATGCCCATACATCAGGTGAGGCCTTGGAGCTCAATCTCTGGTGTAATTGCATTTGCCTTGGGGATGGCCAAAGCCCAGCTAGAATTTAATTTGACTACTACTATGAAAGACAATAAAAAACATTTCTGTAAATACCTTGTCAGCAGGAGGAAGGCTAAGGAGAATCTCCATCCTTTATTAGAGGTGGGGTGAAACATTGCTACAAAGGATGAGGAAAAGATTGAGGTATTACTGCCTTTTCTGCCTTAGTCTTTAATAGTGAGACCAGTTGTTCTCCATGCACCCAGCCCTGTGAGCTGAAAAACAGTGATGGGGGAAGAAAGAAGCCCCCATATTCCAGGGCAAAATGGTCAGGGACCTGCTGTACTGCTTAGACACACACAAATCTGTGCAGCCAGATGGGATCCACCCAAGGGTACTGAGGGAGCTGGTGGAAGTGCTCACCAAGCCACTCTCCATCATTTCCCAGCAGTCCCAGCTAACCAAGGAAGTCACCGTTGACTGGAATTTAGCCAGTATGACACCTACAAGAAGGGTCAGAAGGCAGAGCCAGGGAACTACAGGTTCGTCAGTCTGACCCCAGTACCAAAGAACGTCATGGATCAGATCAGCCTGAGTGCCATCACACAGCATGCGCAGGAAAACCAGGGGATCAGACTCAGCCAATATGGATTTATGAAAGGCAGGTCCTGCCTGACCAACTTGATCTTCTATGGCAAGGTGTCCTGCTTAGTGGATGAGGAAAAGGCTGTGGATGTTGTCTGTCTAGACATCAGTAAAGCCTTGGACACCATTCCTCACAGCATTCTCCTGGAGAAACTGGCTGCTCATGGCTTGGACAAGTGCACTCTTTGCAGGGTGGAAAACTGGCTGGATGGTGAATGGAGTTACATCCAGTTGGCAGCTGATCACAGGTGGAGTTCCCCAAGGCTCAGAATAGGGGCAGGTCCTGTTTAAGATTTTCATCAACAACCTGGGCGAGGTAATCAAGTGCCCCCTCAGTCAGTTTGGAGACAACACCAGCCTGGGTGGGAGTGTTGATCAGCTGGAGAGCCCTGGACAGGGTGGATAGATGGGCTGAGGACAACGGTAAGAGGTCCAACAAGGCTCAGTGCCGGGTCCTGCCCTTGTATCACAATCCCATGCAACACTTCTGGCTGGGGTGCTGGAGACATTGAGGTGCTGGAGAGTGTTCAGAAAAGGGCACACTTTCCTGAAACAGAGCAGGTGGAGGGTCTGGGACACGTGCTATGAGAAGCAGGGAGGGGAGCATGAGGGAACTGGAGAAAAGGAGGCTCAGGGGAGACCTTATTGCTCTCTTCAACTACCGGAAAGGAGGGTGTAGCCAGGTGGGGGGATGAGAGGAAATGGTCTTAGGTTGTGCCAGGGGAGGTTTAGACTGGATATTAGGAAAAATTCCTTCATGGAAAGGGTTGTCAAGCACTGGAACAGACTGCCCTGGGAAGCAGTGGAGTCACCATCCCTGGACGTATTTAAAATATGTGTAGGTGTGGTGCTTAGGGACATGGTTTAGTGATTGACTTAGCAGTGCTGGGTTAATGGTCGGGCTTGATGATCTTCAAGGTCTTCTCCACCCCAAACAATTCTATGATTCTGTGATCTCTTGAGACAGAGCTTTCCGTGGTATTGCAAAATCTCTTTCGAAATCTGTTTTAGTTATACTGGAAAAACATATAGCGCCTTGTCCATGTATAATTCGTAGAAGTTCTTAAGAATGAAAATACTGCTTTTGATACCATCAGCACAGTGTGCAGACACTTGAGTTTCTCTGTACTTCTCTCCATCACTGAGCTGTGTAAAAAGGCATTTCACTAAGCTGCTGGGAATAGAAACTTTCCTGAAGTCCTTGTCTCACTAAAGTATTTTTAGCTGTTCTTTACCTCAGTTTTTTGTGAAAAATGTATGTATCTCTATGGTATTTCTGCCTCATCCTTTTCCATTGTAGGTGCTCTGGACACACAGTCCTGATGCTGCATTGCTGATATCCAAGTACAGACCTCTGCTCTTCTATTATGGACGTTCTCTACTCAACTGGGATTATTATCAAGGTATGATCTCCCCAATGAGATCCTGGGTTCGGATGCTTCCTTTTGCTGAAGGGCTGGAAACAGGACACAAAGCATGGCTTTCTGTCACAGGATGGGAGTCCTGACCTGGCAAATGCAGGAATTGATCAGAGTGTAGATTTTGCACTCTGGTACCTCTTGGTACCAAAGTTTGCTCTAAATGTTTTAAAATAATTAGGCATCAAATTACATCTAAATTTCTGCCTTTTCACCACTGTAATTTAAATAATTTTAGCTGCATTGTTAATGATTTACATCAACCAACGTGAGAAGGAAATCAAAGCATAGAAATCTTAGGATGTGAAAAAGAACCTTATTTTACTGTCCTCGTATGCATTGATTTTAGTAGTTCAGCATCCTAATTTTTAGAAGCACTGAAATATCTCCCAGCTGGATAAAAAAATGCAGGAAAGCCAGCCCTGTCTAGCTGACACAATGCCAGAAACCTAATAAAGGGACTGCAGCATTGGAAAGTACAAAAGTCAACATGTCAACATAAATCAACTTTGTCAGAATGAAACAGATGTGTCCATTTGTTGGTAGATCAGATTAACGTAAATCAAGGCAGTATAAAGGTTACACATTATAGGGATTTGTGACTGGTAAACTTTCATAGTGGGATCAGAGATAGTAATCATCTGGCAGTGGGAATAAAAAGTCAAAGTGAAGCTTAAATGCTGAATCAAAAATCAGTCCTGTTAATGTCTAACACACTGGGGTCAAAAATTCATAAGAGTCCAGCTGTGAAAATAAGATGGGAGCTGTATTAGTTTTCTCCAGTCTGTATCTCACATTTAAGTGTTGTCAGTTGATGAGGGTTTGTCCCTTGGGAATTGTCATGGGGTACTTTAGTCCATGTAAAGTGAAAATTTTGCATCACATAGAGGATCTTGTGAAATTCTGTAAAGCATGAGGACAACATGCTGAGATTCATAATGGCAAGGAAGGAACAGTAGAAACAGTAATCTGCCACATGCCCTTATCTAAAAGTGTTTCTTGACAAAGAAGGCAGCGTGTTTGTAGAAGCCAACAGAATCTGTGACACATTTTAACAGTCAGTGGTTATTAATGGATAAAAACTGGTAACTTTAGATGGATGTTGACATAGAGAACTGTTTAAAATAAATAGAAATCCCAATGGACCCATTCTTTTCACGGCTTTCAATACTATTTCTGTTTGTGGCATTGTGTGAAGTTTCATTACTGGGTCGAAAGTTTGATGTAAACAAGCAATAAGCTCTCTAGCAGGATTTATATACTGAGAAACTCTGAAATATGAAAACAAATCACAGGCAGCTTCTTTAAGGCACATGGTGCATAGTGTCAATGCAAAAATTTTACAAAGCTTTTTGTACTTTGTCCATTTTCCCCCTGTGTTTTCAAATTACAGGTTCACAATTCATTGTTTGTAACTCCATACATTTCTACATTTATGTAACATTTTAATATCATGGTTGTACTGTTTACTCAAGAGAAAGAATCTAAATCAAATGAAAAATAAACTTCAAAAGAAATTGGTGCAGTCTGGCTTATTTCCTAAAAATTATTTGCAATCCATGGCAAATTGTTTAACCCATGTGATCCAAATTCAGACCTACTTCAGAAGCACTTTGCTCTGTATTTGGCTCCACTCTCTTACTTTTAGTCAGTGATGCATTCCAAAAAGCAAGATGCTAATAAGCACATGAACACATCACATCTATCTGTGAGGGATGTATCATGTCTTTACACAGAATTGTATATTTAAGGTATAACACACTGTATGTTGTATGCAAAAAATTTTCCAATGTGTATTTTTCTAGTATATTTAGCCTCATTTTATAGAAGGGGCACTGACTGACATAAAAACTGTGGGCAGATGATGCCACTACCTAATTTTTCTTGTGATGGTCTAAATGTAACCAAAGGAAAGTTGTGAAGATGTTGGCTGAGGCTGATGTGCCCCTGAGTCTGTTTGTTTCCCCAACTTTATGACTACCCATTTGTGAGTAATTGAAGCTCTAAAACATGGAAGTCACAGTCCGAAATGGTGATTTGTTCAACATAACAGTGACAACTGCGGCAAAATCATGATAATATTACCCAAATATCTCAATTCTCATTTTACCATCCTGGTTATGAGATCATGTTACTTCCTGCCCTATAACTATAGTGAAAACAACATTTCAACAGTAAAAATAAACTTCTCATGCATCTGTTTATCCTCTGAAAATACAAGCTGAGAATAATGTCTATAACTGGCGCAAGGTCATGGTATCAGAAGCACATGTTCTATGACTTATTTAAATATATTTAAATATATTTTATTCAATATTCCCATGACTCCCATGTAGAAGACAGTAATGCCTTTTGTGAATAAAGCTGGTACATGTTTTCCAAATTATAAACAATGACTTTAAGTTTTAAGTAAAGGCCAACTGACTTGTCCACTACATTTTGGGCAACACACTGAGTTGCATGAGTTTCCTCAGGAAGTCATAAGGAGCTTGACTTACTGTTCCTGACTTACAGTTCTCATTTGGGGGAAAAAAATTAAAAGCTTACATGATAATAAGACAAACTCATTAGTGATGATGAAGTGGAAAGTCATAATCAGGATCACAAAATGCAGAGATTAATATACAGAATGGCACAGAAATGCAAAAACAGATGACATCACTTTATATGTTCTTATCTTGTGGTGACTTTACTGACCATTGATTGTGTTGGGACAGTGCCCTAATCTAACAAAACATGAAGCTGGTTAAATAACTACTAACAATAAGAAGATGTATAATTCAACTATTAGCTAAAGTAATTTACGTCCATTCAGAAGGGTCCTAATTTAATTTAACAATTACTTATGTGGAAATTATTTTATTTCCCACATAAATCTACCCAAAGTAGAAATGGACAGAAAGCTTTTAGCTGTTCAGAGTAACAGAACACAGAGTAACAGAAGTTAATGCCATAAAATGAGAAGTAAAATATGCCACTGTAATAAGGGTGTCTATAGTAAATACAGTGAAATGCCAATGTCCTGTGAGGGAGGCAGTCATCGATAATTGGAAGCTGATCCTGTGGCATTATGAGTTGTGGTAGACCTAGAGAAGAAGGAAGTCTGAGCTACAAGCTCTCAGTGACCATAATCCATGGAGGGAAAAATACAGTTTTGGCAGAAAAATCTGCAGACAGGCAGTGAAGGCAACCATATGCTTGTAGGGCGGCTGAAAAATGAAAGATCCTACTGAAATAGTTGTTGTTGTTTTAGAGTGCACTCAAGCTGAGTTTCACTTCAGACATGAAGTCTGTCAACACTGAAAATCATTCACTGGTGTTGGTTCAGTCATGTCGGGTACTGAGACTGAAAAATACAGCATGGGTGGAAAAGTACTCCTTCCTGCAAACATTTGAGTTTTCTTGGAAGTTTCCTGTCTGAATACTGACCTGGCCTGACCCTATTTAGTTTGTAAGATCTGATGAGATCAGAGCCTGAGGTTATGGCACTAAACTAAGAAAAGTGATAACAAAACAAAAATGGCATGATTGACAGGGTAGTAGGCTGAACACAATAAACCTAAGGAGAACTATGTGTATGTATTCCACTCCTTAATATCCTCTTTGTAGATAAGAAAAATAAGCCTCACCCTGGAGCTAAAACAGTAATGGGATGAGGGCTGCCTGCCTTACTTGATGGCCATAAACAATAAGTATATTATACAAAGATGGATTACTGAAATGGAAAGTGGGTACTCATGAGATGCTACCTTGAGGCAGGACTGAAGCAGGAGCTATCCTGGCCCCCTGTGCTGTCTACTGTTATCTCCTTTTGGTGGCCCCACGTTTCTCAGGAATCTGTGATATGACCCTGTGTAGTCCAGCTTTAGTGCTTTTCACTGTCAGGTTCATTGAGGCTATAGAAGACTATTTTGCTTGGAGAAAAAAGCCAGATATGTGAACTAGTCACTGAAAGCATTTACAGATAAAAGAAGAAGTCAGCAGAAAGCTGTCTAAAGAGGTTTCTTTTGTAGTGCACTGAGGAGAAGAAGCTCCTTATGACAATAGAAAAAATGGCAATAGAAGAGTTACATAAGAAAGCTCAGGTTTCTTTTCTGTGCCCGTATTTTTCACTAATCTTGAAAATTATTGAGACACATGCTATTAAGGTTGTGATGTAATGATATTGGACTCATTTAACAGAACTCTAATGACTGATTTTTCCCTCTGCAATGAGTACTGGAAGTAACTTCAGAAATTAGGCCAAGTTCTGATGTTAATTTGTAGTGTAATAAATAGTATCTCAATTAATGTCAAAGGAATTGTTTTAGATTGTTACCAAATGCTGATATCTGGTCAATGCTCAGAGCCTCTATATTTCAGTTTCTCAGAAAACTAGCATGTTTCCTAAGCATCTTTGATTTCTACAGACTATTTCATATGCAAGCTGAAGTCTCATATAGATCTTCTCTTCACTTGGAACAAGCTAGGACAGATCAAATGTCCCCAAGGCTTTCTTCTCTGGTATTCCAGTTCAAGATAGAAATGCAAATACATTTAATGACAAATTACTCAGAAGGCTTCCTATTTTAGAGACTCGGAACTGGTTTGTGATTTCTGGATGTGAATTAGAGCTGGTGGGAATTGCTCTGCTGAAATAATGAATGGAGAATTGGATTTCTGAAGAAGCACAAAATTCCACAGAAGAAAGGATTAATAGTTTTAAAATTATAAATAAATTAAAATTACAGATTTAATGGATTTTTGACTAGTTCTGGTGAGAATCTCATAGATCTTCTGGACCTGTTAAATTGAATATAAAGGCCACAAATGTTTGGGTTATAATTTTTAGTGCAGCCTGGAATTTACCTCTTTACTACAAAATCTAAAGTTATGGGGTTTTGTGCTTTCAGAGGACATGAATTAGGAGAGCAAGAGATCATTTTTGTGGTGACTTTTCCAAGTACAGTTTTATTTTCTTGTGAGGCATACTTGTGAGGGTTGTTGTTTTACATTCTGTATAAAACCCAAATGCAATAAAATATATAAAATTGTTTTAGTACTGTCATTTCATTTACTGCAAAGAGCAGTCTTCAGACAAATTTGTAGGCAGTTTTGCAAGTACTGAGAAGTTAGTTGCTCCCTGAGAATAAAATCACTATGGCAGGGACACCTAAAATCTAGAATACAAATGATTTTATAAAGGTGAAGTGGTCCAACCTCAAGTCTTTGTTACTAAACTCATGCATATGCTTTTTAGGTATCTGAGGCTACTTCTTGGGAAAGACAATATTCCACAAATCCATGGTTACAGCTTTTGTAATGTTAACCATCCCTACTGCCTGGAATTGATTATACACATTTGGTGAAAGGCAATGTGAATGGTAAGTCACTTAATTCTCATTTTTACACACCATTCAGATTCCTACTGTCCTTGTGCTCATTCTTTTCTCTTTTCTCACAGCAGTATGCGCAGCATGTCTCCACCATTGTTCTGCATAGTTTAAGATGGCATTTAGATAGAAACATTGGTGTAAACACGAAGAGGAAGTTGCCAGTGAAATGTCTAGGCTTCTCCAATGCACACACAGCAGCAGCTTCCTAATGTCCCTGAAGAAAATGGAGAAATTAGCAGCATTTTACTAATGAGGCAAACTAATTGTTGTAGAAGGTTGAAGCCCAGTTCTGCCAGTCGCTGGGCATTCTTATTATGCCAGTGCAGGTTGAGGGAACAGAGCATACTCAGCAGCTGTGGCTTTCAAATTTGACCACTTAACCAAAGAAACTGTTTCCTCTTATGTAGAATACTTGGGGTTGAAAATCAACCTGAAGATTAGAATCAACCCAAAACAGTACCCAGACCTCAACTCTAAAGCTACATCAAATTTATCTTTCTAACGATTTCCATGTATGAACATGGTGAAGCATGAACTTTGCCACGTTGTGATGTGTCTTGATTTGCTTTTTACCAAGAGCAGTGTCATAGGAAAGCTCGAATCTAAACTGATCTTCATCCACTACTTCAAATTCAATGGTTTTCTCTTTATTTTGGGGCACTTGCTGCCATACAACATCACAACTGGCTTCTCATACTGATGTTTATGTCACTCAGATGCCCAACACTGAGGTTATTTGATTTTTTTAAAAATGATTGGCTGAACTGCGTGACAGCACTTCAACATAGCTACCCATGGCCATGGTTCTAGCAGCTTTGATGTCTTTTTGTGATGGTAAAGCTGTACGCTGAGAGCTGGGAAAAACACTGGTAGCTTACAGTGCAGACCTAATCAGAGGTATTTAACCGGAGTCTGAAGCTGCAAAGTGTATTTCTCAGTACTTGTGAGGAGCACCAGCCTGGCACAATGCAGCTCTGAGACAAGTGTGAGCTGCTAAAATGGCAGTATGATAGCACAGAACTTTTCTCTGACTCAGGAGCCCTTGTTTCTTGTAGAATCAGTGTTTGGGTATGTAAGCTACCTGCCACAGTTTAAAAAACACCAGTACAGGCACAAAAAAAGGTGTTAGGATGCAGCAAGACACAGGGCAAAGCAGGAGCATGGAAGTATCATCTCAGAACACCTTGGGCTAATTAATATGAAACTGCTCTCAGGCCAACACCTGCTTTTTGGAGCTGAAAACCTCATTGACGACTTCACTGTGCAGGCATGATAATCCCATAGGTCTGCTCATGCTCTCACCACATCCACCATTAGTATTTCAGCTGAATTAAGGCTGGGCAGTACTGTCACAAAGTCTGGGAGCAGAGGCATTGTGAGAATCTCCAAAACACCTGAGAGAAGTGATATCTTTGGAAACTATATCTCTGCAAGAGCTAAAAATGCTGAGATTTCACAAACTGCATGTTAGTAATCTATACAGATAAGGTAAAAGGACCCTCTGGTTTGTGTTCTTACACAACACAGAAGAGAATTTCCCCAGTTATCCTGGGTTTATTGCATACATAAACAGTCAATGCATAGAATGAGACAGAGACTTATACATAATCGACTTCCCATGTGATGCCCAGCAAAGGCCAGATTTTCCCAGTAAGTGGGACTCTGTATTTGCTGTCTTTTACAAGCATATTCAAAAGGTCTGAACAATCACTTGCATAAAATGAACCTACCTTTTACAAATGTATTCCAGTCTTGGAAAGGTTTTTACATCTGCTGTGTGGACTGGAGGGTGCACATCATAATTTCTTCACTGCATCTGTGTCAGGCAGTGCTTCCTAGCATTCCTTTTTTACAGTAAATAATTCTGTGCATAAATAAAACCCTAAAAATCATTTCCCTTTGATAAATATTTTAGTGAATATTCCTGCTTGCACAGTTCTCTTCAGTTCCCCTGAAGCCAGATCTGGCCCACATACAGTGAAAATGAGGCTGTCTGCTCAACATGCAAAACTCCTTATGTTCTAGCTAACAGTGAGCATCAAGTAAAAGGAAAAGGACTTTTTCTTCCTGTGTCTTCCAGCAATGTTATCTTAGACAGCCACCAGCACATGATCATTTACATAAGGAGGGAACTGCAGAGCTGCTGCCAACTGCCCATAGTGCCTGCCAAAAACAGATGTTAGATGTTACTGTTAGAATAATGTCTTCTTCAGCTTGACATGTGAGTGCTGCAATCTTTATTTAAAAGGAAGAGGAAAAAATATGGTTGAATTAATGAAATGGAGCACACAACATACGGTCTGAAAAAATTATAATCTAAGGGAAAGTGCTAGTTGTCCAATTGCCTAAGACTGCTAAACTCAGCTGGGTGAATTTGTCATAGAGAACTGTTTTGGTCTGGCACATAGATGGATTTGGTGACCTAACAGATCTGTTGTATTTTTATATTTTTATTCCCATGCCTTCACATCAATTTTTAAATAGCTTCCAAGAGGCAGTAAGTAAAATTTACTGTAAAACTCAGTATAACTGCATAGCACTATATTGACTAGCATGGTGCTAAATCCAGCATTCTTTTTTCCCAAAAATCCTCATGTTAAGTAGGAGGTAGCATTACCACAAAAGCTGTGATTTGCACATGGATTTTGCTATAATTTTGCATGAATCCTGGGGTCTCTATAAAACCACAATTGAGAGAAAGCCTTTGTATTTTATCTGTGAGGCATTTTATTCATATATCTTATGGGAAAAGAAAGAATATGTCTGCAAAGATGCAAAATATAATTTATTACTTTGTTTTCCTGTTTTCCTTTAAGCAGGGAACTAAACTACTTGGTCTATAGAGCTGAAAAGCTGACTTATATTGCAGTTAGCCTTACATAGTCAGCCTCTATCAAGCCTTATACTCATGGTGGTTCTGTGGGGTCAGTAGAACCAATAAATCCTTGATTTTACACTTGTATGTTGAGGCTGAGCTTTCATGTGGCCTCACCCAGAAAATTAATTCACTCCAGCCCTTCCTTTGGTTAATAGCCACACTGTCTCTTCCTGCTAGCCAGAGGAACTTAAGATCCCTGAGACCTCTGCCCCTTGTCCAAATCTCATTGGAAGTGATTAAAGAAATACAGATAGACATACAGGCACACAAACTGTGTGATGTCACCAGCATTGAGCTGTCAGAACAGGCTAAAATGGGTTTGGATCCTCTGCTTTTATGCGCTGGCTTCATTGCAAGTCCTGTAGTTAAAGGAATCTGCCCCTGCAAGGTGCCTGTCCCCAGATGAGTAGGAGACAAGGCAAAGTATTTCTCTCCCACAACAAGAGAGTTTCAATACAAACTCCCTCACAGGGTATGTTCCTGAAGCTTTTAGAACTCCAACTTCAAGCTGCTGTGTGGAGAAAGCAGCTGCCTAATTGCACAGCTGCCTGCTCTGTGAGGGTGTGCAAAGTGCTGCCATCTGCTTCTGAAGATAGATGGGACAAGAAAGCATCTGAGTGCTTTTCGTCTGCCCTGCCCTCCTTTTCTTTCTCTTTGGCTGAGAAATGAGGTTGTCAGGGTGTTCTGTGGGCGTTATACTCTGGTGGACAGGTCTGGAGGAGGTGAGCTCTGTGGACAGGCCACGGCTGGCAGTTGGGGAAGCCCTTGTCTCCTTCTCACACTGGCCATGTCTGTGGCAAACTCTGGTGCTCCTTTGCCCCTTCAGTGGGCTATTTTAACTGATTATTATGGATTTTAGGTGGGTTTTGAAACTTTTTATGGGTTTGGTGGATGGAGTCCTGAGTCAGCTCAGTAAGTAGCTTCCTCCAAAGAAGAGGAAGAGGGAACAGGATTGCACACTTTGGTAGCACTGCTGTACAATCTATAGGGTTGGCTCAGCCATCTTGCTTAAAAACACCAAAAGACTGTGTTGAGATGTTACCACTGCAGGAGGGTTACACAGGCATTACACTTTGTGATATGCTTTCAAAACTGCAATAATCTTGGCTTTTGGTCCTTCTGGTTCTTTCAGCATAGTCAATCCCTTTCCTCTTTGAAATTACAGACTCTTTCTCCAGCCATTTGCAAAGGTGCTGGGGGGGACACAATAGGGGAACGTTTGTTGTTGCAGCTCTCTGTGTTCGGCAGTTAAGCCCTTTTTCTTTGCATCCTCCTATCCAAAGAAGTATTTACATGAAATGTCAGTCACCCTGGGGAATTAGATGAGAATTAATTATCTGTGGAGAATGATTTTGTCCTATTAATTATGGGTCTCACGTAAGAAAAAGAATGGGCTTAATGTGTCATATGGGGTTTTTTTGAGCCTGTGAACTAGGAACTCATTGGCATCAAATATCAATAATGGTTTTGTTGAATACAGATTGATGACCTCTGACAGAAATTATAGGAGAAACTTGTATCATTTTGTCTTATTATAGCTTACTAAGACCTTAGTCAAGATCGGGGTCTTATTTTCTTAGGCTGTCATGCAAGGGGTTAAAGCTGATGTTTATCAAATTATTGTTTGCAACCAGTCATGAATGAATAAGGCTTTAATGTACGTAGAGTCAGAAATAACTGATGTTAAAATGCAATTGCAAATCAAATACAGTATTTCATGGAGACAGTTAAAACATTATGTCTAATTAAGTCTTCATTTAAACATGTGTGTAATTTTGTTGTTCAGAATTATGTACAGCCTCATAGACTGTTCCCTGCAGTGAACCCACAGTGCCTGTTTGTATCTTGCTATTTGGTAAAAGAAATCGTGAATTTTAAGTGTTGCAGATACAGTCATATATAAACAAAATTCTAGAGATTTCTCTGAATTATTCAAAATCTTTCTATTTTCACTAAGAAAAACAGAGTTTTTATCATACTGTACTTTTAAAATACACTCTCAGTATTTTCTTGTTCATGAGTTTTCTACTTTCCTTCTCCCATTGTTCAGTAACTTTTCTGAATGGCTGCAAAGCACCATACTGGCACAGCAAATTTGCTGGAATAGGATCCTTTCTAGGGGAAATAGCTTCTTCACTGCAAAAGAAAGTCATACTTAAACACGAACAAAAGAGCTATCACCACCACATGTATGAATTTCTGATTGTAGCATAAATATATGAGTAAGAGGAAATGGTAATCTGTTGTGGGTTGGGGTTTTTTTGGGGAGTTCGAAAGTCCTGCTAGTTAAAATCAAATTTGAAAGAAGGCTGGGATTTGTTCTTCTCATGGGCCATGCCTCAAGTTCTACAGGAAACCTGTAGAACAGTGCAAACCTTCACATTCAGTAGGACAGATACATCAAGAAAAGTTTTTCCTACATTTATTCACTACTGCAGAACAATTTTCCCAGGAATACAGTGCAAGCTTAATTTTAGTTCAGCTATTTTACTGATGCAATAACACAACTCCTGTGCTTGAAACAGTAAACCTGTGAACAGAATTTGCTTTTGGGAAACAGTGCTCTGGTATGAGTAACTAACACTGTGAAGCAGATGGTTCTCAGTTTTCAGGCAGAGATGTTGGACTGTAGGTCAGGGAAACACATTGGCACGTTCATCCTTCACCCCATTCCTTTGAGGGTGAACATTTAAAATTAAAAATAAATGGCAAGAGAAGCATCAAGGGACCTCCCAGCAACTGGGACTTTGTGTTCTATACTTTGGAAAAATTATTTCACTTACTAACTTGTATGGTGAGGTTAAGAAATACAGTTAAATGAAACTGCCAAATTGCAAATCAGTTATTTGGAAGCAGAACAGAAAGAAAATTTTAAAGGAAACTAAGATGACATAAATACTTTGTAGATATCAATGCTGTAGCAGTCTGTTTGGATAGCATATAATGGGAAGTGTGGTGAGGAATACCCATAAAAACAATTAAGGGAAGAAAAGCTCCTTCTTACTTCGTGTATTTTTCTTAAAAGTGTTTTTGTTGCATTCAGTGCAATCTCCACTGTCCAAGCCTTTTTTTTTTTTTTTTGGTGGTAATTTGTATGGAAATGTTAAGTAAAAAAAGTAAATTTTCACATATTTTCTAGACAGTCTTCCCTTAAGTTTCCTCCTTTCATGTGTATGTGAGTATGTATATTCTTCAACCTTCTTCACTAGGGCAGGATTAGGTAGAGTTTTTAGTTATAGTGAGGACCAGGTGAAAAAGTAACATTAAATCGTAATTTGGGTAATTGTTTATCTGCATCCTGTATTGATGGAAATAATTTTTAATTCCACAGGAAAAAAAAAGAGTCAAGCATTACTTCAAACCTAGCAAAAATGTTATTACCTATTTATTTCATAACGATTGGATACATGTATGCAATCATCACATACCAAGGTATTTTTCACTGTCCTTTTCACAGTGAGTAAGGAAAATTAGATTTATTAGTAAATTCAGAAAACAGGGAAAATATTTCACGATGAATAATTTTCCTACTTCTAATAAGCACTAGCATTTTTATTTCTTTCATTAAATTTCAGTTTCACACTGTTATAGTAATATTGATTTGAAAATTTAACTTCAGACACTAGAATGACTAACAATAAGGTATAAAAGACAATGAAGCCAGAAGACAGGCCCTCACCTTCATAACTGGCTGTACTTTGGAGGCTACCAATTTGATTTTATTCCTAAGAATCTGAGTTAGGGTGAAGAGCACAGAGGATGTAAGACATGAGAAAGAAGCAAAAAAAAAAAAAAGAAGGAAGGCATGAACTGATACCCTGGGCCTGCAAAGTCAATATATAGTTCCCATTTAAGCAAAAATACATATTTTCTGCATATCTTTCAAGCAAATATATTCTTCTTCAGCACTTTTTCAGGAATTGAATCAAGGAGATTTATGAAAAATTGTTTTCTCTGTCTTTGTTATTTTTCAGCTGATTAACAGTTTGCTTGCAGAATCACAGAATCATTTCAATTGGAAAAGACCTCTAAGATCATTGAGTCCAACCTTTGACCAATCGCTGCCTTGTCAACTAGACCATAGCACTCAGTACCATGGCCAGTCATTTCTTGAACACCTCCAGGGATGGTGATTCCACCACTGCCCACCTTGGGCAGTCCATTAAAATGCTTAATGACCCTTTGCATGAAAAAATTCCTCCTGATGTCCAGCCTGATCCTCCCCTGGCACAGCTTAAGACTGTGTCCTCTTGTCCTTCACTGACTGCCTGGCAGAAGAGGGTGACTCCCACAACCTCCTTTCAGGAGAGAGTGACAAGGTCACCCCTGAGCCTCCTTTTCTCCAGGCTAAATAACTCCAGCTTCTTCAGCCACTCCTCACAGGACTTGTGCTCCAGACCCTTCTCTGGAATTGCTCCAGCACCTCCATGTCTTTCCTGTACTGGGGAGGCCCAAAACTGAACACAGGATTCGAGGTGTGGCCTCACCAGTGCCAAGTACAGAGGGACAATCGCTGCCCTGATCCTGCTGGCCATGCTATTCAACGTCAGTATTTTACATGCTTAACATGAGAATGTGGGTAAAGCATCATTGCATTTGCTATCATACAGGGACTGAATACTCTGCCAACTCTGAAGAATTACAAGATACCAAAAAGTCACATCATGGTGTCTTATCAGAACAGTATGATGACATTTACTACAATTGTTATTCTTTATTGAAAGAGCCTCTTCTGTGAAATGAAAATCACACTAATATACCAGGAAATCAGATTGCTCTGAAGTCATCTACACTTACATTCAAGGGAATGTTCACTTCTCCTTTTAATTTTCCTTGAAGGGAAGCTGTCTTCTTTCCTTCTGCCTTCGCATCTTCCAACAACAGTCTTGAAGTTGTCAGAGCTTCCTAAGGTCATCGAATACCTCCAATACTCAGCAATAAATGAATGTGCTTGGGTCTTGTGAAGAGGTGACTTGAATTTCTGTGTTTAGTTCCACCCGGAGGTCCCAGAGGAATTGTGTGTGGCTGTAAGATCACACACTGCATGCATTCACACTGGAGTGATGGTGATATTTACAAAAGCATCAAACTTCACAGCTGTCCATCCTTTCATAGATAATCAATAAATCATACGTCAGCTCTGGTGCTTGTGCATGTCAAGAACAAGTCATCAGCATCTGAGCTATTAAAGATGATGCACTATTTTTGTGGTGGAAATCTGCTCTCGCTAAAAGAAGGAAATAGGGTGCTGGGGGGAGAGATTCTATCATTTGCTGCCATTTCTGACTCTGGTCAGGAAATGCAAAAATGTTTATGGATAAGAACAGAGCCCTCACAAGTAAAAGAAAAAGAAAAATCTGCATGATCTATAAACTGCCCTACTTGTCACAATCTGACAGATCTGAAAAATGAAAACCACTTTTGACATTTACTGATTTTATGCTACCAGATGGTGCATGGCACTTCCAGACCAATATGATGTGGAAGATAGAAATGGATGGAAAACAAAGCAGATCATAATTGTAAGCATCCTCTTTTATAATTCTGACCATTTGCCACTTCATAAATTAATCAATCTGATTTCCGATGTATGGTTATAATTCTACTGAAAGTCAGACTAGAATAAACAGATCCTGATCTGCATCCCAGATGAAAATAAAGATTAAAAAAACAAAACCCAGAATGCTGTGAGACTCTGGCATCAACTCTTTGCTTCCACTAGTTCCCTTCTGACACAAAGGTATTTATGGTCTAAATTAGTGTTAGAGTTTTGCAGGGCTTTATTCATATTACTAAGTGGCTTTGCAAAAAACAGCTAAAAGTGGAAAACATTACAATTTTATTTCCCAGACTATAATTTTCTGCAGCAATAGAAATGCATTAGTCCTGGCTTTGACTTATCTTCTGCTAATAAGGGCATGTTTTAATGCATTTCTGAATCTACTGTACCTCATCCTTCTGGGGTGGTTCATTGACTTATTTCCAACTAATAAAACACAGGCAAATGCTGATGATCTGAGATCTGGAATTATACATAACATCGAGGAGTTCCCCTCAAGATGGCACTACTGAACTACTTCACATACCTCTGAACCCTTATGTAATCTTGTTTATACAGCATCAGGGTCATTTTAAAGCTGAGATCACACGATGCTAATTTGGCCAATGATTTTCATTTTCATTTTGGCAAAATGCCTTCTTTATGTCTAAGCACAGATATTTAAAGGCAGTATTTTTTGCATGCTCTGTCAATAGACTTGTAGACAGGAAATACTTGTTTAAAAATAGCCAGAATTATACTTTTTGATCTGCCTTAGAAACCATGGATCACTCTGAAATCTGCTACACAGGTTTGTGTACATGAAATTTACAGGCCTCTTTTCCTGTTGGTGGAGGCTCTGGATCTTTGCCTTAACATGTGAATTGAGAAGGTTGGTATGAAGTAAGCGTGAAATTGGGAAGGATTTATTTTTCCAGAAGTTGCAAATACAGGGAGTCCCTGCACACAACTATCCATCTCCACTCTTAAGGAGGAAAACTTGCCTTTCCATCACCCTACTAAAGTCTCTTGAAAGTGTAGAAGTCAGAGGTCATACAGCATCCAGAGGTGAAAGGCCTGGACCAGTGTCATTACTTCTCCTCTGATCATAAACTTTGCAAGAAATACACCCAAAGCCTTCACCGTGCTGTCCTGACCCTTGCATATGCACCCAGACTTCCAGACTGGAAGCTTCCTTGCAAAGAAATTCTGGACTACAATCAGCAGAGGCAGTTCATAGAAAACAGATGCCTTTCTTGGTGTTTCCTCGCCTGGCTTTCCAGAGTTGTCCTCAAAACCCTTCTCTCGGAGAGGACAGCTTTTCTTGATGATGTTGTAGAGAAATATTTTTCTGTAGGGAGCTCTCCAGAGAATTTCTTCATAGTTTGGGAGAAGACATCAAGGAACACTTCACTGATATGTATCAATGAACCATAGCAAGAAACTTAGAATATCAATGAACTGTAGGAAGAAACTGAGATCATATCATTTGCATTAGCAATTGCTTTATAAACCACAGGAAGGAATCTGGTTATACTTCATTCAAATGTTGTAGGAGATTAAATGAAATTATCCTCATTGCAGGACCAAAGAACCTTGCTATGCTATGCCAAAACTGTGCTCTGCCTTGAGTAATTGATTCATCATAGCAAAACCTCATCTATGTACCTATGAATAATGTGAAACAACCTGAGTAACACAGAACTAGGAAAAAGGTTCTACACTGTGAAAGATGGGTAGCATCATAAACACATAGTTCAAAATATCTTGTGTTTTGTAACTCTTAAATGTCTCCTCCATGTAGATGAAATCTGGATTTTTATGCTTAAAAAGATGATTAGTTTTATTTTTTCTTTTTTTTAAAGCTGTAACAATTTGCAAGAAATGCATAGATTTGTGTGTGCCCTCTCTGTTATGTGGCACTGACATAGCTTAGTCCATGCTTAGCACAAAATTTATTCTATCCATGTGAGACTGGGATCAGTCCCTGTGGGACCAAAACCTGGTCTGCTTGATTTGAAAAGATATATCACCTCTCCCTCAAAAATGTTGCCTTCCCGTAGGTGCAATTGCAGAGATCTCAAATTACTGTGAAAGGAGCTTCATGTCTGCATGTGATGTTGCAACAAGAGATGGCCAAAACTCTTCACTGCAGGTGAACCAGGGCCAATTTTGCCTATCATACCCTGAGCTGAAGAGGCCAATTTAAATAAATGTTCCTTAGACAACCCTGGATATTTCTGCAAATGGTGTCATGCTGTAAAATAGTAATTTAGCATGAGCTGTGACAGAACAGTTGAGGGAAGTAATACAAGACAGCATGTGGGACCTCTGCCTTGAACAATGATCCCTGAGGGAATCCATGAGAAGAGATTGCCACCCAGGATGCTGGTGGGTTAAGTTCTGTACTCACTAAGAATCACTGAGCATTACTACAGATCTCCAAATTAATACCATGGGTTTCACTCTCCATGTAATAGAAAATGTTTTTTTCAGAATCTGATGAAGTTATTTGTGAACAAGTGGGTATTATCCATTGTATGTTTAACAGAAAGTTTGATTGATTGGTACACATAACCAGCTTTTGGAAGATGGAGGAAGAAGTGCATATTGAACTGCATTTGCTTTATAACAGAAGCCCAGAATCCAGTCACAATGTTAAAAATACACATTATAATTCCTGGGGGTTTTTTGTAAAGGAAATTGCCTGAATAAATCCTTTTGTCTTCCTCCTTCTGTGAAAAATTTCCATTGCTTACTGGGCCTTAATCCCAAAAGCCCATATACATGTGCTGCACTTCACAACAAGGACCTTCTGACTGATTTACGTAAGACGACTTTGTGGAAATGCTTTCAGAATTAAGGTCCTATGTCTACTATGGATGAGCTGCAGGACATACTTTGCTGATTGACTGCTCAGAGTAGAATTATTATTGTTTACTTATGTTACTGGTGTGCTCACAGTGTCCTAAATGCTGTTCTTAGAAGGCACAGCCCCTCCTACAAAGTGTAATGGTTGGAAAAAGTATGAAACAAGGGATGAAGGGTAAGGGAGGAAGGCAGATAAAATGTGAAATTAAAGTTAGATGCACTTCCAGTCTTCCAATACCTGCTGTTCCTTTTGCTCTGGCAAACAGGGAAAGAATTGCAGAATGCTTCCAACTGTATGCAAGAATACCAGTTTCTAGGTATGCAATAAGAAACTCAGAACCTCATCTTAAAAAATTACTTTCTGAAGGCATCATTACTATCTTAGAATGACAAAATTTTCACTCCCACTGATCTATACCTATTATACTTGTCTCCATTTCTTTCAGGTTTTCTACCCTTTCTCTTCCCACTCCCCAGACTTCCTTGCATGGCTATGATTTAGTAGCTTACTGAATGGTTCCTCTACTATCCATACATTTGGTAAATATTACTTAAAATTATTTCCAGGTTTAAGGATAACAAAAACTAAAAAAGCAGAGAAAAAAATAAGATCTAAGTAAATCTTTGCATCTCAGCCAACTCAGCCTCTAAAAATGGCACACACTTAATATATTGAACAGTTCCTTTTACTTAGATTGTAATAGATGCCAGTGAAAGGTGCAAGAAAGTGAACTTCTGACTGCTAAATCTGTCATATCCAGTCATGTATAGAATGCCTCGACTTTCATACTGTGCAGCAGTGCAACGTGAAGTAACATGGTAGGAATTTCTGGTGAATGAATGGACTTGCAAGAATGGATGTGGGCAACTAGTAGGTGTATGATATGTCAGTTTGATTCTGATGAGAAAGCAATATTCTCATGTCCAAGCAGAAGTAAGAAAGGCACTACTAAGCCAGGCTTTCTCAGAGAAGCAGCTCCACTAGTAGATGGAATCTAATCAATGCAAGCCTGCTTACAGGGAGGTTGGCATCAAAACACAACAGCTGAAGTGTAGCAGATGGCTAGATCTGAAGGAGATGTAAACAGAGGCTGAATAACTAAGCATTGCATTCTGCAGATGTCAAAGTTTCCAGGCTGTAAAAAGTTTAGTCTAAGTGCTCTCCTGAAAGCTCTTTTTGTTTTTGGCTACCTAAGTCCTGAACTCTACCCACGCTCTCTCCATGTGATATCTTAGAGGCATCTGAATTGCCTGGTTTTCCAGCATGTGGTTGATGAGAAGTTGTCCCTGGAAGGCTATAAAATGCAGAGGATAATCATTTCCCTGCTTCTTGTACATGGTTCCAGCCAGCTCTGGGTGCTCTGGGGCCTTCTTTCTCAGTAGCAAAGAAATACTGTAAAGGTGAGGAGAACACTGACATCGATATGGATATCCTGACTGCAAGGATAGACAAGTACAAGGATGGAGTGGTTAATTCCAATTTCCTGCATATTAGGGAAGTAACAAAATACCCTTTTCCTTCCCCTCACATTCCCAGCTTGTTCCATAGGGCTTGTGTATGAGGAAGGAGGTTTATGCCTACAGAATGGCAGAAAACCAAAAAGCAAGGCTGTGTGTAGCAATTGTCCATGAGGCAGTAGATTTCTAGTAGTCCTCCAAAGAAATACACAGACTTGAAAGCTGTATGAGTCAGTCCTGATCTGTTCCATGCATTTTCTGCTGCCTACTTCTTTTGTCATCTTCTCCCACTTGTGACTTGCACTTCTTTTCATATCACACTTCTCCTGAGAACAGGCTGCTACTTTGCAGATTATAAGGACCATTCATCTCTTTCAATCTTCCCTTAAAACACTCTGCCATTGAAAAGAAAAATTGTGAGATCTCTTCACCAACAATAACTGGCCTGTGCATCATATTCTGCAAGTGAGATAGTGAGTTGTTCATTCTCAATGTGCTCTCCAAATGCTGTACTTGATGCTGTATACACAGCAGCATCTTCCAAAGTCGGGTAATTCAAACTGCTCGGGCAGGTGTTTTGACTAATCTTCAAGGAAAGGACAGCAAATGGCAGTGCAGAGGGGAATAGTAGCTCATAGGCTCAGCCACTACCTGGAAACTGATACTAAGAAAGGTCTGTGAGTACGTTGTTTCCTGGCTTATGAGTAGTGGAGAATGAAGTTCAATAGAAAAAAAAGGGTGAGAAAATCTACTCAAAGAATATCTCTAGTCTCTTGCTCTCATCTTTGGTTAATTGCAATTGTTCTTAAAGGGTAAGTATATCATAAAGGATTTTTTGTCTCATTTCTACCTTGCTTTGTGGGAATTCCAAATTTATGCCATCTTAACTTTGGGCTACTGCCAGCAATGCAGCTTAATTAGTGTAATATGCCTGTGTCCAATCATCAGCAATGCAATTCTATGCCTTCTACTGCTGACTTTGTGAAAGGTCACCAAACAACACCATACAGTTGTCCCTCCAGTTCCTGCTCAGCAGGAATCCTTCTCACCTCTGAAACAAGGATTTTTAGGTCATTCTTTGGACTCTTTTGGCTGTCTCTGTGGCATAAGGACAAAGGGTATTAAAATTAGAATTGGATGCCCCCTCACACTGACTGCATAAAGGCTAATTTCAATAGTGACTTCAGCTGATACAGATAATCTCAAACCATGCTATATATATGGTACTGAAAGAGATGGACTTTACAGGAAGAACAAAAAATGACTGCTCCAGCAAGCATTCAGCTTGCTGTATTACCTAAGAGTGGGTGTTTTTTGCTTTGTTGACAAAGCTAGAGGTAATCAACTTCAATCTGAGACAGAATGTCATGGTAGAAAGTAACCATGAATGGCATCGGTCAGTGTGATGATTTTGCTGGTGAAATTATTGTTAAAGCTGACAATTCAGTTCTGGCATGTGCAAAACATTTTGCTGTAGTCTCGGCCACAGGCCACATGGGGAAATGAAAGTCTACATCTCTCTGAAAGTGTAATTGCAAGGTGTATACATAGACTATGGGCTCATGTCAGCTTTGGCGTTAAATTCAGATGCATGGGTAAACATTCCCAACTGTAAAGGACTTTCTTCCAGATAAGTATTTTTAAATGCTAAAGTGATCAGACCTAAAATTCAGATCCAAACTGAAATTAACACTTTTCAGTAAAATATATCTTCAAAATTAGGTGCAAGTTCACATTCACCTGTAGCTAAAGGCCTTCTTTTCCTGAAAGGAGGAAGATAGTGAATTATGTAATTTAAAGAATTAATTGAGTTAAACAGAGACAGTCAATGACTGTGATTGTCTTTGAAGTTCTGTCTGTCTTCACAAAAGGTGCCTGAATGCTCTGGTCACTGTCAAACCCAGTGGTTTATCCTGAGTAACCCATTTCACCTCCCTTTCCCCAAACATACCATGTCACTGAGACCTTGTCAGTACCCAGAAGGCCCAGGCACTGCACTAATGGACATCAGCAGATTTGAGATCAGTTTCTCAGACAACTCCAGGCTCAATTTTGTCCTTTTGGATCCAACAATTCCTTGCTTCTCTGGCTACATCTTTCACTGGATGCCTTCCATTGCAAACTTTCTGTGTCTTTTGGCTATGAATGAACACTTCAGTCTTCTGGTGCAAATTCAGTCCTTCTCAACTCCAAGGCACTCCCTGTGGAGTGCTGCTCTGTGGAGCGCTGCACAGTCTCAGCTGAGGCCTGACACAGGGGAGATGCTGTGCATGGGAGCTACCAATGGGAACCCTGTTTCTGTAGGAGTTTGTCAAAATTCCCCTTCCTTCTGCTGCTATGGGAGGAATTCAGCATCAGTCAATTGCTATGTTTTTCCTTAGGGATCTCATGCAGTATTTCAGACAATGCTTCCTGTAGATATATATTTATGTACATTTTGAGATATATATGTTTATATACATAGTTGTATATTTAGGTACGTACACATCTGTATGTATATGTAGAATTATATGTTGCAGCTTGTTCAGATTCTTTTGGAGTAGATTCTGCTAACATACTCTTTTCTAACTTTAAATGTGGCTATTTGCCATATGCAAGGAAAATGTTATGGCTTTGTTTAATAAAACAAGGAAGAATTTCCAAGCTGGTCCAAAATAATCTAGGATCTGACCCTGGCCAATATCAGATGCTTCAGAGAAAAATTTAAAGGATGCTACAGTATGTATTTCTGGAACAAACTTGTTAATTATATAGAATAAACCAAACTTAGCTGCCACAGTTACTGAGTGAATATTAACCATCCATTGTAAGAAGACAAAACATGAGTGGAGTCAGCTGTTACCACCCCAAGTGATGTATGGAGTGTGAGGAGGTCAACACAGTCTCCAGCTCACTCCAAACTTTCTGCTTCTCACACAAACATATCGTTTGCCTCAGTATGGCAGCAGGGACTGCACATCCTTGTCACTAATTAAACTGTGGGGTTGTTTGTCTCAGCTGTTTACAACTGAAGCGTTCATATATATTCTCATAAATCTTGTTCAACTGGTTGCTTACCCAATTCATCTCTGTGGTGTTTCTCAAACACACCAGTTATAGCCTTTGCTTTCAGTTTCTGAAGCTCTGCAGCAGGGGAGTTTCTATACATTGACAGTCAGATACCAGTATGTACAGTGTATAATGGACTCCAAAACATCCATGAGCTTAGCCTCTGTTAGACAGCCTTCTTTGAATATCCTTTAAAGAAAAATTACTGGTGTGGGGTTCATCTCAGAAAATGGGATTTCCTTCCCAGAGGCTCAGAAATTACTTGGAGTCATATCCTTTCCCTGGTGTTTCATGTGAGTCTTTGGGAGTTTCTGTGAGCCTGCAGTTTCCCAGCAGTGAGTGGGTTGTGCCACTCAAGCTTCAGTCTCTGCTTGTCAGATGTGTCACTGGACCTGACTGCCACCTAAAAGTGAATTGGCACATTTCTGCCAGGGATCTCCTCATCGTGGCTGAGATGCCCACAGTTATATCTCATCATAACATAACAATGCCATCAACTACTCAGAAAGGCAGCTCAAACACCAAACGTGGGGTCACTGAAAAGGGTGGTGAGACCTGACTGCAAACCTGCTTTGCTGGACTCTTCCCACTTCCCACACCTCCTGCACCATCAGGGAGGGAAGGATAGAGAGAAGATAACACAGATGGGTGCCTTTGATTTCCCTCTAGTCTGAAGTCCCTTTCCTGATGAGTAGCTCTGGACACGTGCCCTGAAGAGACAATACCTCCACAGCCATTGTGTTTGGGGTTATATAATGCTGAGTTGCACAGTTTTTGCTGTGTGTGTTTCTGCTGGGGGCTGCCAGAACCAGTGGCTCTGCATGTTGCTCCTGCACCCAGGCACTCAAACATCTACGTTGCTGAACACACACCATGCTAGAAAAGCATTCTTTAGAATTAATATTTTTGAATGAGTAACTATGAATATTAATTTAATTTTGCTGAAGAAATTTAAAAAGCCAAATTAAAAGCGTGTGCCTGATTTAGAAAACAAAACCCGACAAAACCTGAAAAGCATCTTTGTGAAGTCTATTTAAATGTTTGGAGGCAATTCTGAGACAAGCATCTAAATATAGTCAAGTGATTCAAGAGTTACATTAGCCTACATGATACCAGCACTAACTTGTCTGGCAGACAGCCAGAGCTGCAGGGCCAGATTGAGAGCTGCTGGAAAGAAGACTTACTTGTCTTAAGGAAAGCAATGCCTGTTGCTTTTATTCTTTTACATGTATATTATATGACTAAAATATGTAGAGAAAGAACAGAGGATGTAACTAACACCAAATGGTTTTAATTTCTGACTCACTGACATTCAAGTATTTTAAATACTATGCAAAAAACAATGTGTTTAGTAAAAAACTTTGCATAAGGCAAGTAGGATGCTTGTACAAATAAGTACTCTAGAGTACAGCAAAATTTCTCAGTGTTTCTCACTGGAGTGTGCTGGTTTGGCTAACACAACTTGAGAAGTTGCTTTGAAAAGTTCTTTTGCTTTTTTTTCCCTCCCCTCTCAAGCTCAGTTTAAAGGCACATAATTAATTTTTTGGCATAGAGCCGTGATAGGGGATACACATCATGGAGTCACCCCAAGACCTGGAGCACCTCTCCTATGAAGACAGGCTGAGAGAGCTGGAGCTGTTCAGCCTGGGAAAGAGAAGGCTCCAGGGAGACATTATAGCACCTTGCAGTACCTAAATGAGGCTGCAAGAGATGTGGAGAGGGTGTTTTTACATGGGCAGGTAGTGATAGGACAAGAGGGAATGGCTCTAAACTGACAGAGGCAAGGTTGAGATTTGATATTTGGAAGAAATTCTTTTCTGCGAGGATGGTGAGGCACTGGAACACCCTGAAGCTGTGGATGCCCCATTTCTGGAAGTGTTTAAGGTTGGATGGGACTTTGAGCAGCCTGGTCTAATACGTGTCCCTGCCCATGGCAGGGGGATTGGAAAAAGGTGATCTTTAAGGTCCCTTCCAGCCCATACCATTGTACACTTCTGTGATGCTATGAATAAGTGAAGGTATGTTTTATGAAATAGTGGAAGGGTATTCTGAGACCTTCAGTTTATTAGAAGCAAAGATCTCTCCAGAAATGTTTACTCACAACAGAAACTTTCTAAGTGACAATTCTTTTATGCCTTCCTTCTGACTTATTCTTCCTCCTTATAAATTACTATCCTTTATGGAGTTGTGGATGGCTGAAATAGATCCTTCTGATCAACAAAACATTCCTGACAACTGCAAGGCTTTTTGAAATCGTTCCCCATTTCATCTCAGCTGTAATCAGATTTTTCAGCCTTTCTGAGACACTGGGAGTCTCAGCTCAAATGTTAGGTCTAGGCTTGAATCACTAAATCCTGTCAATAGCAAAAGATTTCCCTTATCTCGACCCTACTCTTTTTGGTAAGATGCATCAGTGGGAAATGGCTGTGGCAGTCCTACTTCTGGCACTTCTGTAAAAGTGTTGGCAGCACTGGGAAGACCTGGCCATGAGGTAGAGCTGGCTCCCAGGCTCTGAAGTGACTCGAGTGCAGGGTTGGCTTTGTGGCAGGCCACTATGCCCACTGTTATACGCAGCCAGTTATCTGTGAGACAAGCCCTTAACACTTCTAATCCTGGGACACTTTATCCAAACCCTAGGTACCTTGCCTTACTACGTTCTTAATTCCTGTCCCAGCTTTGGACACTTTCACATACCAGAGACTACGCTGTTTTGTAATTGCTTTAATAAAAGTGCAGATGAAAATCAGTCAGAGCTGCACTACTGGCAGCAAATGAATTTCACTTAGAAGCTATTACAGCTACCAACCCCAAATTATCCTCATCCCAGCTGGAGTGGTGCCTCAGTCAGCAATTCACCTTCTTAAATGTTCTTTGTGTGAATAAGAGAAAAAAAGAACCTAATTGTCCTTTGTTGTAATTTTTATTTGTGCATTTCCAGTGGATCTTTTTGCTTAACATTACAACAGAGTAACTCGGCAGCTTTGTGTGAATCAAAGTAACCATTTGGATTAACATCACTGCCATGGAAAATGGAGGCAAATCCTCAGGGTGGAGATTCAGCCCTTGGCTCCTGCAGAATCTGACACAAGCACCAAGAAAAGGTGGTGTCTTTCCTAAATTTTTGACAGGTTTTCAGCTTGAACTAGGTCAGTTATGGCCACATCTCTGGAGTGGGATTCTGGATGCTGTGGTCCAGAAAAGCACTGGCAAGTGCTGTGAGGCACCCTGAGCATGTGAACAGCAGTCCCAGAAGCACTTCATACTCCTCACTCTGACAGAATGTTTTCCTCATTGCTGCACAGTCCCTGTTCTGAGCTGCTCATGGAGGCTTTTGGTACAGGGAAAGCAATTTGGGTCTGAGGAAGCTCAGCAATGCTGACCCCAGCCACCAGCAGTGCAGAAGGCAGCTCCATTGCTCCCTCTTCCCCATGGGTACAGTGAGGCATGGATCTCAGTTCCCTATGGTGCTCACTGGTGCTGGCTGTAGAAATGCAGAGGGGCTTCAGTTCCATGAGTGCTCAGGATGTTCAGCACTTTAGGAGCTGTTAGAAACTTGGTGGTTTGGTTGCTAATACAGGACTTTCCAGGCACACGTCCTTCTTTTGCTTGTAGAGGTGAGAATCATTTAAAGAGCAAGAAGTGCAAGAGGGAGAAGGTTGAGACTCAGGGACACCAACATCAGACTGAAAGGCTTCAGAGGTGCTTGGGGATTGCAGGGTCTGTGTCACACTGAGATAGGGAATAGGAACAGGAAACAAGATACCACATTTTGTTGGTTGCATGACTTCAGTGCAAAATACCTCATTCACAGAACAGGACAGTTTTTTGAAGATAGACAAAAACAGGGGCAAAAAGGCCCCCTAGGTTGCCCGTAACTAAGGAACCAACTAATACGTTTGCTTTCTTTGGAAGGAACTGTGTATTCCTGCAAGACTTTCCACACGCAGGGTGAACGAAGCAGGTCATCAGTACCTCTGTTCTGTGCAGCAGTGACAGAAGAGGGGCTTGCAATATGGAAGTTCAACTATCTTAAATGTCCAGGAAAAATCAGGGAGATTTAGCATATGAGAGTCTGAACAAAGAGAGTTTGGGAGCAGATTTTAATTTTCCTGGAATGTGGTTATTTCACTATAATTGTACTTCTTAAATCTGTTATGTTCTTTTCAGCAGTTCCTTGTGTTTTTCAGTTTAGATCAGCTCTTATAATGAGGTTATTCTCAAAATGATGGTATTATGTGACCCATGGCTACTTATTTCCATATCTAATTATTCAGTTTGCAAGTAAATAAATAGGCTTTCTTTCTGCTTAGTCTTATCTTATAAATTTAATTATAATCAGCATTCTTGGCCTTTCCGATCTTTGGAACCCTTTGAGCTACAACAGTTAAAATATATCAACTTCTGTCACACCAGAGAGCCATGTGGCTAACATCTAATTTATATGCTTTTAACTCTTCAGCTTAACTGCATGCTTAGAGTTTTGAGAGGAGACACTCTCTTGGAACGATCTCAGTCATCCTTGTAACATACTAGCAACCCATTCTAGCCACTCAACTACTGTTCTCCTAGGTTTTCCAGTTATCACTTAGCTTAATGTGACATTTTAAAACCAGACCCATCTTATATACCAACACATTCTTTGTGAAACATTATTTTGCAAAATGTGCCATCGTTGGCAAGAGCTTGAAACTGAGATGCTTGTTTAGGACCTCAGCCTAAGGCATTGGCATTTGTCTCAACATACAAAACTTTTGATGCTCCATTTTACAGCTATTACCTGCATTTTTCTGTCACCTGTGACAGGACTGCATGTTACCCTGCCTAAATATTGATATCAGGAGAAAGGCTTTAGGAAGTGACTAACCCTGTGCAGACTTGAGGGTTACTGCTTACCCTTCTGATCAACTCAAACATTTGCCTACATCCAGGTGAGATGAATCGAGACCTAAGATATTATTCAGTTACAAAACATCCAAACTCAGCCCAGATTTCAAACTCAAGACCTTTTCAACTCTTGTCCTGACAGTGACAACAGAGACTGTCAAATCATTCTTCAGCTGTGCCTGTTCATGGGTGGTTTTGGTCTTCGGTGAGACTCCACTGAGTCTACTGGCTAAATAAGGTTCCAGAAGCGTAACTCTATCTATCTATCTATCTATCTATCTATCTATCTATCTATCTATCTATCTATCTATCTATCTATCTATCTATCTATCTATCTATCTATCTATCTATATCTATCTATCTATCTATCATATCATATCTATCTATGTATTAGTTATGCCCAGTATAAGTAATAGATACTTAATAGTAATCCCCTGGGTGATACATGAGACAAAGCAGAACCCAATTAATTTCTTTTCTATTCTTGGCAGTTTTGCAGAGGTGCTTAAAAAGTAACAAGTGGTAACTTCTGTAATGAAGTTATGTGTTTGTGATACAGAAGACACAAATGAACAGGTCTGTTCCTAAAAGTGGTCAGTCTTACAAAACAGTTTCATGACAGGGTGTCCCTTTGTTAGTCCAGTAGAAAATATTTTTTTTCAACACACTCTTCCTCTTAGGTTTCTGAGGCCAGCTGAGTTGCTTTGTCCTTGCCATTATCTCAAAGAAGATGCGCACAATTAAATGTCATGGAATGAAAATAAAATTTGTTCTGTTTCCTTCTGATGTATTAATATTTGTATGAAAGTCTCCTAGTTCAGTGTTCAGTATAGTTCCACAATCTGTACATCTGTATTTGAAAGAATAACCAGAATGATGACATCCTGTTGTACCTAAAATAGACAGGACTAGCAAGGGGAGGTGCCATGAAATGACATTTGATAAAAATTATTCACTCTTCCGCAATCCTGCTCCCTGCCGTGCCCTTCATGTCCGTTATTGATCAGATCTTCACTTGATGCAGAAAGTCTCTCTTGAAGCCCATGCTTTAACTGCAATAATAAAGTAGGTCATTGATTAACTGGAAGTATGACAGGCAGCTCCTCCAGTCAGGTCGTGACGTACTGTAAGTCTTGAGGGAGGAGAGCAAGCGATGAATCAGTAATGTGAAAAGAAATAAAGCCCACAGGTTTTAGTCTTTTGGGAGGACTTCTCTCAGCAGCATAGTTAGTAGCATTACCCTCAGCAAGTTGACGGCTATGCAAATTCACCAGAGAGGCTTTTCAGGTTTCCAAAAAAAGAAAAAGAAGAAACAAACATCTGAGATGAAATTCTCTTACCCAACTGCAGTACCTAGGGAATTTTTTACTTTGCAGGCAACCAACTCATATGGGCTACTCCTACTCGTTGTTCTCTACATTTAGATATAATATATATAATTAAGCACTGTATAATTAAGCAGTTTTACATGCATTGGTTTCCACTGCACTGTCTTCTGGCAGCAATTCCTTTAGAGTCCTTGTCCCCAGCTCTGCTCCATGGCTGCCCACCCTCTCCTGGCTTCCAAGCTCTCAGTGGGAGATCCTTTGCATTGGCACACTCAGGGGAAGGCTCAGGGTTGCTCAGCTCCAGCAGCGCAGTGCAGGACAGTCCTGCAAGCAGTTCTGCCACCCTGTGCACCTCATTGTGCCAATCTGACCATTGCCACAAGCCCCACAGATATCCTCTCACTGTTTCCCACGCCCTTGCACTTTCCAAGCAAAAATTGCAGCACACGCTGCTCCTTCATTAGCTGGTTTGCACCATTAGTAACATCTAAGGAAGGATGGTGCTTACACCACAGAGCAATTCCCTGTCAGACTCTCAGTGGGAGAACAGAGATGTGCCTTTGACTGAGCCAGAGCCAAAACCTGACTATGCTGAGTAGCCAATATTCCCTCTTCCCCTGCCCCTACTGGATTTTTTTTTTGCTCCAAAATTGCTCGCCATGTTCCATGACTGGCATTGCTAGATGTCAAATCTGCTCATCAGTCAGTTCAGAAAGGAGGACAAGATTGCCTCAGCACTATACACTGTGTCACCCAGCTTTTACACACCCATTTGATGTGGGTTTTTTTTCCAAAGCATGGAAAATCCGCAATTTCTACTGCTGCCTCCTCACTGCCTCCCACTTTCCTACCCAATAAAAGCTAGCTCAGCCACTTGCAAACATTTCTTTCAGATAGTAGCACTGCCCACAGTCAGTCTATATATTGCGTGCAGAAAGAGAAAATGAAACAACTGGCATTTATTTGGCTATTTTTGACTCGCAGATCTGTGGGCCTCATCATCTCCCACGCACTTCTGTCTCATGTCCCAATCTCCAGTGCCCTGACAATTCCAGCCCTCCACACTCTCTGCCTGTAGCTGCAGTAGCCTGAGCTAAGCAGTGGCTACTTCCATAGCTTTAAAGGGGAAAATTATACATACAGATGAACTCAAGTAGCATTGACTGGTTTTAATTCAAATCAATGATATTTATTTTATCACAATTACATAAATACATAATATAGGAATAGAAATAAATATTACATAAATATGCATATAGTCAACAAATGATTTGGAGAGCTGTAAGACAGTCAGATTCTCAATATATTTGTGTGAAAACCTTGAAGTAGCATTAAGCATTGCCAGAATATGTGGGTCACTGTCAATGAACGAACATAATTTGCTTCTGTCATACTTCAGTTTTATTTTTAGATATTTTATTTTTGATCAACAAAGTAGGAAAATTAAAGAATGCTGATAAATAATTTAACATATTTCTGTGTTTGTTAAAAGTCATTATATGTAACAAATTAATTAATGAAAAGCTTTAGTCCAATAATTTTCTCTGGAGCTTACTTGCTTCTTTCCTTTCTTTCCATTCATTCTCTTTTTCTTTCTTTTTTATTTGGAATATCAGCATTTGTGCCTGATCTTGACATCTAATTTATCAAATGTAGCAGTAGGTCTGCATGGCACAGCTCAATGTTTGATGCTGTCAGCAACTCTTAGCTAATGATTACCTAAATGCTACAGCCATGAAAAAGATGCCCTAAACTATATTAAATGAAGCAGCATATACTGGAAAATGACCAAGATTACTCAGCAGTTTCATTTTAGGAAATCTGCCTGTTGCAGGAATAGGAAAAGCCTCTGCTAGTCCCTTTCCAGCAAGAACACAGAATACAAGAATACACAACAACCACGTCTTTCCTTAGCTGAATTAATCCACTGTCTATTTAGACAGAGTGACATCAGAAGTGCATTCATGAGTTACTTAATCAGAAAAACACTACACAGGCTATAAAGAATTTTAAGAAAAAGCATCCCAACCCCTTGGAGCAGGCCCTCTTGAACACTTCCACTGTCATCCTGCTAGTCAGTCATGGCAGTTGGAATTTCCCTGTTCAGAGTCCTGTGTGTGGTCCCGAGGGGACTGAGATGCTTTTTCAGGTCAGATATGTATCTGTGGCTGCGGAGATGAAGTGAGGAGCAGTCCTTACCCCAAGATATACCAAAAACCAGGACAGCAAGCCATCCCAGCCTTCCTGGAAGCCTAAATGGGAGTGAGCAGAGACTGCCAGAGCACTTGGGAGTTTCCACTGCCCAGGCAGGTGAGATGCTGAGCTGGGACAGCAGCTCTTCCATGTGGCCCAGGGATTTGCTCTTAAATGCACCAGAAAGTGTTTAAGGGCAGAAAGGAGATAAATAAACCTGTGGTTTTCCCTCTTGTAGGCCGACTCACTGGATTACTCACTCACAAGGTCTCTATCTCTGGAGGTAGGACTAGAATTTTTTAGGTGTGAGTCTGTGAACTCCAGTTTTGATGTTTCTCCTGGAAGAGCTTGTGGTGAAAGAAAAGGAAATTCCATGTACCTCCTCTAGGTTCTGGTGGCCTGTGCTGGCAGAGAGATCCTTTTTCAAAGGTGACTCAAGAATTATTATTTGTTATGTCATCTGCTGCAGTCAGGTATTAAATAATCTTTGAAAAATCCTTTGTTCTGAACCTGTTGTATGGTTACCAAAGTGGATTTCTCCTACTCATAGCAAGTTTGGAAATAAACTCCCCCAAAATTATAGAAAATGTTCATTTCAATAGCTGATAGAAAGCATAAGGAAATGAGGATTTTGCCTCATTTTTGATAATTTAATCTAGTGTTCATCAACCCACTTTAACTGTAAGGAAAACTGAAGAAAGAGCAATCTATCAGAAGACTGAGAGTTGCTTCCAGCAACATTTGATAATGAGTTTACTAAAATAGACACTACTTTACATTTTTGTATAAAATACAGCTTAAAATATACGAAGCATATTGAATATTGGCTCTCTGTGGAAAGAGTACATGCTGAGAATATATTCTAAAAAGATACGTATATGCATGTGCGTAAGGGTATATTGCATATACATACATATGAGTTATACATATACAATACAATAATGAGTTTTATGGGAGAAAATGTTTTTTACTCTCCCCTGTTTACAGTCAAAAAGCAGAAATGTCTTGCAAGATTTGATTTTGAGTAAAATGTGTGTAGTAAAGCTATTACTGAATAGTATTAGTGAGTGACCACGCTTGAAGAAAAGTATTTCTGATTTTCTTTTTTTGCTTTTTTTGCGGCATGATAGACATTGTTAACAGATATGTTACTAACTGATCTCATTTACAGCCTGGGTTAAGTGCCGAAATCTTTGGGCTGTGTGTGGGGATTTGGCAACCCTGCTTGCCCAGTGAGTAAACAGCACTGATGTTTGGTAAATGTGACTTTGAGTTTGTCCTTGTGGTTGTACTTAAAGCCTGGAAGGCCAAGTCCAGCATTATGGTGTCTTTGACACTCAAAAAACACTGCCCTCAGAGCTTCTTGCAAAATCTTCAAGGGGCCTGCGTTCTTTTGCAAGGTGTGCCTAAAGGTTACCTGTTCTAATGACACTAATGACTCCTCCATTCAGCAGGGCCCAAGCCAGTAGAAAAGTTCCAGCTATGGCTAAAGCCTTATAAAAACAGGCAGAGTCAGCAGCACTGCCAAGGGTACCCTCCTTTACGCAGTGTATAGGAGTTAATACATAATTCACAGAATTAAAAAACCCCAAGTTTTTACTAGGCCTACTAGGACATAGCAAATGAAGAGCAGCACTAATTGCCTGAAATACTAAGTTCATGATACAGAGACAACTATAACCCTGGAAATGAGTTAGTTAGTGAACCAAAACATAACAGGAATAAATCCAGGAAACATCCTCCACTTAAGAATAATGAAAGAACAAATTCAGAATGCATTTACCATGCTGTTGGGACAGCGGGAAACGAGAGTCTGCAGCCTAAACTAGGAGGTTAAGCCATTTCTATTTACACAGATTTTAACATATCTGATAGAACCAGAGCCTCTGTTTTGTAACTAGATTAGCTGATGTGAATCTGGCTGCATCTGAGTGGCATCACTGCAATAAGTGGGATCCAAGTGGATGACTAATCGTGGCAGTGGATTGCATTTCCAGACTGGGCTGTGAGGTGGTCAGGCAGCCAACTAGCTGTGTATAGATATGCTCATGAGCAATCCTAGTCCATTCACTACATCCTAGGTGCAGACATATGACTGGAGAAATTTCCCTAATCTTTAGCAAAATAAAAGAAAATCTATATATTAAAGCTCCAAAAATTAATATGAGAAGGAGTGAAATGTGTTTTTCCTGTATTGCTGTACAAGTTGGGGTATTTTGGGTAATTATATAACCTATATGAAATGACAGGCTGGAAGAAAATGGAATCTGTTTCAGAGGAAAATGGAATATAGAGTATACAGTTTAACCTTTCCCTGGAAATTAGGAAAAGTAGAAGAGAAGAAAACAGCAATAGTTTCAGCGTTACAAATGCTCATCTGGTTTGCATTCAGAGTCTTTCAGAAAGATGCCACAATTAAAAACTCCTTCAGAACAAAATTGACATGATTTTTCTTATTACACAGATGGTGATGTCAGCTACATAACTTCATTTGTCATAGCATCTTATTACCCACTTGAAATTCTGAGTGATGGAAACAATTAAAATTGGAAGAGTGAAAAAAACCTCCTCGTGTTTCAATCAAGTAATGAGAAATCCACTGATAAGCAGATGTTGCTCAGTTGTTTGTCAGCGTAATGCAACTACCTAAATGATTTTATTTACAACCTGAGGCTTTCCTACCAGCTTATCATATTTGTGTTAGCTTTTCTTAATAAAAATAGCAAAATAGAGGGATTTTTTTCCTAACCCCACTGGTTGAGCTGAGAACTCCTACAATATTTTAGGAAAGTCGGGGCTGTCATTGTTGTAATCTAGACAAAAAGCAGGAGGATGGCATTATTTTGTTACTGTGACATGTTTCTAAATGTACCTTGTGGATTCATATAACCATAGGATGGTATGTCTGCTGATGACTCATGCTGACTCACCCACCGAGCCAGAATTTACTGAGCCTTCTCCTGTGCCCACACACAGTGATATGATTTCCAGTCTGAGTGAATTCTTTAAAATTTAATTTAGTAGGCTTTAACTACAGAGACAGATACGCTTCTTCAGTAGTTGCCTTAATTTGTTTTATGTCTTATTAAATGTGTGTTCAGATTATGTTTTGCAGAATCCTTTGAAATCAATTTTGAAAATAATGTGGATAAGTGCAACTGTGCTTTCCAAAGATGAAGGTCTGTCTGAAAGCACTGGAGGTAGAAGCATTGATAATCTTCTGATGCCACAGACCTAAAGGCCTAATACATAATCGCTGCCTCTGCTATGGCTTTAGCAGCAGTGCTTGTGGGCCTCGGCTATGGTAAGTCCCTAGGCTTGGCAATGAATAATTAATAAAAAAAAGGCAAATTGACCTGATTCTGTTTTTATTTTTAAGACTTAGAACCATATATTGCCCCACTGCAGTCAAAAGAAATAAATGGTATAAAAACTAGGTGTGAAAGCAATTCTTTAAATGCTACCACAGATATCTTCAGAGTGATTTTACTTTTTCTGAAATAAATAGAAATTATATGGAAATTTTAATGGGAACATGATAAGTCCAATTATTTCTCTTTCTCCAAGTTCTGGTCAAAATCTGCCATGGTATAGCAGCCTGAAAAGTAATTCCTGTTGTTACAGTATGAGCTGTAGTGACTGAGGAGAAAACGACCCTAGTGAGATTCTCTCTTAGAACCAAATAAAAGCTTCCCTTCAATCTTGTACTCTTTGATGAAGACTCATATGTTTTGTTAAATCAGGGTTTATGATAGTCTCATCCTGACTCCAGGATTCTTTACCCACCACACAGGCTAAGGGAGAGAAAAAAAGATGTTGCTTGGACTGCTTCTGCGTGATTTGCTTTTTAAACTCTTCTGAAAAATGACTATTGAGTGTTCAAACAACAGAAGATGAGATGTATGTAACTTTCCCCTCCACCCCAAAAAAGATCAAATTCTTCAGTAAGCTGAACGAGGTCTCTGGACTTTTCTCCTCCTTTCCAATATTCTGAAAGAACAGTTGATGCCCCCAAGCCACATACCCTTCCCTCTTTCTGTGGGATTTTATGTCACTTCTCAAAAGTATGTCAGCTTTGACAGTGTTTTGGGGCTGTGTGTTTTACTTCTCTTGCTCCTGCAGTCAGTCAGGCATGATTCCTAATCTGCAAGAATTCGTCCATGATTCTGTCTTCTCATCTCTGGGATTTACTAAACTGCCCTGTCCTCTAAATCTGAAAGTGCTGGATGAGTGGACACTTCATCCCCAGTGGTTTCTGCTTCGCTGACTTCCTTGTACTTTGAGTATACAGTCCTTTGTTTTGCTTTTTGAGAACAAAACCGCCAGACTTTAAGTCTTTAGTCACACCTTCCTGCCCACATCGCTGTTCACGCAGAGCTTTCTTGTAATTCTGTCACTAGAATTCAGAAGTTGTTGGGTTTGTCCTTTGAGTTAAATGTGTTTGAAAATAGAATATAATTTCTTCTTTTTGTTACTTCAAACCTCAGTGATCATTAAGATTCTATATGTAACAGAGCATGATACAAGGAGAACCACACAGCTGTATGAAAAGGTTTGAATGGAAGTTGAAATCCGTGTTTCTCCCTGAGTCCCCACATGTTCTGCTCATTAACATTCCTTCTCTTGCTGCTGCACTGCCACTCGCAGCCTCATTTGGTCTGAGACCATCCATGATTTCTATCAAACAAGCACAAAGGACTCTGCTCTGCTGAACTCCTGTGAGAGGGATGCTCTGTAGCAGAGCTGCCCACTTTTGACATGTTACAATCTTCTCTAAAGAAAGGAGAGGCCCATATACTGCGCTCAGTCCTTTGCTGCAGGACACGGCAATTTCCTGAAAGTGCCATAATTACTGAATAAATCCAACAGGTTGCTTGCAGCAAGTTTCCCATGCTGAAGAGATGAGTGCCCAAGAAATATAGCAGATGAAAGTAGATTTGTATCACCAAGTAATTTAGACAACTCACTGCTGGTCTCCTGCTTTCCAAGCAGTGCTACAGACCTGTGAGGAGAAAAGAGTGATTACTGGATTAATTGTTCTGACAGTAGCTCATTTCTAAAAGCCCTCTTTCTCCAGGGGCTCTGGTCCTTCCTGTGTTTTATGGCTGAGAGGGAAAGGGCCTCTAGAAAGAATGGTGTAAGAAATAGGCTATTGCTAGTACCAGAGCAAGTCATCTTGCCTACAGCCTATTCCAGAGAGCCACAGACTAAATAAATAAACCTAGAGGTCATAGCCACTGGATGCCCCAGCTCTATTTGATGTCTCTGCAAATACTGTATTTTCCTTTCTTTTACTCCTGATTTGCAAAAAATGTAATGACCATGTGAAAGTGGTGTGCTGGTAATTGAAAGAAAGCAACCTTTTTTTTAAGGAGTGAAAATTCCCGAGCCTCCTCTACCAATGCAAATAAGCAGTTTATGGTGTTTAAGTTAATACTGGCCTATCTTAGGTAAACATACATGATTGCAAAGCTTGTATCCAAAGGTCCCTCTCTAGCTGAATAAACTGGCACTGAGGTTTTCTGTACCTCTGTAGCTTATTCATTGCTAGCATCCAGTTTAAGTCCCATACTGTGATATGGCAGTGCCAGCAGTGTGTTTGGCAGTGTCCACTATGCACTTACCTCTGTGCTTATTATGCTTCAGCTGCGGAGCCTCTCTTAATTATTTTTATTTCAAACACTTTATGAAAAAGCTGACCTTATTACCATGTCAGAGCTTTGTGCACTAGTGCTCTCCCGCTATTACATTGTTTTTTCTTTCTTTTCCAGCTTTCAGAATATTGCTGTTCTTACACCTTTTTGAAATGGACTGTAACATTTACATTTCTTGAAGCTTGCTTAACTTCTCCGGACAGTTGCACACTCTGCGGCTCCCTGTGGCACTCTCACTTGACTGTCTTGGAGTTCCACCTGTTCTTCTGCCTCACCCCTCCTTCCCTGTGATTTGTTGCATCCATGGCAGAGCTAAAGCACTGTGTAACCTCCAAAAGATTTAATCTCAGTTGAGCACCTGCAATTGTGCAATCTCATGTGTTCAATAAACACCCCACTGGAAAGACTTTTCCCATAGTGTAACACTGACTCTTGCTATTTGTTGAGAAATGCCTTGATTTTTCAAATTTCTCCCTGGTTATGGGTATCCTAAAGGTTTGTGTGCCAAGTCTTTTTTTTGGACATGATGCTTCTTTAGAAATAGCATCCCTTGTGCTTGCCACTCTTACTTGAAATCACTGTTATAAAAAATAAAGCTAAATAAGGGAAAAAAAAATTATCCTAGTAAAGAAAAGGATTAAAACATGGAAACAAACACACAAACAAAAAGCATAGAAACAAGAAAATCCAATTTCAATACATACATTGTTCTGGCAGTCACTCATAGCTTGCCTCCAGGAATCAAGGAGCCAGTACAACGACACTTCAGGATCTATTTCTCAGCTGGGTTTTTGCCTGCCTCCACCCAAAGCATGAGGGACTTCCAAACTGCAAGAGAGGCTAAACCTCAAAACATTTCTTTGGACCATCACCCTTCCCTTGCTTCCTTCAGTTTGGAGGCAATTCTAATATATGGTATGGTAGTTTTGACCAGTCAGAGCTGTTCAGGTGAATGCAAATGAAATATGTTTTCTCTTGCTTCAAATGGAATAATCTCTGACATCCTTGACACACTGATTTCCAAACTTAGATTTACCTTCCTGCTTAGAAAGTCAGTTGAATTATAACTTGATTTGGGTCTCCATTTCCCAGACAGTGTAAGTTCTTCTATGAAGTTTTTTTTCATGCCTTTTTAAGATCTCATAAATTACATATAATAAAACTATCAACTGTGCATCAGACCCTAACCTCACAGCTTGTGAATAATGGATTGCTTTATTCATAAGGTTCAGACATGAGATGCCACTAATAATGATGATCAGTTTAGGGTCTGGAGCATTTTCTCAAGTAATTTCATTCCTCTTACTTCCCTACTTTATCATATCAGAAGCTTTGCAACTATCACAGTAATGTCTAACTCTTAATTCCCTTAGCCATTGTTAATTATAGATATCCTGGCAGTTGCAGAGTTATTTAGTCCAGAGTTTCTTGATCATGAGCGGGCTAATCAGAGGTTTTCTGGGGGCCCTTTCTCTTTCAGAAATACTGCTTTTAAAATGTCAAGTCCTATCATCAAAGCTTTGTTGGTTTTGTCTCATTTTTGTAGTGCAGAGTATGAAATTCATGAAACTGCTCATTTCTGCAAAGTGAAATTCACATTTAAAATATGATGTCCCCTTGTCACTAGCTTTCGATTATCTTTGAAATGAGAAAATATTGTCTAATAATCTGAAATACACTTATTTAGTTGGGTGATAGGTAGCCTGTTAAAAAGGTGTGCTTCACACATTTTGCTGACTTAGTTCTGTAGTTGGCAAAAAAGATGTTCCCAACATGCATATTTTAACTGACAGTCCTTTGGTGGAGTGTGGAAAGAGAGTTTGTAACATTCATTGTGCAGAGAGACAACAAGACTACTCTTATTTTATATTTTCTCTCAGATAACTGTGACTACTGATTTATTTTTGTGTTTCAAAAACACCACAAGATTTTATTTCCTCTTTTTCTTACCTGGCTTGTATTCCTACCAAGGACTGGTGGCTCTCTGGCTTGAACAGAGCTGACCCCAAAGGTTGTGATCGTGATGCTGGTTTCTCTTTGCTGTAACAGGAGGGAGTCAGAGAGCTCGGTACCTCAAAGGAAATACACAGCACACTTCATGTTGACACTGTTATTATGGTTGGCATATTTTGATCATCTCATTTTCTCTTTGATACTGATGTACAGTAAAGTGTGAACATTATCTTTAAGCTGCAATCTGATCTTAGTGAGCTTTAAGTGCAGCGAAGGGCAGTGGATTTTCTCTTGCAGCAACAAGAACAGCAGGAGCTCTGGAAATTGTAGTGGCAACAGCAGCTTCTGTTGTGACAGTTCTTTCGTAGGTCACCATGGTGAGAATGCATCTGAGTGTTGGGTTCTTTCCTGTCCAGACACTAATATAATTTCTAGAAGCCAGAATAGCTTATATAAATTATTACCGTTGTCATTTATTATCTTCATGAAGATATGCTAGCAAGAAATACACACATTTTCTTTTTCAGGAGGGGTTTAATAACTAGACAAAGCATTTGACAATACTTTTAAAATCTTAAAACAGTTGTTTTGTTGGTATATAGTTGGAAAAAAACACCATTAATTGAAAAAAAAAGGCTAATAAGTAACAACATGGAACCTGGGCTACATTGTTTCACTTTTCTTTGTGAAGATTCATTATATGCTTCTATGTTTTAAAATTAAAAGTGTCGATTTTTGAACTGGGGATACTGCAAGACAACACAGGGGATGTACCTGGATTTTGCATGCAAAAGGCAAAGCTCTTTGCTCAGAGCTTAAAACTGAAATAGCTGTAATGTGACAGTCTGACATGGGCAGCTTTGATGGTGAGGGACAGCACCCATCAAACTACCCTACAAAAATGCAGAAAAGGAATAATTAACTCTTTTTTATTGCATGAGGGGCTCTATTTGGAGTCAGTGTTATCCTTCCTTATGATAAATAATATTCTAAAGATAATAATCATGCTCATTATCTTTACCTCCCAAAGTGGTGTGCAGCCTGTCAATCTTACGGGAAGGGTTGGCTGTTGGCAACTCTTTAACTGAGTCACCACCAAGTGTTTCCATTAGCAAGTTCACAACAGTCCCATCTGCAGCTCTGGCCTGCTGGGCCACTTCTTCTGGGGTTGTGCACCACTGGCATGGATACCAACAGCACTGCTTAGACATTACGAGATTTAAGAGAAAAAGGCCCTTCCCTTGCCACGAGCTTAATTTTTGTAGTTTGATTGATTTCTTGACACTTTTCCTTTCTACTTAAACTGGTATTCATCAGTTGCATGCATGTACAAATTACCCAACAGCCCCTGCTGCAGTTCAGCTCTTTAGGAAAAGGTTCAGTGGCCTATTGGATGTGCATGAAGTTTCTGTCAGAAGACATTTTTCCCTACTTAGTTTAAAAAAAAAAAAAAAAAAGGCTTTGTTCATTGTTAATGTTTTAGATGTGTATTAAGGCTCCCCTTCACACTGCAGAGTTTGGTTGCTGATGTTTTACCCCTCAGAAAGATGGTCAGTCACATCTATTCCAGTTTAACAGCTCCTCTGATCTTAACAGAATGCCCTCACCAGAACCATCATTGAATAATACAGACCACTCACATAGATCAGATTGTTTCTGCCTGATGTGTTGCCCCATTCCAGGCAGCTTCACTTACCCATGAGAACACTGTGTGCTACAAGCCCCCGCTCTCATTGGGGTCCTCAAGCTATTCTTCTTCCTCAGCAATGGGGATAAAGAGAGATGACAGTGAATGGAAATGTGGGAAGGTATTTTTAAAGTGCCACTGATTTTATGTGGGAAGGTATTTTTAAAATGTCAGTGATTTTATGAAGCAACTTTTGCCACTCTCCCAGGTAAGTACTTCTCATAGATATGGCAAGGAAGGGTAAAATAGTGAATTAACAGTAATGATAATTCCAAATGAATTAGAGAAATATCACAAAGATTAAATAGGAAGCTGTTAACTTATCATTAGATTACTATTAGAGACTATGGTTAGAAAAGGAGTATAAGTGGGCAGCAAAAAGTAGCAATGGAATTGCATAGACAGTAAGAGATCTCAGTTAATAGCTACATATTTCAATGATAAACTCTTCAGGCTTATTTTTATTTTTACTCTCATGATTACTTTTAAATTTTCATTAGAATGGTCTCAGTTATAAAACATTGTGTCTATGTAGCATTTGAAAGATGTTTGAAAATTGAGAGAATATTGTTACCAGAAGTCATTTATTTTATGGAGCTTAAAAGCAAGGTTGTTAGGCAAACTTGATTGACTTCTTCAATAACATAAGCTTAAAATATGATAAGAACAGAAATATTTTACAGCTGACATGCATAAGGTTTTGGAGTATGTTACAACATACTAAGCTCTCTTAAAATACTTCAGTCAAAGGTAGAAGAGACAATCTGAAGTCCAGATAGTCAGTGAAGAACAAACCAGGGTAGTAATAAAGATAAAGACACATTAGGGATGGTGGACAAGAGTAGTCTAAGCAAAAAGTGGTATTCTAACATCAAAGCAAAATGTTTAGCAATATTTTAGACTGGAACAGGAGACATCTCAGCAAGAAGTTAACAAAACTAACACTTCTGATCAGTGTCCTGTGCTACCTACAATACTGCATTGAATTCTAAGCTTCCCAATGGCAGAGAGGAAGTGTGAACACATGCTCACAAGTTACTGGGTTACCCAGGCAAATTGTTCCTTATCAGCAAGGATGCTATGGCAGTCTCTCATAGCTTAAATGAACACGTTTTCCTCCGGCAGCTGGGTGAGCTGGGAGCACACACACAGGCAGCTATTACAGCTTGTCTGTGGAGTAGTAACTTATTAAGCCATGCTAAGTCATGGCTTAATTACAAACTGGCTTGACAGCTTGTGGCTGTCTGTCCCTACCCAATTTAACAACATGAACAAAGCTGAAATGAAGGCAACAGATATAATCATGGCACATCAACCCCTTCAGTTTCTTACATCTCAAAGCCAGCTCATGGCTGCCTGTGTGCATCTCTGAATAAGTACTTCCACACTGCCAATTAAGTGCCTGTGTGAAGGCACTTAACCTGTTGCCCAGCCACGCTTAAGACTGCATTTGTCATTCTAATGCTGAAGCTGAATGACATTTCATATCATGCTGTGATAAACTACAATATTCTGTCCTTCTTTGCCATCTTTTTCAAGTGATGAGCTCCCAGCAGCTAGAGGAAATTTCTGATACTAGGGTCTTGCTTTTATACTCTTGAGGTTAACTGCATTTCTATTTCTCCAACAGTTTCAATGTATGTGGTTTCCTAGTTTTCCTTACTGTTGATACCCCTAAGCACTGGCTCATTTACAGATTTATTCCCCACCACTTTCTTGTATCAGTGTCATTAAGGAAACTATCTAATAGGTTTAAGCCAAATATTTAACCTGGGCACTGGGGGAGTGTGGGGGGTTGTGATGGTAGGAAGAAAAGCGAACAACCTTTACTCGGACACCTCATTTCTGATCATTAGATTTTTCTTTATCCTCTGTGGATAATCCATCACCTCCATTAGTCTCTGGTACTGCTCTGTTAATTCCTGTCATCTCCTCCTTTATCTAGAAGTTGAATGATATTATCAAAGGAAGATCTTAGGTTAATCTGGTAAGGCCCACCTTCAGTAAACAAACATTACACTTCCTCATTTTCTGATAGTCTTACTTTAAAAAGCTTACTACCAGACAAGTGATTTCATTTGACATGATTTTCTGACTTCTGGAATGGGCATTATATGTTCTTTCTGCCCAGAAGCTGTAGACTGTGTTTTATTTTCATCTTACATGTAATACTAGCAATTTCCTTCCCCTCCTAGCTATTAGCCATCCTGCCCTTTAACCCTGTCTTCGAGATCACCATCTTTACTGAAAATTGAGGCAAAAGTATGCATGTAGTTTTAGAATCAGATGTAGACTATTTCTAAACCCCACTTCTTCCTCAACGGAAAGCAACATCACTTCCTTCTTACAGTATTATGTCACAGCAGGATAACGTCTTGCTGTTTTTTCAGATGCCATATACCATAAATCAACCTGATTTTCCAGATAAATTCTCCCTTCATTCTCACACATATTGAACCAGACATTTCTTCTGTTTCATGCTCTCTGCTTATAATTCTTACCCCTCTCTTGATGCCACTTCTTTTCCACTTATGGCCTAAAGTCTCTACCTCGAAACCATTTTGCCTTCTGTGAGACACAGGATCCCAGTCATCTGGTTTCAAGGTACCTAACGCTTCTTCCAAGTTCAAGTTTTCATTATACAAGATGATTTTGTTGCCAGATCCCTTCACTTATCACAGTTTCCCTTGCTGCAGTTGTCAATGCTCTATTTTCTTTCACCCCTATGTTTCGTCACACAAGTTGTGATCACCTGCTCCAGGGTTATTATTTACCATCAGGCCTTGGAAGGCATATTCCTGAACCATCCAGAAGTGTTACTTTTTACAGGCTTGCTGACAGTTTGGGGGAGGATTTAATTTACTACCACAGTCCAGAATGTCTGGCTCCAACTGTGAGAAGCATGTATTTCCCAAATTATTAAATGAGAATTTGAAATCTGACTGACTATTTCTTTGAACCAAGAAGTAGCAGTACCATCTCTTCAACAATATGGACTTTTCTACCTACCTCCAAACCTTCCACCTAGGGTCTGTAATGATCTCAGGGCCCTCTCAGTAAAATCTGCAACCATCTTTTCCAAAAATATAATGGAACTAAATTTTGAGTTGTTTTATTACTTACCTTTTATTTGCAGAACATTGCTTCTTTAACATAGAATATTACTACACACTTTTTTTTTTTTTCTTCTGTGTTTGCTCAACCACAAATTCCTCCTAATCCATGTGTTCTGGTTAGGAACTGAGTTTTCTTTTAGCACAAGGAGGGTGTCCTGAACTGTTTTCTAAAATTCCTCCATTTTCCCAAAATGCTGGAAATAGTATATACACTTTTCAGTTATTTCATTTTGACACAGGAACATTACTTTTTCGCCTTTGTATCTGTCCTTTTTTCTTTGCTACCCATCCTACATTCTTCCTATTCCCCACTGCTGTATTAACATTAAATCTTCCTCTTGTTGAGCAAAACCAAGGCGAAATAGTACACGAATCTTTCAAAATTTTCTCCGTTCATTTCTTAATGTGAAGATGACCTTATTATCTGTGGTGATTTCCTCCCTTTCTTCACAGATGGTGTAATCTAGAAGGGGTACACAGGGAAGTGGTGAAGAACTAACTACTGTTGTTTAGTGAATTAGTTTCCATGGGAAGTTACTCAGCTGAAAATGAAAGAGTTTGTTTGCTTTGCAGATAAAAAAGTATCCATGTACCATGAATATTGTCAGTGTCTGAGAATGCCTTCTTGTGAAACCAGAGCAGTCACCATTTGTCAAACCAGTATGAAGGCCAGTTAAAACACTAGATGTACACATGCTTCAGACAAAAAGCTAACTTTTTAAAGACAGAGGTAAAGGTTGAGAAAATTACATGAAAACACTGTCAGATCAAGTAGCTTCCCAAAGGTACTGATTTTTGGCAGGACCTGGTTTAAAGCTCTTTAATTTGAACATTAAACAAATTTAATTATCGAGATTTATTGACAGCTAGTGTTAAAAGGATGAATCTCCTCACCAATAACAATAGAACAGTAAAAATGGGAATTTTAAAAACTCTGTATAAGAACTCACCTTCATTCTTCTTTAGTGCAGTATCAAAGCTGTGTGCAAATTACCTTTATCACATACTATTTCCCATTTATTACCATTTCTGTAGTTCATAGTTACTTTCATCACCACTAAGAATAAAATGGGCATTGCATGTATTAAAAAATGCCGACTCTTTCAGGCATGCACACACCACCATTGATCCAACACACGTATTCTCACAAATATCCTGCCTTGGTAATCTTAAATGAAGCCTAACTGGAGCCAGCCATGACATGGCACAAAATCTCTGGATTAGCCATTAACTCCACGTTGCCACATACAAACCATTATTTCACCTACTTATTACTTCACCGCCCACCCCTGCTGCCTGTCACTGCTGCTTGCTTCTTGCCACACGCACATCTTGAGCAATGCCAGCGGTGAGTTTTAGCCCACAGAAACCAGCCAGATATGCACATTTTCTACTGATTAGGAATGTGCTGTTTACGCTGGGTTATGGACTCGTGCACAGTGTAGGTTTTCAGTTAATCTCTAACATTTATGCAGGTCATGTTTGAAAAGCAGTAGGGGATATCACTTATTACTTTAGAGAAAATGTAGGGTAATATTTATTATTTTGGGAAGTCCATTCTGTAAAGGTTGTACAGCTAGTGAGATTGTATGGAAAGGAAGTATTTTATTTTTCCTAAATTTGTTATAAAATGATATATGCAGTTAGAGCTAAAGGTAAAATGAAGGGGATCAGAACCCCTGTAAAACCTAGAAGCAAGGAGAAAGGCAGGGTCAGAAGGCTTCAATGACACCTGAAAGACTAATTTGCAATTTTTTGCAGTATTTCTGTACAGTTTTGTTTTAGTTGTCACTGGGGGAAGAGTGGCCGCTACAGTAAATTAGATGGAAGAGTCAGAAGTAGCTGAGTATACAATGTTCATACTGAGCAAAATCATCTAATGCTACCTAGGGTATCTCTCTGGCAGGTGGCCAAGAAGCAAAGTAGGGGGAGCAAACAGGGACCTGATAAAATTACAGCTCAGTTTCATACCTGCTGAAATCTGTGCAGGATATACCATTACTTTAAAGAGTGTCAAGCTCTCAAAAAATTCCTGGTGAATCTCTTGAAATAAAAACAGTTTCAAAAGTCCAAGAAATATCTAGGCTAAATAAATTTTGCATTCATCAACCCAAAGATACAGCAATTTTTAGCCAGATTTGTCATTGCTTTAATAATACATGAATTATGTTTAAATGACTATGAGATATAAGCCTGAGGAAAGATTAAAAAAAAAAAAAGAAAAAAGATCCCTAGCTATATAAAAGTATCTTGAGTCCCAGATCATGTGGACACTGCAAAGTTAACTAGGTTGATTGGCAGCTGGGTCTGGGCACTCAAATTAGCTTGTCTGTGAACAAGTTTTCTATGACAGAAGGGTAACCGCAGTCTCAGCATTCTGGCTCTTTCCGAACTGGCTCACGAGTGCCTGTGCTGAGGCAATCTAGGTTTCATTCTCATTCAGCTCTATCAGCTGGTAGAGAGCTGTGGGAAGCAGCACCGTCACAGGAGTGAACTATCCCATCCTCTCGGTGTGGTGTGGATGCATTTGAAACCACAGAAAGCAAAGCTTCAGCTCTTAGAGCTGCAGCTGCATCAGTCACCTGAGCAAAAAAGCGCCCTCATAGCTCTGTGTAAGGATTTTCTGATGTGAGTGGTGGTGCTGATGACATTAAAGGTAAAAGCTGCACAGTATGTTCTGTACCGTGGACGTAACTCCAGAGGCCCTGGAAAAATAATCCCATCATGTGCCTATATGGAAGACTGGGAGAGAATTTCAACTCCAGACAGAAAAGCGCCCATCTTTTTCAGGGTCAGTTCCTTTTGAAAACACTCCAGAAAATGAATAAATAAAAATGCTATACAAACTGTATAGCCGTGATCTCAAGTCCTGCGTGTGACGGGTGTTCATTCATGCTGTGTGTGCAGAGGAAACACCTGAGTAAGGAAAGGCACAAGGGCATTAGCGGACCATGGTGTGGGAATTGGTATGCCATTTCTACAGACAGCACACTAAAGGTTGGGTTCTCGGGAGTGTACGGCAAGGATATCCTTTCCAGCTTTCAAGGAAAGGCTGTAGGGCATGACTGCAGCAGCTGAACCTCCATACAGAGCTGTAGGGGCAGGAGCGGGTCCCTCTCCAGCGAAGTGAACCGCAGCTGGCTTCAGCCAGCCATTGAGTGAGAAAGGTGGGAATAGCACGGGATTACGTGGGATCAGACAGATTTTCATGTTCTTTCCTGAATAAACAGTTTTGGTTTGGGGCAAGAAAGAAGCTGATGGGCAGGCGAGCCCACGCAGGGTGCCCATCACGGCCTCCCGCGGCGAGGCTGTCGCTGCAGCCGGAGCGGCCGGCGGCGGGAGCAGCTGCCCATTCCTGCACTTCCCACCTGCCCTGACTCCGGGCCAAGAGGAGATTTTGGGGTGACCTTATCACCCTCTACAAGCACCGAAAGGAGGCTGTGGGGCTCGGCCTCTTCTCCCAGGCAAGTGGTGACAGGACGAGAGGAAATAACCCTAAGCTGTGCCAGGGGAAGTTTAGGCTGGGCATCAGGAAGAATTTCTTCACAGAAAGGGAGATTAGACATTGGAATGGGCTGCCCGGGGAGGTGGTGGAGTCACCGTCCCTGGAGGTGCTTAAGGAAAGCCTGGATGTGGCACCCAGTGCCATGGTCTTAGTTACGTAGTGGTTGGTGTTCGGTCACGGGTTGGACTCGATAAACCCAGGCGTCTTTTCCAACCTAATCGATTCTGTGACTCAGTGATCCTGCTCTCCAGGCGGCCCCGGTGTCAGCAGGGCTCGGTGGGGCACCGAGGGCGGCCCCGAGACGGCTCCCTCGGGAACCCTGAGCCAGGACACGGCGCTCGAGCCCGCGAGCAGACGGGAACGCAGAGGGCCGGGACACCTCCATCCTCGCTCTTCAGAGCAGTAACACCAGCAGCCCCGGCACACCGGACCGGCGCCGGCGGCAATCCCAGCTCCTAGCTCCCAGCTCCCGTCTCCCCCTTCCCGCCTCCCGGGGCGTGCGAGACGCAGCGGCTCCCGCCGGGGGCGCGAGGCCCCGCCCGCGCGCGCCCTGATTGGCTGGCGGTGATGTAATCGCGCGCACATACGGGTACTCCCCACTGCGCCCCGTGGGGCACGGGGGAGGTCGCGCGCCCCTCGCCCGCCCCGCGACCAATCGCCGTGCGGAGCGGCTGGGCGCGCGGGCCGGGCCGCGCTCCGCTGCCCCACGGCCGCGCTTGATTGGCAGGGACGGCCACCAATGAGGAGGAGGCGGCCGCGGGTCGGTTCACGCCCCCCCGTTGGAGCGGCGGCCGGGGCGAGCGAGGCTGCGGGAGTGGCGGCGCTGGGAGCCAATGGCCTGCAGGCAAACGGCGCCGCCGGCAGGGAGGGAGGGAGGGCATGTGGCAGCGGGAGGGAGGCGGGGAGGGGCGAGGGCGCTCGCTGACAGCCGCTTCCGTCAGTCCCGCTCGAGGCTGCGAGGCCGCAAAAAAAAAAAAAAAAAAAGTGCGGAGAAAGACGGAGTCCGTGCGCTGCCGTCTCGATTGACGAGAGCCGCAGCCAATAGTGACCAAAGCGGAGGGGGGAGACCCAATGAGAGAAAAGCTCTCGGGCGGGGCCTTCGGGTGAGCGGCGAGCGCGTCGGGCAATGGCAGCGAGGACGGGCGGTGCCGGCGGGGCCGGCGGCCAATGGCCGGCGGGGGAGGGCGGGCCGGGCTGAGCCTGGCCCCGCCCGGGCCTCCCGAGCGCGGTGACGCGGGCGGGGGGACGGCGGCTCCAACATGTCCGCGCTGCTGGCAGCGCTCCGAGTGCGCGACCGGGCGGCGGCGGCGGCCGGCGGCGGCCAGCGCGGGGCGGCGCGCGCCTGAGCCCGAGCCAGCACCGCCCGCACCCGCGCCGGGCCCCGCAGCGCCGCCGGGCGCCGGGGGACGCGGGCACGCAGGTAGAGAGCGGGGGAAGGGGCTGAGCGGGCGGGCCGGGGCCGGGGCCGGGGCTGCGGCGCCGGGGGGCGGCGAGCACGGCGTGCGGTGGGTGCGCCCCCGGGGAGCGAGCGAGCGGGAGTCGCGAGGCCCGGCCGCCGCCTTCCTCCCGCCGGGGAAGGAGAAGAGAGGGCCGGGGCCGCGCTGACACGGCCCAGGCCCCGGGGGGCCGGGGAGCCGGCGGGTCGGGCCCCGCGTGGGTGGCACCGGGGGAGGCGGCGGAGGTGTCCGGCGGGTGCCGGCGGCTGGGGCCGGGCCGGGCCCGCGCACGTGCGGTGGCCGGGCCTCGGGGAGCGCCGGGCTGGGGCCCGTGTTACAGACGGGCTGTGGGGGCGGCGGAAGGTGGCGAGCGGCGGGCACGGCCCCGGTAGCGGCGGGAGAAGCTGCCGTGAGGCCTGGGTGCTTGTGACGAGCTGGGAATGAAGTCACAGGCAGATGGGCAGTGCCTGGGAGTCTTTAGGAGAAAAGAGTTGAAGGTAGTTCTTGCTCGTAGTTTGGAGCTTGCTGGCTCTGGGAACCCAGTGGATATACTTTTACTATAATTTACGGTACTACCTCTCTCGGAAGGAGGGAGTCATTTTGATGAGTTGGAGGCAGCTAGAAAAATCAGCACCTGTCTTGTTTTGTGTGCTGCGGTAGGTTGAGGGATGTGTTTATACCGTGGGGATGCAGGTAGTGGGTGAAACCACATGTATTTGGGAGTAGTGGTATAGGAAGGCCTGTGAATTTAGGAGCGATGGGTAAACAGGCTTCTGTGTGTTGTGAGAAGTAAGGTGGCAAATTGGCAGGCATCTAAAGGCTGTGGAGGAGAGGGAGGCTTTAGGTGGTAGGGAAGTCTGTGTACAAGTTACAGACACAGTGGTAACAGGTTGCTACAAGGTTCTGAACTTGTTTTGTTTGGTGGCCAGTGTGGTTAGACTTAATGTGCGAGACCTTCGTGTGTAATATGAGCTGGTATGTGGACAGCAAGTCATGCGTGTTCCTACTGCTGTGCTTTGGTTTGTCTGCTGCTCACACTGGGAGCTGAGAGAGATGCCCGGCTGTCACCAGCTCAGTGAGCTCTCTGGTGTGTGGAGATGGGCTAGAGCAGCAAGCAACGTGGTGTGTGTCCTGCGAACTTGAGAGGAACTGCGAGCTGATGTTTCACCTATAATGAGATAGAAAGGCTGGATATTTCTTGTTTGGTCCATGGAATACAAATAGGAAAACGTGTGGCAAATGCCACGTGTTGGGATCATGATAGTGTTGTTTGGAGAAAAGTCTGTGCGTGTCCTGGGGAGCTGTAGAACGGTAGTTATGTATGTTTTTGACAGGTATCAGGCAGTCTAAATTTCTGTCTATTAGGTCATCAGATGCTGTCTTCTTGTAGGTAAATGTCAAGGATGGCTGTGGACTATAGGAAAGTGGGGGGACTTGGGTGGATATTGGGTTATGGTTGAAAACGGGGGGAAGGATGAATTTGTATATAGGGTGAAGATTATGTTTGGCTATGTATACACGTGTGTATCAGGGGAATGGTATTTGTGCAAAAGGGAAACTGGAGTTTTCGTATTGCTGAGTTAGTTAGTCTGTGTATAGAGAGAGGAGCAGGCGTTTTTGGCTGAGGCTATGAAAAGTTGAAATGGCGTGGGGGAGGGATGATGAACTGGCTCCAGGATCCTGTACAGGTTGGAGGCTGTGGGGATTCTTTGTTGCTCATAGTATGGAGAGAAGTATTTTATAGTTATGGCACCTAATGAAAATGAAAAAAGTGACTAAAGATGAGGCAATTTATTACTGTTATGAATATTACTGGATTAATGGAGGTTACAGGACAGTCAAGGGGTTTCTGGTAAAGTGCTTTTTTTTGTTTGTTTATTTTGTTCTGTTTGTTTCACTGGATAAATTGACCATTAACTTTAAGGGTAAACTTTTGCTGAAACTAGCACTCATTATGTTGACAGGTCAGCAGCTAACAAAAAGCGCTTAATGTGGTGTAGACAAACTCCTGTGTGTGTGTGGGCTCAGAGGCTCCAGTGTTACACGTATTTATTATGTGCATTTTCTATACCTTAACGCTTAACTGAGTGCACGTGTCCAGACAATATGAAATCTTCTATACTGGGTGTATATTTGTTTTTGAGAGAGGGTTAGTGCATCAACATTTGAGGGTCAGAGATTCGTGAAGAGATGATCCGGTTAGAATAGAAACCTGCTTTGATAAGTTGAAAATGAGCCTGTGTGTATCCATGTTCTCCACGTTTGGGATAGTTTGTTGTATTTGCATAGCCCCTCATCTGTTGTTCTGCACATCTTTAGAGGAGGCTGTTACACAGGGTAGTGATTTAATTAAGGCACACAACTTCGGGATGAGGGAAATGTAATTAATGTAGTATGGAGAGGGCTGCATAGAGGGTGCTGAGAACCCTTTTTTCTTTTATAGTGGTAGCCATGAGGTGATTAGTTAGGTAAGGAACAAGAGAAAGAAATGGGTAGTCTTGTAGTTACCCTGAACAATCCAGTTCCCTTCTTGTCTCTGGTGTGCATCGCTCTTTTAAACTTTTCCAGTGATAATCACTAATTCTGACTTAGTAAACTTGTCTCAAGAGATAGGCTTTTGCCTATCATAGTTGAAATCAAAGCTTGTGAAATCTGTGTGTTGAACAATCGTTTCACGTGCCTACTGTCAAAAACTACTGCTCTCAGGGGTCCGGTGGAGAGTAGTGTTTCTTAGATGAATGTGTTGCCTCCATATTACAAAAGGGAGAGGCACTAAAATCTTCTCTTAGTAGTGGATGTAAAAATCTGTGTATATGAAGTATTTGTATTACTCTTCGGGGCTGGGCTTATTTAGACTGCAGTAAGGGATGGGGATGTGCATAGAGCAATGTTCAGTGAGTGCTGAATGTCATTCTTATGTGGAGCAAACTGCAGCACACCTTGCTGAGTGCTGCCATAGCGTTCAGTGGGGCAGGGATGGGCTTGGCTTGTCAGTGTGGTTTCTGTTGTTTGGTTTGGTCTTGTTTTTTTGGGTTTCTTTTCAAAAAACCACTAAAAATCAAAATGGACCATTTGGTAGTGCCTTGCATCATCAGTCCAGCAGGAGTGCCTAAATCTGCTGTATAGGTCTTCTGCTGTAGCTTAGGAGGTGGGAAATGGCTGTTCTTTTCCTGTCAGCACTGGAAGATAACTAGCTAACCACTGGTTTTTACAAGCACAGTCTCTTCCAAGAGAATGGGAAAGCCTTGGTGAAAGAATCCAGTCTCTAACTCCATGTTTGGATTGTGGAGATTGATTACTGTAACAGGCCATGTGTATCTTTGTGTCCATGGTTGGTTTTTTTTTTCCCTAGTATTGATTCTTTCTGCCCCCTACCTTAATCAAATATGCTCTATGTTGTTTGGTTTTTGTTTTTTTAGTTCTTGTCACTTGTCCACTGAGCTCTCTGAATTCAGTGCTGCACTTTACTCCCTTGTGAAAAAAAAACATTCTTCACATCTTGGGCCTTTTAGCAATTCAAGTGATTTGGTCTGAATATTGGCCTTCTCAGTAAATTGCAGGAGAGCAGTAGAGATTTCTTTGGAAAACTGTTGGAATCAAAAATTTTGCTGTCTCGGTACCTTCCCTATGTATTACTTTGTTAATTCTGTGTTTCAGTTTATGCTTGATGGTCTTCAAGATGTGGCTTACAGCTGTACAGGGTGTGAATTGTGTGAATTGTGACTTCTTCCTTCTCACCGTCTGTTAGCAGTGTGAATGCAGCATAAAAGTTTTATGCAACTTAGAGGAGTCTGGTTTAGCCCCGACCTACAGCATATCAGGTATACATAAAATGTTCAGGGAATTTAATGTCAAAATCTGGACCAGTAATAGCAGCTTCTTAATTTAAAAAAAAAAAAAAAAAAAAAAAAGGCCACCCAAATAAAATGACATCTGTCTAGAGAAGCCCAGAAAGGAGAAATTGGAAGATGATCCCTAATGTAAGGACAAGGATGCAGAGTTTCCAAAAAGATTATCAGTACTGCTTTTACTTAACAGACAACTCTGCAAACACCTTAACTGTTTGGATGATGTCTTTCAGCCTTAGATAGACGTCTAGTATGGGAAACTTCATTCAAACTGCTTGTAATTTGCTTAAACCTAGTACACATTTATATTTGTATCTTGTGATAAAGTCAAATAAAAATTCTGAAGAATTAATGAGTGTCACTCCAGAAGTAAACTGGTCTGAAAATCTTCATGAGATGGTAAGAAATTACTGAGCTGGGGTAACTCATCTCTAGTTTCTTGAGATGAGCAGTTCAGCTCATCTCAGTTTCTTGAGACATCATTGGCATGTTGAAGCATAAGGGTTGCCAATACATGTAGGTTAAATTAGTCTTCTGGCTCTTGGAAAACCCTGTGTTGGGAGAGAAAGCACGATGTTTTAATGTAGAGAATGATGACAGAAGGGAAAACTCCATATCTCAGCAGACAGCAGCCTTTCTTACAATTTTGAAGGAAATAACTCAGCCCAGGTATTTTTGTTCTGCTATGAAAAATCTTATCCACAACTTTTTTTTCCCCTGTGCACCATTAGTTTCTCATTAACATTACTTCAGTGTGTCATTTTATGATGTCACTACATTACTATCTCCTGGCATAGGTTCTCTTCTTCTTTGATGGGAAATAACTTTTTAAATTGAGTTTTCTTTCAAACAAATAGTACAACTAGATGCTTAAGTCTATTTTCATAAGAGTTAATGTGAAACAGATCAGAAAAACATTGCTTAAGGATGTTTTAGACTGGGCTACTGGAGAGTTTAGATGGCTCTTTAGTGAGTATGGTCCTGACATGTCAATAACCACAAACTTCCAGTTAAATCACAAAGGAAAGTGTCGTTCGTTCTTTCCTGTTTTCATGGGATTAGTGTGTTAACAGAAAATGTCATCTTCAATAATCCTACTTTTGTGTCTGCACCCCAGTATAGGAACTTGACCTTTACTGAATGTAGAGCAAACATGGCTCTGCATTGTTAGCATATGAATTAATTGTTTTTAGCAAGGAGGTAATGAAATAAGATGATAATGATTTGTTGAGCAGAGGAGGTAGCACTTTATTGTAAGTTATTCATGCAGTACTGCTTTGGTCTGTTCTCACCAGCTTGTTGGTCCTGCTAAAGGCAGGTATATGGTTGAAACTCATTATCTTCTATTTAAATTTTTTTATAGAAAAAGAAAAAATGATAATGAGAGAGAACTTCTCAATGATGGAACTATTTGTAAAGACCTGATGTTTTGTTTCAAGTGAAACAATGAATATTATGTTGGTCAGCTTATTCAAAAAGAAAAAAACCTCTGTTCTGGATGGCTTTGTTGGTTAAGCTGATGTGCAAGTAATAAAAAGCATTATTGAGCACATGCTGCTCTTCCTTTCCAATCACCACATCCAGTGGAGCCATTGATTATGTTTTCAATGTTATTTGAAAAGTTTTATAAAACAGTAAATGTAGGTGATGCATGAAGTATGTACATCTTGGGTGGGTTATTTTTTATTCTGAAAACTTTTCTAGAAGCATCCCACTAACTTTTGAAACTCCTAACCTGTAAAGAGGGGGAAGCAAAAGTGGATGAGTGGTGATACACTGCTGCTATCATTATTCCAGGAAAAGGAACACCCTGTGCAGCCCTCATTTCTTGGGCTTTTGAGGTGCATGTCGGCAGCTTAAGTCTGTGGGGTTACTTCCTACTGCTTGAGGCTCTCATAAATGAATGGACAGTATCTGCCACGTTGATTGTATTTATGTTAGCAGGCAGCATGCTGCAGCTGAAGGAGGTTATAGAGTGAATCTGGAAGTTAGGTAGACTCAGTGTCCCCCTTGTGTGTACTTCATGGGGTTTATTTTAGACTAATTGTAGTCTGGTTCTGTGGACTGAGTATGTTCCAAGCTTTCCCAGAGTTTTGATGTAGGTTAATCTTGGAGATGTTCAGATCATGTGTTCAGAAACTTCTATGAGATGTGAACTAAAATACAGGAAGTGGGTGACAGATTTACTTCAAAAGCGTGCCCCTAATTCACTGGCACTGAAGTGCCAGTACAGCTGTACCCACTGCATCTCTAAAAGGCACGTTAGAGCACTGCAGAGGGTGCTGAGCTGTTCAGGGGGAGTGGGTTCTACCCTCTGCTGCCTCCTAAGTGTTGCCAGGCCTGCAGAAATTGTCCTGCTGCTCTCTGACTAAAGTTTGATAGTTTGTCTTGACTGGTATCTGAATATCTGTTTCCAAATTATTGTCCCTAAGTTTGAAATTTTGTGTGAAAAGGACAGTGTTAAAACTACAATAAATTCTGAAAAGTAGTTCTTACATGGTTTTACTTCAGTTAATCAAGAAAGAAACTAGCTGTGTGAGCAGCAAGTTATGAAGCCTGACTTCCTGTGGCTTTGTGTCTTGTGGTTGGATTCTTCTGGGTGCAGGGTATTGTGACTTCTGTAAGTATTCTCATGTGTTTGGGGCACTATCTGTCCTGCTGTCCTGTATGGGATGGTGGTTCTGGTAACACAGCTGAGCTTCTGCTGCACTAGTTTGGATGTGTCTCTTTGATGTGACTGTTTATTTCCACAAAACTCATAGGACCTGATTATTTGTGAAATATTTACCCTTGTGTAAACTTTTGAGTTGTGTTTCAGTGAAACTGTGGGGACACAGACAACACACACACTATACCTTGGCTTGCTGGGGTTTTATTTTATTTTCCACTAATGTTATTTCTTGTTTTACTGTTTGTGTGTGTGTTTGTTTGTTTTTAAAAAATAATTACCACTGTTTAAAGTTTCTTCCAGAAGGGTTAGAAGTACATCCCCCTCAACATTTCAGGCAACTTGTCTAGAAATAGGAAATTGTGTTCCTCATGGCAGCTTCTTAAGAGATGCTAAAATTCTCTTCTTTATAAGATAGATAAAATTCTTCAGAGTATTCAACGTGCTTGTTAAATATCGACAGGTGTGAAGTTGCCTTTGTATATTGCAGATGTATAGATGGTGCCACATATAGTAGTTTTGGACCATGATTCTAGGAGAGAAGTGAATGAGGGTTTTAACATTGCATAAATCTCCGGGGTACAGCTAGACTGGATTTAGAGGGTGGCGGATTAGCAAGTGGAGGGGGCAGGGACTTGTGTTTGTGATTGCCCTTGTGACCTTGAAAAACTGCTGAAACTGTAATGTGCTTTGAAACTTTTCAGATGAGAAGTAATGTACTGAAACTCTGTGGTACTGTGGGCTGTTTTGGGAGTTCTGTCTTCAGTGTATAAAGCCAAAGAAATTGTTCCTTTTGCTTCTGTTTGAAGTGCGTCTATACTATAAGCCTTCAGAGAGCTGTAAAGGTATGCAAGGTGAATATAGCACAGATGTTACTCAGGGTTTTTTCTGTGTCCTTTCTTCTCCTGCTCTCTTTCCCTAGTATAATAATAAAATATGTCTGTATTATTTGTTCTAGTTCCCGAGAGGAAAATCTTATCCTGGTCAAAAGGTGCTCTGCATAGCAGCTTATGCACAAGACCTCACTTTAGATCTGGTACTAGTTGCAGGCACTGGTTTCTGGTGTCTGACATTAAGCTTGGTTCTCTGTGGAACATTTGATAAAATTGTTCATAGCTGACTTTTCACTAAAAAGTGTTTCTTAGTGTGCATGTTCAAAGGAAACGTGAAGTTCTTTTTTAATTTCAGCTGTTGTAAAACTCGAATCCAGACCTAGCAGTAGTCCATTTACTCCCTCAGGTAGTTTTCAGTCCCTCATCTTGGGAAGTAAAGCAGCTCCATCTAGCTCAAGAGAGCTCCAGTGCACAGTACAGGCTGTTAAGGCTCACAAATGCCTCACTTTGGGTGTTGTCAGTAAGAACTGAAGTGACGCCTCTAAGGAGGTTATTAACAATGTCTAATTACAGGTGGGATTTACACTCAATGAGTGTTACTCAATAATTGTGGGACTACTGCCTATACATGTATCAAATGGACTCCTCAGATGGGATGTTTATCCATTTACAAGCTTGTCATGTTTTCTGGGCCTTTATCACTTTTCCAGGAGACACATTACAGCAAGAGGTTTTTTTGTTTCACTTTTCATTTTCTCTGAGATAATGTGTTTCCTGCTTTTTTCTTTGCTGATTGCTTATGCTGGTGGATGAATTTATTGGACTCATCCATAAGTCTAGGTTGTGTCTGATTATGTTACTCTGAGGAGTACTTATCTGAACAAGTAGAAGGTTGAGCACGATACTTCAAATAATAGAGGTTTTATACATAAACAAGATGAAAACAATGTTGTGAAAACAATAGCTAGAGCTGGGAGGAAGAGGGGAGTGTGAAACCTGTTCCGTAAATCCTCCGTAAGTGCACCACAATTCAAACTGCTGTTCAAAAGATAACCTCCAGTTCATAAGCATTCAGTCATTTTAAAAAATGCATTAATAATAGGAATTGTTTGCTTTGTATGAGTTTTCCTCTTTTAGCCCTCTTAAATTCTGTACATCTCTTGCAGCGTAAAGAAACTGGAAGCAGTTCAATGTGTCTGTCTCTCGCAAGTGATTTGTGGGATCAAGGAAAAGACAAGCATACCACTTTTGTGGATGATTACATTGGAAAGAGATGTTTCATAGTGTTTGCTAGAGTCAAATAGCTGTGCAGTCTCCTCTGCAGGCAGGCCTTGAGAGCTCATCTGTTTTTCCTTAAGTGGTAGAAGTGATAGTTTAACATTTTCCTATGTTTTAAAATTGAAATAATAATTAGGCTTGTGTGTGATGGGGATGGAAAGGATAGTTAGGACTCTGCTATAGTGACAATGGTGTTTTGTATCTTACTTTTGTATCGTAGTAAACAATAAATTTATTTTACTTTTGTTTGGCCTTTGGTTTCTTATGCTGAACCATGTCTGTACTATTATATGTCTTCTTACAGTATTTGAATGTGAAAGTAATGGTGGTTAAGAGCTGTTGAAGATCGATATCTAGTTTGTACCATTAAATCCAATAGGATGACATCTCGATTTCTTAACTAGAATGCACCAAACAAAAGTAATTCTAGGTCAGAGAACTTCTCTAAAATATTTAATGAACTCAATATAGTAGCTGTTGTTAACCAGAACAGCTTATTTTGTGGTTTTGACTATTGTTACAGTATTATCTTAATTTAAAGAAAAAAAGGAATGCTGTCAACTTAGGATATCTGACTTTAGGAGAGAAGGGCATAAGGTTACAAACAGTTGAAACAGGTTCTCTTGATTTTTTAACATGAGGTGAAAATGGTGCTTTAGTTCTGGAGTTAGAGGGGGAGAAATAAAATTCTGGTATAGTTCAGGATTCTTGAAATTAGCTTGTGTGCTGTGCCAATGGCAGGAAACAGAATTTAACATGGTTAGAAGAATGTCCCTCTGCAAAGTACTCTGCAATTGTACTTTATTAATTAATATTTGGAAAAAAAATCCTTGAAAAATACCATATATTCACAGATGTATTTAGCAACCATACTATTTTCAGTCTGAAGTTTTCTGTATTTCTCAATCTGTACAGAGGGAATGTAGGGTTCAGTTACTGCTGGAAGTGATCTTTTTTCACTGTTTTGATTTGTTGAGGCTTCGGAGATTCAGATGTGTTTTGTATAAACAAAAACTTGGGGTAGCAATGCCATAGCTGAAGAAAGTAATTTTTTGGAAAGGTGTCTTAAAGTTTATCCAGACTCGAAACCTGATTATATTGTCAAGTTTCACAAAGAATAGGAAGCTAATGTGGAAAACTTGTTAATAGGTCTCTCCCCATTGTCCCTTCCTCCAAAGGTCTTGTTTGTTTCTTTATTGAAGCACTGATTAAAACAAACTCTTGCATACAAAGCACATGTGACAGCTTAGATCTGTCATGAGTTGTCTGATTGGTGCTTAAAGCCTTTCTAAAGTCAGGTAATGGTCCTAGAACACTGTATTGGAAACTCCATTATCCTTTTCTGCTATTTCTCTTCTTAGTAGTCAGCATCTTAAGCTGCTGCTAGTACAATAGGAAGTGGTAAACCAGGCCTACCTGTGAGCAAACTTTCTTCTGCACGGTTCATTTTGTTCCAATGTCAGCCGTTGGTTTTTTCCAGTTAGTGTTTATCCTCTCCTTTCCTTCAGTCAAAGTCTGATACTGTTACTGCAAGATAGAAACTGAAATAAGTCAGGAGAGGACGTGAAAAGTAGTGTTCTCAGTACGGAGGAAAACTACAATGCTTTCTAAAGAACTTATTACATAAATTCACTGATAACTTCAGCTAATCCAGAGAATACTTGAGTGGGCAGAGCACAGTATTCATCAAGGAGTATTCCTTCTTGCTCTCTCATGGGGATCTGTTTTTTGTTCATTTGTCAGTTCATCATGTTAAAGGTTTTTATCAGTACATACACTGCAGTGCCTTTTATTACCAAGTTCTGCTGCCTGCCACTACCTCTGCTTGCCTTTCAGAGGTATCGTGACTCTTCTTGGTACTGGCATGAGTAAAACCTGAAAAGTAAAAATTGACCACTGATTTTGCTGGGGGAGGTGGGTTAGCTGTTAGTCTTCATTCTCTGATCCTATTTTTGTTTATATTTGGGTTCTTTGGGCTCATTTTCTCCTGTTGAATCCACTCTTGAGAGGGACTGGGGGGAATGAGAGAAGATTTAGTCTATTGTGCTTTTACCTGAACTGTGCAAATTGTTGGGTTTTTTCACCCTGAATTGTGTAAAAACTCCTGCAGATTGTGGAAAACTTAGTGCATTATGGATTTAAGGTGTTATGGCATTGGTAGACTTGCATCACTGTTGCTGAAGAAGCAAAGATTCTTGAAAAGTCCTTGGATGACTGAAAGGATGTACTTTGACTGAACTGCCTTATTCAGAGAAGGAAACTTAAGAGTGAGCTGATGTGACCCAGATTAATTTTTACGTTAGGAGGGGAAAAAAGCAATAAAGCTGATTAGGTTCAGCTGTCAAAGGGTAGTGTCTTCAAAATTCTATAGATGGGAGAGTTCATGTAGCTAGCATGTAATTCAGTTGAAGCTTAGTTTCTTCTGTGTTGGTTTCTGGTCATTAAATCATAGGCTACCTTGGTGAGAGTACTGTGCACTCCATATATCAGCTTCCTTGTCAGTCAGGCACTGCTGTTACTTTTTGCAGCTGTTTAAAAACAATGGTATAGCATCTTCTTGGAAGCTGAGTCATTTACTGTACATGATACAGCTTTGGTTTTGTCTCTTCTTATGGGGAGTTCATTCCCTCTACCCAAACAGATTTCTGCTGCATGCTGCCTAGTTGGTGAGTATCTGGTATTCTTCTCTTTAATTAAAGGTCCTTAGAATAGTTTGGTTTTTCACCACTTTTCAGGTAGCTACAGTACAGAAAAGAGAGTTTTTGCTGGGCTTCTGCACACACTCAGGCATTTGCTTCTGGAACCCACTCATAATCCTGACTTTCGTTAAGGAAGAGGTTCTTGTATGGTTACCTAAGTATGTTAGTGCTGTTGTATTTCTGTAGTTTTCTGCTTATGACCATGTGCAGGATCCTCTTCCTTCTCATGCTGATACTTGGCTTTGTCTCATCTCATGGTAAGAGTTGGGTAATGTGCATATGTTGGGTACATATTGCTGAGATTAATTTTCTTTTAGTTCAGCTTCTTGAATCAGCTCGCGGCATGAGGATATGAGAGCAACTACTGATGCCAAAGTTGGGGTAGAAACTACCCATGACAGGGGGTGGGTTTACAGCAGTTATCAGTTCAGCTTAGCCTAACTTACTGTAAGATTGCACGCTGAGGTGTTTCAGAGGAGGTTCTTGTGTAGTTATTAATGTTGATTCTTGAGTCTGGTGGTTTGGATATCTGATGACCTATCTTGTGAATGGAAGTTCTGTATTTACTGGGAATGTTACTGCTGATGAAGAGAAGACCATAGAGAAGTCACATAGCTGTGACAGGGTTTGCAATGTCACCTGCCATGTTTCAGTCCTAAAGTAAAAGAGAATGCAACTGAATGTTGACATTAAAGCATCTATTATAACTAAATCCCCTCTTTTGGATTTTCTCCAAATGCATAGCCTGCTACAGATGTTTATATGACTCCCTTCATAGTAGTCATTCCGGTTTAATTAAATACCAGCACTTGCTGACAAGAATATCTGTAGGTACATGAGAATACAACAGAAACCAAAACTTTGCATAGCAAAGGTCATGGTAAGGAGTTTATCAGAAAGCTTCTGAGCAAGTCAAGCTGTTTTTCTGTGCATTTTGTCCCATTTGCAAATTTCCTTAGGGGGTAGGAGGACTGCCTCAGCTCATCCACTGTGGTGTTGGTCACCGCTTAATGTGCCGGTAATGTCTTGCCCACTCCCTGTTTCAAGCCTAAGTTTTGATGAACTGCGAAGGGACTGAACTATTTTGGGTGAAACATGAGTAATGTCATCACTAGTAAAGAATAGAGTTTGCAGTTGTTTGTCAGGCACTGGCTGATTCTGTGTCCAGGAGTTTCCGTATTCGTTCAGTTTTGGAGGTCTCTTGCAATATGGTTGGGGAGAAATTCAAGCTATGTGAAAAGATGGAAGCAATCTGAATTCTAGAAATGCTTTATAATGTTCATAATGAAACATGTTTGGGTTTTCTTGGTCATTTGCTGTTCTTCTCCACTTCTTTCTCGTCCCTTTCTCAGCCACCTGTTTCTGTAAGAAATTTTAGATACATTAACGAAGACCAAGCTTTCCCTTTTATAACCTCTGCTATTTACTGTCTTGTAGCTAGATACCTTGAAAATTATCCAGAAACTCAGTTGTTTGATGGCTGTTTCACATGTTGAGACCTGTTTGTTTTTTTTTTTTTTTAATGCACAGAGTTCTTGTATTTAGTCTCTGGAACATTTGAATTCTGCAAACTGATGAAGCATAGAAATGGTTCCTGTTCTCTGTTTCAGGCATCCTTGCTATGTTATATAATGAAGAAAGCTTTCTGTTTCACTTAATAAAAACAGTAAATGCTGCTTTATTTGGATGGCACTATCAATAAATAGTTTATATAAATCTGTAGAAAAACAAGAAAAAGATCTTTGAAGAAGGTGACTGTCTTCAGTCTATCTAGCTTTACCAGGGTTCAGTCGTGCTTGACTGACCTGACTTCCTTCTGTCTAGGTCTTCAGCTGAAGATAGAGCAGTGATTTTTTTTTTTTTTTTGTGATTTTTTTTTTTTTTTTTGACCGTAGCAAGGTGTTTTGGTGTCCCCCAGCATACTCCTGTCTACAGTCTCTATAGGAGGATGACTAGACAAATGAAAACTGGTCGAGGAGTCATTTTAAAGGGTTGCTGGCCAATGGTTCCTACTCTGTCTGGACAGCAGTTACAACCAGAGCTCCTCAAAGGTCTACTGTCTACTAAGTAAAATAGTTTTAACATAATGACTTACTCTCGTTGACTGTTTTTGATATTAAGCAGTAGTTACTTGGAATCTGCCTATTGAGTAGGCTTGGAATAAGCAAGGTATGTTCATTGAATAAATATTTAATCTAAGAAAGGAAAAATACTCTTTTTCAGTGTCAAAGATGAAGTTTTAGAACATTATCGTTATCAATATTTCTTGTCTTACTTGCCTTTGGTGTTCTGAACCTTGTGGTAAAACAAAGTGATTTGTAGAGCATTTGAAATTACTGGGGAGGGAGGGGTAAGATGCTGGATGATGAAGCTAAATCTCAGTTTCTTTCCACAAGCCTGGACAAAGAGGGACGTGAACTGTCATCTTAGATGCTACATGTAGACAGTCTCCAGAAAAGACAATACTTAGTCAGATTCTTTGTGGAGAAATAATATTCTGGTCTGTGAAGGCGTGGTGGGTTTAACTGTGGTAGCTCTTCTCATGGGTTTGGGGGAAATGCAACCTTGTTTCTTTCTTGTGACCAAGAGAGCTTAGGTGTGTTTCTGCTTGTGTATTTTCAAAAAGCTGTGGCACTCAGTAACAGGCTTCCCGGTCATGGTTTCTGTGCTTTAAAATAAGTTGGAATCTCAGCTTTTTGTCTTTCTTTTCCTTTGCATCCAGGATGTGGGTATATTACTGTAAACACTGCGTTAGTATGCCAAACTTCTCCATTATTTCTGCACTTCAACATGCATATACACACACGATTGTATGCAGGTTCTGTCTGTCCTGTGGTTTACATATTTCTGGTTTGGAAATGGATGTGCTTACATGATATCTGTAAAGGTGCTGCGTATTGAAAGTGGGAGTTTTTTGGCAAGTAGTTGACATCGAATGGTTGGTATCTTAGATCACTTCATACTTTCATCTTTAACGTGAAAAGCAGTCACGTGATGTTTGGCTGCATTGCATAGACAAATAGGAACTTCTTGACTAACTTGGCCTCTTCCAGTGGTCCATGGAGTTTATTAGTTTCAGTTTAGCTATTACTATTAAGCAGTTGAGTTAGATTTTATTGAGTATTGTGTTGAGCTAGGAGAGAAGTTGGTCAATTCTTTCATCTTACTGCTTTCAGACTCACAGGCTCTTCTGCTTTATTCACCCCTAATATGCAAAGAAGAGTCTCTAAAGTGAATCTTTATCAGAAAGGCAAAGATCTGGAAGAAATTTTACTTTTGTACTGCATTCAAGGTAAGACATTCAAAATTGTTCATGATCAGATGACACGAAGCATGAATACTGAGACTTGGCAAAATGGTACTGTTTCTGCATTCTTGGCTTGCATATTATGCTATTCCTGCAGAATGTTATGACTCTTTATTAAGTATTAAATAATTCTGCATATTTCTGTTGAAGTGCACTAATGATCAGAGGTATGTAAGCTAGCTGAGGCTGTGTTCCTTAACTAAAATTGTCAAGTAAGTTGCTACTTGTAGCTAATGTTTACTACAGAGCTGTCTTTGGGTAGTATAGGTGTTGCTAATTATAAAACTGATACACTAAGTTGCATGTTTTGGAATGTCTTATTAAATTGGCAGTGTCTTAGTAACTCTTCTTTGTTTACTTTGTGGTCCCCATGCTGAGCTTACTGTAATTCTCTGTGAATGTACAGAGTGAACACACTCTTGAGTAATATTTTGGTCACTTTCAAAATATCAGGAAATAATTGGGATTCGGAGGGCAGGTTTGCTGCATTTTGGAGGAAATGGTAGATGGCATGTCTTTTAATAAAGCCATAGCTTCAAGCACCTGCACAGTTGTCACCTTTCTGTGAGTTAGAGCATGATCAGATGGTAAGAGCCATTAGCATCGTTCAGCAGTGATGCCATTGCCTTCAGCTTCCATGCACAGTTTAACAGAATGTTAATAAAGTTTGTTGTGTCATTTCCACGCCACTCCCAGGGAAGAGTGGAGGATATATTTACACATATGTATACTTACATGCACACATAAACACACACACACACATATGTATACATACACACATACACAGATGCACACATATATATATATACATACACATATGTCTGTATACGTGGCCATGAAGCTGATTAGAGGGCTGTAGCACCTCTCCTATGCAGAAAAGCTGATAAGGTTGAGGTTGTTCAGGCTGGGGAAGAGAAGGCTTCGGGGAGACCTTAACAGCAGCCTCCCAGTACCTAAAAGAGGCCTACAAGAAAACTGGAGCAGGACTTTCGCAAAGGGTGTGCTATGATGGAGCAAAGGGTCGTGACTTCAAACTGCAAGAGGGTAGGTTTAGATTGGATATTAGGCAGAAATTCTTACTGTGAGGGTGGTGAGGCACTGGAGTCAGTTGCCCAGAGAAACTGTGCGTGTCCTATCCCTTGCAGTGTACAAGGCCAGGTTAGATGGGGCTTTGAGCAACCTGGTCTGTTAAGAGGGGTCCCTGCCTGCAGCAGGTGGGTAGGAACTAGTTGATCTTTAAGGTCATTTCCAACCCAAACCACTCTGTGAAGAATGGAGAAGCACAAAGCTATCCCTTTACAGAGATGGTATTTGCACAGAAAATAGAGTACAAGGCCATGGTCTCCTGTCATAGAAGAGATGTTGGAGACACTCAGAAGGGCATGGGAGATATTTTGGGGACTAATGTATAAGTAGCCCTTAATATAGGCAGCTGATTGCCTAATGCTAGCTCTTCAGTTTTGGAGGGTGGAAACCCACTGAAATCGGCATTCATTGTGCTGTGTTCAGCATCTGTTTGAAAGCTCAGATCAGCAGTCTTCTATTCATGTACCTATTTCTGAGTTTTTGCTACTGGGGGTCTGTTTTTTATGTAGTAGGTTTTACTGAATTATTTGTGTAATCCCCAAGCTAATTGTCTGCTTTTCTTTTAAACCGCTAAATTCATCTGATTCTTTCAGTTGTCATTCTGCAAATGCCTGAATACTTAAGAGTATTCCTTTGTGTGCCATGATTATTTTATGGATTCCTAGTTTGATCCAGATAGTTTGTTACAGTAGTATACAATACATGCAGGTTAAGCTTTATGGTAGTAAAGTGGTAAATGTGAACTTTGGAATATAGAAATCATTTTAAAATGTCTTGACAAGTCCTATGAATGGAATGACAGAGTAGGGTGTTTGCCCCCTTGCTACAATTAATGTGTTCTTTTAATGTGCTTTTGTGCTAAGATGTTCCCATCACTATTTAATCCAGCGAGGGCATGTCTCAGAGCCAGCAGTGTACAGGAGCAGTAGTAACCTTTGGTGGAGCTGGAGATGGTGTCTTAATCTGTGTTATCCAAATTTGCCTGCAGCTGATGTCTGAAATGATGAGTAGCATAAAGTGAATGTTGAATTATTAACATGCTAACTTTCCTGAAATCCTTTTGGCTGTCAGGTTTATCATTACTGCATTGACTGCCCGTAATGCCCTTAAGCACCTTCTCTAATATTGATTTCTTGAAAATTGGCATGATCTTCTTTCTTGTGTGTTAGTTTTAACATTCTTACTGACAAAATTGCCCTTTGAATTTTTGCAGGTATAGTTCAACATGTATTGTGATACTTGTGTAGTGGCAAAGTTAAAACAGTTTTTACTCAGTAGAGAGATCTGAAACTTCAGCATTGAAAAATATATATATATATATATATCACAAATTGAGTTTAAACTATTGATTAAAAGTGAGTCCAAGTGACTTATTGTGGAACTGAAGTTGCAGTCTGAATTGAACAAAACTTTGAGTTTTTAAGCTTGCAAATTGCCAAGTGGCTGCTTCTTGCCAAGTACTCCTCTGTTTAGATGACAAGTGAAGCAGTTCAGATAGCCCCAATGCAGACACCTGAAAAAGATTCCATGTGTCCAGGCAATGATACTGGAGCCTGCTGCCAGAAAAAAAGGTAATGTAAATTTGCTTCACTCTGCAATTCCTAGAGATGGTAATTTTTTTAATTAGACTTCTTAAAAAGTTTCTCTAGCCTGATGGAAAAGTAGAGCATCCTGTAAAAGAGCAGGGGAGAGAGTAGTGTGTTTTCTGAACTAGTATTGACAAGTCATCTGTGATCTGAAACATGACTTTCCATACCATACTATGGATTGAATATGATGTGATTACAGGGGTATTGATTCTGTTACAGTATGGGAGTACATAATCATCCATCGGGTACAATCAGCTGCTTCTCTTCAGCGTTTGCTTATAACTGCCTTAAAAATACTTGGAGATATGCCTTATTTGAAATGAATCAAATCAGGTTGATTTAGGAAGGTGATAAATCTGTGTTAGCAGTAAGGAAATTACTTCATAAACAAATGGACCCTGTTAAAAAATTTTAATTGCCTTTACATTTCTAAGCGCTGATTCTCTTAATAGTAATACAGTGCTGTTACTGAAGTAACTTTGCTAGTAATTAGAAGAGGCATCTTAACATGGAAGAGACAAAGGGAAAAAATGTTCTAAAACTGTAATTGAGATATAATAATAACTATGTATTGTAACAGTTCCTATTTGGAGCCTTCAGTTCCTGTATTACTTAAATTACTTCTTTTGAAAGATTGTGTGTGTAGGCTGTGAGTTGACATAACAGATGCTTGAATTCTCTCTTTCCAAGCTGCGTGCTTTGCAGTAAACATTAAAATGTCTATAGCATCATAACTCTTAATATTTGGCAGCTCATACTGCTGGTTTTGTTATGTTACCAATTTCAACATGCTGGTGATTTTATTGTGGTGTTGAATGACCTTTTTTGCATTTAATTTAACTCCTGATGTATATAAATTTAGCAAGTGGTAACATGGCTAAAAAAAGCCACAAATAGATCCAAGTGTCTAAGTAGTGTGGCGGAGAATTTATGCCTTCTGTAACTGTCTACACATCAGCAGTGGCCAAGTTTTTTTTTTAAATCTGCTGTGGTGGCTCAGATTTAGTGCCTTTATACCTGAAGACTTACTGTTAGAAGATGAGGAAGAACCTTATTCGAGAGAGAGGAAGTCCTTTCTCTGATCATTGGTATCGTGTATATAAAGAAATAAAAACCCATTCTTATTATCCCTTTTAAATTTGATACAGCTTGATTTTGGTCATTGTCAAACATACCAGCACTAGCGAATTCTTGCTGTATTTTTTGTACCTGGTGCTAACTGAAGTACTGTTATTTTGATATTTTTTCTTATTTTAAAACCACTTTGTGGAGTTTAAATTCCTTCTAAGTTTTTGATGTACTCATGGTCACACATAGGGTTGTGTGTATTATATCTGTAAGAGAGGGAAAAATGTGATTAGTTGGCATATATGTATTTTAATGGCTCAGTTTCCCTAATAGACAAGATGTGATGCTGTTGTGCCTTTAAGAATCCTTTGTGAGTTGTTTTAAATACAGGATCTGTCCAAAATGACATGTATAAACCAGGTTTAAGCTTTTTTTGTTGGGGCTGTTTTTTTTTGGGTTTTTTTTGGTTTTTTTGTTTTTTAGTGTCAGAAACAGCAGAAATTTAAGATGTGGTATTGAGGATAAAAAATTCCTAATTGGCTTAAATGATAGCAAGATGATGCAAAAGCTGATCTGCTCTAAATGCATTGGTAGCCAGTAGGGGGGGTAGGGTGAGGTTCTCTACACAGATAAGTATTAATTTTTGAGGGCTTTGGCTTAAAAATCACTAAATACTGTTCAGAGAGGAATTAGTCAAGGTAGCCAGATAATCTGTTCTTTCCTCTTGTGACCGTTTCATACGAGGCACTCGGAAGGATATTAATTTTTTGAAAACTATCAGACTTTGGCTGTAACCTACAGCTAAAGCATCTTAAAATTTTATAGCTCAGTCACCTTTGCTATCTTAGTAATGAAATTACACAATTATGTCAGGTTTCTTACCTCTCTATCCTACAGTGCGATGAAGTTTGTAACACTGAGGTTTCTTTATTATCCAAAAGCACGTACTTGCTACTGAATTAACTGATCTGAACCATGTTGATTTCTCTGATTTTGCTGACAAGTGATTCTGCCGGAATTTTTTATGGTTTTGTGCTTAAGCTCCCATCTTTGAAAGGCTTAACTAGAAAGGGCTAAGCCTTTTCTATTGCATAATCAACAGAGAACGTTTTTATTTTCAAGATTTCTTCTGAATTTGAATAATACTTTGGTTTGCTAACACCTTGTGCATCTAGGGAAAGGAGTGACAGACTCTGGATGGTCTTTAATAGTGCTATAGTAGGTAGAGGGGATGAGACTGAAGTGAGGTGTGGTTTAGGGATATGCTATTTTGACCCAGAGGACTTCAGAAAAGATGTGCCTTGTAATATTATCAGGTGACAGGTGTGGTGGATTCTATCTCTGAGCATCTGAGCAGTGCTCAGGCTGGTTTTGTGCAGATGGACATGTACAAAAATCTAAGTAGTCTACCCATTGTGATTGTATTTTTTTAAAACATCTGTTTGAAAGCCAGATGCTAACAAAGACAACAAATGCACAGGTATTTTCAAACTGTCTCATTAGATATCGCTACCCAGGTGTTCTAGCTAGTAATGTGATATTAAATTTGCCTCATGGGGAAACACTGTAAGAATGTGCTCAAATAATAGGCACTGCAGTAATAGTAAACATGATCTTAGGTTGCCCATGAATATCACTTCAGTGTGTCTGAACTGGAATTCTGAATCCCCATCAGGAAGATGAATGATTGTAGACTCTGCCCTTTGCATCAAGGGAAGACACAAACCCATACAGAATACAAACACATCTTTCTCAATCTGTGACTCCGGGGCTGCTATGGAAGGCATGGTGTCTATCTAGAACTTTACTTACTCTACAGCAATTACGTAAGGTAAGATAAAGGCCAGGTAGAAGCTTTCGCAAGCTTTTCTCTAGAAAGTCCTAGCAGTCCCAATAAACATGTTTGTTCAGAGTAAAAGTCCTCTGTTTACAGTGTTTTGTTGTTCCAGTTGAGGTTGGTTTTTTTTTTAAAGAAAACTAACATATAAATGGAATACATTTTAACTCTTGAGGGTAATTCCTTCTCCTTAGTTCAGCTAAAGATCCGATAACTGCAAATGAAAGAGTTTTGCACTTGGGTGTTTTTGCTGAAGTGTGTTAGATGGCTGTGCTCTTCAGCCTCCTCTCTTCCTAAAGCTGGCTCTTTGCAAAGCTGCGCAGCATAAGTGGTGGAGATGATTCCGTATTCCTCTGCTTGAGTTGCACTAAGCATAACTCTGATCTGTTAACAGAAGAACAGAGGAACAAGTGCTTGCCAGTGATCTCCCAGTGGGCAAATGCAGATTGTGTACGTGCATTCTGAATTCCAGTAAGGCTGGCTTTTGGTATTCCTTCATCTTTTGCTTGTATAATTCAGCAAAGTTTGATTTCCTCATCAGCCAGATGCACAGTCTCTGCTTCAGGCATTCATTTGTACCAGTGTAGCTCTCTGTATGTCTGCTCAGCCACAGGGCATGGAACAGGAATGGGCTGCTGAGAGCAAATATCACTTAAGCTACCATTGCTGCCAAGATATCCACACAGCCATAATGCGAATTTACTGATCTAAAGCTAACCTGAAAGTGAGTCACAGAGAATTTAGGAATTACAAAAGTGCAAATATGTATTAAAGGCAGGTCTGCAGGAAGAAGGTTTAGAATATCTTTTGAAAGATGTATCAGAAAGCAGCTTTTTGATGCTTACTGATTATTTGTGTGGTGATGTTTAGAAGTATGGACCTAATTAGAATGCGAAGCCCATGGTATTATCAAGCTTTCAGGTGAGTGTGAAATACGGGTCTACCAGTGTTCTCCTGTTTGGAATTCATCATTTAATAGTTTAAATTACTAACTGACTGTAGAATTTTGAACTGCAAACTTCAACTTGTTGAACTGAACTTTGGAACCCCAAGTAAATTTATTTCAAGGCTTTTAGCTTTTCAAGAAGTTCTGGGTTTTACTTCTAAAACACAGTGGAAGGATACTTTTGCAGATTTTTCAAAACCATGATGTTATATTAACTGCTTCAAAAAGGATAAATTGCTTGACAGAGTTTTTAGTTTTGAACCTTAGTTCTCCTTACTTCAACTGTTTAATATGAATGTTTTAGTGCAGCTTCCATGTTTGAAAAGGGGAGGGAAAAAAACCACCAAAAAACCTCACACCCGCAAACCCAAAAATCAAGACTTTGTTCAGTCTTGGTTGATTCACAATACAATCACAAATCAAGACATTGTTCAGTCTTGGTTCTGTACAGAACGAAGAACCACTTAGCAAGTGTAGAGAGAATTCATTATCCTTTTATTTCAATGGATGAACAACTCTCTCTTTAGGGTGGAAGTTGTACATTGTGTCAAGTAAGCAAGCAGAAGATAACTCCTGGTTTAGTTTTGGCTTTGTCATATGGGTACAATAATAGATATAGGTACATATAGGTACTGCATGAATGTGCAGCGCTGGTGCATTCCCCTGGTATGTGCTCTCACCTTCCCCAAAAAGTCAGGTAGCCCGGTGAATGCCTCTTTCAAGAAAGGGATGTTATCTTAGGTTTACTGTATGTTGGAAACATGCACTTGGTAAGTTGCAGTTTACTGGCTAACCTTTGGCATATACTGCTGCTCTTTTCTTTCTCCCTTCTTCTCCTGTCTTTTACTTCTGCAAAGTCTTTCAGTGTGTGTGTGAGACCCAGTTTAGAGTTCTGGGGGACAGTATTGGCAGTGGTGGTACTGTGCTGTCCTAGGGTGGATCAGGGCACATCAGACTACAGCGCTTTCTGTTGATGTTCAGTCAGCGAGTTGGTTTGTTTGTTTGCTTGTTTTAAAGCAGCAATGATTTGGTTATCCATGAAAGGTCAGAGTCCAGGTCTAGCTGGTTGTGAGGCAGAATAAACACATTGTTTTTCTGGTACTTCTCTGACCAGAGTCTGGAAACTTGCAAAGGACTGGGTGTTGTAGTGGTTTTGTTTGTTTTGAACATTAGGATTCAGCCTGAGGATCATTAGTGCTTTGCTACCAGCATTATTAAGTGTGTATTTAATCATCAGGAAAACCAGCATTTGATGCCTGCACTCTGTAAAATAACAAGATGGGGTTCTTCAAATCTCTCTGGACTGCGTCATTTTTTTTTTTTTTAGTGAGCTTCTTTTGGAATATTGAGTTTAGTTCTTTAGCAGTGAATTACTTATGATGGCTTTGTCTGTTTGGTCTTACCTTCTGAAGATAATACTGTAAACATGGTTAAATTCAAATGTTTTATTAGCCCAGGAATGTTTAAGTTTTTCTTGATTAAAAACTATCCTGTACGGTGCTGGTGTCCTAGTAGCAAAAAAGTTTACTAAACTAACTTAGTCCTACTAAAATATTACACATAATACAAAGACTTAAGTAGCCTAGATAAAATGTTTAATACATCTTGTAACTTTGTTAAGCCTTAAATAGGACACATTCAGCTTTATTCTTGGGATGTAATTTATGACGAGCAGTCTGGACAAGACGTTTACATTTGTGTATTGTGAGAATTTCTGGCACTCAAATCATTAGGAGCTGGATATAGTGGTTTGTTATCCCAAAGCTGTATAATGGATCTAAATGTCTTTTCATACTGAGGAGAAAAAACCCATGCAGCTGATTTGGAGAGGTAAGAGTGGCTACTGTGCAGATTAAGTAGAAGTAGTGTCCCTTTTTCATGCCATGTTCAGTGGTGGAGGCTATATCTTAGGGTCCTTTTGTGTTTTGGGACACTGAATATTGCATTGCTCGCTTCTGAGAAGTGAGATAGTGTACATAGAATTTGTGTAAATACGATGATATTCTGAGGTAAAATGCTCTTAGCCCAAAACGTCTGGTTTTGAATCTGCCCTACTGTAAGCAAGCTTCTGGCTAAAAGTCATGCCTGTCTAAGGAATGCTCTCATATCCTCTGTAGAGTAGAATCAGGGGGGTCTCAGGGTTCTTGCCTTGAAAAGTGTAATGCTCATCTTGCAGGGCTGCTTTTGTGAGTTTGCCACTTTTAAAGGCCACTGGATTAACATCAGAAGCACTGAGGTTCCTGAGCACTTTGTGGTGCAAACACCTTGTAACCCTCCTAGCTGGGCAGGGTCTTCTGAAGGTGGGAGACAGTGCATTGGGGGGGGGTGTGTCCTGACCACGTGTTGTCTGTGCCATAAATCCCCCTGTGTTTAAGAAGAGGCAGTTAAGCTCTTTTACACAACTCTGTGAATCTGCCCTGGGTGGGTTTCATTTTATTCCCTGAAGTTCCTTGATGTGGAAACAACTTTTTTACTGAAACTTTTTTTACCTTTTGGGGAGAGCTTTTGCCTTGTAGTCCAATACAATGATTTAGGATACTTTTTCAGAGTTCATTAATGATTTAGTGGATGCTGCTTAAGGTGTAGTTACACAATACTTGGAACAAATATGAATTGGCAGCATCTCTCAGGTCTGCATTTTTTGTTGTTGACACTTGGCTGATATGGCATTTCCTAAGCTGGTTTGGAGACCTCAAGTGACAGGAAATAATTGACTTTTTCTGGATTAGTTTGGTTCCTTGAACGATCCATCCTTTTTTGGTGTGTAAGAAGAGAGGATGCTGGGGAAAATACAGGGCTTGCAACACTGTGGAGCTACAGGCATAAAACTTACTGAACTCCTGCAGTTCTTCAAAAGGTGGCAAAGTAGTCCTTTTGAGCAATTTTGTGCTTATGACACTTTTTAGTAGTTGAAAAGCACTGTTGAGTGTTTGGAAGAAGCAAGCCATAATGAAATGTTGTGTCTTCATTCTTCCATCAGTGGGCTTAAAGTCAAGGTCTGTAGTAGGTCTCCTTTATCACTCAGCTCATCCGAGTGCTTTTATCAGTTTAAATTCTTCAGTGTCACAATAAGGCTTGTACTTCCCTCCTGCCCCAGACAAAGCTGGCTGTTATCCAGAGTTTTTCCTTTGGTACTTCCTTACACCAGTGTACTCTTATGACAACTTCTTTAAGATGCAGTGGTTTATAAGACTGAATATGTAGACCCTGGTCCATGAAAGATTTGGGGCATTTGTGGGCTGTTCAAAACAATGCGTAGATGCTGTTGTTGATCTGCATATCTGAATTGTTAGTTATTTGCTACTTTTACATTTTAAGCTGAATTTCTGGTTAATTTTATAGGAACTATTTTTAAAGAAATGTGATGATTCCCATTTCAAAGGATCTGAAATACTTTTGCAATTGAAGCTTATTGCTTTTGTTTTAAACTCTTGTGCATTTTTACATCTGAGGAAGCAGAATAAAGAGCTCGCAAATTACACATGCTGCACGTGGTGGGTTTAAGTCTTGTGAAGCACTCAAGGAGTGTGCTCCTGTCATCTGAGCAGGTGAATAAAATTAAGAATGCAGAGTGATGCTAGCAGGCATGCAAAAGCTATTCCTTCTGTTACTAATTTAGGGACTTGAATGGCAGGTAATAGGCTGATGACTTTTTAGGTGCTTGTCAGTGTTGGTGAGGGAAATAGAGAAAAATATTAATCTGATTCTTTGTTAGCATAAATCTTGAACATGGTATTTAGAGAGTTTACTGAAAGGTCTTTGCACGTCCAGGCACGTCTTTAGTTCAAACGCTTGTATTTAGGAAAAAGTTGTATTCATGAAAGAATTCATGTACAAATCTGTTGTACACCATCTGGACTAGCTAACTGCTTCCTTTGTTTCTTTCTAGGAAATACCAAAATAAAGCAGATGTTGTGTCCTGTACTGTTATCTCAAGGTTTTGCAAGTTGTTCTGTTACGTGCTTCTTGGCAGCAGGAATGTAAACTAATTCTTTCAGCACTGAACTAGAACCTTGACAAGGTTAAAATTACAGGTAAGAATGAACTCTGCCACTTGGAAATTTGTGGGAATATGTAATTGCTTTTACTTTGACTGTGTTTTTAATTTGTAATTGACTATGGATTTAACGGAAGTTTCTGAACAGATTGGGTAAAATGATGTTTTTTCTTCTTTAAATGTATTTGAATTTTGCTTACTGTTATTTTTTAATAGGCAGGAAATATAATTTCAAGTATAGTTTCTTTCTGTTACAGTACAAAGCACTGCTAATAAATGAGGGGCAGGGAAATGTAATTTTTCCCCACCTAAAATGTCTGCTGACCCAGATTTTGGAGAAGTTTATGTTCTCACACTGAAGACTGCACAGTGTCAGTAAAAGTCATGAAGTGTTTTGCCCACTGTGGTTGAGATCAGTTTACTGTCTGCATGTGGCTTTTTTCCCTACAAGGTCTGTATTTCCTTAAATGCACTAACAGCAGCAGTACTACTTAAATTACCTGTTTTAATCAGTTACTGAAAATCAAGGTTCCCTGTAGCTTCAGCTTTTGAATCACCTTTTCAAGGATTAAGGTTGATGTCTTTTTTTCCAGGTCAAGGAAAATGTTTTGGCTGCTGGTTTTCTGTCATTAACTTTATCTGATGACAATGGAGAGCTCCTATCACACTCTGTCACCTTCTTCTGAACTCGTGTATTGGGAGCTAAGAGTCAATGCTCTTTGAATCCTTTTTAAAAAAAGGATAAATACAATGCTATAAGACCACAGTAATGGAAAAAAATCCCACATCACCATGAATACCTGTCATAGAGATTGCATGTTTTGGGGTGTATGTTTCTGAAAGGTTTAGTTCTGTTTTTAAACTGGGACTATGTTTTGAAGACTGTCTTTGAAATAGCTTTATTGCATGTGTCCGTCTTCAGAATTATGATCAAGTTAAGGTTTTTCAGTCTTGATTTCATATTTTGGTGTCTTTGACAGGAAGAGTTGCTTGCCATTTTCAGTAGTGGCAGGCTGGAGTCTGGACTGTAGGTCTGAAGCAGTCCAGTCTGTCTTACTCTGAAGTTAATGATGCATAGGTTGTAAGTCAGTGACAGGTTTGTGCCATGGAGGTGGTGTTGGTTGTTCTGCTGCTAAAATAAAAGAAGAGTTCAAATGTGGTTTGTTTTGAGGTTTTTTTGTTAGTGTTGTGTTGATTGTATGTTTGTACTTATTTTGCAGTGATGTAACATGTTGTAAAAAGGCACAACCCTTCTTACACTGTGCAAGTCACACTTAATTTGAGTGGACCTTTAGCAGTCATCCAGCCCAACCCTTGTGTCTGGCTTCCTCAGATTTTTGTGTGAATCAAGAAATCACCCCTCAGTTATGTAAATAAAGGTTTATTGGCTTACTGTGGTTTTGCACACCTGCTGCAGAACACTTATTCTGGTGTTTCAACCTGTTTAGGAATAAGTCATTGATGATCTGAATAGGTGATTCATTGCTGCCCTATTCTCACAAAAGTGTGTCTGAAGCTTTTTGTAAACAGACTTTGAAAAAGGTAAGAAAAGTTGTCTTAAATGCCTAAATTTAGAGCAAGGGAGAACTCACTCCTAGTGACATAATATGTCATGCTAATGAGTAAAATTCTTCAGTTTTATACCAGTAGTGTAGTGGATAAACTTTGGTTCTTTTTCTTCAAAATCTGAGGTGTTATTTCTGTAGTAAAAACCTGGCTGCTGTTTGTTAGATTGATGATTGAAAAGGAGCAAACTAAATTTAACTCAAAATACTTTGTGTTTTATTGAATTTAGGAAACCAAAACAGCAGTTCTACATCGAAATAAATATAAACTTCATTTGCAAAGGATCAGTTTTATGCTGAGTTAATGCTTCGTGGTATCCAAGTGTCACATGTGCATCTGTTTTGAGCAGCCCAGTAAAGAAATGAGAACGTGCTTATTGGCTACAGGAAATATGAGTAGATAGGGGCAAGGAATTTCAGAAAATACCATAGGATATAAATTTTGTCGTAGTATGGTCAGTAGGGTTAGGCAGCAGTACAGTGCAGGCTTCCAGGTGGTATAATAAAGCCACACTGAATTGCAGAGTTTGAGTTAAAGACAAAACGTGACTTCAAGGATAATATGCCTGGACAGGTAATATCTGAATTAACCAGCTAGGCCCATTTTACTGAAGTGCCACTGCACCAAATTTCTGCTCCAACAAAATGGTACAAGAGCATGAAGGGTGACTTAGGCAGAGCTATATTTACTTTTAAAGACTTCAGCTTTCGTTCTGTGCCTAGGCAGGTGCTGGCAGCAGTAGTGTGCTTTGCACTGTCTGGGCCCAGTGTTGTTGTATTTGGTGAACCAGCCTGGGTATTTGCCTATGTTATATATTATATTTTGTATAGTTACTCTGTAAGTCTGATAAACTGTTTGCAGATAACAAATGGGGTTGAATTTCTCGGTCTTCATTGTGTTTGGAGGAAGCCTTGGTAAAGCAAAGCTGAATATGTTACCTGAGAACCTAAAATGTGTGACATTAAAGACGACACTGACTACAGTAGTCTCATTCTTACTGAGAATGACACTGCATACTCCTTCAGTTAAGTCCCTAGCAGTGGTGCTAATCTGAGCTAAGGGCTGCTGATAATCAGAAGTCACACTGGCAAGCACAGAATTCTGTGTAGCTAAGAAAAGCACTGGATGTTCTTTTTAAGTTTTCATTTGGCCCCAGAACTGTGTGAAATTGACTTTTGAGACTTGAATAAGAAGGAAACTGCATGATAAAGGTTCTGTGACTAAAAAAATATATCAGCCTGGGCACTGATGACTTTGTAGTGAGTGCTGTGATTAGAAAGCTAGATTCAGAGTCCACTTTCAAGGTTTTTGTGAAGTTCATCTTGAATATCTGAGGTATGATCTCTAATTTTGTACCTATTGAGCTGCATTCCAGAAAAATAAGGGGCCTCAGCATAAAGTATGCAATTTGTCCATGGGAGACAGATGGTTGCCACATAAGCTGAGCTGGAAGATCTGTAGTTAAGTAGCATCATCCATGTTTTAGTAAGGTGCAAGAAAGCAGACTATAAAATTAACCTCTGAAAGGACCACAAGCTTGTTTTTCTGGTGTTAACAGCATAGCTAGAAAGGTTATAGCCCTTAACCTAGCTCCTGGTGCTCCTTTCTATTTTTTTGTCTTTTGTGTTGAAGGTTACAGCCCCCTTGGATCTGCTATCTAAGCTGCTGGCTTCCAAATCCACTGCAGTCAAAGTCACAAAGTTTCGAAACACTAAAGCTAACTTTGCACTTCTTCAGTGAAACAGTTCAAAGAGTAAGGGCAAAAACATCTCAGCCAGCAGTTCTGAAAGAAAAGAAATTGCTGGCACAGTGTAGTGGTGAGTAGCTGAGGCAGAGCAGAAGCGGTAATGTTTTCAGGTAGTGCTACTGACATTGAAAATAGATGTGAATCTACAGCATTAAATTACGCCTGTGGTTGTTTTGTACCTCCAGACCAATTCAAAACAGCTGAAGTTCATTCTCAAATCTTCATCTCCTTTGTAACTTGCTGGTTTAAAAGTAGTGTGGTGGGGGAAAGGTGTGTTTTGTTTATTATTGGAGGTTTTTTCCCCCTAGCTGTTGTAACAATAGAGATGCTGAAGTTAATTTAAAAATTACAGCTGTAGCTACTAGGCATGTATGCTACCTGGTGATGGGGATGACTTGCAAAATTTTTTTGAAATTCCTGATTTAGAAGCCTCTTGGGCTTCTTTCACAACATCCTGGCAGGAAAAGTTTTTGGTAGGAGGCTCTATATTGAAGTTCTATGTTGGTACTTAATTTCTTTCTATCAGTATTGTTGGTCAGCTAACATCCTTCCTAAAGGCAACACCCACGGCCACAGATTACCTTAAAACAAACCAATATCCTCCAAACAAACCCCAGGAATGGTAATAACTCTTCTTCTATGTAGTTCATTTTTAAGTGAAAATGAAATATTCAGATCTTATTCTTACGTTGCAGTCATTTGTTTGACTCTGCCAGCCAGCATTTGTGGCTACATAGTTAGAGTAGCTGTTACAGCCAAGCTTCAATAGCTACTGGCCTAATGTAAATTCATGTAGTGCCAGGATTTTTAAGGTCAGTAAGTTAGAAGCAAGACCAAGTTTTCTGGGATCAAAAATCAAAACTATCTGCAGTGTGTGTAGACACATGTACTGCATAAAGTCTGTACGTGTACATAACACACACTAGAGAGAGACTGCGAAATGGAGACAGAGGAGCTTTCTACCAAGTCTAAAGTTTGATTTTTTTTTTTTTTTTGCTTAAACCAGAGAAGTTATTTCTTCCTGCACTTACCGCAAGTTTTGAAATTGTTTGTCATAGATACTTTGATTATTTGTCATTTACATCTTTAATATCTAGTGCAGCATTTTTTCTTTTGAAATGTCATTCTTTTTTTATAGCTGGAGCACATGTGCTTTGTAACAGGAAACTCTGGCGCTGTTTCTTTTCCACAGCACTGACTTATTAGAAATTACTAGCCTGTTGAGTGAATCCTTCTGAGGAGGAGACATTTTACAGTACACTTTTATGACCTAAGCCCAAAAGATTTATGTTGGGCCTTTCTCATATTATGAAAAGATACATTATTGCCTTTGGGGCTATTGGTCATCAAGGTGGTATTAGTTTAGTTCTGATGGTTTTTATGAAACTGACGTGTGATCTGAAAATTATTTTATAGTATCTACAAAAATTTTGATTATGGCTTTTAGACCTTTGTAATCTGATTATGTGCTGGTTGCTGTCATGGTTTAACCCTAGCCAGCAACTAAGCACTGCACAGCTGCCTGCTCATTCCACCTCCTCCCTCCCCAGAGGGATGGGAAAGAGAACCATAAAAATGAGAATTCATTAGTTGAGACACAGGCTTTTAAATGGGACAGGGAAGGAAAAAAAAGAATTAAAATATGCAAAACAAGTGATGCACAGTGTAATTGCTCACCACTTGCCAGCCAATGTGAGCAGTAGCCCCTGGCCAGCTTTCTCTCCAGTTCATACATTAAACATGGTGTCTGTCATATGTTTTGGAGTGTCTCTTTGGCCAGCTTGGTCTAGCTGTCATGGCTGTGTCTTCTCCCGGCTTCTTGTGCCACTCCAGTCTTCTCCATCGGTAGGATATGAGAAGTACAAATGTCCTTGACTTAGTATAAACACTACATAACACACTGATATTTTTAGTTGTTGCTATCAACATTATTCTCGTACTGTATCCAGCCCTCAACTCTATACCAGCTGTTAGGAAGAAAATTAATTAACTCTATCCCACCTGAAAGCAGGACTATGTCCACCCCTTATTCTATACCATTTACATCCTACCTGGGTCCCACACTTTGCAATACAACTCAGGTAATCACTATGACCTTTCCTGTATTTTGATATATACACAGAGATATCATTCCCATAGTATATGGGCCATCCCTCCAAAATGTTTGTTGAGTTTTAGTCCATGACTTTGGGCTTCATCTGTCATAGCAGTCCTTCAGGGCAGGAGAGAATGTGTTTAGTGTTGGATTGTTTTATGCTGAAGCCAGCACTAGTTCCACCACTGCTGCGCTTGTCTGGTTCTATCATCAAAATTCATTCATCATTAATCTGGGTAATTCTATTACAATACCCTTGATATGGCATTTAACAACTATAGCAGTGGTGACCTACAGTATTTTATAGCAAATAACATAATACAGTTCAAATTATTCACTGTTCTTATGCAGAATCAAATCCCCTTGAGCAAATGCAGTCCTGTGGGTGGTCGCTGGATCTCCTGTTCAGATCCTTTGACCTGTCTTTATTTTGTGGCAAAACCAGTTTTCAGAAGGATTTGAACTACTTTTTCCCCTCTCTCAGAATCTTCTGTTACTGTATTGCCTCACCCAATATTGGCATGAGTGTATTAGGTGTTCTAGAGCTTTGCCTTGTTTCAGTACTGTTTAGATCAGTCCATGGCTAATAGTAGGTCTGTGTTTCCACCCCTGGAGTAGTCAATTCCAGGTGTAGTGGATGGGCCTGCACTCTATTACCAATGGCTTGAGAAAACTTTATTAGCAGTATCAGTTGTGGCATAACTGCTTGGCTGCCTCTGACTCGAGTTTGTACTGAAGTTCCAGCAAGCCTGGCACAGCTGGACTTGGAGGTGGCGTGGCTTCATTCAGGCCATGACAGTCTTCTGTTAGTCTGCACTGGCCATATGGATCTGTAGGAGAGTGAGTGAATTCTGCTGATCCTTCCTTGGCTCTCCATTTGACAAATGAACTTATGGATGGTATCAGGGTGTCTCGGTTGGTGTGATAATGCTGCCAGTGCACCATTGTGATGGCACCTGTTGCTCTTTGACCCTCAGCAGCCCCACACCAGAAGTGTCCTCCAGGAGATGGGGCAAGGTAGACAGCTGTTTAATTTCTGCTGTTTCCAAGACAGCTATACCAAAAGCCCAGCAGTACCTTTTGGGTCCTTGAAGTACACCCTCCTGAGACAGTCTAGGCAAAGGATACACTGGAGTCTCAGGGCCAGTCACAATGGAGTGCTTTTACCATTTGCTCCCAGTCAGGCTCACTTTGGCCTCCAGCTGAGTTAGCTGTTGGGATTGCCCTGTCACTCCAGAAACACAGATGGTGCCTGCAGTGTTTGCTAGAGCCTTCAACTCCTGTGGATCTGCTCTGCAAGGTCATCCAATCCACACAGTGCACTAAACCCAGATGTTTCTTTCCTCCACCTGCCTGGAGGGAGAGCCCCTCTAGTCCTTGCTGTAGTATTCACTATTCACTTCTTATAAATGTGAATCAGAAGCCCCTTGAAGATCAGTAGTAAGAGCAGCCCCTCTACTCTGGCTGGGGAACTGCCCTCTAGAGTCTGGAGCAGCAATGTCCTGCAATAACCCCCTCTTTTGGTTGTTTTTCCTTGCAATTTCCCTACTTAGGCCTCTAGGGTCAAGGTCTATTTTTCCATTCCGCTTCCTTATATCCTCTCTGTGGTCACACAGGTAAAACCACGGGGTGACCTGTGCTGTTAATGCTTACTCCCAGTAGCTGGGACACTGGTCCATACAGGTGGGGGATAGGGTGCATCTGCCTTCCTTGTCCACAGCCAAGATATAGGCCTGTAGTGAGGAAGAGGTATTTTGTTTGTATTATTGGAGTTGGTCAATTTGTCCACCATTTGTCCCTCTCCATCTTTCCAGGTCATTACTGCCAATGAGTTGGCATATAACAGTGGTGCATCCCGTACAGTCTTCCACCACATGGGTCATGTACACTTGGCTTTGGATAACTGCTCGTTGTCCAAATCATCATAAATCTCCTCCAGCATGGCTAATTGCCTCAGATACTTGATGCCTCTGTCCATGATGGTCCACTTGCCTGGCTGGCATAACATCTTACTTGAAGGAATACGTTTCCTTTATACCTGACAGGAGTCACTTCCAGAGGCTGAGGGGCTTGTGCCCCTTTTCCAGTTGCTTTGTTAATGCCCTCTTCTGTAGAATGGAATCCCAGCTGCTTGGATTCTCTACCCTCTAATTCCAGGCTACTGGCCCTGCTACTCCAGCATTGGAGCAGCCAGGTGATACCCTTGCCTGGATGATGGCTGAAATATTTTTGCATATGTCACAGCTCACTCAAGGATAGGGATCAGACGGTTAACTATGTCTTTTGTATGTTCTGCCTCTTCCCCCACCTCTTCTCATGACAGCCCTGCTGTTTCATCCCTCACTAAATGAGCTCACCTCCTTATGTCTCTCACCTTGTGAATAGCAGGGGCTGATACAGGAACGAGTTGGTGCTGTGGTTCAACCACAGTGCTTGGGGTTGGAGTAGCTGTGCCCATCATTTTGCCATCGAATCCAGAGGCCGTTTTTTGCCCTCAAGGGCACTGCATATTATTGAACATGGCTCAGTAGGCCTGGGCCAGGCCACAACACGTTGCTGTGGGTTTTGTCTCTCTGGAATTGCCAGGGTGGCAGCATAGTTTTTCCAAATATTTAAGTAGTCTTTCCAGATTTTACATTTGTTCAGGGCTGAAGTTCCAAAGCACTGGAGGTGCCCACTGTTCTAGGCACTTGCCCATGTTATCCCACACGCCCTGCCACTTACCACTATCCAGCCTCAGGGCAAATCCCTGCATTGTGTTCTGAAATAGTTGTAGATCCTTAAACAAGACCTCAAACACATTCAGAAGACGTAGCAATAGGAATGCTGATTTGAACATCCCAAAGATACTAGAAATTCCCAAGTGCTGTTTTAATTAGCCTGGAGGAGAAAGGGAAGATGAAGGGAGGTACCAGTCTCCCCCAGGGACTGGGTCTCTGAGGAAAGAGGTAAAAGTTGTAATTATTAGTAGTTTCCTATAGATGGCTCCCAAAGTATGGAGATGTCGGCAGTGCTGAGTACAAATACCAGATCAGTTTCATGACCGGCAATTCTGTCATATTATAAGCCAGTGTTACAGAGTGCAGCAACATAACCTTAGCTCAGGTCCCGTGGGTGACAAACAGCACAGGGGGCAAAATATACAAGTAAAGTATTATATAACACAGCTTCATGAACAATGACACCAACTTTGAGAGCAAATACATCACCATGGTGATACAGTGACTAAACTAATATGAGTACTTATAACAAATTTCTTCTGATACGTTCTGATTTGTCATTATCTCAACCTGTTGTGCCCTATGTTAGGCACCAAAAACGACTGTCATGGTTCAACCCCATCCAGCAACTATGTATCACACACCTGCTCACCCACTACTCTGACCCAGTCAGATAGAAGAGACAATCAGAAGAATAAAGGCAAAAGAGCTCGTGCATTGCAGTAAGACGGTTAAATGGGACAGAAAAGGAAGAAAATTGTAATAATAAAAGAATTAAAATATACAAAACAAGTGAGGCACAATGCAGGTGCTCATCACTGACTGACCAATGCCCAGCCAGTTCCCAAGCAGTAGCCCTGGCCAGCTTTCCTCACTGTTTATATATTAAGCATGATGTCATATAGTATGGAATATCCCTTTGGCCAGTTTGGGCCAGCTGTCCTGGCTGTGTCCCTCACGACTTCTTGTGCCCCTCCCGTCTTCTCGCTGGCAGGGTATGAGAGCTGTCAAGTCCTTGACTTAGTATAGCTAACAGTACTTAGCAACAACTAAAAACCTCAGTGTGTTATCAACATTATTCTCATACTGTATCCAAACCACAGCTCTGTAGCTACTAGGAAGGCAATTAACTCTATCCCAGTTCAAGTCAGGACAGCTCTGGCCTTTATGACAGCCATCAAGTAAATATTTCTGCCTGTTAAATATAAATATAAATGGAAAGGAGCATGCTTTTCACTTAAAGCAGCTGCCTATTGCCCCTTTATGATATAGTAGAAAATCTTGAATGTCTATACCTGAGCAAGAAGCATGTGCCAGTTTTTAAGTAGATCTTTGGAGAAAATCAGCAGGTGTGATTGTTTGTCTTTTAAATGTAGATGCAAGCTTGTGCATGGACCTGATTTTAAGGCTTTTTCCTGTGTGGCTGATCTAATGCAAAAGAGTCTTCACTATGTAGCTGGGGCAGAAAGGATATTTATCAGGAATTTGTCTTGCATGTCAGACAGTCCTTTTGCTTTCATACCTCTGTACCTCAAAAGGTTGGATGTCTCTGGTTTCCTGAGCCTGAATTGTTGCCTATGGTACCTGTATATGAGATAAGGACCTCATGTAGGATTTGACTCAGGTAGAAAGCATTGGAGAAAAAATTTAGGTTGGAACTTCAGAGAAGTAAGCCTTGGGTTAGATTTTTGCTCTGGGAAAGGAATATCAGCTTTTGTTAGACTTGTTGCCTTGAATTCTCTTGGAGATGACTCAGCTATTGATGTAATACTGGAGATGGACAGTGTGCGCTAGAGAGGTAGCTGGAGCTTTAGCTTTAGCAGTGTCCTGCACAGATTCAGCTTCTCTATTGCCAGAGAGGGGCAAAGGCCAGTAATTTCTTCCTGTAAAGTAATTTATTCTCTGTAAAGGTGTTCCAAATGCCTTTGAGCCTTGGTGATTATTGGTCCCTGCCAGGCAATAGATTTTTTTAAAATTTTGATTATTATGATTTTATTCTTCTGAGAGTTGGAAAGACTACCAGGAGAAGAGAATCTTAGGGTATCGTTTTTGATCTGAGTAATGTATAGTGTTTTAAAGAATAGTCTGTGGAGCATGGACAAGAACTATGGCCTTCTCCATTTCTAAGAAAATTTTGGCAATTACAGTAGACATGGTCTTCCTGATTTTGAAAGTTTCAACTAATAATCTTATGTGGGTAAACATTTTCACCACAAGGGAATGAATATGTTTTCTCAAACCAATCTGTTACGCAATTAAATTTCATACAAAAATGGGATCTTTGGAAAGTAAATCTCAAGACTGAAGGGTGTACTGAATTTTTGAGTTTATGCTGATACAAGCCATGACTGAATTACTGGTGTGCAGGTGGGTGCTTCATCTCCTCCTCTGCTGACTGTGTTTTATCTTGAGACTAAATCTTGCTCTACAAAGGTGTTTGGGTCTTAATGCCCTAACTCCCTCAAGAGCTGTTGAGATGGTTTGACGCAGAGGAAGTATGATGAAGTCTTCATTAAAAGCTTGAGCAGTGGAAGGGTATTCATACTTAAAATACGTGATATGAAGGCATGGTCAGTTAGCTTGAGGGTAGGCCTTAACAGTAGATGGATCTTGGTAGGCTGGACGTACCAAGGTCTGATGGTAACCTCAGGAGGTATAAACAAGTCATGTACCTGGAATAGAGTATTGTCCCTCTATACAGCCCGGGTGATGACTGTCTAGGAATGAGCTTTGCTGAAAAGAACCATGGGGCAGGTCCTGGTGGAGAACTAGGACAAATGAGTTGAACATAAGAGAGCAGTGTGTCATAGTGAGGAAAGTTTGGCACGTATTGGAAAGGGTGTATCCAGCATCTTGGGGCAAGTGATGGTTTTCCTCTGTTTGGAACTTGTGAGGCTGCATCTGGAATACAGTGTGGACTGCTCACCTCCCAGTACAAGAAAGGCACAGACATGGAGGAGCAAGCTGAGCAGAGAACCATTCTGTTAGTGAGGGGCCGGAGCTTGTGGTGTGTGAGGAGAGGTGAGATAATAGTTTCTTCAATGTGGAGGAGAAAAGGCCAAGCTGTCTTCCAACACTGTCGTGGGAGGGATAGAAGAGGTAGAGCTGTGTTCTTCTTGGAGATGTGTGATGAAAGCCTAAGAGGCAAAGGACACAAGTTGATTCCTAGACTTACTGACTGCAAGTCAATATCTGCATCCTTTATTTGCAGTATTAAATGGGATATTTATAATATTAAGAACATAATCTTGAATAGTGTGATTTTCTTTTTTTTCCAGTCCTGAGTTGTAAAGAGGTGAAGCTACTTACGAAGTAGGTAAAACTGAGGTGTGACATATGCATTTGGTGGGGTTTTTTTAAACTGTGTTTTATTTTACATATATAAACACAACACAACACTGAGCTCACAGGTCTTTGCAGTTACATAGGTTTAATCTCTTTCCTCACTCAGTCACATGATTTCTTCCACATCTTTGATTTTAAGCATGTAGGGACATACTTAACACAATTAAAGGAATCTCATAGAAGGTCTGAAGTGTTGGAGGATATCTGTCATTTTGGCAGCATTTCAGTCCTGTGCAACAGTTTTACTGGTAAGAAAACTGTTTACTGTTTTCTGTGCTTTTAAATAGTTTTATATTGTGTGTAATTTGTGAATAAGTCATCATAAACTATTAGAATCCTTTCACAAGTCTCCTTTACTAATGTTAGTTGCATTATTAAACTATGTGGAAGTTGTTCAGCTCTTAACTGATTGCTGAGAACTCTGGTTGGTGGTGGTGTATGTTGCACTGCCAATTTGGCTTTTGTGATACCCTCTGACACAGATTATTAATTAATTCATTTTGTTTGTTTTCAAAGCAAAATCAGATGTTTTGAGAGAAAGGGTTGAGAAAAGTTTTGATTACATATCTCAGTGATGGATACACATTGTGTGTCCTTCCCACCAATTCACAGTGTTGCAAAAAACTGCTGAGCAAGCTGTTGGGGCCTCTGTAATAGTGGGGATCCTCAGCACTGCATGGAGATCATTGTAGCAGAGAAGGTAGTGTGAAGGTTGTTTTATCTGAGTGCAGTCCTGTGTATCCTTCATATATGTTTAGATGAAGGAAATGGCAGAAGTAAGGATTAATTAACCTCTTCCTGGCCTGGTTACAGCTTCTTAAACTAGAATTAGATTATCATGACTCTGTAGACTTGGTGGGTACTACTGTGTCAGAGACTAGTGACTGCTTAGGATCAGTCATGGCAGAATTCTTGCCAGTTCTTTATGGATAACATTTGCTGTAATTCAGGGATTTCACAGCGTGGTAACTTTTAGCATGGACTGAGTTTCTGAGGTCTGTGGATTAAAGAATGCGTTCTCTGCTGACTTTGTAAAGAGCAAGGTATTTTTTCAGGTCTGTGTGGGACACCTTAGTCTAGTACAGGAGAGGAACTCAGAAGTCCTCTAAAGCGTCAATGTAGATTATTCATATTTTACCTGTGAGCTTGCTCTCTGGAAATGGTCTCCAAATACTGAAGAACTTCTAACTTTCTGTGGATTATTTACTTCCCTTAGCTTATATATCTTGTAATTGAATACATTTTAACATCAAGATCTTTGAACTTAAAATGCCATGTAAGCACATGAAAGTCTTCTAGGGATGGCTGACAGTTGAGGTTGAGAAGCCTGGGGAGATCTTATAGAGGCCTTTAAGTATCTAAAGATAGCATACAAGAAGGCTAGAGAGGGACTATTGGCCCAGTGTAGTGATAGGACAAGGGTAATGGCTTCAAACTCTTAAGAGGGTAGGTTTGGATTAGAGATCAGGAAGAAATTCTTTACTGTCAGGGTGACACACTGGAAGATACTGCCCAGAGAGGCTGTAGATGCCCCATCCATGGAAGTGTTCAGGCCAGGTTGGATGGGGCTTTTTGCAGTCTGGTCTAGTGGAAGGTGTCCTTGCCCATGGCTAGGGGAGTTGGAAGCAGATCATCTTTAAAGTTTTCTCCAGTCCAAACCATTCTATGATTCCATAGTAAATATTGAAATGTTGTTTTATGAAGGACTAAGTATAATTTGTTAAGAGATTCCTGTGAGAGGTTTTCTTGTATTCAAGTGGGAATTACTGCCTTGGTTCCTTTGGCAGATGGTGTGTGTTCCCCTATGGTCACAATTTTGCCATGCCTTACAAGAATACAGAAGTAGCATGGTACATGCAAAGTTAGCAAGACCAATCCGTTCTTATTTATGAACATGAATTGATTTTCTTCATGCCACAGTAAAACTGGAAAGAGAGTAGGAGTGATATAGTTGTTGTTTTTCCATCACAAATTAGTCTCTGCAGAGGATGACAAAGTCAGCAGGGCTGCAAAGGTATGTGAACTACCCTGTCTTCATATGGAGATCATTTAATTTTTATGAAGTAGCTCTTCAAAAAAGACAGCACCCCACCAAAAAACCACTAAAAATGCAAACAGAGGTTTGTAAATTCACACTTCATTTGTGTCATGTATTAATTATTTTTTCCTCCAATATAGTTGTTGACTTTTGCATGTGTGCATGCTTTATCACTTGTTTTATAAAGAAGAAACACAGGAAGCAGACAACAAAGCTTATATGGAATGGTGGTTTTATAAATAAGACTTCTTTTCTCTGTTTTCCAGATTCAATATTGCATAAACATGGGTGCATTTTTGGATAAACCAAAAACTGAAAAACATAATGCTCATGGTGCAGGGAATGGCTTGCGTTACGGCCTCAGCAGTATGCAGGGATGGAGAGTGGAAATGGAAGATGCTCACACAGCTGTTGTAGGTATTCCCCATGGCTTAGAGGACTGGTCCTTTTTTGCTGTCTATGATGGTCACGCGGGATCTCGTGTTGCAAATTACTGCTCCACGCACTTACTAGAACACATCACTAACAATGAAGACTTTAGGGCGACAGAAAAAGCTGGATCTGCTCTTGAACCTTCAGTGGAAAATGTAAAGAGCGGAATCAGAACTGGCTTTTTGAAAATTGATGAGTATATGCGCAATTTCTCAGACCTCAGAAATGGCATGGACAGAAGTGGCTCAACAGCAGTGGGAGTTATGATTTCACCTGAGCATGTATACTTTATCAACTGTGGTGATTCACGTGCTGTTCTCTATAGGAATGGACAAGTCTGTTTTTCAACACAGGATCACAAACCTTGCAACCCGAGGGAGAAAGAGCGAATCCAGAATGCAGGAGGCAGTGTAATGATTCAGCGTGTTAATGGTTCATTGGCAGTTTCTCGAGCTCTGGGGGACTATGACTACAAATGTGTTGATGGTAAAGGCCCTACAGAACAACTTGTTTCTCCAGAGCCTGAGGTGTGTGAAATTTTAAGGGCAGAAGAAGATGAGTTTATCATCCTGGCTTGTGATGGAATCTGGGATGTAATGAGCAATGAAGAGCTCTGTGAATTTGTAAAGTCTAGACTTGAAGTATCAGATGACCTGGAAACAGTGTGCAATTGGGTAGTGGACACTTGTTTACATAAGGTATGTAACTGTTTTCTCCAAACTGCTGTTCTAAAATTATCTTCTGGTTAGATGGGTACGGTGTTAACAGTTGTTCCTGGCCTACTGTTCCCCTTCTCCAGCTTCTTTTCCTTGAAGTTCTGTACCCATTTGACTGTATATCCTTACTGAAGAATATGCAGCCTCATCCTATATGCTTGGAAAGGTGATAGCAATTGCAAAAATAAATGCTGGGGTGTGGGGTTTTTTTTTCCCCAAAGTAATGCTTACATATGGTTCCAGCTTTAAACTTTGATTCTAAATACAAAATTTGTAAAATTAATCTATTTTGAGCAAGGTACTTTGTGGGTTTTTTTGTTCTTTGAAGTTGGGTAGCATTTGTGTCCTTTGCATAAAACCAGTGTTGGCACCATCTCCTCTTCAAGGTGTTTGTCTGTCTGAAGTGTTGCCCTCAGCTCATTGTAGCTTAGATGGAGTAACACTGCATTTGCGTCTGAGCTTGCTTCCACTCCTCAAATTTAGTTTGTTTGGAGCAACTACTGGTTGGTCTGCATATGTTAAATAGGTATTTCAGTTGCAACACTCCCTGAACAGTGCAACTCCTGCTAGTACAAACAGAGTTCCTTTGTTAGGCCACAGACTAAACATGCAATTTTGAAGAAAGTACTAAAAATCACAGTTGTAACTCTAAAGGGTAAGTTGTGTGTTTTTCGCAGAAACAGGGTTTTCCAGGTATTCCAGCATATACCATACAGTGTGTGATTGGTTTAAATGCCATGGCTTTTCTGACCAAGAGCTCAACCAGCCTTTTTAAAGGATGGTCACTCTGAGATACTTCCAGGAAAACTGAGCACTGACCACGTGTTTCTTTTCCAAAGTCAGATCCTGGATCTCTGGAACAATATTGGAATGTTGTCTTATGTCTTCAGGCTGTGAATTGTACCACGTAATACTAAGTGATAGATGTCCTCATATGCTTGGTACAAAAGGGAATGTAGGCTAACTCCTAAGTAGTATTTCCGAAGGAATTCATTCTGATGTCAAATTCTTAATTGCTTCAGGAGAAGGATTTGTTGTGATAGATGATTAGAACTATCCAGTAGCTTGGGTTTACACAGCAACAATATGCAGTGACTAATGGCACTTAATATTCTACACAAAGAAAGTAAAGTTAAGATTTGATTTTCAAACCAGTAGTTTAAATTATGGTTCTTCTGTATCCCCTTGTAAGAGACTTAGAATTGTGTTTTTAAATTTGGCAGTGAATTATAATTTTGAAAATTAAACATGAGCAGGAAAGTGGTATCAGAGTATGCTACTAAAGAACTGTCATTAAAATTAGTGTCTAAAAAAGCCATTGGGTGGTGTTTCAGAGCACATGATAGCCTGTAAGGTCAGCTTGGCTATATGAAGCATTTATATTTTACACTTGCTTCAAGGTGCTGTGTGACACAGGTGCATTCTGATAAACAGACTTGTAATGCATGTAATGGCTTACATCAATGCCCTGCAACTAAAACAAATTAGTTGCTTGAGCTAAGCTTTTCTGATAGTATTGGAGAGTGTTCTGTGTGTCATTTTGCAACAGGAGTTGTTTGACAGTTTGGCTTAAGGTAACATTACACGGCTTTCTAATTTCTGACCTGTTTTATTGATACTATTTTTAAATGGTTGACATGTAGAGAAGTCCATTAATTATTTAAACTTCAATACTAAGAGTATATACAGTCAAAATCAGTAGATTTAACTCTAGTGAGCAGTGTAGTTGGGGCACTTAGAGGTTCTTACTGATCAAAATCAGTTGGGGCTTTTCAGGGTTTCTTTTTTTCCCAGGTTTATCTGTATTATTGTATTTGGAAAAAGTACAGATGTGATTAAAGTAGAAAAATGAAGAATAAGACTGAAGATACTAACTTCTCTTTTTCTTTTGTCACATAGGGGAGTCGTGATAACATGAGTATTGTATTAGTTTGTTTTTCAAATGCTCCTAAGGTCTCAGATGAGGCAGTGAAAAAAGATGCCGAGTTGGATAAGTACTTGGAATCACGGGTTGAAGGTAAGAAATCCATATAGTTCACTAGATAGTGAACAAATTACAGTTTGATTGTGATAGTGAACACAGTAGTGTCATAATTATCTTGAGCATGAAAACAAAAGCCATTAAAGAGATTATGCCACTTCATGTTGGGTTAAATTCAGGCCTGGTTAAAACTCTGAACTTTTGTATGTCAGGAAGAATGTTTAAGCCATGTCCTTAGTTTATCCTGGTATTCTGCAAACATTTTCTTCATGTGAACTTGTTTTTACTGCTGTCTTCATAAGTTTAAATGCAGCTACTGACCTTGCAGAGTGTTATATCAGCTCAGTATATTGTGATCTTGCTAATGTCCTGCTTATGAACTGTTAAAAGATATATTTGTACTGTTTCTTCCCTTTTTCTGTGCAAGTTTTTGACAAAAAGAAAAAGCTGTACTGGGTTTTTCTGTCAATGTCCCAGTAATCTGGGTAGTTGATGTAGCCACCCTGAATTTTAATCTGTATGTATGACGGTTTTCAGGTACAAGTTATCTCTGTGCACACGGCTGCTGTGTGTGGTGTCTTTTCCTCGTGTTTAAATGGATCTAAAATGAAATGGGTTGTATATTTTAATTTCTGTTGAGGTTAGAGAGTGCTAGTGGTCACCTCAAATGCTAACTGTAGGCCTGTTTCTTGGAATTTGGCTTACATCCCAGGCTTCCTAGATGACTCTAGTTAAGATAAATACCTGTTATCTTCTGTGTCAGACTAGCGTACATGAGCTGTTAATAGGCTCTGGGAGAGAGCCAGGAGCAGTTGCTTTCACTGGCAGCAGTCAGGTGTGCACAGTGGTTACAGGTTAGTATTCCCAGCTTCTTGGTGGCTTCTCTCTGTTAGCAAATAGGTGAAAAATAAATGGAACTGCAACAGATTTTATTGCTTTTATAAGTGAATGCTAGGATTAATAGAAAAGCTTTCAATTTGTGATCAGAGTGACTGGATTAACTAATCTCTTAATTGATTAATTTTATCACATTTAACTAAATAATACACATATAAAAATAACTAGTTATGAGTTTGTCATCTAAACTGATGTGAAGTCATTCCAGATATAACTAAAAATGACTGTGTAGGTTAAGTACTTCAGAGAAATTAATTGCTCCAAAGCTTGAACTTCTGTTTCTTCAGCTCTTAATTTTTTTTCCCCCTGCTTGAGTTCCCTGTGTCATTCTGTGTTCTGCTAATTGGGCAGAGTTCAAGGCCTTTAAATGGCAAGTATTTAGCAAGAAATGAGAGTTAGCATGTTTGAGGTAATTCTGGCAAGACATGGAGAAAGAAAATGAAACAGACTTCAGAAGAACTTGAAATATTTATCTGATTTTTAAAAAAATTTTGCGTTCATAAATTCTGTGAAATTGTAATTTTGACGGTCTTCTTGATTAAAAGAAAAAAGGTTGTGGGACTGCAATATACCTTACACCTGTGCCTTGACTATTATTAGTTCAGAAATGATGAAAGTCTTAGCAAAATGTTTCAAACCACTAAGCAGCATGAGGAAAATTGTTTAGAAATATGTTGGAATTTTTAAAAACAGTATCTGATTTAAAGGTTTAAGTAGTGAGCAGGAGTACTTTTGACTTAAAAACAAAAAAAAAAACCATGGGGGCAAGAGTATCCTCTCAAGTGTTGGAGTTGGATGGTGAGAGTTTCTTTTTGATTGGAAGAAGACAACTGCCTGAATCAGTTTCGCGTTCATCTTTTGACTTAGTGTAGAAAACAGTGCCTAAAAGAGTTGTGGCTGAAAGGTTTAAACTGTCTTTAATTCTAAAAACGTAAAGCCTGGTAGATATGTTGTGACATTGGTAATATGGATTTGTTTAAAATACCTTTCTAGAGGATGACTATTCCTTCCCAAAAGCAAATAATGGTGTTTGAACACAATTAAGTTAACAGGAATGACATTTTACAAAACTTGCGAACGAGTTAACAGCTCACAAGTTATATGCAGTTGGCTGATAGCCAGTAACAATTTTATTTATGCCTATAGTACAAACATTCTGAAAAAAATAAGCTTGTCTGTGAACTACCAAGCTGCAAAGATAGATGTCAAAAATGTAAACTGAGTTCTCTTGGATACTCTCCTCTTTCACTAAGTAACTAATATAAATCAGGGCAACATTAGAACTTAGCGTAAAATCCTTTGGGACTTCTGAAGCAGTTTTAGTTTGATCACTGGTGTTTGTTCTTAATGAATATACACTGTTCTGTTCTGTTCTCTTGTGGACCTTAAATTTCAAGCTGACTGTACTAACCCATCAAGGCTTTTAGGCAACAGGGTTTCTCTAACTGCTATACTTGGGCATTTTAAGCTCTGGCTCAGGGAGAAAAGCAGTGTTTAAGGCATGCTTTTGTTTGATTTAAAAAAAGTAAAAAATGAAAAAAAATATTGAAAAGCAGTTTTTATACTTGCACATGTAACATTTGTACTCTATTGATGTACATTCCTTAGTGGAATGCTGAGATTTTGTATATTTGTATAATGAGATGAGTTAGTAGTTCCATAAGATCTTTCCAGAGTTCTTAGAAGAGAATGATTATCTTAATACCAAGAGAGATTATTTTTTTATTTTAACAGATTTATTAAAAAGCAAACTCAGCAAGCCATGGTTTACAAGGATTTCTAGTGGAAGAACTATGTACCAATGCTCTTTTGCTAGTTTCGGTTTTGAGGTTGATAGAATGTGGGTAACTGCATTCCAAAGCTGCCACTTGTAGAGTATACTGAAATACTTAATGAGGTTAAGCTTGTGCTTGAGTCATTTCTGACTTTGAGCACAGCCCTGCTTCTGGTTTGAGTCATTTAATTGGTCCATCTCCGAAGTACATAATAGAGTCATCAGAATGGTTTGGGTTGGAGGGGACCTTAAAGATCATCTAGTTCCAATGCCACTGCCATGGACAGGGCACCTTCCACAGGTGTTTTGGACAGTAGTGAGGTTGTGCTAGGTCACTGTTTTCTTACTGCCCCTTGCAAATACTGCTTTCTGCTTTCTGCTTTTCAGAGAACATAAGTTTGGTCCCACGAAGAGAAAACTAGGCACAGAAGTCAATTCAGTTCTCTGATGTTTCAGTTTATTTGAAAGGGTGTATCGGAATTGCAGTTAATAACAGACAAACCACAGAACCCCATAAAACCCAAAAAACCCCCTACAAATCATAAATAGGGGCACATGATCTGTGTAGGCTTAAACAGTCTTATTGGTAAATACTTAAACAGTCTTATTGGTTAATCCCCTGGATTGGATGATGCATTTTAGATATGTGGAATATATACTGTATATAAAACTGATTTGTCATAATAGCTGGGCATCAAAGGAGGTGCTGGAACATGGAGAACTTGTAATGCTATTCTTTAAGTGTCTGAATTGTATTAGCAATGCAAAGTAAACTGTAGGGTTATTCTTAACATCATAGGGATGAAGGTGAAAACTTCGTAAGTGCCCATAAATCTTGTTTCTGAAAACATTTGGTTTCTTTCTCTCGTGGCCTTTGTCAAGCACATCCACAGTGTGTATCTGCTAAGTGGTGTGTAGTGAAAATGGGTCATGCTTGCTCACTTGCTTTATTCTCAATTTTCTGTTAGAAAGCTTTGTTTTCTTTTTAAGAGAGGGAACAGGTTCTGGATGAAATTATTCACTCTAATACCAGGAAAAGAAAAAGATAATGATTAGTTCGACCAGAATTCTTGATTTGTCACCTTCTAGGAATGGAGAGAAGATGCTCATGGTTCAGTTCAGTGCTCCTGGAGAAGTTACTATACAGTGTAACATAAATGTTTCTAGTACCAAGAAACATAGGGCAGTCTTTAGCTGTGGTTGCTTTCATTCCTTTTTAAGAAGATATAAAACCCTTATGCTTGCAGTTAATATTTAGAAATTGCTTGCTTTTGTAGTCTTTCTTCTTATTAATTCTTGCTATTTGTCTACTTTTCCTATGTATAGAACCAGATGCTCTCTTAGTATAAAAAGTGTATATTCATAAGATAAATATCCTGTCAAATGTATCAGCAAAATTATATTGTAGCAGTGCGATTACTCCTAAGTAGAACTGTACAAAAGGATGCAATGTATAAGAAGAGTTGTAGCTTATTTGTGAGTATGTGTGGAAGAAGTGATCAAAATCCTAAGATTCAGGCATGCTTACTCAGCTGTCACTTCCTTTGCTAGCCATGATTCATCCTTGGTGGATGGATGGATGATAATACACATCAAGTTTCATGGAACAGTCTTTAATCACTTCTAGTAGTAGTGCACCTATCTTAATCTTTGCAAAGATTGTATTGTGCTGGCTTAAAATTGAGACTTAGAAGCATAATAGTGACTTATTTGTTACAAGGTAGTATAATTATTCTACAAGTGTTTGCTTTGTGGGGGCATTACTACTGATCTGCCTCATGCAAAGTGAGTGAGTACCTTGCCAAGCACTTTGTTGATCTTGGTAGTCCCAAGAGAAGTCTGAATATCACTTGCTTCCTAGGAAAGTGATAGACAGCAAGAAAGGTTTAAATACCAGGAGGCTTGGGATGAGGGGTTTAAAGTAGGTAGGTGGTACGCTTTTCTACTAACTTAAGAAGCTCGTAAATGCAGACTATATAACCAATTGTAGGAAAATTAAAGTATTTGTTTATCTTATCTTTGGATAGTACCCAAGATACAGAATGACTAAAGTTTTTTTGGATGATACTTCACAGGATTCATTCTTAATTCTTCTGGCTTGTGGCTCAAAGGTGTTTTTATCTGGAACAGTGTCTATAGAAATGGCACTCCGTTCCTTAATTTAGTTGATTTTCAGAAAAAAAATCCTCTCTTAAAAATAAGTGACTCATGCATACAACTCCAATTTGTGGGTAAGTTAGTGAACCGTTTTATGCCGTGGTAGTGGTTGATGAGTAGAGGCTGATGACTGGAAGCTGGTAGCATTACACCTGTGTGAGTGTATACACAGATGCTACGTGTGCATCTTAACAGCAACCCTGGTGAAAGAGAACATGTGAAGATTTACTTGAGTTTAGGCAGTTCTTTTCCAAGGTAGAAGAACTTACTAGTGCTGGACTTGACTTGTGTTATATGTCAGCTTTGAAAATGGAATACTGTATTTTTAATTATTATTAAAATAAGTATTCTTAATTATTCCTCATCGGTCCCGTATTCTGTTTTGTCCGCTTGAGTGCTAGTACTATCTATCCATTATATATCCTCTTGATTGCCCGATGGTCAGAGTGTTCATGCACTGGAGATTCAGGCCTTTGAGGATGCAAGGTGTTACTCACAAGGAAGCGTGACAGAATCCCAGGCAGCACTGGCTTTATGGCACGTAAAGTGTTGCACTGCAACGGGAAGCTAACTGAAACAGACTCCCAGCTGCTGTCTTTTTCAGAGAGAACAGGCTGCTATCTCCAGGGTATTTCATTCAGTTCACAGTCTGCTCTGAATTTCTCTTAGAGAGTAAGGCTTGACTCATACTGGAAAGATAGACCATGAATTTAAGCTCTGTTCCACCATGCAAAGACTGCTAACCTAAAATGTAAAGAATGTTTTCCTGTTTACGTGTAACTTTTTCATAATGCCTCTGTTAAAAAGTGCTAATATCTTATGTTTCAGTGTCTTAGCCAATGGGTGGTATTAACTCAGGACTTCTTCTGTTTTTAAATTAGAAATTATGGAAAAATCGGGTGAAGAAGGAATGCCTGATCTTGCTCATGTTATTCGTATTTTAACTGCAGAGAATATCCCTAATTTACCACCAGGAGGTGGTTTAGCTGGCAAGTGAGTACAGTACTGGAATTTCTTGAACTGTTAAATTCACTGAAACTCTTTCATTTTAATATTTTAAAGTTTTCTTATTGTAATAGCTATACTCAAATCAAGTTTTTGTATTTAAAGCTAGTTTACCTTTTGCAGTATATAAACATTTGTGTCGCTGTCCCCATTCCAGAATGGTAAAGAGGGAACGCATTGATCGTATTCTGAAAACTTAACATACTAACTTATTATTTCCATATAGCCATTTCAGAAAATTAAAATGTATGTATTCTTGGCTTTTTACTGCTTTACATTTGTTAAGATCTATCAAGCAGTGTGAGTATCAAAATGGCAGGAGATCTGCTTTTCCTCATGTCATGTTTTCCCAGCCACCTTATGTCCATTATAAGTTTGGGACAGTAGTTATTTGCTCAGAAAACATTCTCGTAAGAAAACTGTTTTTATTTGTTTAGTCTGAAACTGAATGGTAGATAAACAACAATATTAAACTAGAATATGCATTTTAAAACGTAACAGGAATAAACGGTCAAAAATTACGTTGGTTTTCTGGTGAACTCAATGGTGATGTTCTAGCAACCTGTAACTTAAGGATTTTAATGAGAAGAATTTAGGATTGCATAAACAATTGTTAATCTGGAATTCCCCAGACAGCAGGACTCATTCTTCCCTGGCATAGAGCATGTTGTTTCTGGAATATTTTTGTATTTTACAAAATATGAAGTCCTGTCCTCTGAGCATTTGTGGGTGTGTGTACATCTATTTTCATTGCATGTACTTATTAATGAGCACTGTTTGCCATGATTATATCTTTCTAGCCTTGGAAGTATCTGTGCATTCTGGGCCTTTTTCTCCACTTGTTTGCATTCCAGGCATTCGGAGAAGTTTTGGTGTGCCTGTTCTTGGTGCCTCCCAACTGCTGTGTTGAGTTGTTTTGCTCATTAATAACTGCATCATGTACTGCTGCACTATTCTGGACCCTTGACATATAATTATGTTTTAATTTGTTGTGATTCAGGTTACAATTTTCATGGACTTTGTTCAGAATTTGCATTTTGGTGCCTTTCTTTTCATCTTGACTTTTAACGTCCCCTGACTTCAGGGGTGTACCTGCAGTTTCTTTCAAGAGAATATTATACAGTGTTAAGTAACTTACTCTTGGTCTCCAAACTTGGGACAAAGACAGGCAGTGACATAAGTAAGTTCATTTTACTTGCAGGAAATTAATGGAAGTCTTGGAAAAAGTACTACTGCACAACCCAAACCCACATACTGTGTAACTTTAAACTTCTGTCCTAACAAGAGAAAATTCTTTTTCTTGAGGTCATTATCCTGGGGTGTTACCAGGTCATGAAGAAGTTACACTTTGTCCTTGTGTTTGAACTCCAAGACCTGGTTCAAATGGGTTGCGGAAAGACCCTGTCTGTGGCTGGCATTCATGGTTTTAGCACCAGTTAAAGTTGCTCCAAAGTTTTAGTATGCCTGAGCTGGAGAAATGCAATACAATGTTATTGTGACTAGAGTCTGTTTGCAAACCATGGGAACCCCTGAAGTAGCTCTGCTTATGTTGGCACTCTACACTTCCTTCCTTCAAGCTTCTCGCTTGTGTAAAGCCTCTACTGGCCCATTCTTTGAGACTGGAGATGTACAGATGTCAACTCTGCTGTGGTCAGTTGATGGTGCTGTTTTACCCTTTAAAATCTTACTCTCCAAAGACTCTTCTGGCTTGACTCCAATCCCATTGTGATTTCAAATGCTGCCTCAAAATTTGTTGTTTGTTGCTGAAGTAAAGAAAAGTCCTGAGCTACCCTGGTACCTGCACCTTCACAGTTCCACTCAAGAGCTCTCTCCTGAGTTTTTCCATCAAAGAAAACCGCAGAGAAATACACTGTTGAAAGAAAGAAAAGCAAAATAAGAAGACTGGATAATTCCTAAGGACCTGACTTTCATGTCTACTTAAACCCACTGCAGTGGCTACCTCTTGCTTCTGTGGCAGTCTTGCTTGGACTGTCCAGGCATTTTCTGTTACATTGGAAGTGCCTTTGCTTTATGTAGTATAGGCATTTAGTCAGAGTTGTGCCATTTGTCTATCACTAAGTGTAGAACTAAATGGAGAGAACCCTTTCCTGTATCATCAGCAAAAAGATTCAGTTTCTTCACTCTAGGAAGATCTTCCATCAGTGCCAATGGATCTTATACTACTTCAGATATGCAACCTTTCCAGATTTCTTAAATATGATCAGCAGGAGCCTCATCAAACTTGTAGCATCGTCAGTATTGTGGGGCAGAAGTTTCTGTTGCATCGAGAGCCATGACTGTACTTGAGACATTTGCAGCTGTCTTCATCTGGTGCCTCTGTGCTCTTTAGAAGACTCAGCAGTTGGTGTCCCTCACTCTGACATAATTTTTAGAGATCTTGGTCACTTCCAGACTTAAGAGTCTTAGTCCATGTAGGAGTTCTTTTTTGTTGAAGCTGTCAGTAACTTTGGTCATATTTATTATAGCTGTCTGAATGTTTCCTAGTTTTAACTTGGATTTGAAGATGTGAGTACACAACCCTTTTTGCATCAGTAGTCTGTTTATATGATGGGTTTTATTTTTTGTGAAGCTCTTTGTGCTTATTTTGCCTGGCTGTGAAAGTGTGGCCTTAAATGGCACTGCTACAAAAAATAGTCCAGCTAGTGGCTTTTGAGTTTTAATTTCTACAGTGTGATTAGACAATAGAAAACGCATCTCAGGGGTTGTATATGCTGCACACCACACTTCAAAATTTTGTAGGCAAGTTGTAACCTGTGTATATGTAATAAAAGTAGGGAAAAATGGAACTGTCTTCAAGTTCCACATCCAGAAATAAGGCAAGAAAACCAGCAAACTTGAGGAATTCTTTATAACAAGAAAAATATAGATTTAAGTGTTACTCTTGACAAAATCTGACTATGCAGCTCTAAAAAGAGGTGGACCTTGGAGATGGTAAGGTAAGAAAATTGTTTTACTTTGCTCAGTCTTTACAAATCCTGACCAGATTGGTAGATCCCCAAATATCTTACTGAAAGTAACTAAAAACAGGGTAGGTTTCATCTTTTTAAAAGGCAGATTAAAAGAAAAATACCTTGAACACTTTGAAATGCCTACCTGATCACACTTTTCTCAATGTCTTGAAATCCTTTGTTGTGCTTAATTTTTTTTTAAACTTCTCTTTTTAGGCGTAATATTATTGAAGCTGTGTATACTAGGCTGAATCCACACAGAGACAATGAGGGGGTAAGTTCCCATTTTGATTGCTACACCTCTGTGTTAATATGAATGTCAGAGTTGTGTCACACATTAAGCAAAAGTGTTCATCACTAGGAATAAAGTATTAGAAATACATTGTATATATTGTAACATACTGCTAATTTTTACCTTGCTTTGGATGGATTCGATATAGAAGTTCATCCTCAAAAAGACATAAAACTGACACCCAATTCTGAAAGATTTTTAAATTATCTAAATGACTACCACTTTCTCAGTCAAACCTGTCAGGCAACAGTGCAGGGTTTTTCTAAATTACAGTTCATTATGGTAAAAAATTAATAGTCAGCAAATTTGTTACTTAACTAGCTATTACTCTACTGTCCAGAAGTGTAGTACAAGAGGGGGCAAACACACTTCCTGTTGTCTTCTGTGAGGAGGCCTTCGAACACTGAATATAAAAGATAACAAGACTAATATTGACTGTTTTCATAGCATTTGCCCTGTCTTTTCATATCCCATCTCTACTGGTCTGAGGAAAAGTGTAAAGTGATTTTAGATTACTTCAGTTATGATTTCTAAAATAGCTTACATTCTTATTCCCATTTCCTATGAAGTTGAATTTTCAATAGTACATTGAAATATGGTTTATTGTACCTCTAAACCTGATTATTAGGTGGCTCTTAATATTAGTGTAACTAATAACTGGTGATTCTGTCAATTATGGTTAAATTTGTTTAAAAACTGTGAATAACTGAAGAACTCATAAAAAAAACATCAGTGCTTGTACACGTTGTCATTTCCTGTACAGTTTATGTGAACTGTTTTGTGGAAGTACCATTCTTATTCTAGTAAATACTTTGTAATATTTTTTTCTTCTGAGATGCTACAAGGCCCTCAGTCAGGTAGTTATTACAGTGAATGGTGTTGCACTTGAAATACCTTGAAAGTATCTATTGTGCACCTTGAGATAGTAAATACACAGTCTCACTACAATTATTACTGTGTCTTTCCCATTGTCCTCTTCTCTTAATTGCCTATATTTGATTTATTATCTTCAATTGGAAAGCTTGTGTGGGTGGAAGGGCCATTATTCTGTTAGAGTACAAATAGGAAAGAAATCTCTAACTTTGTAATTTTTTAGGATTTGTTCCTTTGTCTAGATGAAAGTGATAGGATATGCTTTTTTCATTGCACTTTCAAGAAATTGTGCAACAGTACCCCAAACCAAGATACACAAAATTTTCCTCTTTCCAGCTTCTTTAGTCCTTCAGGAAAATCTGCACCTCTATCAGCCTGCTACTACTTTTTATATTTAGCCAGAACTTTCCCTGCTTTTTGGGGAAAAGTTACTGGTATACGTGGCTTATTTAAGAATTAAATAAAAATTAAAACAGCGTAGGTTTTACAAATTAATTGGTATTTTAAGAAAAAAACCTAGAAGTTTGTCTAATGGCTACTTTTTAGAAATGTTATATGCCATAGTTGCATTTATGATGCACCTGTTTTAAGTCTAGATTTGCTTCTCAGTAGCCCTGCAAGTTTGCTGAAAGTCCTAATATGCAGTACAGCATCCTTATGTCTATTGGCTTCTTTCAGGAAATGTTTATGCATCATCCCTTTTAATTTAATAAAATGAGGTAGCTAACCTAAATGTGCATTTTGTTCATAAAATAGTATACCATTAACAGCTTTGACCTTTCTTGCTGTTAAAATCTTTGAGTAGTTGGTTTGGCTTTTAATTTGGTTTCTTAAAAAGAAATGTGAACAGTGGACTGCAGTCTGCTTCCTGAATTTTTCTTATGTTGGTATAGAAGTGCAAATCTCAAAAATGATTTGTTTTAAATAGAGTGGTTTAAATTCTAGTTTGATCTTGTGACAGGATGTCATTTGCCAGTCAGCACCTTTATTCTTTTCACCCTAAGTGATACTGGCCCAGAGTAGTTTGGGAAGATGAGCTTTTGCCCTTGGTGAAGGACACAAATCCTGTTTGCATTTTCCCAGCAAGTTATCTTACTGTCCTTGAAGTGGATTAATCTAGTGGGCCTCATCTCTGAGGTGATGCAAACATGACTTCCTTGCTGGTCTTACTCAGTTTTAGGTGTGTATGTGGTGATCTTTGTAGCCTTCTGAACTGGATACTGAAGTGTCCAGGGAGGTTAAAAGGGAAGGAAGCTCTTCAGTTACTCAACATCAGACTCTTCAGAATGTCTGCACACAGTGATAATGTTGCTACACCTCTCACATTTAAACAGGAAGCAAAGGTAGGGAAGAAACATACAGTATATCCCAATGATGGCATTGCCAAGTGAGATTGAAATCTAGCTAATGATGGCAGTGTTTAAACTAGTATGAGGCAAAAGCAGATGTTCATATGAAAAATTGAGCCAGACACATGGATGCGGAGTCTGCAGAGCACATAGGTGCACTGGACTTGCACTTGAGCATCATCCTTCCCTATGTGCAATTAACAGTGCATACGTGTCTGCTGGAGAGTGGGTGTTGTACAGAATATTTCCATTACTGACTGGAAAGTCTGCCCGTGGCAGTCATCTTCCATCTTATGGTTGTATATAAAGCTAGAGCAATTTTTATCTTGGCAAAATAATAACATAATTAGTTGCTAAAATATTAATGCAAATGAGTAAAAAAAAAACCCCTCTAAACCACAAAAACAGCAACCCAATCAGATTAACTTTTGCAATTGAGACTATGACTTCCTTCTAAAGACTATACTTTTTAGTATCTAGCAATTTTAAAATAGTTACCCTGAGTTCCTGTGAACGGGTTCATAATAGTTTTGCAGGTTAGTTCTTGGAAAGTGTATAAATTAAAAACTTGGTTTTATCTCTTTCTAGGTTAGCTTTGTTTTACTCAGCATTGTAAACACTTCAGGTAGTGTTGCACTTAGTTGTTGGTTTGTTTTTTTTTTTTTTTTTTTTTGGTTATCCAAACTAGTGATAGTAGATTTTTATTCTTCACATGTACATTTTCTGAGAAACCTTAACATCCAGCCTAAATATGAGATGTCATGCAGAGCAAGAGTCTGAGAAATGAAATAATCCTTACTACAGCAGTATTCAGAGATCGCTAGTCTGGCTTGAGGGTACAGCAGTCCTAAGTTTTTTCTGCTAGGAATCTCAGCAGATTTACAAGTATTTTATAAATCCAGGGCTGGAGAGAGCCCTGCACTGGGGTCACAACGAACACCTTTACCAGTGTTTGAGAGACTTCTGGTGTAAATGTGGTGGCTTGTGCCTTTACAAGTATGAGTGAGAGCACAGAAATCTGTTATGTATTGGGGCCTGATATTTTCAGATCTTAAAAGGGAATTTAAAAGAATGTATTCATAGCTAAATAATTGTTAGCACTTGATGTTACAATACCACTGAAGAGTTGTTCTACTTACTGTGTTGAAGTACTGCTCTTTTTCTGTGACTCTACTTCTCTGACCATTTTCATTTTTTGATGTGTTCCTCAGACTAGCAGACTACTACCCAATTAAGACTATATGTACAATTCACTGTATGTATATATCCCTAAACACAAGGAACAATGTTAAAATTACAGTGGCTGTGTTAATAGTTCCAGTGGTATTTGCTTAAAGCTGCCTTTGAGCATCTTACTTGAAAGCAATCATGTTTCTCTTTTGTTTTTACTGATAGTAATACGCTCTGGCAGTTGGCTGAACCAAATCATATGCCATTAAGGGCTGATACACATAATTTTAAAAATGTAAATGGGCACAACTCTTTACACCATTCTCAAAATATCGTAAATCCAGTCTTTAATACACAGCAACCCTTTTCATACACATAATTTAATAGCACAAAACTTGTGTAAAAACTGTGAATGCTCATGTTGAACATAGCTAGCACAAATTTATTCTTGTTTTTATGGTCAGTAGCACTTAAGTTGAATTGAAATGTGAGGGAAGACAAATGCTACCTTGCACTATAACCATAGTTTTCAGGGACCTGTTCTAACCACACGCCATTAGAGAGAAATCTCTGTCTATATAGTGTATAATATATAAAAGAGGCAGTTTGGGCCCTGCTGTCTGGGGGGTTTCTTGTCTGGTAGCACTGAGGGACACAAGGGAAGCACAAAATAGCCTGCTGTAAAATAGGGTGCACCACAGAGCAGGATGTGAGCTTGAATATCAAATGCTAGCAGCACTGCTAATTCAACTCCTACCAGCATTTGAATTGCTTAGGAGTCTCAGGGCTGCTATTATATTGCTTATTGCTTTTACTCTTCAGTGTTGCATGGAGCAAAATTATTCACTTCAGTCTGCCAAAGGAATTTTTTAAGATCTTGGTATTGTGAAATGTGGAAACTTCAGGGTGTATGTGTGCTAATGTCAACCTCACAGCAAAAGGGATGGAGTAGACAAAATATGGAATTTAAATGTTCTCTGAATTTTAAAAAAATGGAAGTTTCCAGCTATGCTGCCATGTTTAATATTAGCTAGGTATATACATAACTCAGTTTTTTTTCTTTGTCAAACCAAGAAACAGGATGCATCTGTAGCCTCTTCTTGATGCCCTGGGTTTTCACTGGCATTATGATTATAAGGCATTAAACCAGTTCCATTTCATGCATTAAAACTACCTCCTTTATCTTGCTTTTTCTCACTGGGCTCTTGAAGAGAAGAGGGTATTGAATTTTTGAATGTTCTCTTGAATATTTTCATATTTGAATATCAAAATGCTAGTGCATGTGAGTCAAAACATCTTATACTAACACCAGCAAACCACTGGGAAAATGTCTCTTCCTGAACAAATTAAACTTAGAGATGCCATTATCTGCAGTAATACTCATTTTGTGGTAAAATTGTCCCCCATTTTAACTTGGACTGTGCTAATCAGTCTTGGGGCTTTTATTCCAGCAACATTACATAAAGCATGCAAAATCTTACTGACCCCAAGATATTTTTTCAATACTGCTGTTAATAAGCCTGTAAATGAGTGGCAGCAGTACTTGTAGTTAGGAAGCTTTTGGACGACATGACAACAAAATGAGGTCAGCATGAAAACAAGGCAGTCTGGATTGTGCCTCTAATGTCTTGCAAAATTTGCCAGCTTCCAGAGATACAGTTTCATTTGTCTAGATTGATAAGTTGCTGGATATTAATAATTTAAAATGTACTGTTCCCTTAAAGCAGCAGTGTACTGCTTTAGCGCTTGAAAGTGAAAATACCTAGTATCAATGTCAAAGCACTGTAGCAGATGTGCATGTCTAGCACCAAAAACCGCATTTTTTTCAACTGAAGGCTTGTAACCAAGCTGTTCATTTGCTGAGGAGACTTCCATTCCTTAACCAGCATTTGATACTCAGATTTTGTGCTGTAGGTTCTTAGGTTTGACATTGAATAACTGTTCTACTGGCTAATTTTTCTAGGCAATACCCAGTCTGCCCAAAGGTGTGTCTTACGTCATTCAAATACCAGCATTCCTCGTGCTCATGGGTAGCTGCTTGCTTCCTTTTTGGCAGCATCATGCATGCAAAAATCAAGAGTGTTTACTGAAATACTGAGCGATTATTTTGATGTGATGCTTCAACTAAACTGCTATCAGTAGAGTTATCTATTCTCTAAGTTTTTCACAGAACTGTGCTGCTACTGACTGTGCAGAAATTCACAAGTGTATTGACCTGGTGGCTAAAGAAGCTTAAATTTTCAAAGTTTTGCACTGACAAATGACCAAAGTTGTGGGGAGTATCAGCTGTGTTTATCAAAGATATTTGAAACAAAGGTGGAGTTAATGGGGAGGAGGTACTTGGACTTGCTCAGAATGAATTGAAATTATTAAAAATGCTGGTTTAATAATTATCATTTCTTAAACTATGTTGTTTAAAAGGATGAACAATGAAGTATGTTCTAACTTGTATGTTGCTAATAAGGTGTTTTACATTCAATAGAGCAAAGCTGATGTTTTCTCAGTGTGAAAAAATTGGTTTTTTCGGTTTGCTTTTTTTTTTTTTTTTTAATGTGGTTAGAAACTGTTTTAGTTTAACTGGTGATTTTTTTGGGGTGTTGAATCTGAACCGAAGGAGCCCGGCGCGGCCGAGGAAGGCGGAACGCAGGGGAGGTTGGTGGAGGCGCTGAGGCAGATGCGGATTAATCACAGGGGCAACTACCGCCACCTGCTGGAGGAGCTGCTGGCCGGCTACCGCCTGGCGCAGCTGCGGCCGCGGGGCCCGCCCGACGGCGGCGCGGCCAGCGAGCAGGCACCGGCACCGGCACCGCCGGAGGTACCGCCACAGGCACCGGTATCGCCACAGGCACCGCCACAGGCACCGGCACCGCGCCGGGGCGCGGGCAGCGAGCAGAGCGGCGAGCAGCAGGCCTGACACGCCGCAGCGAGCGAGCGCTGCGCTTCACCCGCCGGGCCGCCCTGCTTCCATCGCAGCCGCTGCTAGCCTAGAAGACTGCTCGGCTTTACTTCAGTTGTTTGTACAGATCGTTTTTACACAGCTCTTACGTCCCTCGAAGTTCAGCCACTGTGGGATATTACAGTAATTGCATCTTATGTTCCCATTAAATTCCCATTCGAGATTCTGATTTTCTTTTTTTGGAATCCTGTGTCACCAACAACAGGATCTAACGTGATTACGCAAAAAGACGTTTTAAAACTTTTTCTTTTAAGAACATTTATTAAATAATAGTTTTGATGGTGTATGTTTGCTCATTGTAAAGTAATTTACATCTTAGTTGTATTTTTTGTGCAATTTAATTGAATTATACAAATTCTTCAGGTTTTTTTCCCCCCAGCATCATGTACTGCATGTTTGTGTTTCGTTTGTGTGTAAGTTTCTATTACAGCTAAATTACAAAAGCTGTTACATTTTAGGTTGTCACTTATGAAATGTTTGATTTATTTTTTTTCAGTTTAGATTGTATCCACTGTTCATTATAAATACTGATTTTCTAGACAATGGTATTATTACTTCCTAGGCTGTAGCATAGCGTATATCCAGAAATGAAAATGTACTTAAATTTAGTACTTAGTGTCAAGTTATAATAATTTGTGATCAAATGAAAATAAAGAATATGCTGTGGAATAATATCTGTATGCATATTGACTCTTTTAAGCAAGTAATAAACTTTCTTTGAAGTGTTATCGTTTTGACATGACTTGAAACTTCTCATAGCTTCTGATGTGAACTCATGGTGATCATTAGTTTCTACAAAGCTTTGAGTGATTTGGGGTTTGGACCATTCATCATAATTGTGTATTTGGGCAACATTTCTCAGATTCAAGCGAAACATCAGCCATATAAATGAATAAACTATTCTTCTAAAGTTTGTCTTCTGCCACATCTTTTCCATGTCTGTTGGGGTACAACACGCACACATACATGGTTTTGGGCAGGTCGGTGGTAATACTGGGACTTTGCAGTAGTGATAGCTCATCTGCTAATAACTGAAATCTGGAATTCTTGTGTCAGTTGTCAGTTCATAACGTAAAACACTTGCACAAAAATAGAATTGTTCAAAATGGGTACAGATTTCACTGCCTTAATGAAAATGAGCCTGTGGGAATTTCTTGCGGACCCTGAATACTTAAAAAGCTGAGTTCTGTAGTATTTCGTAGAGCTTTTGTTTTTGTTTTGTAGTCCACAGATGTAGTATGTATTGGTAGTTGTGGTTTAGTACAATTTTAGGTAAATTTTGGATTTAAGTCATTCTGTTATAATAGCTTTACGGGATTAATGTTTTATAAAAGTAAATTCCATCATGACGTTGACAAACAGCAAATATTTGTGTGTGGAAGTGGGCAGGTATGGAAAACAAGGAAAATGTTTTCTGTCTTATGCTAGCATTCTTCTTAATTATGCCTCTGAACTCCAAAGTACAGCAAAATGTTTTCATTTGTATTGGTGAGTAGTAATATTTCTCCTCTTCTTTTCCTGTAGGGTGCTGGAGATCTAGAAGATCCGTGGTAGCCTTACAAATCTACTAAAATGCTTTTGATTCTGAAAGGGGGAAAAAAACTTTAAAATCTGATTTCTTCAATACAAGGGAAAATTTCTGGTGGATTTCCAACATTTTGTGAAATGGGCTGAAAGATATTAGAATTTTCCATCATTTGTTCATTTTTGTGTTTCCTGATATTGCCACTCTTAGCATTGCCTGTACTACAGTATTTTTACCAGCCTCAGGCATACTGATTACATCTGTAATGAACTTTGGCCCTAAAAAAGAAGGAAGGAAGGAATATTCTCTCAGCAGATCGGTGTGTGTACCTGAGGTGCACGGGATTGTAGGTGCACTCTGAAGATACACTGTGGCTAAATGAAACATGCAACACACAAGCATGAGAGAGAGTACGAGTAATTGTTTGAGACGTTTCTTATTTCACTTTACCGAGTTGGAAGGCTTTGCAGCTCTGTGGCTTGGAAGTAATTTCAATTGGGCAATATGCTATCAGATGTGTATTTTATTTTTTTTTTTAATTTTCCAGTTTTACCTGTATTACCAGACCGTTAGGTTTCCCTGCGGTGTCCAAATTGTGATACGTTGCCTACTGCTTGCTTGAAGATAAGTGTATTTGGCAATAATATATGAAGATTCTAGGCATCTAAAACCAGTAAGAATTTTACGCATGTGTACAACACACCCTTCAACTCTTGCTAGAGAAGATCTTTTTAAAAAAACCAAACTGGTGAATTTATAGTTAGTAGTGACTTGCTTTGACATCTCTCACAGCTGCAGGTTTTTTTAAAAATGCTGAAAATTTGCCTTTATTATAATGTAAATTGTGATTATTTTTTTGTTCTATATGTGGTTTTCTATAGTTTTTTGATTTTTTTTCAGCTTAAGATACAGACAGAAGTCTTGTGTAATATGGGTATAATTTTTAATTGTTTGCATTATTTTCAAAGTTCAAATTATCACTTTGAGATTACTATAAATACACTTAAAATTATCTATTTTAAATTAAGAAAATATTAGAGATATTTTCATGGGTTCAATGACCTTTCATTTTATAAGCAATGGGCATGGTACAGAGTGGCTGTCATGTAAGGTACTTGAAGATTCTTAGTTTAATTCTATTTTTGCAATAACCTTGACTTTTTTTCTGACTTCTTTGAGTTGTGCATGTAATGAGTCCAGTAAATGCTGAAAATGGGGAAGAGTAAAGTATTTATCTAAAATAAAAGCTATCGGGGAGGGGAAACAATGAATGTATCCATCTGTACATGATTTACATGCTGTGGATGCCTTGTAAACATTTTCCTATTTGTTTAAACTGTGTTTCAGCGAGGATGTAATTGCCCTTGTGTGTAGTTTTAAGCTAATGACAGTCATCAACTGGTTTTGTGTGAAATTAAATTCATGGTATTTTTCTGTAACTTTATCCCCATGGTGAGTCTGTACAAACCACACGCTCTTTCATACTGATGCCGAAGGCCAGCTTTTCCAGCCATTTTGATTCACTGTGTATCTGATTTATTATTTTTTTTGGTCTAGAGAGGATTATTGCCACAGTATATTTTATTTATTCATTAGATTTTAGCCTTGTAAGTTAAAGTGTTTTAAATGATGATGTTAACAGGTATTTGTCCCTTTACTGGTTTTTTTGGGGTTGTTAAAAGATAGGGAATGAAGAATGCAAAATGGTTTATTGTTCAGACTGTCCGCTCTGGTCCAACCCTGTACTGATAGTACCTTCCCAGTATGATATTGTGATGTTTCATACAATACAGTGAACATAACCAACTTGTTATCTTCAATAAAGGATTGCTAAAACAGTGTGACATGCTCTCTATTTTCTTGAGAAGGACTTACTAAGATGCAAGTGTTCCATATAAAAAGATAACCCAGCAGGATCTATGAGGTCTCTTAGTTGATGGATTTCTGTTTGTTCTGTAGCAGATGTGCCCCTTCATCTCAGAAAGGCACAAGTCTCCAAGTGGGCTTCTCTGTGGGAGACAGGAAAGGGCAGACAACATTTAGTGCTCCTAGGGCAAATTCATCCCAAGTGCAGCTGGAGTCTTAGTCCAGCTATGGGAGAGCATTCATTTAAGGACTGAAAATTCCGATTAAACTTTTTGGTCAGCTAATTTCTTGAAGGTTCTTAAAGATCTCAGCTTAGCCTTATGAAATTCACTGTTGCACAGAGTTTTGAATAGCAATTTCTCTGATGTTAATGCTTTCATGTTAGAACTTTTACAAATTTCTTTTTTTAACTTTTACAGATTTTTTTCCAACTTACTAATGTAGTTGTTTAGCTGAGTGGAAAAGGAGAATGGAATCCTCTGTGATGTTGATACTGCAGGATTATAACCTGCCTGAATAGTTAGTGTTACTGTAGAATGGACATCTTCACAAACACCCTGAAGATTTTTGAGTCTAAAAATCTGTAACTTCTTTGAACTTTTTTGTTGGATTTGCTTGTACAGCATAATCCCTGCATGCTTCCTCATGAGCTACAATTTTAGTGCCTTGTTCCATGGTGAGACTTCTGGTACTCCATCGGCTTCAGTCCTGTGAACACTTACTTGTGTAGATTTTTTACACCAAGTGGCTGGTCTCCCTCAAGTAAAAGGGTTTATGCTTCTTTGTATCGAAGTGAAGCATACACACAGGTTTTTCAAAGAGAAGGATCACAGCTACATCAAAATGTAAATCAAGACAGCTTTTTTTCCTCTAAATTAGCACTACTTGCCATTCATGCATCCACTTGGTTACGAATTCTAGTCATGGTTTTAGTTTAGTCAGAATACTCTGTAGATGTCAGCAGCCTGGGAAAAACTTTGCTTGTTGACTTGGTATTCTTAGTGTGAGAAATCTGAATGAATGACAAAATTTGTTCCTGTATTTGCCATAACTTGTCAACGTTTTAAAATTACATTGTTTTAATTATGTTGCCACCTGGTAACTAACATAAAGATACTTATGTAGAACACTGAGAATGGAAAGTAGCTCTTCTACCTTGGGTCTTTCTGCTGTGTCAAATTCAGCTTGATTTCATTTTTATGACTTCTTCTGTAACAGAGGCAAAGTAGTCCATATAAGTTCTCAAGTCTGCTCTCTGAGCAAAATAAAGATCTGTTTTAACTGCTCCTCATTAACATGTTAAATGGAATAGGGAGTAATGAAGTAGGTGCAAACATAAGTGATGTCATTCTGACCTCAGAAGTCTCATATTAGGGGTTAACTGCTATGATAGTCTCCTCTTAATAGGCTGGATCTTCATGTGATTATTGCATGCAAAGCTTTGCAAGACTTGGCCAAAATATCCATATTTTTCATGGCCTTAAATGTGAATCTGATGCTGATGTTGCTATTTGAGTGGTTAAAAAAAAACCAAACAAACCAAAACACAAAAGCAACAACAACAAAAAAACAACCAAAACCACAAAACCAAGCAAACTGTTAAGTTGTTGATTCTTGTAGCACATCAGAGGCTAGCTGTTAGTGGCTAGGTAGTTTCTTGGTATCATGTATAAAGTAGAGTTCAGTCAGCCACTTCATCTCTGAGCTTTTGTACACTGTCAGCCATAATCACTGTCTTAAATCTTAAAAAGCAAAATTAGCCCCAGAAAACCAGTCATTTTTCTTTGGCACTTTGAGTGGAAATCAAAAGCAATAGGAACTCGAGATAAGTTACAGCATTGAACCAAGCTGTAGTAGGCAACTTTTACCTCTGAAGATGAAGCAAAAAGCAATGCTGCCTATCATTAGGTACAGGTCTATACTGGGGAGGAGAAAAAAGGCCAGAATGCTAAGCAGTTTTTAATTATCAACTAATTAGCTGTTTGTTGGCTAAAAAGCGAATACTGGATTTAAGGATTGTCTGAAGGCTTGTTACTTTTGGCTCTTTATAGTTCTTTTTTAGCTCTAAACTGAAAAAATGAAGTTGGAGGTAGCTGCACCAGTGCAGGTAAGCAATTTCATGAGATGCTCCCAGAATGAAGGCAGTTTGACAAAACCACAAGGAAGTACCCAAAGTCAGTGAATTTATGCAGTCTAATCCAGGTATGTATGCGATTTATGCAGCTGAGGCTCCATAAATGTCTTTGTAACCTGTTTTCTCTGAGTGCCAATCTGAACTAGTCCTGCTTGTGTTCATTTGGGCTGTTGCTGTACAGACCTGACAGCTCTACTTGGTTTGTACTGTCTCCTGTTCGTACTGGCTGCTTCCCTGTTGATCAAAACATGAACAACTTTCACATTTCAGCATGTCTCTGCCTCCTGTTTGTGTTCATCTCACTGTTTGTGTTCATCTCTCGTTTCCATCATTCACTCTGTGACTTCACCAGTGCTGCTGTGCTTAGCTCTTTGTACATCTGAAAGGTCATGTTTGCCCAAGGACTTCACATTTCCTTCAGAAATCTTAGAGCTCTCCTTTGCTGTGATGCCTGGATTTAAAGACTGACTGAGATTACTGAGATCCTTCTGCTTCTGTCCTTATTTGTCTATGTGCCGCTTAACTGGGAATTTTCAGAGAAAAAAGTCCCTTGCTGTGCTGATACTGTGATTAGTGACTGAATTAACATCAACTAATGATTGCATCAGCACCTGCTTTTAAACCTAACAAAGACTGATAAGGGTTTTGGTCATGGGGATGGGCTGATAGGAGAAAAAAATGGATGTTCTCCATCAGTTGGGTAATCCTTCTCTGAAAGCAGTTGTCCTTCCCAGTAATGGATGAAAAACACTACAGTAGGAATGAAGACACATTCTAAAGACTTGTGGCAACTAATTCAAACAGTCTTGTTGGAAATTTTTCCTGTTGTGTCAAGTCTGCTTCAGAAATAACTTTGACCCTGACCTGCTTTCTCAGACTTCGGGAATCTAAGGTGAGTTGTGAGGAAGTTGAGTTTATGGTGCAGTAGTGTTTAGTGCTGTAAGGACCCCACCCTTGAGCTTTAAAAAGCTGGAATCAAATTCACGAGATCCCTGATGGCAATGTTGGAAGTTTGCCTGATCTTTAAATATAGCAGTACTGATTTTTCTGGCCTTTTTCAGGTGGCTTTTGGAATATGTTGGGTAGATATGGGATATTTTTGAACAAATATTGTCCAGAGAAATTATATGTAAGGTTCTGTCAGAAAATGACCAAATGTGTTCTGCCTTTATCATTTTGAAGGAGCTGCAAAGCTTAAGTGAAAGAAATTGGACAGAAATTCGTAGAAGCAAGATTTTGTCTTGTGAGATAAAACACTACTCTTGGAAGTTAGTGTCCAGGACTTCAAAAGAGAACCCAGAAATGTTTGTGTATGTTATAGTCCTTTCAAGACTGTTACATTTCCTCAACCCAGAATTGTCTTTTTAAAAAATGCAAAAAGAGAAGCTCTGGTGAAAATGCATCATTCTATACTGATGTATTTTAGCTGCTTCTTTGGTGGGTGAGCATGTAGATCAGTAAATATCCTACATTTGGAAGTTAGTTGGAAACTTTGAAGTAACTGCATTTTAACTTTGAAGAAAAATGCATATTTAAATTGCATTAATAAAGAGGTATTTCCGATTATTTTTGTAAGGAAGCTTCTTGACACCTTTCCCATTAAATTGATTCTGGGAATATTGTTTTTGATTTCTTTGGCAGGTTACTCAGATGCAAAATGGTGTATGTCTGCTTAATCTTGGACAAATAATTTACAGTATTTAATTTGTTGTTTTTAGAGGAAACTGGATAATGTGAGGGGTTTTTTTAAATTCTTTATCCAATAGTTATCTTCATAAATGCATCTAAGTTTAATGATACAACAGGGATTTTGGCCTGAGTATGTAAAGCAGATGTGTTTTCGTAGTGTGTTTTAAATAAAAATTTCAACTTCAGGAGCAGAGAATGTATGAAATGAAACCAAAATACTTTTTCGAGCTCCAATAAATCTGCATTTACTTTGGAAGGAGATTGTGTTAGCAGAATTATTTCCAAAAACTAATAGTGTCAAGGTGTTTGGAAGTATGGTGCTTTACAAGAACTTCTCACTCTCTGTTCTTAGTACTTTTTACATTATGCTGGCTGTGAAATTTTAAAATGGTGAAATATATTTTACATTAATCTCTTCATTCCTACTTGTCCTTACTTTAAAAAACATATAGGAAGTTCCATGCTGCTGCTTCAGAGATTATAGTTGTTGCATTTAACTTCACACTCAATTTATTAAAAAACCCTAGAGGTCCAAGCATGTGAGTAATTGCAGCCACTTCTTTACATGCTGTTACCATATTTCAAGTGCTGTTTCTGTGAACTGAATTTTAAAAACCAACAAAAGCCAACAAAGTTACATCTTTAAGATATGACTTCTCATACGATCTTAGTAGCCCCTATGCTTTGAACTGCATTAAATAAAAGATTTTATATTAAATGAGGGGAAAGGAGAAAAAAATTTACCAAATGGGTATTGCGTTATCACTGACTTGAAGATGTACACCTGTCTTCCAGCTCAGCCTTCAGTATTCAAATATTTGAAACATCTGTCTTTGAAATGCAAACAAGACACCCACTCAGAATGAAACCAGTTTGCACTGCCCCCCCATACTTGGTACAACAGGCTCCCAGAGAGCATAGCAGAGCTAGCAGCATGAGAGCTGTGAGAGACTGCCTCATATCTAGGTATTGAATGAAGAGCAGAAAGGTGCTTTAATTATCCTTGGAGTGGGGAGTGGGTATGTGGGATACTTAAACACTTCTCTACTTGAGTGGAGGGAAGGGAGCGGGGCATTTAAATGCACTATGTGAGTGCTTGCAGAATGTGGGATTGTTTTTCTCTGGTTCACTAGCATAAAGAAGCAAGGTGCCAGAACTATTTTATGCAGATACACAGTGTGAGATCTGGCACTGAAGAACCCACACACTTCTGTGGATTCATGAAGTTCAAAATGGAAAAGCTGGTATTTGCTGCAGGTGATGCTTTCTCCACCTTTCTCCAAGTGGTGCTTTCATCCACATGGCTGGATCCTTGAATGCCAGACAGTTCCAAAACAAAACTTGTTTTAGGCAGTGTTGAGAGTAATATTTAGAGTTTTAGCAGTTCTTCTAACTTACAGGAAGTAAGGGTTGTCTTCAGTTTCAGTTGTTGTACCTTCAGGCAAACATGAAATTAAGGTGAAGTTCTGCTGCTTGTGTCCACACTGAATGGTGTGTGTATATCTGGAAAATACTTCTTGTAGTTGTGAATGTTTTCTTGATGCAGAGGTCTACTTTGTGCTGGTCAGAGAGCCCCTTCCCCTTCTTGTAAGTGCCAGCTGTTGCTGCACAGCATGCTAGGTCCTGAATTGAAGAATAGGATTTTTGTTGATTTGGGGCTTTTTTTTTTAGAATGTGTGCTTTCAGTTCTTTGATTTCGCTTCCACTGCTCCCACTGATTTTTACACACATTACTGCTGCTGGGCTGTATGGTCTGATGTGGAATCCATGAACTGCTGGTCAGAAGCAGCCATTTGAAAGCCTTGGGCTGCAATTCAGTACTAGAGAGTGAAGCTTTCTCTACAGACTGGAGATTTTTGATAGGAACTGAGCTCTTCCAGCAGGAAACTATTTCACAGGAGCACAACCTGAGTAAGTTTGATCATGGAACACCTGCCACTAATTTGATACATGTGAAAAAGCAAATTATGTGCAGGAAGGCCTATCTCGATGCACTGAGAGACACGGAAAAGGAATAAATGCATACGGAGTACCATATATATCTGTGATACTGTGTACATAATTCCTGCAGGTGGGGAAGCTGAGGCACTGTGAAAAGCTGTACAACTTCTATAGTATGGCAATAGGTGTGCTCATGCAGTGACAGCTGTTGCCTGACAGCCCCTTCCTTTCAATCCTTCATCCTTCCACAAGAGGAAATGCTTTGTGCTCAACAGGCCAAAACTTGCTCCTCAGATTCCTATTCAGTGAATGTAAATTGTCAGAGAGAAGCCTTGGCAAAGGCAGATGTAGCTTGTGGGGTACTGTCTTTTTGGCAACCCAGAGGATGGATGTGGTGGTGATGTAGTGCCATGCCATTTTCTTTTTTTGAGCTTCTCCTTGGCTTCCCGTTGGGCTGCCTGGCTGTGCTGTCTGTATTGCAGATCTCCCACTTCGGGGATGTTACAGTAACGCAGGGTCACTCCTGAGTTTATAGCCATCCAAACTTCAACAGTCTGCCACGATTTAATACTATGCTGAACCTCTCCAGCGAGTACAAGAGTAAGATCAAAGTCTGAGTCTCTTGCTGGGAAAGGTTTTCAGCAGTAGGCTGGAAAAGAAAATCCTTTGGAAGTTGTCGTCCTCTAGAACAGAAATGGGACTGATGAATGCCATAAAGGGAAGAGTGTAAATTGAAAAGAGCACATTTAAATGTGAGTGAGCTTCCCCCTGGACAGGCAACAAACTTGGAGTTTGTTTTACTGTGGATTGTGTGTAGTGTTTGACCCTCTGGGGGGGAAGCATCCCAAAGGAGTCAGCACTATGTGCTCTTGTTCTTGCAGCTATGATAGCAGCAGGTATTGGTGGATAATTGTTTTATTAAAAATAGAGGGAGAATCCAGCCTTGCTGATCAGCCATGGGGGGCAGGGGCCGGGTGCCTCCTTCCCCTGAAACTTACCCCTGAAATGTCACGTGAGCCAAGCAGTGGCTAATTACAGCATTTATAATGACATTAACCTTTAATCACATTGTCCATTAGTGGACTAAGAGCATTAAAAAAGTAACAAAACCCCCACCAAACCCTGTCACAGTGTCCTCTGCAATTACATTTTGCCACCCGCAGGACTTCAGGCTGATGGCAGAAACTTCAGACATGCTCATGGTAAAAGATACTGTGTCAGAAACTTATTCCCCTAGACCTTCTCTGTCTTGACAGCTGCCCTCCAGGTCAAGGGAGGATTTTCTTGGTGCTGAGTGAAAGGTAGCTTTAAAGGTCAGATTATCCATCAGTCTTGTGAGAGCTGCTGAGGTAAAGCTGACAACTGTTGTGTCTGCCTTTTTTACATACCTGTAAATCTGGCCCTGATTCCATAAATAATGAGGTTATATTTAAAGTGCATTATGTCAGACCAGTCCCAGTGGCAACAAGCCTTTTACTGAAAAAGCATAAAGCAAAAGAACTTTTTAACAATAAACGTCTTCCTACACTTAGCACATTGGGGTGCATAATCACCCCTCTGCATGGTTTTCAGCATAATATGTGTGGTATTGAGGAACTGGCAAGCTACTTGGCATTTGTAGAGCATCAAACAGTAGATGACTAAGTCAGTCAGTGCATCTAAATAATTATATATAAGAAATACTTGTGAAAATTAACCCCTCCATCTTATAGAAATAACCATGGCAATCTGTGTGGAGATAGCAGCTATTACTGCCCACATACAGATTGGTTTTGTTTCCCTACCTAACCCTGAGGTAAACAGAGTAACTGGCACAGAATATGAAGTGTTTTCTTTACTACTTAATGCCTTTCAGTGGATTCTGCTAACACAGTTGCACTGGCTAGTTACTCCTGCTAAACTGTAAAATAGCTCAGGAGGGAACCATTTCAGAATTGCTTGAGAGCAAGCCAGATGCATAATGCCTGCATACATAAAATATATTTTAAAAGGCAAAAGTTAAAGCTCAGTGGGAATTGTTGGTGATCTACCTCTCTAAGATGAAGTTTACGTTATTCCTTTATCAAATAATTTTAAGGCAAGCAACTCCTCAGGATGAGGAGAGGAAAAAAAATAGGTCTGTAATAACAACAAAATACCTGTGTGGTTTTATTTTTAGTCTGTGAGGAAAATCATACAGGAGACAATACCAGATTCTTGGGCTCGTTCCCCTGGGTCTGTGGTAGTTGATCATCCAGACCTGTTTTAAGCTCCTTGGTTTGTATATTTCCTCCAGGCTTTCTAGAGGAATTTTTTAGGATTTGAGGCCCAGGTGTCTACCCTAAGTGTACCTGTGTTCCGCTGGTACCTGCTTGTGCTTCAGCTCTTCTGACGGAGCAACGCGGAGCTGATGTGAAACGCGACTGCAGTGTGGCTGTGAGCCCGCTCAGTCCGACCCTACAAACCGTGTGCTCACCAGCACTGCCACTTGGGCATTTCCAGCGCGGCTTATGTTCTGTTTAACCTCACAGTGATTGTGTGCTGGAGCTTTGCATGCCCTGCAGCCAGCCGAGATGGCACGCATGGATTCATCTGGATTCATCTGTCCATGGGCTGCCCCTCCTGCGTGCTGCATTTATCTGTCGGAGCACTATAATCCTCCTCTTTTCAGCCAGACGCTTGGCAATTAAGACACGATCTGTCCTACTTAAGGTATAAATAAGCCTTTAATGTTACTTGGGGATTACATTAGGACACGAGGGGCTCTTTTGAAGGCACGGCTTTCGCACAGTGGGATTCACAGAGCAGGCTGCTCCCGCAAGATGCTCCAATAAGGGGAAAGGAATGGTTTCACAACCACGCACAGAGAGCAGTGGCAGCTTCTGACTAGTGAGATAGGGAATTAGCCTTTATCAGTTGTACAAGTATGTGTGCCAAGGGTAAGCTGCCTGTGTCCTTAGATCAAGCAAATTTATCCATGCAAGCAATAATCATCAGAAAGTTTACTGGCTTAAAGAAAAGAGATGGCAGGGGGCTGAAATATTCACTTGGAACTAGTTTCCCATCTTCGATTCCAGCAGTATTGGTGGGTGTAATACTCTGCACCTGACTGTCCCGAGTCTCCTTGGCTTGTGTGACCCATGCATCTGTGGCAGATGGCTGTGTTTTGGCCATTGTTTGCTCTTGCTTCTGACTTGCTTTGCTGTGCTTGGGTGATCGGTGATTGAGGGAGTTTTTGTGTGTGCAGGGAGCTATGGGCACTCTTAAACCTCTCAGTTTGGGGGGAAAAAAGCAGGCTGGGGAGTACCAGGTCTTGAGGTGTATTTGATGCAGTCTAAAAAAAATCCTCTGTTGACACATTTTCTACTTTAATTGAAAGTTAAATCATTGAAATGAAACAAGTGAAATGGGGTGAGGAGTCACTGGCATTGTGCTGAATACAAGTGTACGCCCTGAGTGTACAGTGCCTGCCTAGAAACTTTTACAGCTTACTGATATGATGATGTTAAGACTGTAGAGTCATTTAATGGGAGTGAAACTGTCAAATCATTTCCCGTTCTGGGTTTCCTGGCAATACTGAATTACAGGTACTGACACCACTGCTGTTATCTCAGATGTTCCCGCAGCTGCCTGACACTGCACAGGCTGAGGTTGCTGCCAGACACTGCTGTTAGGAAGAAAAATATTAAATCTGTCATCATCAATTACCTGTTCTTAGCTCAGCTACTGAAGAAATAACACATTTTTGAGTAATTTGAATATTGCATGCTGAACTTTTTACAATCCGTAGTTTTATAAACTTCTTTCATGGCTTGAGGCAAACATAATAAACACTTCTTTTGAGTCACAGCCCAACCTCGTCTCCACTGCAGCTGTCCAGTTTTCCTAGGACCCTGACCCTGTGGTCACAGGTAGGAGTTAACTTTTACAGGCGACAGGGCAGCTCCTTGGCAAATCTGTATTGCTTTCTTTGTCCTTTGGTATGCTGGGCACGGGCACCGGCAGGAGGGGATGTCTTGATGGATGGGGGCTCGCTTCCTTCAGGCACTTGTGGCTTGAGGCATACAGATGTGCATGTTTGTGCAGACTTGGGGCAATGTTCTTCCTGCCTAGAGTAGTAGAAAGGGGGGAAGAGGGCAGTGGGTTTTTCTCTTGAGTTTTGCTTGTGCCTGTGCAGAGCTATCCTGTCGTGCCCCGGGGCTGGCTCAGGGTGCAGCAATCCGCCGCATGTAGCCTGCAGTGAGTGGCAGGATCGGTATGTACCACAGCAGTTGTGGAGGTGGGCTGGGGCCGGTTAGTTACACTGTGGAAAAGATGCACAGCCAGCCTTTGAATCTCTTCTCCTTATTTTGTGTTGTTGCATTTGGGGCAGTGGTTGCCAACAATTCATTCTCCTGCTGGCCGTATTTAAATTACCCATATTCAGACTGCTTCAGGCAGGGGAGACTATGACCAGTCTGGAAAGCTGCCTATTTACTAGATCCGATATTGGTAAAACCTGAATTTCCCGCTGCTGTCAAAGGGAAGAGAAGGGTGGTGTACTGGAGGGAGCAAGAGTAAACATAGCTGTGCTCAGCTGGTACCAGCAATAGGCTTTACTTCCTGGGAGGACTGCCCTTTCCTGCCGCATTTTATCTTGCTGAAGATGCCGAATGTGCGGAAAATCGGGAGCACTTTGCCCTTTTTGTCCCTTTTTTGAACTTTGAGCAGTTGGTCAGGATTGATTATCAACCCAGATAACTAATTGCGCTGCTTCTCATTTCACTGAACAAAGGTGCCGTGGCCGGAGTCTCCAGGACAAGACCTGTCAAGTGAAACAGTCGAGGTGGAAGCTAGGAGCTTACCCATGGAGCTGAGTGAGAAGGGAGGTGTGGAGAACAATGGATTCGTTCAAAATGAGGCTTTTGAGGACAAGGAGACAGACACCAGTAGTGAAGAAGAAATGCCAAAAACGTGCAGTGTTGATGTGGACCCGGTGGCTGTGGAGGAGACAGTGTTGAAGCCTTATGCTGGGATGCCAAAGGAAGTCTTGCTGCAGTTCTCCAGCCAAGCCTGCTACAGAGTGCCCAGGGAGATCCTCTTCTGGCTCATCATTGCTGGTTCCATTGCGCTTGTGTGCGCTACCATTGCCATCATCGCTCTCTCTCCAAAGTGCCTTGACTGGTGGCAGGCTAGTCCTATTTATCAGATCTATCCTCGTTCCTTCAAGGACAGCAACATGGATGGGAATGGGGATCTGAAAGGTGGGTCAGCTTTCATTCTTGCCGTGTGCAGAGCTGTGTAACAGTTGTCTGTGTATGAGTGTATGTAAAAAACAGAGCCAATAGAAGAGTACGGTCCAATAGACAAAGCCACCCTAATGGAGAGAAGTAAGAAAAGTTGTCTAACAATGTTAATGGTAACTCACATTGTCATGAATAAATCCAGGAGTTGCTTGCTCAAGTTAAGTCTTAGCCTGGAGTTAGAAGGGAGGTTAGAAATGGTGCTGAGAGCAAGCAGCAGCACAGCTCCCATCGGAGTCAGATAGCTCCACAAAACTGAGGTCAGCCAGGAGCAGTTGGTCGTGTTCGATTGGCTGCTTTTCCTAAGGAAAACTAAAACTGAAAAAGAGGGGAGAAAGATGCCTTACTTCTTTTTTTCTTTATCGTCTAGGTGTTATCAGCTCATAGGAATGTGTGGAGAGGGGGCAGTCAGTAGCAAGGAGGCAATGCCACTTAATCAGTAGCTGAGCTAAGACTGCCCTGCAGAAAGGGAAGGCACAGCACCAAAATGGACAATGCATTTCTAAGCAAGAAGTGATAGCCACACTGTACAGTACTGGCAAGTGAAGGGCAGAAACTGCTTCTGTAGTTGCATACCAGTGGTAACATGTCAGAAGATAAAGGGACCTGTGTACCACATTCGAGAGCCCTTGGCCAACTCAATTAAACAAAAATATTTTGTCTTTTCTGAACAGATTATGTCCTTTTCTTTTTAAATAGGTATCCAAGAAAAACTGGACCATTTTACATATTTGAATATAAAAACCGTCTGGATCACCTCTTTCTTTAAGTCCCCTTTAAAAGATCTTGGATATGGAGCTGAAGACTTCTATGACATTGATCCCATTTTTGGCTCAATGAGAGATTTTGAGAATCTGATTGCAGCCATACATGACAAAGGTAAGCTGCATCTCCAAGCAAAGTAACTTTATTAAAAAGAGGGACCTTCTAGTGCAAGGCTGTAACGTGAGACTTCAGTTTGTGCACCTGGCAATCCCCCTGTGGTGGCATTGAGGAGGAGTAGATGGAGGTGGCAGTGAAGGGTACAAGGCAGCTCCGTGAGCTCCGTGAGCTCCGTGACTGCTGTTCCCTGCACTTTGGCTGTGGGTCAGTGCTGGGAGCAGGACAGAGGGCACAGGGAGCTACAGCAGCAGTGCAGGGTGGCTGCATGTCCTCTGCAGGGAGGATGTTTGTGAGTGGTGGGCTGGCACCTCTCCGTGCTCCCTCAGGCACATCTTATGGGCACTGAAAGGCTGGGATTGAGCTGAGGTGCAGTTCTGTCTGACTGAACACGAGGAACACACGCTTCCTTCCTGCCCTTGCGCCTGTGCTTTGCGTTTATGCCTCAGACCAAATGTTTGCTCAGGTGTTTCTCCTTACAGCTGTTGAGCTGAGTAGAAAATGATTTGCCAGTCTGAAATATTTGAGGTTTCAGTAAAATGTCTGGTCTTCAGGAAGGGTGGTGAAGAATGTGTGTTCACTGATGCTAGACTGGCAAAGTGCCTTTCCCACCTGTGAGGTGTGAGACAGATGTTGAAGTCAGAGTTAGTGGAAGTGGTTCATAACAGCAGAAATCTGTTCTGATTTTTTTCTGCACCCTTCTTTCCCTCCCAAGCTGTGTTCCAGCTACTTGCAAACTCCAATTAGTCTAACTGTTTTGGTAGTTTGGTACTTTTTGTGGGGTTTGTTTTTTTTTTTTTTTTGCCTCTCTCCTTCACCAGACCTCTGGCATGGAAGAAGCCCAAATACCTCTGATACTGCATTCAGAAAAAATATTAACACTGTTTTAAAAGGCTAAATGTAATGTTGTAGTTTGGGGTTTTTTAATGTTTTTGTTTTTATTTTTCAGGGCTGAAGGTGATAATGGATTTAATACCAAACCACACAAGTGACAAACACCGGTGGTTTCAGCTGAGCCGCAATCGGACTGGGAAGTACACGGACTACTACATCTGGCAGGACTGCACCCAGGCTGCTGGCTCAGTCATTCCTCCCAACAACTGGGTAAACACGGGAAGGGACACGTGCACATCCCGAGCTGGATGCCACAGAGCAAAAGCAGCTGTAACATGATTGTCCCAGTGTACATGGGGTTGTAACTGACTGGTGAGAGGTACAGACTGATGTTACTACATGAGCTAGTGCAGATTAAGATTTCAACCAGGTTGGGGGGTCAGGGGGAAAGTTCCTACTTCAAGTGGATTTTTAAAAATGACTTTTGTTTCTTCACCTCTATGTTAAATCTTAATTCATAAAACAAACACACACACACAAAAGGTTGTGCACGAGTTGTTCACACATGCCCCCGTCTGTGTATGGGTAGTCTGCCCTAGAAACTGCATGTCAGCTCCTCTGAAATCATAGTTGGTGGGGAAGGAAACAAAGCAATGTGATCTTGGATTTTTTCCTTTTTTCTGTAAAGTGATCAGGCCAGAAAGTGTGTTGCCTGTTTCAAATAGGTTTATTTTAGATTTGAATTGGTGAGTGCATGATTAGGAACTTGTATATTCTAAAAACTCAAGGTGGAATTAATACTTTGTATGAGTTAGTATAATTTCTCTTTAAACTTAGAGCCTTAAGAGCTATCTTAGCTTTTGGAATTTTTTTATTACAGAGATGGTGATAAAGTTTAACATTTTTAACATGCTGACTGTTGTTTACACTTCAAAGAGATAATATCAGATTGCAGAAAGCTCCAAGTTAACTAAAGCAATTTTTAATAAGTTTTAGGAGAAGCAATTCCAAAATAAATGCTCCCACCCATGTTTTCCCCTCTTTTCCAGATAATTCCCAATGAAAGTTAACTTAATAAAAAACCTTCAGAACCCACAAAGCTGAACAAGAAATACATGTGGCAAAGCACAAGTAAAGGGAGAGCAACTAGTGGGAAAAAGAAATTAAAATCATAAGTACCAAAATCTGGTCAGAATGTAGTCCATTGATTTTGTGCTATATTTTATGCTTGTAATGCCCCACATTTTAATGTATGCACAGGAGGAAATGTTTGTTAAATTAGTAGTTCTGATTATCTCCCTCCCTTGGATGAGCAGGTGAGTGTCTTTGGGAATTCCAGCTGGCAGTTTGACGACGTGAGAAAGCAATGTTATTTCCATCAGTTTGGGAAGGAACAGCCAGACTTAAATTTTCGCAGCCTTGCTGTCCAACAAGAAATCCAGGTAAGTATCAAGTATGAAACCCACTGCTGCTGAGCCAGCAGCAAAGCAGCTCTTGCACTGAAGCCTGTGCAGAGCCGACTTACTCAAGTGCAGAGAAGTTTTTATCTCTGTTGATACAGAGAGCTGTTAATTAGCCTGGCAAATGGGGGGATGGCACCTTGTTTTAGCAGAGAGAAGCTGTTTGCATTTTCAGGAAATGCTTTCAGGAAAGCAGAGGCAATGCTGATTCGAATTACAAGGAATGCCTGGGATGGGGGAGATAGTGAGTTTCAATCTGTCTGCATGTCTGACGACTTTCAGGGGAAGAATGAGTGTTTTCACAGTGAGAGTGGTGGTGGTGATGTCCCAGCAGACAGTGTGGAATTCATTAAGATATGGGGATGGGGCCTGAACATGGGGAGCCTGACAACTGCTGCTTCTTTTTCTCCCTTCCTTTAAGTTATCCCTCAGCAGGTAGCACAGCTATTTCAAGTGTTTCATTGACTCCTTAAGCATTTGCTACTTTTTACTGTTGAATTGTGGTGTATTTCTTTGGCACTGCTCTTCACAGCTGCCCAGTCCTCCTGGGATGGTCTCTGTGGGGCTTCTCCCCTCACCAAGTGGGTACTGCATGATCTCGAAGAAACAAAACACTTCTGGCCATACTTTTTAACTCAAGCTTGCAGTGAGACTGCTTTTGAGACTGGTCCTTGAAGAGCTCTGCCAGGAGCCTCTCTGTGTCTTGATACTTCCCTTAATGCCACATCTTGCCATTTGCACCTTTATTTTTCTCATAGCATTGCATATGTTTTTTAATGGTCTTGGCTAATTAATTTTTTAAAAGGTACCTGGATTATTGAAACTCCAGTAGCAAAGAGATGCTGCATTTCCTATGCCAAAAAAACCCCAACCAAAAAAACCAAACGTGAAAGCTGGGAAATTTGGCCTGGTAACACCAACCTTTGGTAAATGTGTATGAACATCATGTTAAAGAATAATCTATGTCTAGTATTTTAATTCAAAATCCTGTTCCAGAAGGTTGGGAGGACTGCGCAGGAGGCAAATGGACTTTTGCAGAGAAGCTCAAGTCTTTGGGCACCCAAGAGCAGCCAAACTCAGCAACCAGCATGTTGTGGCTTTCATGTGTGCACAGATGTAGACTGGTGCCAGTGAGAACCACGTCAGTGCTTGATGTTTGCAGTGCTGATACCCGGGGTTGCCTTTGTGCTGAGCACAGGTGTAAGCATGAACATTTTTGGGTAGGTTCAGTATTGGACAGACACCGTATTGAGAGCTGCTGCTTTCACAATGGTGCTACAAGCAAGTGCAGCTCAGTGAGGCCGAGGCTTTATTTGCCAAACAAAACTCTGTACAGCTTGAGTGTGGACTAATTCTACTCCAGCCTGTTCAGACAAGTGTACTTCACACATTTAAAAAAAGGCAATTCAATAGACATCTTTAAAAAAATACAAAAAAAAGGTTTTTTCCTGAGATGAAGACAAGTATCACATCTAAAAGGACATTTGCAGAAACCACTCAAGAGGGACTGAACTTCGGAGGTTTTTGTTAAAACTAGGGCAATTAAAACTGTAGTAATATGATAGTTACTGAAGTAGGATATAATTTTACTAGTAGTGATGAATGTTGGAATTTGATAATGAAATTTCAAATCAGTAGCATTTCTAATTGTTGGATAATAATTTTTCATGTTCCTTCAAATCACCAAATAAGTCTGAAAATAAAGCTAAAAAACTTGCATCGGTCAAATAAGAGAGAACAAATGTTTTAAGAGCTCTATTGTGTAAAAGAAAATTGGTGGCACAAGGTTTGTGCAGAACAACATTTTCCTGCATATTTGAATCAATGTGTTCTAATTGTGTGCAGCCATGATGAGTGTTTATCAACAACAGCACTTAGCATGAGCCCAGTTGTGTTGATGGATGAGCTTAGAAACTGCTTTTAGCGAGTCATGCCCTGGCTTTGGTCTCCTGAATTATGGGAGAGGTTACAGACCAGTCTTTTTCTTTTTTGTACTGAATGAAATAATAATACATACTTTATTTAGCTATTAATTTGCTCTTAGATCAACATGGTTCACTTTAGCTCCTAGAAAAATTTGAAGTACAAATTAAAAAATGAATTGTTATGTATTAACACCTCCTTACAAGTTTAGTTTTCTTTTTAAGGGTATACTATTTTAAATGGGGTGGGCTCACTCAGACTTTCCAATTTTTACCTTTGTCTAGGATATTATAAAATTTTGGCTCGGCAAAGGAGTTGATGGATTTAGTTTCGGTGCTGTTAAATTTCTCTTAGAAGCAACACATCTCCGAGATGAGCCTCCAGTGAACAAGTCTCAGAATGGAGTAAGATATATGTTCTGTCTTTGCTTTCTTTCCTGCATTTCCTATGGAGACAAGAGTGCCTGGTTTGACTTTTTGGGGCTTGATTGTGGCTGTAGGAAAATCTGGTCAGCCATGTCCCTTGGAAGGCAGTGGGTCTTGGGCACTCTGCAGAGAGAGCACTCACCAGAAAGAAGCCCCAGTAAGAACTGGAGCAAAACTGAAAAGCTCTGGTATAGGCAGCTTGTCTCAGTGAGAGGTGACCAGGCATATTCACTGCTGTTTATGCTATTTGCTTTTGCTCTGATAATGAACTTGGTGACGTTCCCAGACAGTGCCAGCACTAAGACACTGCTCTCCTGTGGGGCTGGGGATCACAGACATCTGGTCAGCTCCAACATGGTGGTGGTGTTGTGTTACCTTAACAAGGTATTGTCCATCTTTCCAGCCTGGTGTGAGGCCACAGCACCTGCTGTGCTCACTGCTCCACATGGGTTCTGTTGGCTAGTGCTGTGGGTGGGCTTTCCCTGCTGAAGGATGGGACCCAAAATTACCAGTCCTCTGCTACTCTAGACTTCCTTGAGTGCAGTTCAGCTCTGTGCAGGTAGTGTTAGCATGCTGAACTTATTTCAGTAAAAATTTGTGGGCTGGTGCACTCTCAGGAAAGGATGGGAAGAATTTGGAGAATTCTGAAACCTAAAATATTGGTCAACTAATGTGAAATACTATACCCTGCTTTAAGGAGAGTATCACAGCCTATTCCCAGCTCTACCATGACTACACAACCACTCAAGTTGGTTTGCATGACATCATCCGCGGCTTCCGTCACACCATGAATCAGTTCAGCAGAGAGCCTGGCAGATACAGGTAACCAGCACAGCTGGCCAGCTTCTCTCTAATATTCATCACCCTCTTGCTAGCAATAAAATGGTTTTCTAATAGCATAATATGCCCCAGAAACTGAAATCCTCCAATGCAGATAGCAGTGCATAGGCTGTATTTTCTCTTCCCCATTGTGTGCAGAAAGGAAAGGAGTTGGCCCTGTTAGCTCTGCTCCATCTATGGACTGTACAAAGCTAAGCAGAAAAGGAAACCATTCTAATCACAGAGATGCTGCAATTCATCAGCTCTTATTTATTGTATAGTTTTAATAGTGTAGGTCAAGTGAGACACACAGAGAGTGTTAGAATCACAAAATGGTGGAATTTGGAAGGGACGTCCTGAAGTTCTCTGGTCCAAACCTCCTGCTCATTAGGGCCACCTGGAGCCAATTGCCCAGGAATTTGTCCAGATGGCTTTTGAACATTTCCAATAATGGAGACTCTACAACCTCCCTGGGAAACCAGTGCCAGGGCTCAGTTGCCCTCACAGTGGAAGTTTTCTGATGTTTATAGGGAAACACATTTCCTGTGTTTCAGTTTGTACCCATTGCCTCTGGCCCTGGCACTGGGCACCACTGAAAAGAGCCTGGTTCTGCCACCTTTGCACCCTCCCTTCATGTATTTACATACATGGATGAGATCCCCCTGAGGCTCCCCATCCCCAGGCTGAGCAGCCCCACCTCTCAGTCTTTCCTCCTGGGAGAGATGTTTCAGTCCCTAATGGCCTTAGTGGCAGAGTAAAAGGGAAGGATTACCGCCCTCACTTCTGGCAACACTCCTCCTAATGCAGCCCAGGATGCCATGAGCCGCCTGCAAGGGCACATGGATAGCTCATGGTCAACTTGGGGGACCCCCAGGTCCCCTTCTGTGAAGGAAAGCATGGAAATTGCTGGAATGGATTGTGTGGCTGTGGATTCAGAAAGATAAGACCTCAGTCAGATACTTTAGCCTTGTGCTGACTCTTGTAGATTTTTCTCCAGCAATTTCCAAGAAGTATTTCTCCTTGATTCCTTGCCTGCTTTCCAAAATATTGTTTCTCTATATTAATCTTTTTTTGATGGGGAGGGGGAAAGTGAACATAATTCTTAATGCTCTGTGTCCAACCATTTCTAGCTTTATTCTGTTCTGTGTAACCAAAAATGAGCCAAAAAAGCTATTTGTGTACTACTTTGTAGATTTATGGGTACTGATGATGATGAAAAGGAAGACATTGAAGCAACAATGATGTATTATGGAACGACTTTTATCCAAGAAGCAGATTTTCCCTTCAATTTCAACCTAATTAACATGAAAAATCTATCGGGCAACAGTATTTTTGAAGCTGTCGACTTGTGGATGAAAAACATGCCTGCAGGAAAATGGCCAAACTGGGCAGTAAGAGTTCTAGATCAATTCTCATAGGAAGGGCTTGTTCTGTAGGTGACAGAAACCATACACACACACACACTGATTTCAGTGGAATCAGCAGCATCCTGAGCTCGTGGCTGAGCTACAGTCGCCGTCCTTATGAAAACCACCGGCTGCTGTAGTTGGAGTCCTTGGCACTGTCTGGCTCTCCTGGCCTTCAATAACAGCTCCACTCCCCATGCAAGGATGACAGAAGGGAATTTATGATCATGCCTCTCCCTCAGTGTCTCCAGTGGCTAAAACACCAGTGAGAATGGAATTGGGATAATTATCTTTGACCATAAACTGACTCACTGCAATGGATTGTTGAACCCGCCCAGGGCCAGGGCAGAGCAGGCAGTGGAGGGCAGTTAACTTAAAACATTGCTCCTCTTTCCTAGGAAGCATGTTTGGAATGTGCAAGGGATTTTTTCAAAGCAAGCAGAGAGGTCCTCACACAGCAGAAAAAAATAGCAGGGAACTGTAAGCAGGGAGAGTTATTTGTCATCTCTTCCTCACTTCTGCCTCATGTGCTGCTGACAGGACTTCTGTGTATTAAGTTTTTTGTGACAGAAGTTTGTAGGGGCACCAAGATAAAGATAATGGACTTCACAGCCCTGGAAGGGAAAGAAAACTCCCGAAAGATTTACTACCTTGTTAAATTAGTTAATCAATTTCACATAGACATGAAATCTTATGTGTTTAACAGAATGATGTTGTCTTCAGGTTGGAAGCCCTAATGCTGCGCGGATTTCAACTCGGATTGGGAGGGAGTACGTCAATGTCATGAACATGCTGCTCTTAACCCTCCCTGGTACTCCTGTAACTTACTATGGTGAAGAAATAGGCATGGAGAACATCGTGTCAGAAAGTGTAAGTGAAGAGCATGTAAACTCTGGTCCTGTTGTTGTTTACTTCCAAGTAACAGAACATTCAAAAATACAAGAACTTTTGTTTTGTTAACCAAACCCAGTCTTCCTCACTGCTTAAATTGTTTTCCATGTTCCTCATGGCAAACCACTGTACAGCATGTAGAAATGGGCAGGCCAGAGACCAGATCCAAGGCCTTGATGTGTGTCTGAACTGGTAGACTTCAGCTATGGATCCTGATTTCTGTCCTTGTCCAGATCAGTCTTGCGTGGTTTGCAGCAGCATTGCTTCAGCAGAAAGGACAGCAAGTGCCAGCACTGTGCCTGCCCAGTGATTAGGAGAGGTGTGCTGCAGTCACATGAGGGAAGAGGAACTGAGTCCTCTCTTTCCTCCCATGAATTGCCCTCAGCATTATGTCAGAGTCCATTATTTCATGGCTGTTACTTAAAGGAAGTGACGGTTCTGATTCTGATTCTGTCCAAGCCACGGCTGTTGTGAGTGTGCCCAAGCTCAGAAGAAGGGATCTGCACAAAGGGGAGGCTGCCTGGTGGCAAGCAGAAATGGCTTTTGGTTGTCATACATACTCTGTCCCAAAAGGGAACAGCTCATCTCTGCCTCTCCTGACCATATTTGAGCACCATGAGAACATGGTCCTGTGGCAGATGCTGGTTTCCCTGTGGAAAGCCTCTGTTAGGGAATGAGGCAGCCTCTGACAGTGTTAGAAATGGCATAGGCTAGCTTTGTATCAAAGGGAAAGAGGTACTTGAAGCACAGGATCATCTCCAGGTTTGTCTGATTCAGATGTGAGGAAATGATTCTCTGATTTAAAAGGAAATTTCATTTCCTCTGAGAAACCCCTAGGTCAAAGTATCCCCTGCATTTTCTTGCTGCTGCTGATTACTGCTGACAGAGTGATTCTCTTAAGAAAAGTGGCTCACCCTGAGCTCCTCAGGGTTCACTCTCTTTTAGTGGCTACCCTGTGGCTCAGGGCTTTGGAACAATGCAAACCCACCCTTCACTCAGTCTGGAGAGGAAGGTTCCCTGATTAATGGGTGTCTTAGGAAGATGGAGAGTATTTCCTCAGGATGATATTGTCTATAGCCCCAGCATTTAAAACACTGCAGGAGATACTGAAAGAGGTAAAGATGAGAGGCAGTGTTACCAGTGTTGAAAACTTAAGATTTTTTTCCCCTGCTTTTCAGAATATGCTAAAAAGGAGAAACCCATTATTTATAATGTCACAAAGCAAAGTGACAATTTCTTTTGTTAGGCTGCTGTTCTGACAGATTGTATTGAAAAGTGTCCTTTATATGAAAAACAGTTTTCATGGAAAACAAACACTCAAAGTATGTGCAAAATATTTTATGCCCTCTTATATCATTAAATTTAAGTGTCAGATCTTTTGGCAGCTCTTCAATAACAATGAGGAAGCTTTTTCAGAATTCTTCTGAATTCTTCAAAATGAGAACTTCAGACTTTTTTTACATCATCACTTTTTAATCAGCTAAAAGCCAGTTTTCAATAGTTCTGCACTTGGAAATAATAATTTTACCTTTCTAACACAAAGTCCTGTCAAAATTGTACCCCTTGCAAATGTAAGCTTGAAAAGTTCTGGGGTGAAAAGTGCAATAGTTACGAAAGAACAGACACTGAACAGCACTCTACTTGTTGTTCACTATTATCTTAACAACATCTCTTCTAAGGACTCATTACCTCGCATATTCACTCACTGCATGTCTAGATATTTATCAGAATATCCTAGCTATCATCAGTAAACTTTTATCCAACCATCTGTTGCAAAGGATGACTACTCCAGCAAGTCATTTGAGAATTCCATGTTTTACCCAGCGATGCTGTATCTGAGATGATCCACTCCTCTCAATTTCAGGAACTGTCTTGGTTCTTGTTTTCTCCTTAGATTTTGGACCACAATTACATCCTCATTAAATTTTAACGTAAACCACAGGAAGCAGTACTGAAATGGTGTTAATTTGGGAGATGTGTGAATGTGCTATTCAAAGAATAATTTTTAACATGCTAATCACCACTTTATTTTCTAGGTGACCCTCCCAGAGAAATCCCCTATGCAGTGGGATGGAGACGTTAATGCTGGTTTTACTGAAGGCAACAGCAGCTGGTTACCTGTTAACTCCGACTACCAAAGTGTAAATGTGGAAGTAGGTATCTACATGTGTGACAAACTAATGGTCTAAAGATATTTTATTGTATCTGTTTTGCTCTGGTTTCCTTTTAGTAGTGGGCACTGACAATAAGAACAAACGTAAGGGGAAAAAAAAACACTGAATCCTCACAAGTTTTATTAGAAAAGGAAATCCTTGCACAAGGAGCCTACGTCACCTATATTCATTTAAGCAGAGCAACTACAATTATGATGTTGATGTGGCAGTTTGGCTCTTTAACATCCTTTTAATCCTTCTGATATTAAATTGAAAACTGGTCTCTTTCCCCCTCCATTTCTCTTGCTATATATAGAAAGCCCTGGCTTTGTAACAAGAACTGAACCTAAACTAACTCTAGCATAAGTAGAGCAGTGGATCAAACAGATTTTGTGGAGCTACAGTGCTGACCAAAACTGAAGGCAGAAAAAAAAATCTAAGATAGCAGAAATACAGAACACGAAATAAACCCTGTGACTGCAGTAGACTGGACTCAGTGAAAAAGATTCAGTGTCAAGCTTTCAATGGCTGTGGCTTTCTCCTGAATCAACAGTACCAAAAGGAAGCTGTGGGAGGAAGCAATTGCATTAGTGGTGGGGAACTGTTATGCCTAATAACCTCTGTCTCTGCCACTCCACACATGCCAAGGAAGTGCATGAGAAAATGCAGTTTTTCAGTGAAATTTGCAGACAGATTTGGAGAGGGATAATTGTCAGCATGGAATTCCGACAGGCACGTTCTCAGCAGACTGAGTGGATGTGAGAAGGGAGTTGTATTTCCCCCCGGCAGTGCCAAGGACTGACCCTGTTGGTGCTGACTGTTGCAGATCCAGAGCACCTCGTCCAACTCCACCCTGAGCCTGTACAGAGCGCTGACCTCGCTGCGGAACAACGAGCTCCCCATGAGCCGAGGGTGGATGTGCCACATCTGGAATGACAGCGATGTGTTTGTGTACGTGAGGGAGCTGGATGGGTTAGACAGAGTCTTCATGATGGTGCTCAACTTCGGCCAGGAGTCGACAGTAGACCTGAAGGCCATAGTTCCCAACCTTCCCTCTGAAGCTGTTATAAGACTCAGTACTCACTTCAGCAATGCTGGTGAAGTGGTCAATACCAAACTAATTAAAACTGAAATGGGAGAAGGCTTGGTCCTTGAATATAAAACAGCAAAGCCTGTTCATACTATGGAAGCTTTTCAAGGGAAGTGTTTTGTGGCAGAAAAGGCTTGTTATTCCAAGGCCCTCAATTTACTCTATGTGAACTGTTAAGTATGGGAGTAGAATACCTGTGCTTTCATGTTAATTTAGAAGATACTAGTTTCAGGGAAATGCTAAAAACACTAATTTTCTTTGGCTTTTAAAATTTTATTTGTTTACAGAATAAATGCCCTGAAAAAGCAGGTACATAATTGTCTTTTAGCTGTATTTGTGATGAAAAGTAAAAAGTATGGTATAAACTGCTCCATAGGGTCTGTGCAGAAGAAAAGTAAACGTGTTCTAAAAAACTGTCCTGTTTAAGCATGTATTTTTGGGAGGAGAGGGAACAGCTGCTTTCTGGGTGCTGGCCCTAGAAGTTGCTGGTCTGTAAGTGCTCCTGTGGAATCCCAAGCCTGTGGCAGTTCACTTGAACTTTTTAGAAGTTTGCAGATTTCTAAAACTTATTCCAAAGGGGTGGCCCTATATTTGCTAAAACAGGTAAACACAAGCAAGACTTGTGTGTATCCTTGTGGTGCTTTACCTCTTCTCTCACATCTAACAGCTCTGATTATCCTCAGTTAGTAAGAAAAAGAACAAAATGTAGCTAATATATCTAATTCCACACTCAGAACTGCATTTCCAGTTGATTCTCCCCCTCCCTTCTGAGTCAGAATACATTTGCATTCTCATTTTTCTTTCCCTGCCCTAAGGTGAGGGGTGTGTACTTTAGTTCAGAGGAAGCAGCTGACCCAACCCTACGAATGTCACACTTACACACATGCATTTGCTGCACCTGCAGTGGTTGATGTGGCCCTAGGCGTGCACCACACATCTCTTTTAACAAGCAGTGCACAGCAGGCACATCTGTGCCTTGCTTACAGGGCAGCTAAGCTATGAATCGGGCTGCTTTAGTGGGGGCATTCTTTTTGTTTTATCCTCTGGCATCTTCTGAGACATTGATCTTGTCCTCCTGAGGGACTCTGGCACCTCCTTCTTAAGATTACCATGCTAGGGACTCTGGCACCTCCTTCTTAAGATTACCGTGCTAGGTTTTTGTTTTATCCTCTGGCATCTTCTGAGACATTGATCTTGTCCTCCTGAGGGACTCTGGCACCTCCTTCTTAAGATTACCATGCTAGGTAAGGTAACTGCAAGACTTTTAATGTACTCAGATCGAAGAGTTCTGCTAAAATTCCAGTTCTGGTGAGTGCTTTTCTTTGCAGTTTGGTCAATCTCACCACGTGATCAGTGCACCATGGCTCCTGTGTAGACAGAGAGGGCAGCAGTCATCATCACCTACACATGGGAATTAGTTCTAGAAGTACTGAGACTTCTGTGTCAGATGCTTCAGAGGAGTTTGACTTCCTTGTGTAAGATGTGGCCTTACAAGAGATGCCTTAGACAGGAAGGCTGCCTGTGCCAAGTGCCTGTGGCTTTCCTGTGAGGCTCCGTGTGCCCACTGCTGTGCTCCAGCTCCGCTCGTGTAGCGCTGCTCTGCTGGCTCACGTGACCAGAGCTGCTGAACAAACTCCTCTCTGCTGGAAGCTGCTTCTGCACTGCCTGGCAGGGCAGAAATCCAGTTCTTGGTCTGTATTTTTATAAGGCAATGCCACACCCAGCTTTGTGTGCTTATGCCCATAAAGCAGGGACCCAAGAGGAGGGGTCCTCTGGAGAAGGTGTTTGCTTTCCATACAAATCCAATCTGACCCGAAGTTTTTCAGGTGGTCAGTGTGTTTAGCAGCTATTTGCAGGGTCTGCTGTGATGTTGGGGATGGCACACTTCAAGTTCTCTGTTCAGAAAAGCAAGGTGTCTTGCAACCTAAAATCATAAAAATATTTTATTACAAAGTAAAGTTCTTTGCATTACAGACTTTCAGGCTCTTGCGCAGCTATTCCAGTCATCTTTCTTTCCTATACTAATGCTAAGAAATACCTTGCCTTAAGAGAGCATGTAGCTTTTCCTAAAAGAATTTGTCTTGGGAATAACTGCCACAACCACCAAATTAACATTTTCTAGCATTTGTTAAAATTAAGAGTAATAAAATTTGTATCCAACTGTGACAGTCTGAGACATCAGTAAAAATATGTCAGGTCTTGGCAGTCTTTTGCTTTTAACATGCACGCTTGTATAAAGTGCAAAACTTTGAAAGCTAATTGTAATAGCTTTGATAGCACAGATCATGCATTTCAAAATGTAAAGATCTAACCCATCACGCATGTTTTACACATGAGGAAGATGGGAGTAAATAGTATGACAGTTTTAAGCACTTAATACTCTACAGAGCAAGACTTTTCCTGCTGGAACGATATTTTGCACAACTTGGAACCTTTCATTCAAAGCTCTTAGCACATTATAGTGGGAATTGAACACTATTTTGAAGCTATTTCAATAATCTGGCTCTGTCACTGTCTCTTTTATATCTGAACAAGTATATATATAAAAATATATATAATTATATATAAAGGTTGCTGGGGTTTTACATTATAGATATATATTTTTATATATTTTTATATATATGTATGTAAAATCAGCAGTTGCTCTAGCAGTTTTTCTTTATACTTTAAACATACATTCAATGACAGCCCAACTACTGATGCTGAAGTATCCCTTGAGGGGACACATCCCTGCAACACATTACGGACCTGTGCAGTAAAGGGACCATACCTCATTCAGCGAGTGCTCCCAGGATGAATCACAATGACTGCCATTTGCCTGGACATCTAAGATAATATTAGGAATCCAATTTCCTGGAACAATGAAGCTGGTGATCACTTTACATTGAATGAACTTCGAAAAAAATTAAGTGAGTATGTAAATTGTTTAAGGATAGGTTCTTCTGCCTTCTTGTCCTGACAGAATTTCTATTATTCCTTAAGAAAAAGCATCATAGAGGGGCTTTCTGAATGAATTATTTGTATTTCTAAAACCTCCATATTTGGAAGATATTCATCTACTTAGTGTGTTTGTTCTCTCAGTCTTTTTGGAAAGACATGCTTTTTTCTTCCTGCACAAAGAGTGCAACAATTGCAGCACCTGCTTCAATTTCTCAGGCACTGCAGTTGTGCTGCTCACAGAGACAGGGTATCATGAAATGTAGAAAAGGTTATTCAAGATCTCTTTTGGTAATGATAGTAAAAGCCTCTCCCCAGATTTGATGGTACTAAAAATAGTCAGGCTTGAATGTACCTTTTGCTGGAAACTCCCAAAGCTAGGGTTAAGTTTCAGGTATAAAAGCACCTGGGCCTTGGCTTTGTCACTCTGACTTGGACTAAGGACCTGCAGCTTTAGTAAAGTGAGAAAAGTAGGTTTCTGTATAGCAGCAAAAATAAGATTTTTCTCCAAGAGTATCTGAGAACTGCAGCCTGGCCCTGTCAGCAGCTGGACTGACAGTCTGGGCTCACCTTGCACTGTCCAACAACTGCCCTGTGTGGAGGCCTAGGAAAGAGTGAGCCCCACTCACAGGCTCCCAGTCCTTAAGTTTTTGCATCTCAGAGTGTGTCCTGAGCCTGCTGTGGAGCTGATGATGTGGGATTGTGTTTGAATTCATTTAAGGAGGAGTCAATCTCTATGGTGTCTACATGACTTAAGATTTTGGTTCAGTTAACTCTTATTTATCTGTGACATTCTTATGCTTACCTTTCTTACTTTTTCTGCTGGCATGATCTAGTGCAGCCTTCCTGAGTTTCTGAACATACTGTAAGATTCCTGTTAGTGGTACCCGTTCATCGTTTTCATACGCCGTGATAAAAACTGATGGATAACACTGACATTAAAAACCAAAACCAGTTAAACACTTGACAACTGGTCCTTCTCATAGAGTAACACATTTTTCTCCTACTATACAACTTGTTAGGGTTTATTTTAAAACTCATCTATTACATAATTACTTAGTGTTTTCTAAGAGTTTTATCGCTCTAACTGCAAAAAGTATTTTGGTCTGAAAAATGACTTCATAGTAGGGGATAATCTACTTGCAATGGTAAAGATCTGATACCTGTCTGCTTGCTCATGATTGCAAAAAAATGAAAAAAGGGAGTAACAATCATGGAATGGTTTACCTTAGAACAATAGTTGAGGTTTATTTTTGCAGTCTTTCTGCACAGAAGAAAGTTGATTTTTAAATAGTAAGAATTTTACTTAATGAAGCTGTGCAACACAGCTAACACATTGTCAGATAAAGAGAGGTTTCACTTGAGATAACAATGTCAAAACTATAGCTCCTCTTCCCTTTCCCTGTTTGTTTTAATACATCTGGAAAGGTATTAAATCAGTGGAAAATACCTCCTTCCTCCTGTGTCAAAGCCTGCAAAACACAGTAGAATGACAGAACCTCCCCCACAAAAGAAGGCATTTTGCATGTTGAGATTAACCATACAATAATCTATTCCTGAAAGTCCTAAAACAAAAGCAAGTTTAGAAATCGATACCATTTAGGAGAAGGCACTGGGTGATTTCAGTAGTCACTTCTGACTTCAACTATTGCTAAGATTATTACTGAAATAATTTATATTGGAGGCTTCTTTTCAATTTCAATTATCTACTTTTTGTTTTCTTACAAACCACTACACATTATGCCTGTAGTATTCTGCACAGAAAGCATAGTTTTACCTGTGGCTTAATATTCTGGTATGGGCAATAGCTTTTGATATACTTCATACATTTTTCATCTTCTAATGGATTTCCCCATTCTTCTTGTTCCTCAATTGTCAGTGGGAGATGAGTTTTCATCATTGTATTTAGAACATCTATGAAAGGAGCCTTGGAAGTAATTAAAAAAAAAAGTTGGCAAATAGGACAAAGGACCTTGAATATCTGAGTCAAGGTGTTCTCAAACGAGGAAAGTGAGCTTAGAATTGGAATGTTTCCAATTCTGAAAGTGGTAGAATGAGGCAGAAAACACAGTTTAATGTTATAATCTGTAAAAGGTCTGCAGCAGCTCACCTGTAAAACCACAGCTCTGATCAGTGCTGGATCAGTGTTGCACAGGGCTCCTGCAAGAACTCCCCCAGCGCTGGCAGCTGCCAGTGCTGTGTGTTTGGGCTGAGAAAATCCCAGTTCGTGCAGCAGCATGATGCAAGCTCTGAGGTCGTGGAGGCCTTTGAGTTTATTATGCTGACATCCATCTCTGTGCCAGCTAAGGCCCTGCTCTCCTCCACCCCTGAAATTTAAAGCAATTCAAGTTGGAGGCTCTTCAGAAAACATTACATGGCGTAGCTTCAGATAATGAAAGAGCAGCAGCAGCCACAGAGTTGCAAATCATAGTTTGCTTTCCCAATTAACTCTTCTCTGTCTTTGCCTTTACCCTTCTTTATGGCTAAAAGAGACAACATGAAGACAAAATAAATCCATTCATGATGACTGGTGAAAATCCTAACTGTATAAGGGCACTCTGTACCCTTGTGTGCTCGTGTCCTGGAACCCATGGAAAAAGTAACACTTTAGGAAATGACATTTTCATTGCAGGCAATACAAAATCAGATAATATTATTATCTTTTTATACAGGAAACTATTCCAATAGTTCCAATTCTATACAGAAAACATTTCCAATACTTCCATCACTAACACTATTACTTATTAAAAACAGTAGAATAGTATTTCTGAGCTCCACACCAGACTCTCAGGGTTTGTCTTCTGCTTAGCTTAAATTCTGAGACTGTTAGAAATTTGGGTTTGGGGTTTCTTTGCCTCTAATTTGTGAATTTCAAATGTTACTTGAAATGTTACATTTCGTAATACAAAATTATAAAAATGGTTTATACTTCTTTCTATGCAACCACAATTTTGGTTTTAAGCTACCTGAAGCTTCCTTTTCTGGTTCCAAGTTTAAAATGGATTATTTGATTAGCCTGCCATCTTTGGATGAAGAATCCATCTTCATGTAGGACCGACTTGCATCTTAAGATACTTAGTGGGGTGTGAGGAAGAATAGCACAATGCTTGCCACCAAGTATAGCAGATGTTGAATATATTTGCTGAATTTGTTTTGGGACTGGTATTTCCAACAATTACTTATTCCTCCCCTTCCTTTCCCTCCCTCAAGTGATTCTTTTGTTGTCTTCCTTAGCTACTGAGAAAAATTTGAAGTCTATTGTACATTGCAGATGTAGATTTGTAGCTAAACTGCAGACAGAGGATTTAGCCAATAAAAGAACAAGGGTTGCAGGTTAAATGCTTAGTTGTTGCTGTGGAATGTAAATGGCTTTCAGAAGACACAGACTGAGCATTAGCACACAATGCTCTCAGAAGGAGAGGGAGGGAGATGTCACTGCAATTTGAGCATGCAACTGAAATTTTTCTTGAGCAAAGATGAGACAAGAAGTAATGAGACTTGAAAAGATTCTAAGTTGCATACAGCCATCATGTAGATTTAGGAAACCTAAAATGCAGTACGCTCTTGGGTTTTTTTTCCCTGAGGTAAATTTAAAAACTACTTAAATAAAAAATCTAAGAGGTGAATAATTAGGTATGGGTACACAAAAAAATTATTTTGGTACATCTTGTTATACCTGAACAAATACCTGTATATCCTGCAAAATAAAATCTTATTTCCATTTTATATTTGGCTTACCTAACATGGCAATATGCTAATATCCAACCCTCTTCAATTAACATCAGTTTCTCTTCTTTAAAGCTCATGTTCAAATCTATGCCATAAGCTCCATATACATGAACTAGAAGTGGTCTCCTGTGTAGTTCTTTAGAATTCTTATTATGAAAAACTGTAATTGGCACCAAAGTGTCATCCTGTAAAAGGAGTAGTAGTTTTACAATAAGGGACATTGCAGAAATCTCAATGACACATGGCAATGAAAACTTCAATTATTTATTTTAAAATGTATTTTTTTGATTACAGTAATTTTTTTTCACTTAGAATGTACAAAGCACTCTTGAAAAATAAAGCGTGAGACTGAACCTCTGCTGTGTGGGCTTACAGATGCAGAGTATAAATTCATTTAAGTGCAACACCTGAGGAGTTTTTGAACTACCAAAGCACCCAAGTCTTCCTCCCCCCTTTAACATCAAGAATATATGTTATTAACAATAGAGTTTACCACTTACCACAGTACAAACTCTTTATTAACATCTCCAAATTTTTAAACTCAGGCTGTTAAAACTTTCCTTTCTTGATCTGCACTGTGCAGCTGGTTGTGGGGTGTTCTTTTCAACAACTGGCACCTTTTTCATTTATCATGTGGAGTACAATACCATACATCAACTAGCAATTCTCACTTATACTAAGATTCTTGACTCATCGTGTGCTGTTATCTCCTCTGGAATACCCAGGTTAATGGAAAAAAAAATCACGACTCTTTCTTGTTCTTCTCTATAGCACTGAAGAAAACACCCACTGTTTAGTAACTATAGCACCAACTGCTCTTTACATTTTTTAATCTCCGTTCCCTGCCAAATGCACTTTCTTTAAATGGGTGGGGAGGAAGGAAAGAATAAAAGGAATGGGAAAAAGACTGAAAAATCTTACCTTGCTTTTAGCTAGTAAACGTGTAGTGTGACAATTCGTAATAATTGGTACCTCTTGCACAGCTTGTTCAATGAGATTATTTTCTTTAAATGAATATGCAAAACGCTTAGGGGGGTGTACTGGGGAGGAGAGCTGAAAATAGCAAGTGCTGGTGGTATGTTCAGGATGAGAATCCAATTCAAATTCACAGGCCCACGTAGGTAGCTGAGAAAATACGGCATTTCAAGTGAGACCCTTACACTGCTTCTGTAAATTTTGCTTAATGTGTCCTTCAGAGTAAAAGACTTTGGATATTAACTAATTATCTTCAGTCTGTATGTAGAACAATCTGCATTTCATTTAAATCCAGTAATGAAACAGTCAAAAAGTGAAAGACTGGTGAATTTTTCCCCTGAGGCCACTAGATAAAGTTGGACAATGAAATAAAAATAAAAAATGAATTCAAATTCAGTTTAAAATGGACATTAGTGCAGATTTTTAAAGAGAAAACATTTTAAATGATTCTGCATTAGTTTTATTTTTTAGATCCTATTTTTCCTTGCATTTCCAGTTCTACTTCAACACGTTATACAGCCAAGTCCATGTCAGCTATTATGCTTTTACTGTGAGTTAGCTCAGTAATGCTAAGCCACTGAAAACCCCTGCCTCTTAACTTTGTTCCTAGTGCCAGCCATTGTGAAGAACAAAACCTTTTCCTGGCACATTCACCCTCAGACACTTACTGTTATTATATTTAAGGTTTTTAACTCTGCTAAGAATGAAAGAAATCAAGATTCATTCTTTGAGAGCAGCAGGGACATAGCCAAACCCTCTGCCAGACCATTACTTACTTGGGTTAGGTTGCTAGAGGCTTCTGAAAAGGCAGCAAAAGTCCAAATTCTCCTGAGTAACTGCAGGCCCTTTCTGAATAAATAAACTACGACCATTTCAAAAAATGAAGATTTTGGAGACCATACAGTGTACTTTGTTGAAAACCTTTTCTGTAGCAGTTTTATAAAGTGCAGCATTGGCAGCTTGTTCCAATAAACTTGTGAGTGGTTCAGGCCGTATTTTTCAGGAAAACAAATCAATTAAATATTTCATCGGAATGGTCTTCAGAAATAATGGATTTGGATTGAGTCACTTTTTTTTTAATCCACAAGTATTTAACAACTAGAGAAGGGAAGCAAATACTTTGCACCAATTGTACTGCAATATCAACTCTTCCCATTTATTATGGGACAGTGTTCATACCTGCTTTCTGAACATTGATCTTTTTCCTGTGGGAGGAAACACCACTGCGTGTAACCAAAAATAGGCCCAGTAAAACTAAGTAGAGTGTTCAGGGAACTCAGTTCTATTTTACATTAGAAATCAGCTGTATTTTGAAGAGCTTGACTGTAATCCATTGAAGAAAGGACTGACTCACAGGACAGCTGCTCTTTAACTTTCTAAATGCTGAAATAAGCCACCACATGAAATCCTGCAGAACAGCCACAGGTAATACAATTAGTCAATGATGAACTTGGCAGTATTAATAGTTTCCAAACTGCTTTTACTTTTGGAATTTATCTTTGCTTTCATTATAATGTTATGTTAAAAACAAATGAAATAACGCTGGAAAAATATTATGCTGCTTAAGCCAAGCTAAAACTTACCTGTATTGACTGAACTGAGTGTGAAACAAAAGAAATCACATTTAAGTAAAGATGACCAGCATTCTTCAGGAACATAATACAGTCATCACTGAACATCTCAAAGTCTACTAGCTTGGTTTTCTTTTCCAGTGCATAAACTAACTGCCAGTTCTCCTTGCCACTGGAAGCTACTGGTGCCTTCATCAACTGTAAAAAGAAAAGAACAATATTTTATTACTAAAATGTAGTAAGAGTTACAAATGAGAGGTACAGACTTATAGGTGATCTCATACAACATTTTTCTTGCATAAAAAAATACTTATTTGTATTTGGTGTGTTTGCCTGTCTAAAACTGGGTATTTCTAAACTCCCTTTACTTAGGCAAAATGGAAGAACAATTCAGTAACATTTGGAGAAGACCAAGTCTCAAAGATTACTCAAGAGAAGACTGTAATGCAGTAAGTGCTTTCAGCATGGCCAGCACAATTGTAGGTGGGTTTGATTACATAGACTGAGATCACCAACTTAAATTTTAATATAGGAGAAATGACTGCTAAAGCATAGTCATTTCTTGATGCTGTCAAAGGAGTTAGGATCAAACTGGCATCCTTCAGGTGAGACTTCATGCAGCACTATCAGTCTTTTTAATCCATGCAGCTCTCTTAAATTATTTCAGTAAGCTGTGAAAAACAGAATTAAAAGCCAACCTTCCTATTTCTATATGACCTGCAGTAAGTATCTAAATTAATTCCATGAATGTAATTATCAGTCAAAATTGCCTTATATTCTGCAGGTTCTCCATATGTAGTAAGAATGTACAACTGCTCCTTTCTGTGCTCGATGTGGTAAAAGACCCCTGTGGTTCGTGCTTGCACGAGAGCAGGTGACTCAAAGGGATGTCTGCAGTCAACCAGCCAAACTTCCGAGGTTGTCTTGCTGTTGCTGTTGATAGTGAGAAAACGCCTGTCTTTTGTGCAATAAAGGTCTACAAAGAATCTGTAGGGAATAATTAAAAAAAAAAAGCTTACATTTTATAATTTATTTTTTATTTTAAAATACATCAGCTGTTTTAGAATCATGGCCTTCCATCTGCAAGGTAAGAAACAGCATTCCTATAAGCAGACTGGAGAAATTTCAGGCTACTTGGCTCCCAGACCCACTTGTGATTAATTTACCCTGGGATTTAAATACCCTCAATCTTGTGTGTGAAACCTGAAATCTACAAGGAAACAGTTCAGTTTTTGCCCAACTGAATCTAGGTTTTTGCACCACTGAGCTGGACTGGAAGTTCTTTGACGCATACAGACTTTAAAATTCAGGAAAAATGTAGAACTTTTCATTGAGCTTGTAACCCTATTTAAAAAAAGTAGTAATGGATAATTAATACATGACATCATGTGGGAATAGCAGTAACAAAAGTAGGAGCTATTATTTAAAAAATTGATAAAATTTCTATGTGCTACTGACCTAACTTTGTCTGAAGTGAGTAAGACAAAAAGTACTATTTAAAAAGAAAAAAAGCACAGAGGCCTATATGAGGCAAAATAGACAGTGTTGCAGTGATAAAGCTGGAAATTAGGAACTGGTTTTGGAACTAAGAAGCTAGTAACTACCTACAGGTTTTAAATGCCTTTAAAATCTAGAAACAGAAAGCAAAATGATAACCAGTGGCTGGATGCTAACAGTAGAGAAGCTGAGGCTGAAATTCAGATTCAAATTTCTGTGAGTCATCCTAATTAACTGGAATATCACATCTTGGATCAGAACAGTCTCTGCCATTTTGAATCCTTAGGACTGGATGTCTTTAAAAGCAAAACTGTCCAACACAAAGATCCAGATTCCATCAAGAAAATGCAGGCTTGAGTACCATAATCTGCATCATAGAGATCAGATACATGACTGCAATAATGATCTCTCTAGAATTCAGAATATTTGACCAGTGAAGAAAAGGATGCTTCACATACCATTTTCAGTGCCTTTAATTATTTGCAGGTGGAGGAACTCACATTTTTTTTGGTAGTTCTGTTTTTTCTAATTGTACCCTCTTGACATCTTTAGGAGGACAGGCACAGAGGGGGACCTAAAGTCTGCAAGAAAAATCAGCCTCCTGCCTTTCTAACACCCATGAATTTGGCAAGAATGTGGCAGTGCATCCAGGAGAGATTCTAAGAGTTCAGCTCTGCTGATCCTACCTCTGAGAGGGTTGAGCTGAAATGCATGTTACACTTCTCCCCAAGGACTCTGACCTTGATATTACAACTTTTTTTTATCTTTGTAGCTTTTTTTTAAGGATGTAAAGAAATTTTCAGCTTCTGAGAAAATACCTGATTGCCACTAGAAGAGCTGGTGAGATGCAGAACTGCTCAATGGCAATACAAAAGAATGTCCTGTCATCTCCGATGAAGGAGCTCAGCTCTGAGCTGCAATAGCAGATGAACCTTTAGAGTAAGTTTCTAGTAGATTTACTGTAATGACTGTGACCTTCAGAATAATGCTAACAGTTTCCCTGTGGGGAAGTGCCAGGTCAGTACAACATGATTTTCCAAAACTATGCATCAAATGCAGCTGGGAAAAAAGGATCTTATTTATTCCATCTCCATTGCAGAATTTTTTCCTGGGTTTTGGGTTTTTTTTTTTTTCAATGAAAGTATAATTGAAATTTCTTTACTGAATATGTATCTTGAATTAAGAATAATCACAAATACTTATGGAATGCTGTATAAATATGCCACGTGCTACAATGCTGAAAAGCCTGTTCTGCACTCAATTCAGCAAAGAGCCTTCTTGTCTTCCTAAACCACTGCTTAAAGAAAGGTTATTGAGAGGGTATTCAGTCAACAATAGTTCTGTGTCTTGGAATGTTGTAATGATTCTGCTCATCCATTACCCAGAGCAAGGATTAGCCTGAACTTACGTATTTTTTTAAAAAGATGTATCAGACATCAATAGCAGAGAAAACAAAATGAAATCCACGGTCTGATTTACCCTGTATGAAACTGTCACACATTCATTAAAGGACACCCTGACCTGAGAGTGACCTTGACATTTATAAACTCAGCTGAACTCATGAGGTAAGAGAGGAAAGTTAAATCTCTGTTGATCACATATCAAAAGGAGAACTGAGCACATTCTCAGGCTGTATAAGGCACTACTGACAGAACACACAAATGCATTTTGCCATTTGAAATATGATACAGAACACTTTGTTTTCCAAACCAGTTATATTTTACATATAAAATACTCTAACATATGTAAAGGACTTGTTATATTTTAGGTAAGTGTTACCTTGCATCTTGCTCTGTATAAACTAACTTAGTATGTTTCTGGTAAGTGAAAGTGGTCATGAACACATTCTGGCATTTAAGGTTCTTCTGAGTTGTGTAATACAGAACATCATTTGCAGCCCATTCTGGAAAAAAAGACAAATGCATATCAAATTCAGAACAGTGTCTAATATTACTGAGAGAAAATGGGAATTCCATGGACACTGGACCTAGTGCTGGAAAAGGTGGGTTGCAGCTGGCATGGAACTGAGGACAGCACTTCTGCATCCTGTGGGGACTGAGGTAAGCACCAAAAGGTTTTTCCATGTTTTCTCTCAATACCACAGAACAAGAATCTCATAATGTATTGGGAAAAAAAGCAAAAAAAAGCAGAGATCAATGCTGCAGGGCACAGTAACAGGAAGCTCTTGACCCTGTGTGTGTTCTGGAGGCAACAGGAAAATAGGAGACATGTGGCTGTTCAAAACAGCAGAGAAATAAGAGGTTTACATGGAGTCAGCAAGATAATAAAGACATCATAAGCTCTGCAGTGCTGCATGTGACTGCACACAAGCCATTTAGAGAAAAGAGATGATGCATGTGCCCCATGGTTACTGCTGAGATAAAAATTCTCCAGTTTTCTATGCTTGTGTATGTGTTCTCCAACATAGAAAGGTACAAATACAGGACCCTTGTTATTCTGAAGTTATTCTGATTGATCCAGCCACATCACTGCCATCTCTGCTGCTCCTACAGACACAAAATGATGTTTAACACATATGCTTTTAAAACCTATTGTAGGCTGTCGTAGACATAAATACTGATTTTTGGTACAAAAGCTGAGGAACTATTAACATGAAAAAACACAAACACTTTGCTTTCTGAACAGCAATGTGGCTCCAAAGAGCACAGGTAGCTGAGGGTTCACTATGAAGACAAGCCTTTAGAGGGGAAATCCAAGTTCTTCTATAGCCTAGCCTATAGAAAAATCAAGGTGTAAATTTTCAGGAACTTCTGTTTGTCTCCCTGCTATTGTATATCACTCAGTACTAGCACATAAACTTTACAAGTAGTTATAAGACCTAATTCTCTTGCTCATGATTGAGGCACCTCTGTGCTTCATGACACTTCTGTACTTTACTCCTAACTTAACTTTACAGAATTTGCCCTTCTGATAGTCATCTTTTGTACTCTTATTATCTGTCACACCTATTTAGGCAACAGGATGTTGTTTTCTTAACTGTACTGATTCTTCTGGATCAACCTAAAGAGATGTTCAAATCAAGTGTAGTGTAAACTGTCACTGGCAAATTTCCATGTTTCTTTTTCAACAGGCATTATAATCTTCAGTGTAGAAACACAACACTAAACTCTTGCTACTCCTCATTTTTTTAACAAGGAAGTTTTACCCAGAGTTTTATTTTTTTGCCCTGCCCAGGCAAATTGCTTACTGCACTATATATACTTGATGACATCTAGCAGTATAATCCAAAGTACAAGATGTGGAACACTGTATGCATACTATTATACTCTTTAATATGCTATAAAAGAATGATTTCCCATTCACTTCCATTTACCTCTGCTTCTTTTAGCAACAATGTAAAGCTTTGTAATCTATTCTGAAAGAACTGATTCAAGGCCTGGCTGACTTCATTGGGCTCTGAATTGTGACTTACATCTTGGATTCCAGTTGAAATTCCAGCCAATACTCACTAGTAGGTAGTACTTTCACACTTCTCAAGTAAAGCTAACTGTGTACAGCTACCAGTGACTTCAGTTGTAGCTGTATGCGTTTATCAACTAGAACATTTCTCAAAAAGATCTTTATATGACAGACATGTCACTATATTTTTAATACAGCACAATGGATTCAATAGAAAAAATTATATGCACGACTGTTCTAACATGTATTAATGCTTTTAAAATGAAGGGAAACTTGTATCCAGAAAGCAGTCCCTTTCATGCACAACAAATAACCTGTAATTGTGCAGTGTTAAAGAAATCATAAATAAGAAACAATTCAACACCTATAAGGATTAAATGTTGCCTTCATTTAAGAAAAAAAATATTATTTGTAAACTAAGAAAAATGTTATGTTGAAAGCTTGTGTGATCCACAGGATATTTATGAACAACTTACCAAAGCTAAATACACTTGGAATTACTTTTTCCACAACAGGAAAATTACCAAGTTTCATAATAATACAGGTTGTCTCTTCAGAATTTTCACTTTTTAAGCTGATGGCCATGTAACTTTGATCTGGTGAAATTCTGATCCGCTGAATAAAGGCATCGGAAAAGCCAAGATCTTCAGTACTGAACAAAATGTCAGCATTTCCTTCATCTACTACACAGAAAAAAGAGATAGCAAAAAATCCTGTAATTAAGACACTGTCAAAATGAATGGTGATTGTTAATGACTGTATTTAACAAATCTGCCTCCAATATTCACAAACATTCTACTGGAATTTATCAACACCAAATACCTGTCTTGCAAGATATTTGCAAATGCACTTTGTAAAAATAAACAAAAAATTATAGTTCTATGGAAAAAAGTCCTGTAGTTATTACTAAAAATATTTCAAAAATGTAAATCTTGGCTTCTACTAAACGTATTGAATTTTAAAGCTCACGTAGCTAGAGCACAGTTGTTTTTAATAAATAAAATTAGAAATTCTTTTGCCCCCCCAACCCCCCCGAAATAAAAAAGCATGGATGTTCTTTTCCTTTTTTCAAAATGTTAACTTAGGGCTCTGAAAACAAGAGTCTTCTCTCTTTCCTCTCCAGCAACTTGCCTTAGTATCAATATATACTATTCTCTAACTCCCTTTACCTCACCTTTTCAGATTCAGAATTCTAGAATTATTACTCTATTACAGAATTGTATAAAAGTATTTTTAGGTAAGAAACAGACAAGTTAAGCATTAATGCAAGAAAAGAACACCAAGTGATACATGTACACCTTTTTCAAGAATCCCACCATATTAGGAAGAGAAATCCCTTACCATCATCTGCTTTTGCAATAAATATGCAGCCATTCTCTTCAAAGTACACATTCTCTCCAAACCTCATCTGTTCAATACAAACAAACATATTTCAAGTCCAGCATACCGTTAGACTGTTTCCTTTGAATCCCTACATACAGACATTTTTCTGTACAGCAGAACTGTAATGTAACAAATGTAACAAAGGACAGAACACATACTGAAGAAGGAATTGCACACATCAGAAAGGTTTTTTCAGTTAGGGTACTTAAGCTACCCCTGCCTGCTCTAAATTTCACAGCAGGCTAAGATCACCTGCAACTACTCTTGCAACTTAAAATGTCTTGTATTCTTTATCCAAAAGTCAGATGGTTACTTCATCTTCACTTGCTTTTGCCTATGGAGAAATTAAGGTAAATTCAATGCCATAACAGGTATAAGCTGTAACAAACTGTTACTATCCACAATTACTAAAATATTAAAAACTTCTACTACAAAAAAATGAGCAAACCAGCATTTTATAGCAGGAATGGCTTCACTGTCTTTTATTTCTAGTCAGTGGTATGATATGTTTGTATTGTTTGCCACTTACCCTTGGGCTTCCTGAATTGAGTGTATACATGTTGTGCAATTCTTCCAGTTTTTCTTTGATTCTCTTTGTCATAGCTTTGTATGTTGGTGAAATGTCATTCCAGTTTTCCTGCTCTGATTTCAGAAGGTTCTTATGCAAGAGGTCTGAAGTTACTATGGATGTATTTTGCTTCCTTTTGGAAGGGACGTTTGTTCCTTCCTGCTAAGTAAGGAAAGACAACAATGGCTACAAGCCAACATCTGAATACACTGAGGCAGTATCTCCTAAGCCACAGGCCCCAAACCACCTTTGCATCATTACAAAAGTACATGCCATTAAAAACAAAAACTGCAGTTGGAATGTGTTTTATTGTAACTCTTCCTGATCTTTTGGGGAGGCACTGTCAAATGTGCTTTACTTGACACATTTATTGAGGTCTTCCCTTAAAAATTTAGGGTACAATTCATATATGCTCTTAATTGATTATAAATAAATATATTTGTTCCTCTTCTGGAACTAGGTTTTACTTTTTATGGAATTCTATTATTTTTCCTTCTTCACAGCTTTCTTTCATAATTTCCTGTCTTTAGAGTGTAATTTCTCATTTCCTTTCCTAGACAACACTGCCCACACCTCTGTCCCTGTACCTAGGAGTCCTAGCAGCTTGTTCAGGTTCTTGTTCCACCTCCTCAGAAGTGTTAATATAAATGTTCATAAGGTGCAGAATGAAGTGAAGCGGGGAACTGATATGGGTTCTGCAACAATTTTATCAGAAATCAGTTTAAGGATCTGGTTTTCCATGAAATGTGAGACTACTGCTACCTCACTGCCAACAAAGCTGTCTTCTATTGTAAAAATGTTAAAAGTGTGTTAAAACTGCTAGAACAATGCTACTTCCTCTTGCATGCTGTGAAATTTCACTTGATCAAGTAATGAGCTTCACAACATACATAACACTACATAAAGCTGCACAGATCACACAAAGTAGTATTTTATAACATTCAGTGTATGATGGGAATGTGTCTAAGCCTAAAAAGCAGCCTATGCTTCATACCCCACCCTCACTTTCCACCAAGGACTGTTGGTTTGTTTCTAGTTTCTGTTCAGAAATGCATGAGAACCAAAATGTGAATGTTTCAAGCAGACTCTGAAGGGAAGCCATCTGCTCCAGCTACCAAACTCCCTATGAACATGAAGCACATCACTAAATGAGAGCTGAGAGTGTCTGTCACTGGTTAAAACCAATGCTTCCTCTCACCCGGCACAAGGAAAGAAACTGTAAAGGCTCTTAGAGAAGCTCTGAAGCAACTGAGTGATTGGCCAGGAGAAAGAAACTGCTGGATGCCAAAGCTGTACCACCTCACCCCAGTCACTGGAAAAACTTGTAAGAGAACACCAACCCCCAAACTAGATGCAACCAAATAAAAACCTCACAGTGGCCATAAATGGATACTTAGGGAAGCATAAGAATGGGACAAGCCAGATTATTTTCCCCAACAGGTATTCCCCCAGTTTTCAACAATTTTAGCTCAGGAATTTCCTGGCCTGAACACAGCTCGTGGATATTTGAAGTCTCTCTCATATGTCATATGTATCTCTCACGTCTCCCCTTACACCTATGTAAAGTTATAGCACCCACAACTTATTCTGACAAGTTCCATGCTTTATGAATCTTTTGATGATTGCCCTCCTTTTGTTTTCAGCAGTTCCCACCATATGCATTTGGAAATATTATATATAGCTGGGGGTTACAGCGTAAGGATATATTGAGTTACTGTACACCTTCCTGCCTGGGGAAAAACCAGTAATCTAGACAGGTTTTCAGGATAGGAGAGGATCTCAGTGACAACTGGTGTGCAAACATTTACTCCAAAGCAAACAGGCACAGCCTCCTTTCAGGTGAAAACCACGTGTTTGTATCCTGGGACCAGGGTCACAGAGCAGTATTTGTGTTAGTGAACTGCATAAACTGAACCACACATTCTCGTCCATCCAGGCCTCCTATGCTCTCCCTGAAATGCTTGCTTACATTTGGGACACAGACTTAGGAACTCTCTACTTTATGGTGACGAATAAAAGAATTACAAGACGAACTTTGTGTCACCTCTGAAGAAATACTGTCTGTTTGAAACAATTTTAGGACAACCACATATCTATCTGAAAATATGTTTAGGATCAAATAAACAACAACATAAATTTTTTAAACAGTACTTATGCATATAAATAAGTTCCCAAGCAGTCATACTGCAGTAAACTTTCATAATACCTTTAGCAAAATCTGTATAAGAAACAGAGACAAAAGACCTAAAATTATTTTTTTGTTTTCTGACTCTGTGCATGATATACTGCCATCCAATTACACAATATTTATTTACAGAAATCAGTCCAAATACCTTTTAATGTATAGTTTAGAACATGTGAACACAATTATGAGATGTCAATATTTTATTTTAATATAATGGAAACCATGTCCCACTGGTTGACATGGCAAAGTCACATGTTTTTTGAGCCAGCTCAGAGTCTGGTATCATCAGTTTGGACACTTTGCCTCTACACTAGCTGATCTCTCCCTGCAGTTTTCTCCTGACACTTTACCTAAATCTGGAAGATACCAATTTTTTTCAAAATTACTACAGCAGGAATATGAACTAAAATGCAGCTTTATGTCAAAACAGCATAGGAAAGCTGAACAACGATACATGTCTTTGAACACAACTGATATCCTGGACTTTATCCCTCTGGTTCAAATTTTCTGGGAAAAATGTGTTTCTTCAACACGTGAAAACTATGGCTGGGTCCCTTAACAGATGTGCCAAGGTGGTTGTTGATATTAAGTCTATACTTAAAACAGCATACCTTGCAGGAAAAGAATCTGCATGGCAGGATGCTTCCAGGAGGTGCAGTCCTGTGTGTGCATGTACTTTCTGAACAGTCCAGGATGTGGCACTTTTTTGGTTTAATTTTATGGTAAGGACACATTGTTTGAAGAGGATTATGCTTAGAGTAGTACTTGGCACCGAAGCGCAGCCCTTGGAGAAGATTTCGCAGTCCAGTGGAGCACATCCTAACCTTCATTTCTTGATAGCCAACCTGAAACTTCTGAGAATCCCAAAGTGCCGATCATTTACACTGTGTGTGTGAAATATAGATAACGTAAACTGCAGGCGTAAATATACACACATACATATGAAACATACATAGCGTAAACTTCCTCTTTCAAAGAAATGCAATTGATTCACTACGTAAATCAAATGAGAAGAAAGCAAGTAAAACTTAAAGTCTGTTTGTTAACAACTGGTACCCACATTTTAACCTGCACATTCCTGGCGGCCCAAAGCTTAACTCCAGTGAGACTATGAGGCGAAGGGGAGGTGCAACCGTGCACGTCCAAACGCTGAACAACAGAACACTGGGGAAGTTTGGAGAAGTCACCGCCCGCTCCAACACCAAACCCACGCTCTGTCCCGAGGGTCCCCCGGCAGCAGGAGCCGAATCCCGTTCGCAGGAGCACCGCGTGTCCCGCGGGGGCCGGCGCGGCCCCGCTCCCGCCAGCGCTGCCCCTCCGCCCGCGGCCCGCGCAAGGACTCGCCGTGCCGCTCCTCCCGCTCCCGCTCCCGCTCCCGCTCCCGCTGCCCGGGATGAGATGCGGGCGGGCGGCAGGGCCCCGCCGGGCGGTGCCCGTAACCAAGATGGCAGCAGGCGCTTCAGCAGCTGCGGCGGGCGAGCGCCGCTGATGTCAGCGCCGGGACGCGGGGCCACGGCGGGCACGGTCCCGGGCACGGTCCCTGGGGCGGCTCTCCCGCCTGGCTGCCGTCCCACACCCAGTCCTGTCCCCGGGCGCGGAGCCCACGGGCGACTTGCACTGAGGCGCGCCCCCGCCGCGCCGGGCCTGGAGAGCACCGCGCTCCGCGGCCGCCCAGAGCGGCTCGGCGCTGCCCTTAGCTAAGATGGCCGCGCCCCTGCTCCCACTCCATCCCTAGCCCGGCCGGTCCCGCAGCCCGCTGGATGCTCCGCGGCGCGTCCCCGCCGCCCGAGGCAGCGCTCCCTCCCTCCCGCCGCCGCATGGCCGAGGCTGCCGGCTCCCCGTGCCAGGCGAGCGGTGCGGCGGCGGCCCGAGCGCGCTGGCGGCTGCTCGGACAGGTAGGGGGAGCCCGCGGGCGGGAGGGGCCGCGGGGCCGGGGGGCAGCGCGGGGCTCTCCCGGTGCCCTCAGGCCGGGCTGTGCCCCAGGCGCGGGGGCGGAGAATCCGCCACAAGGAGGGTTGCGAGCCTATGGCGGGTCATGTAAAGGGGCTTGTAGCGCTCTTCCTGGAAAAAAAAGGATGGTAATAAAAATATACACGTGTATGTACGCACCCATCGCACTCTTAAAGAGAGGGGAAGTGGAGGGGCAGGCACTTCACTCCCGTGACCGGTGACATGACTTGAGGGAATGGCCTGAAGTAGTGTCAGGGGAAGTTTAGGTTGGATATTAGTAAAAGGTTCTTCACCCAGAGGGTGGTCGGGCATTGGAACAGGCTCCCCAGGGCAGTGGTGTCAGGCACCAAGCCTGACAGAGCTGAAGTGTTTGGACAATGCTCTCAGGTACATGGTGTGACCCTTGCAGTGTCCTGTGCAGAGCCAGGAGTTGGACTCAATGGTCCTGGTGGGTCCCTTCCAACTCGGCTTATTCTGTGGTTTTATGATTCTAAAGTGTGCTTTCAGTAGATCCCCCAAACTGCACGTGGCCTGTGTTAAGGGAGGAGGACCAGCATCCCATTGGCACCCCACAGCCTAAGGGCACTTCGGGGTTTTCAGGCCATAGTTTAACACCTTCCATCGATGCTGCTGGGGCTGGTTGTTGTAGCTGCCACCTCATTCCTACCCTTTGCTCCTTGCCCCCCAGACTGTCTTTCATGGAGAGCTGGGGCAAGACCCTGCTCATTGGGCATGAAAACTGCATTTTGCTGAGGGGCTGTGCCTGGAGGAGGGTGAGGAGGAAGAAGGAGCAAGCAGTGACACCTGTGCTGTGGTGAACAGCAGCTTCTCAGCTGCAGCCTTTCACACTGTTTTAGACCCTTTTGGAGCAGTGCGAGGTTGGAAAGGATTCCTCTGCGGATGAGCGCAGGCATAAAGGTTTAAAAACCCTAGTCTGTTTCATTGTTTGTTACTGTTATGGGATGTGAAATTTACAGCCCTACCTCGAGTGTTTGGTTGTGTGCAGATGGACATCTGGAGCTGCCTATGGACAGCTGTCCCTGGGAGGGCAGAGAGGTGGCACTGGGTCTGTGGTGGCAGCTGGGTTGGAAGGGGCACCTGGCTGCAGCTGGGTCACTGAGTGGGAGGCCTGAGGACATCAATATTGCACTTTTTGTATGCTTTTGGTTTCTAAATTTGCTAGTCCTGTTCAACAGGACCAACTTCTGTTTCCAGAGCAGGAAGTGTCAAAGTTACTGGTAGGAATATCAGGTTTGTCTTCGTAGGTTTCTGTTCTGGCAGACTATGTAAGCTGCACTCTATGGCTGTGCTAGCTGTTAGTGCTTCTCAACATATACTGCCTTCGGCATATCCTGTCTCTTAAAAGCATAAGGAGCTTTTCATAACAATGGAATGGGGTTGTGGAAGAGTGCATGTAGGTATTTGGGGAGAAGGCTTCTGCTTCTTTCTCAAACTACATGTATCTGTGACCTTTTCCTCTACAGATTCCTTTGGTTTTTCCATGTTCTTCAGCTTTTGTGTTGATTTTTCGTATGGTACGATGAGCAAGGATCAATTTAATCTTACTGGTACATCTGAAGTAAAAATCAGTTCTGTGCTCTTTGCTACAGTGGTGCTCAGATCTATCTATGGATTGGAGGAAGGTATCAACCTCCCTTTAAATCCATTTTTAAAGGAGCACTGTCGAAGTGTTTCTTACAGTGCTTTTAAACGTGCTTTTCATACTGCTTATAATAACGCCTTACGTGAAATCAGTTCAGTGGTGTGTTTATATATTGAATTTGCCTTCATTCAATGCACACACAAATTGATTTACTATGGTAAGGATGCTTGAGTGCATGCTCGCTGATTTAATTAAGAAAAAAAAGCCCTTTTATGAGGTATCCTATGAAGCTAGCATAAAGAACCAGGGGTTTGCATAATTACCTGTGTGTTCTTTGTCAATGAAATGTTTTATGTATGTACTGAGTTTGAAGTTTGGCAATATTTTTCAACTTAGCCTGTCAGAATCAAGAAAAGTATTTTTTGCATTTAAAAAAATGCCGAGGGAAGTTACCCATTTACTGTGCATTTGTAAATGACTGGAGTAAGTTCTCTGAGGCTGTGTTTTGAGCTCTGCCAGTCTCTGTGGCTGATGGCATTATCCAGTCCATAGTTTTCAGCAGGGAAGTTAGAGAAATAGGCATGCATTAGGTTCCTCCCTATATGTACATTTCCTCCCTATTGAAAGTTTCATGAAATCTATAAGCTTTATATGTTTATCCTGCTCTTCTCACACAAGTCTCAGAATCACAGATTATGCTGAGCAGGAAAAGACCCACGAGGATCATTAAGTTAAACTCCTGGCCCTACACGGGACCATCCCCAAGAGTCACACCACATGCCTGAGAGTATCTTGCTCACCTGATAATGTAATTTAACTTCCAGAATTGAAAAATAAAAGCTAAAGTGAGGACAGGCCAATGACAGTTCTTTTCTCTTGAACAGAAACTTCTAAAACAATTTTTCGTCTCTTCCTGAACCTCTCTCTGTGAAGGGCGCCTATGCTCCAGATATTTTTCCATGTTTTTGTTAGTCTTGAGTTTGTAAATTGTTTATGGTTGGATAAAACGATTTGGTAAATAAATTATTTATAGAAGTAAATACTATAGTCCTATGGATGATATTTGGAGTGCAGTTACAGATTATGTTGTAGCTGATTGTGTGGAAACTTTCTTGCACGTACAAAATACAATGTTGCAGTCACTGCCAGAGAACTGGCAGAGTTTTGTAGACCCTGAGCTGTTACTGAATTTGGCTCTTAGTGCAACTAGGCCTAACACAAGGATATACACAGTTAAATACAGGGAATTTTGGGTGACTGCCTTTCTCCATGTTGTTTGCAGGAGATTCTTTTTTGGTGAGGTTTTTTTTTTTTAGAGATATCAACCAGTTTTGGGTTTTATAAGGAGTCCTAAACATGGTCCTAATACTGTGACTAAATTCCAAGGGTGTTGCAATTGAGATCTGTGATAATATTTTACCAGAATCTTTGTAGAACAGGAGACTGTTTGGTGATGAGTTAAGATAGGTTTGTCACCTTTTGTTTTTATCAGTGGATTATTCTATAGGAGCAACATATCTTTGTAGCTTGTTTAACACAGCTGTGATCCTTTTAGGAACAGAGTTGAGGAGAAAAACCCCCTTTGATCCTTATTTAAAAATACAGAGTTAGATATAAATAATGTGACCTACTCTCCCTTTGTGCTCTTTTCTCAGTTATACTTAGAGTCTTAAAAGATCTGACCTGCTGTTACAATTTTCAGATCTTAGACCACTTGATTTTTGTTTGAGGCTGTGGGAGAAATGTTCTTTTGAGTATTCAAATGCTCATGGGATTTTCTGCTAACCCAGAGAATGAATTTTACAGAGTGGCTGTAAGATGTCTCTGTGCAACAAAAACTGAAAATAGAAGAGTGTTGCCACTGCTGTATTTTTTTTTTCCTGTTAGTAATGGCTTGTTATTGCTTTAAAGAAGTCTCCAGACAGCACACTTTTCTGAAAATTAGCTTTTCTTTAGTTGTCAAGATAGTCTGTTTTGTTTTCAGGCATACAGCTCTTACATGAAGGTCTTAATTTTGCTGATCTTTTAATTTTGTTCTCCTGCTCTGTTTTTTTTGTGTTTTCCTTCATGTGTATATTTTTCTCATGTGTTACAGAAGTAGTGTGGACAGCACCCAGACATTTCTAAAACTTTATGGAAAATGTCTGTGCCTTTCATATGCTGATACCTGCCAATGAAAATAGCTCCAAAAGCAGTAAGCCTGATGCCTCAGACCTGCTGTTAGAAATCAACAGTGTAGCAAATACAATTGTTCTGCTCACATATGTAATACTTCCAAATATCCTGCAAAATAATAGGTCATGGCCCCAAATTGTAAGGCTGTTAAATGTGAGTGCATTTTCAGTTAAAGCATGTCAACACAGGTTGGGTACAGCAAAAAAAATCACTGACACATTTTTCTTTTGTACACATCCTGTATGCAAAGCTTCTATTTCAAGTTTCATCATTCTGGAGAGCTGTTTCTCATTTGATTTATCTCTAGTTGGCAAAAACTTGTAAATTGCAGTGCTGTCCTACTCAATGGAGCTATTCCTTGTACCACTATCAATTTATAGTGATGAGTTTATTTTCTGCTCTGTTTTTTTTTTTTTTTATCCATCACTGGGCACCACATATGCACCTTAATTTTAAAAATGCAATGGCAATTATTTATGTATTCTCTCCAATGTTAGGAAAAGGAAGTTAAATCCAGGACACCTCTCCTTCCACATCACTGCCCTAAGGAATAAGTCCTTTTGTCTGGCACGGAAATGCTGGCAGCTGTCTGAGCAATGGCACAGCTTAAACCAGCTGAATGCTGGGTTTTCCTGCACAGAGGGGTTGATACCTCACTTCCTGAAGATGGTTGAGTGGAGCAGATTATGCAGGACAGAAAGCCCACGTTTTTGCTTTCCTGAACATGTGTTTTAATCATTTAAGAAAGGCGAGTGACATTCAGGATTCTGTCTCTGTCACTGCCTTGAATTCTTTAGTCTCCTAAGACTGAAGTTGGTGCTGTCAGTGTTTTGAGGCTCACCTGAAGTCTGGCTCATGTGTCAGTCCCCTTATGGGGGCCTGGGGAATCCACAGTTGTGGTGTCTGAAAGTCTGGGGCATGGGACAGGTAGCAATTTTCTTGACTTGGGCAACTTTGGCAGCATCTCTGCAGGGGTGCAGCAGAAGACTTTTAGGCTAGGAAGGAACACACGGCACTCAGGCACCTGAAGATCATGTTTTGGGTTTGTCACTTAAATTCTACAAAAAATACCCTTGTTATTTTTGTTGGGGTTTTCTCCCCCTCTATAGGGATAGTGAGTGGGACAGAAATTGCTTGGGGAGGGCACTGCTTGGGCTGTGAAACTTGGTAAAATGAGAGGATAGGGGAGAACCCAGTTTGCCCCTCTGATTTTTGCATGGGTTTGCTGGAGCATGAGTTAAAAAAGCGACTTTGTGTACTTCTGAACACAGTACATTTGCTTTACAGTTATTGAGACAGAATTCCTAACTTGGTCTCTTGACCCCTACCATCAATGCCACTGTATTTTGTTCAGGCCTGACATACTTGGTTATTCATAACTACTAGCTGATAGCATAGCCATTGTGGTTTGCCTCTTCACTTAAATAGGCATGGGTTTGTTCTTTTCTTGGAAGTTTCATTGTTAATGTTTAATTTGTTTTTCATTTCAAAGGTTCTGAGGAAAAAGCACTTGAAAGATGTGCATCTCCAACAAGTATCTGTAAGAAGGTTTGCATCGTTCAATCTCTTTTCAATAGAAGACCAGAATACAGAAGAGGAAACTGGGACCTGGGTTCAGTATAGAAGCATCTTTTATCCCAAGTACAGTGTCTCCTTAAGGTAACCATAATTTAAGTTTTAAGTATTTTCTAAGATCTTTAATGGGCCTCAAATATAAAACTCATCAGTCATTCTTCCAGTGTTCTGTGTAACTGGGGCATAGTTTACAAATAAACTGGTAAATGTTATTTTTAGTTGTTTGTTACAGTAAGCAGCCTGTCTGACTCTTTTTTCTGGTACATCACTGAAGTGGCAGAGCTTGACTGAAAATACTGATGCTTGTAGCTAAAACAGAATGCAAATATGAGCATTTATTTTATATTTTAATAGCTTTCTGTTTTGACATTCTTCAACTATAAATAGGATATAAAAAACCTGAATAGACTTATTTATAGTCTTTATAAAAATTTTAATGACATGATGTTATTAATAATGTTCTGAAAGGGTTTTGGTAATGATCTGTATTTTATTCAGTTTTCTTCTTAGTGGTTCTTGTAAAACTCAATGATAATTTGGAAGCCAGTTTTCAAAACAAAAGGATAAAATAATGTCCTCTTCCTACAAAACAATATATACCTAATGAAGTAATCTTTTTTTATATTAGGGCAGGTCATTTGTATTAAAGAAATTGACAATAAGAAAGTCCATGCACAAACAAACCCGCAGAAATCTGACTTATCCCCCAAAAAACCCTCTGAAGGAGTGAAAGTGAATTCTCAGTAGCTTTGTTTATAACTCCCATTCATTGCTATGTTTGTGGGATTTTGGTTTTGTTTTTCCTTTCCTTTCTCTTGCTTTAGTCTTCTTTTCCGTGTTCTGGTTTCTATGTGTGTGTCTACTATACTTGGTTTGCCTCAGCAGGTTTGCAACAGTAACTTAAGAATCCCTGCATTGATACTTGTTCTGCAGCTTCTGCTTAGCTCTCTGAAGGTGGAGGATTTTGCATTCTTTGCACAGTGGAAGATGTTCTGGAGAGCTCAAATCAAAAAGTGCATTTTTGTTTACCTGAGACTTTAAATTTAAGTCAATCTTAGAAATTAATATCTAACACAAACAAGTGGCCATCGTTAAACTGCAAAATTTTTGCAAGGTTTTAAAATGAACCAATGAGAAAAAACCAAACCATACTAAAGGAACCCCACAATGCTGCATGCAGATCATTTTAAATTTGCACCTGGATGTAAAATCAAGAACAAAATTCTTTAGAGCTTTAGAAAGTTTTAATTTTCCATTTTCCAAGCTTATGCTCATTGATGTTAAAAGGGTTCAAAAGGAAACTTTTCCATTGGAAAACTGCAATTTTTAAAAAAGTAGGTGCAGTGTTTTTCCATGTTCATGACTTTTCCTGTAAACCACCAGCCAATGCAGTGGACTAATTCAAACTCTGACAGTCTGCATAATGCCTTTGTGCAGTGTGCCTATTCCTTGTTTCTAGGGCTTCAGAGGCACATTGGGGCCAGGAAACACAAGGTGTCTAGGGAGAATTTGGGCTGAGCAAGGCTGCAGTCCCTTACAGTGCAGCCCTGAACTCCTGTAGTTCACTGCCATGGCTTGCAACACTTGCTGCCACTCACTTGATTTACTTGTTCTGGAGTTTTCAGGTAGGAGATGAGCTAAGGTTCATCCATGCTGGCAGTACAAAAACCAAGGGAATGTCAGACTGATCCTGCTCTGACATTTGATAGTTGTGCACTTCTGTTTCCACCACTTTCTAAGTCATCATTTTATTTGGTATTATTTGCCTAATAGTAGTTTCGTTGATTATAGGACACTGCTCAACTATAGCCTATGAACAAGCATGTTTATTTATGCATTATTTTATTACATTTCTTTAATCTTGTTCAGTGGAAGTGTTTAGTTTCTGTGCTGGAGCAGACTCACACTGCCTTTCAAAAATTGAATGTTGAGGAGAATAGGAACACTGTCTTCTGGTGGGGATATTTATTTTATGTTTTCCCTGCATTTTATTTCTTTCCAAAAGATATTCAGTGATGTCTAAAAATGGTAATCACTGATCATTTTAGGAATAATGATCAGAAGTTCCTTAGTCTTACACTTCTATATTAAAATGTTTTCTCCACTCTGAGGCAGTGACAATAGATAGAGTATACTTATTATGCCAGAATATTGCAGGAGGTGAAGAAGAGAAGGAGAAAATACTGTGGTTTTTTGCCAGGAACAAAATATAAATAGACTGCAACAAAATCAACTTTACCATGAGTCCATGTTGAATGAAGTTTCTTCCCTGTTTTTGTGGAAGCAGTAATTTAGGGGATAAGCATAACAGTTTAACATACATAACAGAGCAACAGTTCTTCTTTCTGAAACTTGCAGAGAATCCTTAAGTTTCCATCACATGGTCAGTTCTCAAAGATCCAGGAATGCTTATTCCAAGACTTCTTATGTTCTAGATATGTATGTCTGACAGTCTTCCCTTTGTTTTTCTCTGTCCACTGGCAAAATATTATTTCTAATAATATTAAACAGCAGAAACAATTTTAGCAAGTTAACAAGAGCATATTATTAACAATAACTTAAGTCAGGTAAATCCAGAACAGCATGCTTGAATAGGAGAGCCTTTTTACATCTTTTTGTCAGGAAAAAAAATGTTGCTTTGGCCCCTCTAAAATCTTGACAAAAGTGCTTTGGAATTTTCATCTACATTTGTTTTCCTTATGCATTAACATCTTCTTGGAAAAGCTCATTGCATATGTTCAATGTTAAAAGGGTTGTCAGCTAATATCTTGACAAGACTAAATACTTAAGAAAGTTCATAAGGTTGTTAGTGGCTTTTGGCAAAGAGTATAAAGGTCAAGCTATATCAGTTCAAGGGCTATCAAAACTGATCAAATTGTATATTCAGATATGCTATGACCTAGCTGGAATTACTACTCCAGAGGGGCTTGGGACCAGTTTGTCAGGCAAATAGAAGCTTTTGTAGGAACTACCAGCCATGTCCATGCTTTTCTGAATTGTTGTTTTTGCTTTTTCTCTAACTAAACTCAGGCTGGATTCACATCTCAGAAAGAAGAGCTTATGCCATGTTTTTCTGTCACTAGTTTATTTTTTTGCATCATTCCCAATAACAAATCTTTTAAAGCAGAAAGATGCCCCAATATAAGGCAATTTTTGCTTAAAAAAATTAAGCAGAATTTAGGTGCCATTTTGAATAGATGCTTGAAGTGAAACATCATTGACTCATTTTAAAAAATCCCCATAACTCTTCTGATTAAACAGTGATCTCCAGTGTGCTTAATGAAATGTACATTCATAACACATGGCGGAAAGTGGTCTCTTGAGCTTTGTATAGTTACTGAGTTGCTTCACAGTAGCTCTGAGGTATCAGAAGGAGTGTCTGATGAGTGTGGGGTTTTGTTAGCAGTGAAAGGTGTGTCAAAATGAAATTTCATGTGTTAGAATCCAAAACCTCATTTGATTAGGGTAGTCTCATCTGGATTTATATTGTATTTGATGTTCCTACACACCACATCCTTGCCTTGATGATGTTAATTGAGCTTTAGCTTTCCTGACCTGAGCCCTGGGTCAGGAACTTTGTGTGTTCCTCACAGGCTCCTTGACTTTGCTTCCACACTCTGTAGGTTTCTTTTTTGTGTTTGAATTTGTCCAGGAGCATCTTGCTCATCCACGTAGGCCTCCGGCTTTCTTGTCTGACTTCCTCTTGGTCAGGATGCATTGCTCCAGAGGTGATCCCTGGATATTAACCAGCTTTCTTGGGCCCCTTTTCCCTCCGGGTCTTTATCCCATTGTATTCTACCAAATGGATCTCTGAAGAAGCCAAAGTCCACTCTCCAGAAGCCCAGGGTGGCAAGCTTGTTGTGCACCCTTCTTGCTGCACTGAGGATTTCAAACTCCACTATTTCATGGTCATGGCTGCCAAGGCTTCCTTGGACATTCTCATTTCCCACCAGCCCCTCCTTGTTGGAGGGAACAGGGTCCAGCACAGCACCTCTCTTTGTCGGTGCCCCTTGAAAAAAGAAGCATTTCAGGAACCTCCAGGATTTTTTATGCCCTGGTGTGTTGTCCCTCCAGCAGATATTGGGGAGTTTGAAGCTCCCCATGAAGACCAGGGCTTGTGAATGCAGGGCTGCTCCTCTTTCTGTCTGTAGAGGCTTCATCTACTTGGTCTTCCTGTAGCAAACCCCCAGTATAATGTCACCAGTCCCTGCCCTCCCTTTAATCCTGACCCATAAGCTCTCAGTCGGCTCTTTGTCCATCCCCAGGGGGAGCTCCAAGCACTCCAGGTTGACATAGACAGCACCACTGTTTTCCACATCTCCCCTGTGTTTTATTCACAGAACTTTCAGGTATATTTGTTAGCTTTTTTCAAGTTCTATTTAACTGTGGCAGTATTTCACTTTGCTGTTAAAATATTATGCATGTGCTGAATACATATTTTCTTAGGGATAGGAAGATATATAGTAAGTAAACAGAACTATTTAAAAATATTTATTTAATACTGCCTTTCTAAATCCTTCTATTCTTAGTCAGGAATGTGCTTTTAAATTTGAATTTTGTGTGAATAGTTTTAGCAATGAAGTGATTGTAGATCATAAAGATGCAGTGTCTCACTGTGGAGATGGTGCCTGCCTTTTAGACAGGAACATTATTCTTTTATTTGAGTTAAAAAAAGAGCAATAAATATCTTCAATTTTTCTATTTCAGGATATAGATTTGCTTTTAAATAGTAGGCTTATTTTAAGAAAACAGTGAAGAAATGAGTTATTTCTGTGGTAAAATATTTTCCATTGATCAGTCATTTGCTGTTTCAAATACTAAAGTGCAGAACTGAAAAGAACAATGTCAGCAGTTTACAGGAAGGGTTAAATCCTTGTAAAAGGCGTTAAGTGTCCTGTGCAAGATGTCATGTCTTTATTCTGAATATGAATGAACCTTTAGATAAAAATATGACAGAAACTATTACATTATTCTAGACCTGTGGTTTAGAAATGAGGGGCATGCACAGACACTACTTGTATGTGGCAAGTAGTGTGTTAGAAGATGATACAGGACTGAATTCCATTGGCCATTTCTCTTGGATATTTCTGCTAATAACATTTTGAATTTTTAATGGCTTTTTATTTTAGGGATAGAGATCAAAACAGTGAAGGGAAACGGATTTCAAGGAATATTGCCTACTACTTATGGACAATTTATGTGGATATGACAAATTGCTTTCTTCATTTATTGCATGCTAAGAGAAAATGTGTGAATTTAGCAGCATAAAGGGCTGGCCCCAGGAGCTGGAAGTGGAGGAAGGAGATGAAAAGTGCTTTGGCAACATACTTCTTTTATTCACTGATCGATCTATGACTGTTCCATCATACTGCCCAAGATGTGTGTATTTGTAAAAAGAATTGTAGTCAAAGAAGCTTTGTTTTGGTTTCTTGCCGCATTAAGCTGTGATCTAGAACTGGAGTGAAAGAGGACTTGACTTGTTTTGCTGTACTCTGGCCCACAAAGAACATCTGATCAGATAGCAACGTTTGTAGATTATTCTGAGGTTCTTAGTGGGCCACAGTGACAATTGGTGGTGATATTCACCAAGCCTTTTTGTAAAGTACCCTTAACAGAAACATTTTACCACTGTCCCATCTTTCATTTTTCGCAAATATACTTTTAGTTTGTATGTAGGTTAATAGTGTATGGTGATGTGTTATGTTTGATATTTTCCCTTTTCAATATTACATGGAAATGTATTCTGTCTTGGTTTTTGTAGGCTTTTTAAGTGTATACAGGCATGTACTTACTTGTATTATTTTTCGTCACTCAGTTTAAGAATAAAAGAAGGAACTTTTGTTTCAATATGGCTCATGAGAAGCATACCTTAATAGGGATCTACTGAAGGATTTTTTTTTTTACTATCCATAGCTATTTTTATATACAGGTAAAAGTCTGCCTCTTGTGTTGCCTGAATTGGAGAGGAAGGAACATTAATATATTTAAAGATTGATCTCACTCTCTCTGACTTCATCCAAAGTTGATTTATTTGTAGTCCAGAGTAAGGAATTCTGCTTTGCTTTGTATCAGGAGAAACATGAGTTAAATTAGTTTATTGTTCTTAAATTTGTCTTCTATTACTCACTGCCTCAGCCGCAGAATTTTTGAGTATTTTACCTTGAAGACTTATTATAAGAACACTGTGAATCAGATTAACCATGCCAGCCTGAAATTCACTTTTCCCATGATGCTTACTTGTGCTCATTTGAAGTGCTTTGTTGATCTCAGCAATCAGAGCCTTGAACTTCTTTGAAGTTCTTCGAACTCTATGACATCCACGCCATGTTCTAAAGGAGCGAATACTAATGTTCTTCTGTATTTCGAGATATCTGTAGAAATTTATGGGAATTTAAGGGCTTGGGTTTAGTCCCAAGCTTCTGTGATTCCTTTCCTTGACTTTCATAATTCAGTGCACATGACACTTAAGACTCTCTGTGTTTGTCAGCTGCCCTGTGGAAAGCTGTGATTGTGACAGGCATTCATGGAAACCAGATGTGATGTATCTGGGGGGTTTTCTCTGGGTTTGGTGATGGAGGAGGAGCTGATGGGATGGGACAGTGAAGCAGCAGCTGTTCCCAGAACTGGTGAGGATGTATGTGCAGAGCAGTGGATCCCAAACTAGAAGCTCTGTTTTTTGGGTGCAGGACTGAGTAGCACAGCATTTGTGGCACAATTTGGGGTTAGAGAATACCTGTATTTATATGTGCATGTAACTTTTATTCTGTGAGTAAAGCCTGTGGTGGAAAAGAGTCAGGGAATAGCTGATGCAGAGTTTGTCTGCAGGCTCCACGAGTACAGATCTCCAAATGGAGAAACATGGCTATTGCTGTTTGGAAGTGTGTTTTCCTGAGCTCTCCCTTTCACAAGTAGATCAGCTGTTGGCATGTTGCTTTCCTCAGTCCTAAAACTTGTCTGCAATAAGAGATTATGCTCAATTCCTCAATTTTTGGTTTCCACAAATTTTAAGCAGTTTTGGCCAGTGCTGTGGTTTTATCATTTCTCCTTTTTGTGTTTGCCTACCTTTTGATCCTTAAATATGTAAATTGTATTATTTTCAAGACCAGGATAGTAAACTTACTTCTGTTTTTCTTTCTTCATTCTCTTGAATTCCTGGGACTAGATTATTAAATTTTTCATCGTTACCTTTGTTTGCTTCACTTGGAGAGTTACATGATAACCTTTAGATATGAACTATGTACATAGAGAAATTGGGGAGGGGAGGAGGGGGGGAAGAAACCAAAACATGCTATCCTAAGACTACCCTGCATGCCAACAGAGATTAAAATATTTCTTTACTTCCTCAGCATCTCCCTCCCCCCATCTTACATTCAATTAGAGATGAGACATTCACAGCTGTTTGAGAGCCCCCAACAGCCCCAGACATATGCAGAGTTACAGAGTTTGTAGGGTTCTGAGGAGTCAGCAGGGGAGAGTTTAAAGTGCAGCTCTGTGGTTTGCAGAACTACCAATCCTGTCTCCTTTCTTGTCACTTCCCTTGCACTAACTCTGTTGCATTGGTTGTCCAATTGGATAGAAAACAAACTTGCAAAGAAGAAGTACATTAAAAATCCACATGATCCATCAGCATTCTTGTGGACTTCCACTGCAAAGAAGGAATGTAATTTTGGTTTGTTTTTATGTAGCTGGGAGAAGAGCATTAATGTCCAGTTGAATCTTTTGTAACAGCTCTCTTATATTTCTTTGTCCCTGCTGATGGTGCTCAGTTCAGTTTGTTAACTTGATTTCCATTTGATTTTCATTTTGTTAAGAATTTGTCTAGCTGCTGCTTGGTGCTTCTCAAAATTTAACATGTTAATGTTTCTTTATTTAATGCTTATGCTTATCAAAAGCTAAAAAATGTGGGTTTTTCACAATGAATATACAATTTCATGTTTGTAAAAAGATTGAATTTTTTTTTCCCCCATTCTTAAAGCAATCTTCCTTCAGGAAAGAACAGCTGAGAGAATGAGAACTAATTTTGTAGATGCTAAAATTCTTTTCAGTGTTTCAAATCAGTGTGTTCCCAAACAGCCTTATAAAATACATTTGAAACATTATTAAAACCTTTTCTAGATTGTCTTCAATGCATTTGTGAAACAGCTATGTTATCTGATTATTGTAAAGTGTGAGACTAATATTTTGTTCATTTTGGGCTTAGATTAGTTTGGAAAATTTAAAACAGGATTAGATGCTTTTTTATGTGTGTGTCACTACACATTTAAAGGCAAATCTTAGGTAAATTTTATTCAGTTTTGGTGCTTCAGTGTTTTGCTCACTACATTCTAAAATTTGCAGTTGGTGTATGAAATTTAGGTAATGAATTTATTATCCGCACTTTTGAATGTTTATTTCGTATGGGTTATGCAAATATAAAACCAAAGAAAATGCAGGTCACTGAACACATTAATCAGTTTCATTGTTCACATTAATTTAATTAAGTCTTCTTGATTTTGTGGGAGAAAATAGGAATGTGCATACAGCTGCCGTTCAAAATTACTCTTTGGGTTTTCTCTTTTAAATAAATTGCTTTACCAAAGTTCCTCCTTTCCTCTGTGTGACTTCCACAACTAAATAAAAATTGATGCTTCTTGGAAATGTTTCCCTCTTGATAGTAGTTTCTGAGAAACACATTCCTCCTGATCCATGGATTTCAGTGCTGGGACTTAGGTGACTGTCCCCTTGTTTTCCCCCTGGTGGCTACAGTAGTACCTGTTTGCTACTTCACTGTGAAATGGGGTGGTGAGAAATGAATGCATATGGTAAATCTCTTTTTCGAAGATGGGGATTTTTTGATGGTTTTGTGTCAGTAAAGTCACTATTTATGTTTTCTTCCAGATTTCACAGTGGCCTCTTAAATGTTAAAGATGTTCTTACAAGTTTTGACAACACGGGGAATGTCTGTAAGTCACTGTTTATCTAAATACAGTACTGTTGATAGAAGTCTAACTGTACTAATATAAAACACGTCTGTATGAACCCTCAATAACCATTCCATTTAGCTGGGAAACTCCATTACTGTGGTCAGAGGTACCATAGCATTACAGTTTTATGTAGCACAGCTGTTTGTGTTGGATACACCCTTACGTCCTCCTAGTGCAGGTTATTTTTGGTTCGGTGGTTGTGGTGGGAACATTAGAGCAACTGGACTGGGTTGAACAAAACCTTAGTTTAGCTCATTGATTTGTGTTGGCCAGTGGCCAGCAGTGGCTGTGTGGGGAACAGCAGTGCAGGAACATGGGTAGCAATCAGGGATACTTCTGGCTTGGAGAGGACAAACTCGAACCACAGAAACACAAAAGAAAGCACTCAGTCAAGTTGTGAAATTCCTCCCATACAGAATTTGGATCCTAAATTGTAAACCCTACAGGTTTGGATCCTAAAACATGAAATAAATTCAAAAAGCAAAGGGGAAAAAATTGTGCAAGAAAAATTCACTGTGGCTATTAAATATAAAGCCACCACTTATGGCTTAGAAAGTGCTGGGTGTTAGGAGAGTTAATGGGGCAGTAGGATGATATGTTTGTCCTGATCTTTCACTCTTGCCTAAGCATCAGTTACTGGCTGCATTAACCTGAGGTAAGATGAGCTCTAAGTGGGCCATCAATGTCTGACCCAGTATGGCTCTGCTTCAGTATACTTATTAATAAAATTATCTATGCTATTAATGGACTTGAATTATGAAGTTGTGGTAGACCATGGAAACAAAGCTGAGCAAAAATACAGAAACATTTTTGATGTGATGAGTAATTACTATTCTATAATTAACATTTAGAGATACACATATAATTCTTGTTTGGTTATTCTGCCTTATCTTTCAGGTTGGTTTGTTTGTTTTCAAGCAAGCAAACTGATAGAATAAAGTTGGTAAAGTTTGCCAGATATTCAAGAAATATGCACATATTTCCTCCTCCTTATCAAGCCAAAGATATAGAAACTGTTCTGATATATACCTGTTTTATCTCAAAATTCCAGTCTTAGTATTCCAATATGTTTCAATAAACATTAGTTCATTATATAATAACTTGAGCATTTATTTTCAACAGCAGAGAAAATACTTTCTCTGTGTATGTGTGTGTATGTGTCTGAAAGTGCTTCAGGTAATGAATCTGGACTGTGTAATATGGTAATATGATTTCTTGCTCTTTGTTCTTTGTGTGGGTACTGAGATTGTGCTCAATCTACACAGATTTCCTTGTTAACACAAATAGTTTACTCTGCTAAAGTTTTCTTATGCTTTCCTGTTGATAAATGTGCTCCTGTCAGCTCTTCTGTTAACTTTTTTCAGCGTTTCAGCTCCTTTTTTTGTTGACTGCAGATGGTAGAACAAGACTTACCCTCTAACAGGCACACCACCACTGCTAACACAGGAGTATTAAGACATCTGTAGTTCTTCTGACTGTTTCTCTGTTTATACAAAGATTCACATTTGTCCTTTTGGATTCAGAATTGCTTTGAGGGTTCATGCTGTGCTATTATATATAGTGTTTGCCAAGTCATTTCTAGATTCACTGCTTCCCCGTTTTTAAATGTCTTTGTCTGCAAGTGTCTGTCTGTATTGATCTACATATTGCTGATTTATGCCTATTTTACTAGGCACTCTAGATTACACTCTATTAGGGTAACTGTAAAATTATTATCTTCTGGCAGCATGCAGTACTGGCTTGGAGTGTAATAATCATAGTTTTTTGGTGCCACCTGCATGGAATAAATGTTCTCAGTATCCAAGCCAGAGTGACTCTGTGTCTGTCACATCATCATAGTAAAGTTCCCCCAACTGTGTGTGATCCAACTGCTCTATTTGGGTCATACCTGACAGAATTTCTGTGCACTCCCATTATCCCTTGATTTGAATTGGCTCTTTCTTTGATCTTTTCCTGTGTGTTTCTCGACTCTCTTTGTGTTAACCCAGTGGAAATGATGGGGGTGTTGTGTTGCCTCCTTTTACCCCCAGAGGTAACTACTGTTGTATTTCTAAAATTAGATTGACACTTTTTTGCAACTACTGTAGTGTTCTACAAGAGCTTTTTATTATCAGATCATAGTGTACTCTGAAAACAACCCCAGATATTTCTGAAATGGTCTTTGACAGTATCATATTATTTCTCCTAATATCTAATACTAATGGAGCTAGTCAGAACTGAATGTGCTGACAGACATTCCGTGAGGGTGATGCACTGAAGAATTAGACTTCAGTGTTCTTTTGGGACACACTGCATAGCCAGCATTTATTTACTGGGCACTAAACTTCACTTGAGCAACTTGGACTGAGTTACCAGAAAACAGGGAAATGTTTTAATGTTCCTTGTGTTTGTTTTGTCTTCCATACTGAATATTTATCAGCAAGATTAATGTTCTTTCTAGAAATTATTATATTATGCAATAGGTTTTTTTAAAACAGATTAGCTTTTGTAAAAAACATATTTTGTTTCTAAACATAATAATTTGTTTCAAATAACATGGTTTGTGTGGTTTGGGGGGGAGTTTTTGTTTCTTCTAGTAAGTAGTTCTTGTTGAAACAAGCTCTTTCACGGAGTGTTTCTCTGGTCTTTCTGTTTCACGTTTTGATCTCAGTGCTTATGGTCTTTGACAGCCACATCACTGTACACCATCAAAAGAAAAGTGGTAGAGCAGACTCCAGTTAATACCACTGTCTCTATACTCCCAGTAGGTATCAACTCAGTACAAGATGTGCCACTAGCTGGCAGCATTATATAAAATATCAATAAGCAGCTTTTGAGGAATACTTGTGACTGCTTCTAAAACTTCTGTCTTACACCAGAAAGACTTCAGGATAGAAGTGGAGCCAACTGCAGTAGCTGTCAGTGGTGTATTGCAGGGTCCCAACTGCTAACTCTGAAAATTGCCTCTGCACAATGGCTCATTCAAACTATATTTGTATACCTACACTTGTGTTCTGCCCTTTTCTAAAAGATTTCTGGAGATGCATTTGCGCTGTAGGATTGACACTGTGAGTGAAAATTCACGCTACAAGTTGCAATGGGTTTTCACTTTCTCAGAAAAATGTGGAAGTTTTTTTCTCTCTGCTCATCCTTTCTGGAAGAGTGGTTTCCACATGAAAACTCTAAATGAATTCTCCACACAGACAGGATACAGTGCTAAATGCACTTCATTCAGCTTTAATTCTATGCATAAACAGGAGGCAGGGAAAAGAGGACTGGAATGAAGGAAAGGATCAGTCTGTTCGTTTTAGACAACAATATGCCATCTGTTAAAAAGAGGGTACAACCTGACACCATCTCTAGTCCTGAGATAATCCTTTAAAAGAACTGATGCATCCCAGGCAGAAGGTTCGGTGGTGGCATTGTGGGATAGCATCAGCTGGCCCCTGGAAAAACATGCCACACTCATCCTGGCAGAAGAAATCTTCCAAAAATTAAGGAAAATTCTGAAAGGATGAGCTTTTGAGAGTGTCTCCTTCCCTTGCATTTCCAAGTGGGAGAAAGCAGTTACAAACGAAGTGCTTATATGGCTATACCCCTGAAGTAATCATTGCAGATTATGTAAGCATTTAGATTTAGTGAAATGAGCAAGAGTCAAAATATAAACCTGTTTACTATTTGTCTCCAGTCTAGGCAAGCTACAGGCTGTGTAAAGGAGTATTTTAAGAAGTGAAATACAGCATATTTTCATATTTTCATCTATTATGTTTTCATCTGGTGTTATCACAGAAACAGGATAGTGCAGTGTGCTCAAGTAGTATAAAGTTGAAAATATAGCAAAACATTTTCCTGTAAACTGCACATAGCAATAGCTAATAATGTAACCATTTTCAAGAAACAACATGTTCAACACATATTCATTTTATTTTCTGTTTGGCTGAGTGTACAATTATATGTTTTAGAACTAAAAGAGCAGCAGAGGGTGCTACAGTTACAGAGCTACCCAGGCACACACTCCAAAATTGTTGCTCCTGCAGGCAAGTGGATCCTGGAAATACTTGAGCTTTTCATTTGGAATAGATGTAAACAGGATAGTTTTAAATTCTGTTGCCTCTGTTTATAGAGGAAAACAGGTAATCTGCAGGAAATCCAGGAAAAGTAGAATTACATACTCACTTTTTTCTTGATTTTTTTAATAGTTTAATTGATGGAAAATGTTGCATAATTTCATGAAAACATAGTGTCTGGAAATAGCTACCGTTACAAAACACACAACGTCTTTAAAACTGTTTTTGTTTATCTTAATTTTACATTTAGGAGTTCCAGCCTCTGCAACGAGTTTTTTTGGAAAAATTTGTTGCTTGTTTGGGGATGTTTTTTTATATGTTTCCCAAATAAATAAGCTAGCTAAATTGAAGAATATTTTGCCCTTCATATAATATTTTTCATGAAAATAACATGAGAGAAGGATTTTTACTTAAATTTCAAGTTAACATCAAGGTTTTTGGGAAGCACAAATCAAGGGGAAAACAAAGAAATAAATTACTTTTCTCCTTTTAGTTTTCACTTCTTTTTTTTCAGATTATACTTACTCAAAACTGGTAATTATGCAACTTTAAAAAAAGTGTACTTAAGAAAAATGTTAAAAAAATCTACTTAAAAATAAAGAACCTTTTCTTCTTTCCTCCATTCTCTCAAATAACTAAAGCAAGACGGATATCTTCTTTCTGGTAGTGTATAAGGATGGGTTTAGAGAGCTTCTTGTTTCTTCAGAGCTCTCACTGTGTGCCTCAGATATCTGAGCTCCTCAATGGAGAGATGATGGCAGCTACTGAATGATCATGCTTGGAAGGATAGATGCCATAAAGTTACCTGGGGAAAATTACCAGATGATATCCCTTATGGCAGCTGTTTCATGTAACCTTCCCTAGAATCAACCAGGGAGCAGAGTGCAGTTTTCAGGTGCTGCTGTGGAAGTTCCCCGCGTTGTTTTGAGTAAACATCTGGTTATCAGTGATGAAAAGCCTACCAGCTGGAATATGCTTCCTGTCTCTCCGTGCCTCAGTCAGTATTCTCACCTGAAGAAACTGTCACCCCTTGTCCTCTGAGCCTTCTCTCATTCCTCTGGTGTGGCAGTTTGAAATTATTTACAGTGTCAGAACCTCAGAGCCCCTTGAAAGTCTTCAACAAAAAACAAATTGTCTGGAAGAGTGTTTGAATAGCAATGATACGTGTCGTTTTGAATGAAATATTGTATTTATGATACCTACAATTTACTATTCACTATGCAGCTTCCTTTTAAATAAAACATTTCATGATCAGGGCTAAGAAAAAACAGCTGTTTCCTCCCTTCCTCCTCCATCCAATTCACTTCAGTGATTCAGTTTACAGCATCATCCCAAGCAGTCACACTGACATGACCGACATAAGGAGTATGGAATGGAGCACAAAATAAGTATATGGAGAGAAGCAGGCACCTTTTAAATTGCTCTTCCTACCAGAACTGTTTTTATGAGATTGTTCTCTGATGGAACATCAGTGATTTGTCTGTTTTAAGTACTGTCCTGGAATATTCGGCTTTTCCCCACTCACTAAAATCTTCTGTTTATCAGGAACCTATGTGAGAAAGGAGGAATCATAACTGCGGTCAGAGATTCCTTTCCTCTAAAGTACTTTTTTCCTACTATGTATTCCAAATGTTATCTGTCTTTGGGGCTCTACTTTCAAGCATGGCAGCAACCTAGAGAAGTGGGAGGTGAAGAAGCCCAGTTGAGCACTTCTTAGCACTCTCTTTCTTCCTGGGTCAGATTGAAGTTTTTGTAGTTCTCCTGTTCAGATTATTCCAATGAGAACCTTTTGGTAAAAACATGTGAATCTCTTAGAGCAACTGCAGTTATTTTTCTGTGTTGCTGAGCAGTATTTTGTACCTTGGCACTCTGATTAGCTATGTTTTGGCATCATCTGTTGTCTTAATCTTTAAAAAGTAGTTGGCATGAGTAGGTTTCTAAGTGTACTACTCGTGCTAATCTTCTACAACATGAAGTATTTTTGAAAGTATTCCATGTATTCTAAATGGATTACCATGAGAAATTGGCTATTTTGATTTACATTAATTAAAATTTTGAAGATACAGTATAGCACCTTAAATTGGGTTGGTAGAAGGAGAAGAGTATGAATGATTCTAATTAATTTCATGGATTTTACTTTTGCTTTAGATAACTTATCTTAGTCACCTCTTTAACTGAGATAGGGCAGGATAACAAAGGTAAGCATCCTTTGAAGATGTGCTGTCTAATTAATTTAGCTTAGTCTTCTAATACATTTTAGAGTTTTCTCTAAATATATTTCAAATTTGAGTGTAATTGAAATAAATAATTTCAAATGAGTTTGATGTGCAGTGGGTTGTTGCCATTTGTGTGGAACTTGCATGTTTCTTTGTAATCATTCTTTTTGTTTTCATAACTCCTTTTACTTGCCATGTTCTGGCCATGCTTTCAGTGCTGCTTTTCACACCCTGAGTATGTCCCTTCTGTTTGACACCATCACGTGTTGTTGCTGGTGGTTTCTGACATGCACATCAGATGGGGCATTTCTCTGTATTGTATTATAGTCCCATCAGTGTCTGGAGTGTGGAGGTAGCAAGGGGAGTCCTTGTTCTTTGTTTTCTCTATACAGATGCAGCTGAAATGTTATGTATAACTTGAACCTTGTTTTGGTTTTGTTTCAGATTTGGTTTAGAGAACTTTTCAAAAGTTGCACTACATTTAATTTTAAAAAATCATATTCAAATGGGTCAATTCATGTCTTCTTTTGAAAATGTCACAGTGAAAGGTTTCAATTTAATTCAGCACCAATTCCTAAAATAGTATCCACAAAAAACTACTTTGAGTAAAATATTTCTGGAAATGAGAATTTGAAACCTTTGGTGAATAATACATCCATTTGAAATGTTTTGTCTTGATCATAGCTCTGACTGAAAAGTATGATGAAAACTAATCGACACAGCAGTGACCAGACAAAAATCCAGTGTAGAACTAGTATTCATGTACTTAGCTTGATAAATTAAATGCTGTTATTGTGAGTATGGTATAGTTAAATAAAATTATATCGGGTTCAAGCTATTCTTTAAAAAATATGTTTAATAATAAGGAAAGAGGTGAATAAGGCATTATTTCAGAAATACAAAGAACTAATTTTTGGTAAACCTAATGGATTAAAAGAGCCTTCTATACAAATGGTTTGGTAAATAGAAAATGCGTGAGGAATAACTGCAAGTTTGTTGTAATTACTGGAGTCCAGCCTTGTAGTATTTAATTAAGACTGCAGCCCACCTTCAGAGAGTTTTAGTGACTATCCCATAAACAGTGATTTAGAACATACTGGTTCTAGCAATGGTGATTTCACATTTACTCTCCTTACAGGTCGAAAATATCTCCTCATACCTAATGGTAGCCTTTTTTTACTAAGACTTAAACTGGTTATTGGTTTGGTCCTTGGCAAAACTGAAATTTTCTTTTGCAATAGCTTTTTAGGTATATAAATTAATCACATGGCCTTGCCTATATGTTCTTTTCCTTATGTCCAGGAAGCCAAATTCAATCATGTTTTCTTAAGCTATAGTTTTTGCTAGGGTCTGACTTTTCTTTAGACTCCATACATCTGGTTTGTTTCTTTCTTGAAGAGTGTCTGTCAAATCTGGGCATAGTATTCCAGTCAAGACTTCTATAATGCTAAGTAACTCAGGAGATTTTGTTTTACAGCCTGTAATCCCAATATTGAATTTTCCTTTTACAACAGCATGACTTTGACTCATGCTGAGCTGTTGACTTGCCATAAAATCCTGGTCCTCTTCAGAAGGAATCAGTTATTCCTAATTGTGTATTTATGTAGCAGATTATTCTTACCTGATTTCAATACCTGGTGCTTGTCCCTGTTGAACTTTTTCCTGTTTCCAGACTTCTCCCAGTTCATTGTTTTTTTTTCCTTTGAAGCCTGTCTTTCAACTTACTGGACTTCTAAAATTGATAAATTGCTGATGTAATAGGCATGTTCCTTTAGATGATCAGGGAAAACACTGAACAGAGCACAGTCTGCTGTAGGCATTTATGGAAACTCCACCTGTTAAATTCACCTGCTTTTACAGCAAACCATTGAGAATTGTTCCCCTTATTCTCCATAGACAGTTTTCTTGATCAGCTCTTCACCCATCCTAACCAAATTTTATTTAGTCTGTTTCTTATGAAATTGTCAAAAGACTTTCTAAAGTTTTGATACAAGACATCTACTGCTTCTGCCCTATAAACAAGCCTCTTATCTTGTTGCTCTGGTGAATGGTTTTTTAATTAAAATCTGTAATTTATTTTTTATTGTTATACTTTATCATGGAATATGCAACAAAAGAATGAAAAACATGAATCTGTTTCAAGTTTTTAATTATGTGAAGATGAGGGAGAGGTTGAATTGAATGAAATGTTATACTTAATTATAGAATGCATAATTGTCTTATGCACTGAAAGTCACCTGATGATTCTCTGCCTTACAACTTCATTCATTTTCTGAAAGCTGTTATTTTAATAGTTTATACTGCAGATGTATCCAAACTAAGCTTTTATGCATAGTTCTGTCTTGTAGTTCTTTGGTGTCCTGAAGGAGAACTGCAGCTGCTCTGAGCTATGTACTGGTTTTGTGACATGTTTGGTAATCTAGCAAAAATTAGTATAGGACTGTAAAAGCCGTCTACCCTAATACCCTTTATTTCCCATCTCCCTCCTTTTAGTAAGTGTGACAGAAAGTGAAATAATGCAAGGTTCTGGGGTTTTTGAAATTATTTTGTTTGGGGCTTTTTTTGGTAATTTGGTAGTATTCAAATGAATTTAAGCCTCTTGCACAGGAGAAATAGAATCCTGTAGATAATGTTCAGGACTAAAAGAAACCAATTTGATCCCATTACACCTTTTGAGACCAGCTCCTTGTTTATTGTATTTATTGTCAAACTGTGACCTGTGCTTTGTGAATTAAATTTACTTCTCAACTATGCTAGTACTGGTTGAAGGTGTGTTTCACTATCTTAGGAGTTTTTTTCTAATTAATTTTTAGGTCTCCCTTTATACTTAGGCCAATTCCAATATTCTAAGGTAATGTTTGTTGTCATGTTTAAATGTGTGGTTTATATCAGCTGAGAAGATAATACTGTAGTCCCCAAAGCACTCTTTTTATTAAAAAACTAATCCATGCAATATCACCTTTGTGAAACAAATATTAGATCCATTTCAGAGGTAGGAAGTTTCCTAAGTCTCTATTTTTCTTATAGAGCTGTTCATGGTTAGAAGTGGGAGGCAGAACCAAGCCATCTTACCGTGGTGGTATGCAGAGGACCACCTGACTTCTAACCTCTCCCACATACAGGTTTATTGCAAGATTTTTGTTAAATTTGCAGTGTTATATTTTCAGGAGTGCTTTCTCATTTTAAATGCCACCCATTTGGGTTGTCAAAATTGAAGGACTTAGAGCTGTGTCAGAAAAGAGACTTGGACATTGCTAAACTGAACTTTAGATCCTCTGACAATAAAATTTGGTCCTCCTTCAGGTAAGGAGGCCTTTCTACACATGTAGTGGCATGGTCTGGAATTTATCCCAGCTGGTACTCTGAGATCTGTACGTCATTAACTCTTTCTCTCTTTGGAATTTCAGTTCCTAACTTGATGCATTCACAGTATTAAATTCTTCCCTTTATTCAGATCTTCAGCTGTGTCTGTCAAAACGTATAGAAGGTGTAACTTTTTTTGGTTTAACCTTCTATGAGGTAGCTGCAGATTTTGTGTAGAATTTATGTGGTTTCAGACACGAGTCTAATGGTTATAACACTCACAAGGTGGTTTCATGAAAGTAGGGGCAGTCAGCACACCTGAGTTAGCAAAGAGAATTGGCTCAGAGCTTTTATGTGCTCACTTACTGGAGCTCCTTTTGGACAGTAAGACAAGAAACACTATTACTGAATATATTGGGTAATCCTTCATGGCAGTGTGTCAGGACAAAACCTCACTGCAATCTGCCAGTAAGTATGAATTTAGAGTGTGAAGACAGTAGCATGCCTCACCACAAGCTTAAACCTAGTTACATAAAATTTACCTATTCACACAGCTAAAACACTGTACAATCTTAAGCCATTTTACAAATCAGCACCTTAGTATAAATTCTGTCAGGCTAAAAATACTGGAATGTCTTCATAATAAAACATAATAGGACAAAGCAGCTTGTATACAGGCTCCTTATTTTTGCAGTATTTTGGTTCTTATTTTTAAATTGTTGCTATTTGAAGCATTTTGTAGGTTTACTTACTATTTAATTGGACATTCCTGAAGTAGAAAATATTATTTCTTTTTGTTTGTGTGGTTAAAGACTGCTAAAAATGAGCTTAGCCAGATAAACACAGGGGGTTTTATCACTAGTAAGAATTAATTCGATAATTTTGTCCACAACCATAATCTGCTTTTAAAATAATGCATTATATTTTCTGTGGAAAACTAACCAATATAAATTCCCTATGAGAAAGGGATGTGCAGCTGCACATCTCCTGTGGGAGAAGGCTTACTTACTGACAGGTGAATCTGAGCCCATTTTATGATTATTTCATAGGTAAAAGGAACAGAGGAAGATTCTTAATCTTAGATTGTCTCAGAAAATGTATTTATGTAGGTGGGTTTTGGCTGGTTTCGATTGGACTAGTGCAGGTATTTATTGAACAGCAGTGACCTGTCAGTATTTACGTACTGCAATGTTTCTCCCTTTGCTAGCTGAGATTAGTGGGCATTGCTTTCAAATGTACATCTGTGAGAAAGTGTTGAAACTAAAAGTCAACTATTTATATAAAATAACTCTTATCAGGGCAGAGGATTAATTATATTGATTAATAACAAGGAGTGGGTTTGTTGCATCTGGTTTTAGATTAATAATACTTGAAAAAAGGTTGAAAATTCACGAGTCTAAGGTACAAACCAAAGCTTGTGTTCAGTATTTTTCTTTTTTGTTTTTCCTTGATAGGACATTTGTCACTTTCTTGAGCTGTATTTAAATTTTGTAAAACACAGTTTTTATTGTTTTTCCAAAGAAAGTCTGGCATATAGCCATCAAGTTAAAGGGCTTATGAATGTTTAAAAACAAATGCATGCAGCAATTTATTCTTTGTTGTATGTAGGCACACTCCTGAGGAATTTTGTAACTTTTCTCATAAAGAAGCAGACTTTTTACTTGCCATAAAGTTGAGCATTAAAATGTGAACAGCTTTATAAGCCTTGACTTAAAAGTAATTACATCTAAATGGTAGTAGTAGCAAAAGTCTACGATGGTTTTAAGCTGCCTTTTTAAGCTACTCAGAAAGGCAGTAGGACCCAAAAAATGTTTAAAAGATACACAGGAATAAAATGGTCATACAGGTTTGGCGTTTAAAAAGGAGATCTCTGTTTTTTTTAAATGGACAGTAACATATATTGTCCTAGAATATACATATTTCAAAGAAATAAAAACAAACAGGTGTCCACTATGACACTAGAATCATATGAATCAAAGCAGAGATGGACAACTTTTAGAAGCTCTCCAAATAATGCCTTCTAAAATTCTTGTTGACTTATTTTCCTTGTTTTCAAAGCACCTGTTGAAAAAGAATTTCCCATTTCCATTGAATTTTCCAGTTCCAGAGTTAGAAACGTGCTGTCGTGTGTAGCACTGAAAAAACTTAAATTATAATAGTAGTATTGAACGCATATTCAAGATCAGCTACTTAGCAGATATTTCATTCATTGCAATCTTTATTGTAACTCATAAATGCTCTACAATGTAAATGTTTGCATAGTGCAGGAGCCAGTTTCACATCTCCCATGTTAATCTCCAGAAGTTATAATACCTCACACTTTCACTTGGCAGGCAAAAGTAATTACGATAGCAATCAACATATATAATATAGACTTTCAAATATTTAGTTTTGTTGACAGTAGGAACAGAACAACAATACAGATAATTTAAGACAAATAAAAATTGGTAGAGATAATCTAAGTGCTTTAAGTTGTTGTGATTGTCATTATTTCAAATATGTATTTCCTCATAATTACTGTAGTGTTTCCTTCTGAGGATTCTCTTAATGTGCTCTTCAGAAAATGATATGGTAAATATTTCATATTAAAGTACACAGGTACACATTTTATGGTTTGTTGGGGTAAGTGACAGCCTAACAGAAAGGTGAGATGTTATGTCAATTAATTCTGCAAGGCTTGTCTAGAATCAGATTGAACTGCTGGTAAGTGAGAATAATTAATGAAAATTCGGTGTTTTCATATATGAATTGTTTCTTAGAATAAACAGATTTTTCTATGTTTGGCATTTAAAGAGCTTTGTTGCAATAGTTGAATGTAAACTGTCAAAAAGAAGTAGGCAGAAAGTTGGAAATGGTAAGTCCAATTATCATAGAATGGTTTGAGTTGGAAGGGATCTTAGAGACCATCCAGTTCCAACCCCTCTGCCATGGGCAGGGACACCTTCCACTAGACCAGCTTTCTCAGAGCCCCATCCAACCTGGCCTTGAACACTTCCAGAGATGGGGCATCCACAACTTCCCTGGGCAGCCTGTTCCAGTGCCTCACTACCCTCACAGCAAAGATTTTCTTCCTGAAGTTTAATCTAAACCTGCCCTCTGCCAGTTTAAAGCCATTACCTCTTGTCCTAACACTACACGCTTTTTCAAAAGTCCCTCTCCAGCTCTCTTATAGCTCCCTTTAAGTGCTGGAAGGTTTCTATAAGGTCTCCCTGGAGCCTTTTCTTCTCCAGGCTGAACAACCCCAACTCTTTCAGCCTGTCTGCACAGGAGAGGTGCTCCAGCCCTCTGGGCATCTTGGTGGCCTCCTCTGCGCTCACTCCGACGGACTGATGCCCTTCCTGTGCTGGGGACCCCAGAGCTGGATGCAGTGTTCCAGGGAGGGTCCCAACACAGCAGAGCAGAGGGGCAGAATCCCCTCCCTGGCCCTGCTGCCCACTCTGCTTTGGATGCAGCCCAGGACATGTTTGGCTCTCTGGGCTGTGAGTGCCCATGGCTGGGTCATGTCCAGCCTCTCACTCACCTGCACCCCCAAATCCTTCCTCCCAGGGCTGCTCTCAGTCAGTTCTCTCCTCAGCTTGTATTTGTGCCTGGGTTTGCCCTATCCCAGATGCAGCACCTTGCCTTGGCCTAACTTTCCATAGTTATTCCTGTTAGTACTTTTACAAATCAAAGCATTTAAATATAGGGATTTGATTTGGATTTGGGAAATGTTTCTTATTCTACAATTACAGATATATGTGAGCTGCTCAGAAGAGATTAGCCAATGATTTTTAAGTAAAGTGGTCTAATCAGCATGGACTTCTTAATGTGTGTATGTACACAGGTATGTAGAGCTATTACATGTAATTCTAAAAGTTCACATTATATAGATGGAGAAGAAGAACCTGTTTTTTTAATGGAGTGTTTTTTAGTAAGATATTGTCAGAGAGTTATTTTACCTGACAGTTTACTTTGACCCAGCCTGAAATAGGATCTTATTGGTGACATAATTATTGTAAGATGCTGAAAGTAGGACTGCAATGTGCCATCTTTTCCCAAATGTTTGAAAGCATTGTCAGCTTTTGAATTACTGTCATATTTTTTCAATTGTTTTTAGTACAAGTCAAATTTGACTTGCCTTAGTAATATAAAGAATCTCATTGTCTTCAGCAAGGCTTGTCAAATGAATCAGAAACATTGTCTTCCCTTTAAAATTGATTAAAAAAATCCCCCCAAATTATTTTAATTTGAATGAGGTGAGAATCTGGTAACTATTGAAATGTTTTCTGTGCTGAATAATAAGGAGCGTGATAATTGAAACTTGGCATAGAAATGAGTAGCAAATTTTACTCTTCCTCCTCTTTTTGAATTGGCAATTTGAATGTTGCATAAAGTAACAAAACACACTTAGTACCTGATATTCCAAAAGTACAATTCAAAAAAGAATATTTAAGTAATACAGTTAACATGTTTTGCATATATATATATTATTGCTTTGATGTAATATATTTCTTATTTTATAGATACATATTTCATAAGGTGTGTGTATGCGTGTATATTAATTTGTAGAATTTGTAAATTTCATCTGTATATGGAACAAATTGAAGGATAGTGGCAGGTACTGCCACAGTTGTTTACCTTCAATCTTTAAATTGTCTTTTTTCCTACCAAAAAACTTCATTGCCTGGTATGGGGAAAAGATCCACGTTGCTTTCTGATGCTAAGGGGAGATGATTGCATGAGGGAGTAGGAAAAACACTGAGACTGACAAGAAAGAGTCAGAAGACAAGGAGAATGTAGGGGAGAAGAATGAGTAAAACATTAGTGGCTGGGCAGGAAGGAGAGTTGGAAATTAAGACATATTTGATTAGGTTTTTTTCCAAGAGATAAATGACATTGGGCAGAGAGGAGCCTGGGATAAAATATCACAAGGAAAGAGATCAATGTATCCTGAGACTAACTGGACTGAGACTAGAAGTCAGAGGTGGAAAAGAGGCTATGCTAGCTCAGCTTCAAGGGAGCTGGAAAGAAATCATGGGTGCCCCAGAAAATATTTCCCACATGGCCAGCAAAAGACCTGTATTTCCAGTGATCTCTCTGATCCGTTCCTATGCCTGATCAGGTGAAATACATATTTCATTCTTTTAAACTGCTGCTCTTTGTAGACTGCTGCAATGTTTTAATTTACTTAATTTGTGCAATCATAAAGAAGTTAAACTAATCTGAAAGTCACAGTCCTGCTAACAACTTGTGGAGGAAGTGATACTCCAGATGATGGGATTTTTGATGTTTAAAAATACCCACAGAAGTATGTTTTACTTATAAGGCCTTGGCTTTACAAAATGCACCATTATTTTAGAGTTGCCTGTGCAAATGGAAATTTCATGGTTTGTGGAGTTGCTTGGAGAGTAGATCTCCTCCTCCATCTGCCAGAAGGTTCTCAGTGATGGCTGGCTCCTATGTTGTTTTTCTGAAAGGTTAAGGTCTGATCTGCTGAAGCAAATCATGGCTGAAATGATGATTTCAACAGCAAAAGCAGAAATGTCAAATTTAAAAAAAAAAAAAAGAGGTTCTAGGTGCTTTAGACTCTTAAGCCTTAGTGGATGTTTTTCCTCTTTCTGTGCTTCAGGGCTTCATCTAAAGAAGGTCTCGTTCTGAATTCTGTCTGTTCCCAGGTCACCACCACATGCTGTAAGAAACATAGTCAGCGAGGACTGTGAGGTGGAGGAATTGTTCTCTTAGGGGTGATGATTGGCTCTTTTTCAAATAAAGATACTGAAAAGCAGGCAATGAATAACCTGCATATGGCCTTCTAGCCAAAGGCTAGAGAAGCCTGCTCTATTAAAAGGTAAATTCAGAAAGTGAGACAAGGGTATATGTTTTACTGAAGTGGAAATATTGGTTATTTTGTCATTAAATGAACACTTGCCTTTAGTTCTGTGAACTAGAAGGAAGCGGTGCTCCTCAGTGAAGTACAGTCTGTAGCAGTATTTAGTCACACATTGCTTCCTAAAGCAAGCAGGCAACACAGCTGTGCTAGGGGTGTAGCAACATTTCCTAACTAATTTTGTAATTTCCAAAATTTGGCAACTTGATGTTACTTTAATGGAAACACATGTTGTGATTCTGCATACAAATTTGTACTATAATAATTTTATGCTCAGACTTCAGATCACAAACCCAAGAATCCTTTGTGTGGAGAAGTAGCACTTGTTGAGATTACTGGCATGCTTTTGCAGAACATCTATTCAGAAACAATCCTATTTCTGAAAGTACTCCAGATCTTAATTTGTATGTCTAACCCTCACACTCTGAATCATCCTAAGATTCATAATTCTGTTTTTTTTGATAGACAGACAGTAGTGTATGGTGATAAAATTGCATACTGTATTACAGTATGCAATTTTATCACCACCAACAAGCAGTTGGAGGCAAATTTCAGCACCATGTGAGTCCAAAGAATATGTTAAAATCAAGATTGTGGCATTTGTTGTCAGTTTAAGAAACTTTTAGTTTGCTGTTGTGAATAGTCTTACAGACACTGCTTCTTACTTATCAAACTTAGGCTTTATTGCTGCACAAAGCCTTAATTTAGTAAGCTCCTGACCAAGAAACATTCTTAGTTTGTGGGATAAAAACAGTTTAATAGGGAATGCAAAAGCCACACACAAGCAAAGCAAAACAAGGAATTTCACTGCTTCCCAAGGGCAGGCAGGTGTTCAGCCATCTTCAGGGCCCCATCACACGTAATGGTGAATCGGGCCATCGCTCTGCATGTCCCCACTCTTCCTCCTTCTTCCTCCCACTTTATACACTGAGCATGATGTCATGTGCTCTGGAATATCCCTTTGGCCCAATATGGAATTTCCCTTTTGTCCCTCTTGACCCAAGTATCCCTATTTGGGTCACCCGTCCTGGCTGTGTCTCCTCCCAATTTCCCATACACCCTCCTGTCCCCTCATCAGTGTTGCAGTAAAAAGGCAGAAAAGGCCTTGGCTCTGTGTAAGCCCTGCTCAGCAATAGCAAAAACATCTCTATATTACCAACCCTGTTTTCAGCATGAATCCAAAATATAGCCCCATGCCAGCCACTGTGAAAAAATTTAACACTACCTTAGCCAAAATCAGCACAGTTTGGAATAGGTATGTAATGAATACTAGGAACTGGTCAAAAATAGCAAAGAGTTCTAAATAGGTGTTGAATGAGACCTTTAGATATCCTTATTATCTTTGTAACTACTTTTACAGTTACTTTATTCAGTTTTCTGAGACAAAGACATTGACCCCACTGTGAAACAAATAATGAAATTATTGATTATTTTTTCTTTACATTGATTTTATATTGAATCAACCTAATTACTGTATAAACAGACCTTCTACAGGATCAGAGATCACAAACCTTTCTGTATGTCTTTCTATGTCGGAGAGCATAGACAAAATATACACCCATCTAAAATTTAGCAAATGCAGTTTGAATGACTTTTAGAAAGTACCAGTCTATTTTACAATGTATACACCAGGGTCTTAAACTCACCGCTGGGCCAAGCTAAAAAGGTAATGTCTGATTGTGATATTACTGCAAAGCAAATGGTAGCATGCTACTCTGCTTGAAAACATAATGGCTTTATACTATAACCTTTAACCCTGAAATGATGCTTGAGTGGACCTTAACTCCTAAGTGAACATGCTTGAGTAAATAAAACTGTGGTTTCACATAACAGAGAGATACATTTTTTAGATCCTTTGCTGATTATATTGTGTGAAGGTCAATCTTCTGCCCCATTTCTGAAAGTCGGGTCAGAATAGAGATTTTAGGGTCACTTCTTCAAGTATCTAAGCCATTACAATGCACTAATAGGCCCTGATAGCTCATTTTATAAGTTCTTAGCATTAAGCTGGACATTGTTTGGACTCATTTCAAATCCTGCATGTATCCTGCAGGGTTAATTAACATCTTTTTAAATTGATGTTTTTTGGTTATTTTGAATGAAAGCCCTTTGATTTAATTTGTCACTATTTACTATCTTTTACCATGTGTAAAGATATAAAAATTTTATATTCACTTAAGATCTGTATATTGCTTTGAAATTTAGCTGTTTAATTTTTTTTTTGTTTTTCCTAATTTAAACATACCAAGAATACAGCATCAAACATGCAGTGGTAGACAGCTGAATACCAATACAGAGTAGCTTGGAGCAGAAAACTTTAGTCATACACTCCAACTATATTTTGCCTAGTGATATTTCAGGTTATTTTCTCCTACTTTATATAGAATGCCCTTCTGTGTTACTTATGTAATTGCTATGAATCTTCTTTAAAGAATGCTGAAAATAATTAATTAACAATTTAATTAGAATGATGAAGCAAATATGTAATTAGGCAGCATATTTCGGTTTTCTACTGGGGTAAACAGAAGCATATCAAAAAGGAGATAATGAATTCACATTGAAATAACTGGTTTTTGAGAACAGTTGAGGAGAATAGATTTGAAAATAGTAGAGAATGGATGAGATTGAGACAGAAAAACCACAAACTATCACTGCAAATGAGAAGCATGTTGACCTCTAAAACAAAATTAAGAAGTCCTCCTAATATTGGATACATTTGAGAAAAAAATATTTTTAATAAATGGAAGTAAACTAAAACAAATAGTGTATTTTCAAAGAAGAGGAGTGGGATTAGCATTTGAAATTGTAAAACTAGTCCTTCCTTCAAGAGCATATTTAAAATTTAACAAGTATTTTTTTCAGACAAAATATCTTTCCAAGCAGGTCTCCAAGAGTAGTTTGCAATTGTTTGGATACAGTCTTAGCATCACTTCTCTTAACCTTCTGTCTGGACTAGTATAAAACCTTAATTGTGCTGTGTGTAGGGATTCAGGGTGCAGATTGAAGTCCTACCACTCATGAGCAGGTATATTAATTACTCCATGCATCTGGAATGTTCTGTCACTGTGTGGTTGCTTTTAGATCTTGTGAAAAATTAAGGATTTAGAAAGGTGGCTGGTATGTATTCCCTCAGTGCTGTAGCCTCACAGAGCTATTGCATCATCAGACTGACCACTGTGAGGACTTCTTTTTTTGCAGTTCACATGGCAGAGTAGTGCTGGAGGTGAATTGTTATGTCACGTGTGTCATATTTATGATATTTTCTCATTTTTTCAAGTAGACCATTTATCACTCTACCTCTTATGCCTGCAATCACTTGTCACACTGTTTTTGCTGCACTTCTGTCTGCTTTGCTATTCTGCTTTCATTCCTTCAGTCTAAAGGGAATTCTATTTACCGCACGTATGAGAAAGTTTCTTAGCTGAGCAAGAGTCATGCTCAGAAGTAGCACAATACAGTCATTCAAAAAATATGTACTTGCTGTATGTATGGAGTCTTAGTTCCAGAATAGTGCTTTTTGTGTGTAGATAAATTCTAAGGTTCAATAAATACTGCAATAGTGGATGGCTGCAGTAGGCTCAGTGTCAAACTTTTGAACTTACAGAAGTAGTTGGTAATTTCACAGGTTCTTGCCATTGTGTGGTTTCATTCATAAGTAAAGTTGGCATAGAGAATTCGCCAGCAAAGGATTTTTTTTCTAAATGTCACACCTCAAACCTAGCTGTATTCATTTTGATTGACATGCCATCCATGGGCTTTAAGAAAAACCTGGCAGAAACACAACTACTTTCATGTGCGTACAGCATTGTCTTTTTCTTTATAATCACTCTGGAAGGTGTAAGTAGGATGTAACCTAAAGGATTTTATTCAAGGGCTCGCACTTCCATTGCCCCACTGCCTCTACCCTCCCATGCTGTTCTTCCTGCTACAATAAATCTTAGTCTACCTCCCCTTACCCCTTTTTGCAGGGCTCACAGCCAGGAGTTAGGAAGTGTAGTTACCTTAAGAAGGAGAAAGCAGTGATGTTCAGAGCAGTTTATCCATAAAGTACATGCGTATACCAAGTAATTTTGTTGTTTGGGGTTTTTTTTATAATGAATGTAGATTAAGCCAGGTAAGGACTATACATGTGAAACTGGAGTCTGTGCTTTCTCTTGGCATGGTTTTAAAATTTGTTAGCTAAGCATATTCTAAAACAAAATAGGAAAGCAACCTCCAGAACGTACTAGTGCTTCTCTACTCAGTTCAATTCAGCTTTGCGAGAATTTTGTCTGTTCTGTTGAGAAACATGCCTAAGTTAAGGTGCTTGTAAATTGTAAGCTAGACACTTGTTGGTATTGTACTACCATATGCTATGCTGAGGTATCAGCTTGTTGCTGCTTAAAGGAGGCACTCCTGTTCCATCTCGTGTCACTCCCAAGACATGATCATCTACACTCATTGCTTATTTTGGCTTTTGATACCAATCTGTCAGTTGGATCAGCTGTTTGATCTAATGGAAAAACTTGCCCACCTTGAGAATGAGTGTTGTCTTTGGTTTGTTTTGGGCTTTTTTTGAGATTAACAAACCTATCTCACACTCCCTGTATCCTCATTATCACAAGAGCTGACACCAAGGTCACTGTTTATTGTTGAATTCATAAGACTGGAGTAGGTGTAGTCTGAAAGCACATCTTTAATAGATGTTTGCTCTGAAACAGAGTTTTCTCATTTATTATAAGCTGGATACTACCTCAGTTAACAAGATGAAAATATAAGCCAACTTCTTATCTCATTAAAAAAAGCTATTAGATCTCCTTTAGCTTTTTGGGGTCTAACAGTGTATAAAACAGCACTAAAACATATTTTTACTTGTCTTATTTTATTTGTCATATTTTATTTTATGAGGGGAAAATGTAGCTATGAGTAAATAAAGGAAGCCAGTTTGTTTGATAAGAATAAAGTTATGTTTTTACATGGTCACTTTGCAGAGTAAGACTGCAATTTAATTTATTCCAAAACAAGAAAATGAAGGTCAAGAGGGAAACAGTTTACTTCCAGAAAAGACTGAGATCAGAGTATGTAGGCCTCTGCAAAAGTCATTTACTGTTCTCTGTACTCTCCATCTTAATATTCAAGGAACAAGAGCTGAGAAAACATTATGTACGCATGTTCAGCATTTTTCAAAATGAGAATCTTGGCTGTTGCACTTTTAGGGCACAATGAACATTGATTGCCTAAAAAGTTATTTTAATAATTCAGCCTTTTAGCTTTAGGTTTAGGGCCATGTTTTGAAACCATTACATTCCTTTTTATTTGTTGTATAACCTAAAATGGATAAACTAATTTATGCTTTTGGCGGATGTAGATTAAGGCATACTTTGTGTCTGGGATGAGGTATGGGACAATAAGTTTAAATCTCTAATTGTTTGAAATGATTATATTTATAAATCCCTGAAAGTATATTTTTAAAATAATGAAAAAATAATTTTGGTCATTGCTACCCTGCCAAATGCATCATAGATGCATACCTTCAAGAAAAATCACCCTCTTTACGTGTAAACTCTGTCTTTTAGCATGACTGTGCAACGAACATTCAAAAAAGATTAGTATATAACTGATTAAGCATTTGTAGCCTTTCTCTCCTATTTTCCCTGACAGAATCATAGTTAGGAAAACACAGCATTGTGGACTCTTGACATTTCTGTATTTAATTGCTCTTAATTTCTCTACAATTTTCGTAGTTGTGGTTATAAATTTCCATTCCCTGCTCTTCTCAGACTTCCATGATCTTACTTTTCTGGACAGTGGAGAGAAAGGCTTGAGGTGCATTGCACTGGTAATTACTTTAGTGTTAGCAAGTCATCTCATTATACCAAAAGCTCAGTGTTTGCATCCATTCCTAAAGTTCTGTAGGTAATGATTATCTTGGGTGTTTCAATTTATAGACTTCATTATGGCCAGATTAATTCTTCTCACTTCTTTTCCCCTCACCCACCCACACAGGTCTTGGAGGGTCTCCACATCCCTCAGGTGTGTGAGCCCTGGCAGTGTTCTCTTTGTTGACTCTGGGAAAAGGTGTGACAGAATTGCAAACTTGTGAATCATGTACTAATGTTTGTTTGCTAGGTTTCAGAAGAAGCTGTTTATTTTAGTAGGCAATTTTCATGTGTGAGGAGGTGAAATGTTGAGAAGGCAGCCCCTCATCAGTGGACAAACAATTCCTAAGAATTTAGCTAATGGCCCCCCTTCAGTGCAGAGAATAGATGGCAACAATTGTACTTCCAGACTAAACCAAGAACTACTTGTTTGGCTGCTAGGTGTTAATGCAAATTTGTTCTTCAGCTCATTCAACCCTAGGGCTCCCATCCTTTGATTTAATTAAATGTAATTGGCTACATTGCTCCTCCCAGGCCCCTGAGGTGTTTTTGTTTATTGCTCACTCTTCGCAATAATGCTTCAATTCAAGGCACAAAATGCTCGATAAATAAGAGCTCTTTATCCTGTGTTGGGTTGCAGGGAGATTATTCCCCTCAAATAGTTTGGTTTTACAGTTAAAAGTGAATGACTAGTGAAATAAACTCATTGGGTGGCAAACCTAGCATATCCAGAAGCAAGGAAATAAGAAGGGTAAATTAGATCAGATTAGAACAAGAAATGAAGCTGTAATGTTAAATTAGTAAGGGATTGCAACCGGTGTTGTAAGAGCCATTGACACTTTTAAATGATGCTTCACTTAATAGGATTGCTATTGGTGCACTAATATATTTTGAGGATTACTCTTTCAAAGTTTATCATTAAACCGCTTGTGTATTTTTATTAATGGAAGGTATGTTTTAAATAGCATGCATGAGGTAGCAAAGATTGACCTCAGGAAAATATTTAGCATATTTTTCTAACTGAAAATAATGTCTTATGTGATCTGGATAATTACAGTATTCCATTTTTGATTTTTAAAACTACAATATTTAAAGGGTTTCTTTAAAGGGGATGTTTAATTCTATTTACATTCTGTTATCTACATATAAGTGCATATGCAATGTATTTCATTGTTTAGAGATGCAAATAGTCCTAACAATTTATATTGTGAAAGTTTCTCTGCTACTGTCCCAAAGGTAACTGTGAAAATTTGACATTTATCTTTGCTTTCAGTATTTAAGCACTCCTGCATCTGAGTGGTCTTTTTTGCCTTCCCATAGTGCTCAGAGAAGGAGCATCTTGTCTTCCACAGTGCTTCTGTCTTTATTTAGGCTTTGCTTTCTCTCTTGAGAACAGATGTATGGGACATGACTTACTAACACACCTGGCTCTTTAGCATCACTCAGAGGAGCTGATGGAAAAGGATGGAACCCCATAATAGTTTCAATTTGACTTCGCAAACACTTTAATCCCATCTAAAGTGCCTCTGCTGCTGAAGGTGAGGACCACCCTTCCTGTCCTTCCCTCCACACTCTCAGTTTTGTTCTGCCCTGTCACAGGGCTTGGGCAGTACAAGAGTATGAACAGGAGGCAAAGAGGCAGGACTGAAAGTTTATATGAAGGGGCTGGTAGAACTGAACACTTTGGTCAGCAGTGCTGATGAAGTCTCATGTCTTCCTTTTTCTGGCTGAGTGTTTCATGCTCTCACTTGTGTCTCATCCTATGTTGAGGCCACTTAGGGAGCTCTTTCTGGAGAGCCAATACAAGCTGGGGGATGAACCTGCCCCCAGAATGTTATGAGCAGAATTGTTCCTTCTGATGGCACTGGGCAGTTCAGTGATACTTGTAAGTAAATGTCCTTTTTTAATGGTATATTAAATTTCCCACGTGCCAAGTTACTTTATTCTTGAGTTCACTATGTGTTGGTATGGCAAAACCATCAGTTGCTGCTTGGAACTTCCATGAAGACCAAACAGAGAACAGATTGTTAATAGTTGCTATATCAAACAAATTCTCTTTAGAATCCTGTCAGGGCTAAATTAAGTGAGGATCAGGTGAATTCATGGCAATGTTACTGTGAACAAATGAACCCAGATGTGAGCAGATTTGAGGGAGAATTCTGCCATCAAAAGCCTGGGAAAATAAATGCTAAATATTTAGCAAATTAACCAAAGACTAACCTAAACCACAACATCTCAGTGATTAATGTCATAACCTGACTGATTGTGAAATAATATTTTGTTTTGAAAAAGTTGTCCTAAGTCAACTTACAGAAATTGCAAAGCTGCTACAAATGTAATGGTTTCCTAAAAACACTAGAAAAAAATCATGATGCTGAATCACAGAAGTATTCTAGCCATAGTAAGATGATAACACCTTTCTGACAGAATATCAATCCTGGACATAACTCTAAAGGGATGCTAAAAAAATATAAATTCTGCTCTCAAACACTTACAAAGTCCTGTGAAACAAGATAATCTATTTCACTGCTTTGTTTTTCAAGCCTGTTTTTTGTGGGCATTTTATTTGAATTTGAAAATATTTACATGTATTTTTTTATTTAAATATCACCTGAATTTAATTTCAAAAAATGTTACTTCTTATTTTCCACATAGTTTACATTCACTTAAGTAGAAAAAATAAGTTTCATAGTCAAAAGACTCTATTTAAAGTTATCACAATGTAATAAGATGCCTCTTGTATATTATGTAAGACCTGCTTTCACTAGGTGAAGTGTGTTTGTATTAATAAAATAATACAGAAAAAAATCATTTTGTGAATAGAAGGCCCTATTCAGAAAAGGTCTTCAAATTTCTATGTGGGGTCAAAACACTTTCAGAACTATGAAATGGAACATAAGTAATATTCCTATTCTTGAGCTGTTATAGACAGAAATAAAATTCTTAGAAATATAACTGTACTTACAACCCACAGCCAAATAATGGCATTCATTCAGCAAAGAAAAAGAATGAATTTCTATTCAAGTAATGGCTAATCTGTACAGCCCCTAAAGCCTGGTACTAGAGCACTGTAAAATGGCATGAACCTACCAAAAAGATAAATGGATAGTTTTTCTTCTCAGAATTTCTAGTTAGTATATTTTCACTAAAAATAAAACATTCTTTATTATTTTTTAAGAAATCATAAATTGATGATTATTGCTTTATTGTCCACCCCAAATAAAACATGTAACAAATAAAACATGTAACATGAATTGTTGTAACTTTAGGATAGTAGGATTTCTTTTAAATTCGAGTCAGAAGCATGGATGTAGATCCTCAGTGAATAGTTAATTGTCATCAAATTGAAGCAAGACTCACCTATCTTCATGAGTTAATGTTTTGCATTCAGTGCTTTTCACTGCAGTCCAGTAATAAGTGCAAATAAGTAAACCATGTGACAACTGCATCAAGAAGCCTGGTTCCTGCTGCTTTTTAGACTTTATATGTTCTTCTCTGTTTGCAAGCTAGCTTTCATCTACTACTGGGTGGGTGTACTGACTTCAGCGTGGCTTATCCACCCACCATCCTCCTTCTGGAGCTGTACCTCCTCTGCCTTCATCCAAGCACTGGTAGTCTCCAACATCATCTCCTGTGTGTCTCTGCCATTTCTCCTCCTCCAGTGGCTGCCACTGTTTCTGAGAAGATATCTGAGCAGAAGTGGTCTCCTTTGGTTTAATTTTTTTGGGTGCAATGGGGTTTTCCCATCAGTTTCAGAGGTGGCTCTAACTGCTTGGCACAGGACTGTTCATGGCCTGGTCTTAGTTCTTTCCTAGAGCCTCCTGTTAAAAAAACCCTACACTTTATGCCCACTATGGCACTGTTCCTGTACAGTAATCATAGTGGGTTTCCCAACATTTCCAGGGAAGTGGATTGTGGAAGAGATTATGTAGTGAGAGGGGAGGTAAAAACAGAACTAGTTTTTCATAGCATCACTGTGTGTTACCTACCTATTTTAGTGGTAGTCGTATCACAGGATTGTATTACAAAACTGGTACAGTAAAAATAGTTTGAAAAGTATCTGTTATTGGAACAAGTGCTTTTATAATTGTCATATTTTTCTTTTTTTTTTTATTTGCACATTTTTACAGAACAGCTACATCTGCAGTAGACTTGTGTTGATCTCTGGATATAATCATTATGAGGTTGATGTTCAATCTCTGCCTTATTATATTTTTGTGTCTGAAGAGGGAAACGAAAATCTAAATAAAAGAACACAGTACTGTGTCAAAGACAGTATTGTAGGCAGGATTAAATTAGAATGTACATACAATATTTTTCCATATTATTGCAAAAATTTTACTAGGCTGAGAGCGCTGTACAACAAACACAGTAACCCACAAACACACAAGTCATAGAATCATAGAATGGCTTAGGTTGGAAAGGACCTTAAAGATCATCCAGTTCTAACTCCTCCTCCGTGGGCAGGCATGCCTTTCACTAGACCAGGTTGCTCAGAGTTACTCTGATGTGTAGAAGCAATGGGGAAGTTTGTGTCCCATTTGTGTTAGGCTGGTGATTTATCAGTCAAAACATATGGATTAATATCGCATTGTGGCCTATATCAGAATATAACTAGAATGAACTCACAGTTGAAGAATGGCAGGGGGTGTTGGAACACAGTTGAGTCTGTGCTGGAATATTAATTGCAGATTTCCTGAGTTGCTCACATTTTGCTGTGGGCTTTGTTTTTTAGCTATAACATCGCATTAGTGTGAATTCACATACTGTGGTGATGAGCGCAATATAATATAAGGATTAGATAGGAGCTGAAATAGAGCCAACTGCTGGGCTCTGTTGATACAAGTCTGCCAGCAACTGCTGTTCCTATACCACTCGGTTGTAGGCCTGGATTTTCCAAAGAAGTGCCAACCAGTTTGAGTTTTGTACATCAGCGGGGAAGCAAGTTTGTTGAACTCTTCATATAAGTCATAGATTTCCTACCCCCACCTTCCTGTCTTCTGGAGAAACTGAGCTTTCATCTCACTTTCTTCTTCTGGGTTTGAAGGTATAGTCTGTCTGTCCAATAGCTATTGGAAGAGCTTTTTTACTTCCAGCATCTCTTGTGAATATTCCTACCATTCCCTCCCAGCAAAGGAAGGAAGGGTTGTTGTATTGTTTTTTACTCTCAGAGATCCTGCTTTTTGGAGGCGTCCTCAGAAACATTCCTATTGCAGTATCTGTAATGAGCCCTGTTGAATTGTTAGGGGTGATGCTGTCACTAAGGGGAAGATGATGTTTCTTACACTACTAGCAGAATCTGTTAGAAACTACTGCCTGATACTTTAGCTTGGGTTGCCATTGTGTATCTACTGTGTCCTTTGCTTGGCCTAGGAATGTTTCCAGGAGGGTCCTCGATCATATGTGTGCTTCTGGACCATCTTGGTTTGTTACAAATCTTCAGGTTCCAGGCAAGAGCCTGTTTTATCAAATGAAAATATTCATCACATGAAGGCAGAGGGAATTTCTCTGGAAGTCTTTGGAATGGGACATAATACTTGTTGTATTGTTGTGTGCCAGTAGACCCTAGATTTACTGTTCCAGATGGCAAATGCCAGCCTGATCTTCACTGCACATTCTACTGCTTATTTTGTTTTTCCCATTGTTTTTCCATGCACAGTTTAACCTACTGGGATTTGGAAAGAGGCTCTACCACAATTTGAAGAGTTAACTTGCTCTTGATGTGGCAAACCAAAAATGCTATATTTGTGCTGATAAATCATATTCTTCAGTATTTTACTTAAGTAACTCACTTGCAGACTAATTCATTGTATGGGAGATAGCCTTTTAATTCTTGAAAATTTGGTTAATAATTGTAATATTTTTATGAAATAAGTTGGTGGAGAAACACTAAGTATTTAAAACGTGAATGAAATCAATGAGGAAGATAAGGTAACTTTTTTTTTTCTTCTTAACCCTATAAGGAGATAAGTTCAACCCTATAACGTCATTCAGTTTTGTATAATTTTATTCATTTGCCTAGATCTCTGTGTAAAATTAAACCCAATGCAAACAGTGTCACTGCTGCTTTAATACCCCTCCTCAGTTCTCCATTCAGCATCTTAATTTTATGGTAAATTTTTTTAAGGTGTTAATTATATTCCTTAGGTCAAAAGGACTGGAAAGTTCTGTATGTGATGTTGGTGTTACTGCCATTGCTATGTTATGAGATCAACATTGCTCTTAATAAATTCTTCGTAAATGTAAACATCATTAAATCTTTTGAACAACTAAACATCAACTAATGAATTTACATAAACACTGCTAATGAACACTTATTTATTATTTTGCATCTCTGCAATTTAATAACAGATTTTCAAGACAATAGGCAATTTTGTAATCTTAATTTTATAAAACCACTAGTATTTTTTTGTCCCCTTCAACCATTTAATATGTAAATTAGGTATTCTCAAGCTTAATGTTATTCATTTTTATAAAACAAATACATCATTAATCTGATTAAGTTCTTGGATGAGAGTGCTGTCCTCAGATCATTGTGGATCATTTATTGTTGGGCATACATCCAAAAAAATAGATTCAAGCATGGCACTTACAGTCTAGGTTTAGCAGAACTGTTGAAACCCTTAAATGGCATTTTTAGAAGAACGGAAAAGCAGTGCTTACTTGTAACGGCAAGCATTATGCAAAACTTAGCAACACTTCTTATCCTTAACTGCAGCTCACTGATAATAATTCAGAGCTTAGAAATTATGTTGTTCTTTGATGCATTTTAAAAGCATAATATAATAAAGTGAGCTTAGCGAAATCCTGACATTATTAAAGTGTGTTGGTCACCACGAGATGTGTTGTGCCAGCAGCACTAAACACCGTACAGCTGCAGACCCCCGTTTTTCTGAACCCTGAAGTTTGCTGTGGCTTTCATGTCATCTTGAGCACCCACAAGAAACAGTAAAAACAGAAATTTGGTGTGTGCCATGGTGAATTGTTGTGCTTTTGATGGGGTACCCCTCCTGTTCGGAGCAGGGTAAAGGAGAGCAGAGGAAACTGCTGTTCTGCTAAGTTCTTTATTTCACAGTCCCATAGTTTCTTGAAGGCAGAGTTCGAAGGGGGTTACATGATAAAGCCAAGCAGCAACAGCAGCAGCAGCAAAACAGCAGGCACAGCAGGCAGCAAAAAAAACTTCTCTTACCAAATTTTCTAATTAATGATGAATTCTCTTTCCTTACTGAAGTGTCGATTATCTTTGTTAATTAACCAATGAAATTAACACACGATTTTAGTTTTTCTTTTCTTAACCTATCCTGTTCTAATTCTAACAATCGTAAGCATTACATAGGTATTACACAAATTTGCGTATACAGTTTCTATCAGCTCTTATTGTTTATGTGAACGCTGTATCTAAAAAATGTGAACAATTTTATTCTATCTCTATTTTGTCTAAAATAATATATTTAAAAACTATGAACAATATAGTTCTATCCATATTTTGTCTAAAGTAAAGAACTCTATGAAAGGATAACACTGCCACAGCAGAAAGAACTATGCTCAAGGTCTTTGCTGCAGCTTTTCAATGTTTAAGGCACTTAGCATGTATTTTCTACTAGAAGTTAGAAATTCTACATTTCTGTTTCACTTTGGTAAGATTTCATGTATCTCAGCTTGTCCAAAGGCTTTAATTCAACTCTTGTGCTTTGGCTTCCCTCTGGGCCTATGTCCCGAGATGCTTTCACTCCAACAGTGAATATATGGTGGAACAAAACTGACAACTTTTCACCTGTCGTGAATATATGACTACTTGGTATTTTCTAATCATTGCTGTTAGAACTACATTGTTCAATGTCAGATCAGATTGTAATGCTCTTTAAAATTTCTAGATGGTTGGGTTCTTCTGTTTTCCTAATGTGAAGTCTATTAAAAAGGAGCGCAATTTATGTGTGCTCTAATAGCTTTGGTAGAGGCATGAAATGCGATTGCATTCAGCAGTAGCTGTGCAACTTCATTTCAAGAGCTGCTTTAAAGAGAATAAATTTAGAAAAAAATAATTGGTGATGTCGTTACATGAGCAGAAATACTTTAAAAGTTTTTAGATGAATTTGTTTGCACATAATAACAGTCATAATGTCCTTATAATATGAGTAAGTGGATGCAACTCTGAAAACAGGATGATTTGGTGGATAAAAAAATAACTATTTTTCAGTCACTGTTGTTTCCACATTGAAAACAAAACCTTCCATGTTCTGCAAATGATATTTAGCGAAACTGAATTTATATAGTCTTGAAACAAGATTACTTTCATCATTAAATAGAGTTCTACTATTTGCATTTCTATGCGAGGGACGCAGGAGACTTCAAGTTTCAAGTGGAGATTAAGTTCCATATTTATTTAAAATATTCAGACAATTACATCAGGAATACTGAAATACAAGAAAAATTGTAATAACCTTACAGGGTACAGGCCTAAGGACCATATCCTTTTCCCAAAATGTGACAACAATAATTTAGTAGTTTTGTGGTTGAGTAAAATCCTAGTCATTCAAAATGCCAATAAAATTCACCCATTTCCGGGAATACATGCACTTAGAAATAGTATTTATGTATTAGAATAGCTAGATCTTCTTGAAAAATAAAGGAATTAAATGTGCTTTTGTAATGCTTGAACTTTTGTTTTAATAGTTAAAAATACTAACATTTCCTTTTTAGTTATGTGTAATAAAAGGATTGACTAATGAAGCCACTTACAAATTTTATAGTTGAAAATACCTTCCAAATGGTTAATCTTCTAAGAGTTGGTTCCGGGATATTTAATATTCCAATTTGCTGCATTTTGTCTTTGAGACTATTTTAAAACTAGGACTAGAGCTTATAATATTTTAAGCACTATTATGATATTAAATATTTCTCACTGATGTAGGTGCAGTACTGCACATAATTCAATGTCACAGTGTCACTGTAGATTAAAAGGATGTTCTTGCCCAGGGTGAGTGCTTTATAAAATTTTATTCTTAGACTAAAATATTTATTATTTTAGGCATATAAAATACATTTTTCCATTGTTGTCTTGGAGACAATGTCAGTTTAGCACAGAAAAATAAACATACTAGATTTCAAGACAGAAATTGATGTCTTTTAGATGGGTGAACCAAAATGACATGATTGGAAGGAATATGAAGTAATAAAATTATTAATTAATAGCATAAGTAGTTCTTAGATCTCTGGTAAAGCCTATGAATTTTTGCCTGCAGATCTCAGTTATGTGACTGAAAGATTTTTTTATTGTCTCCAAAAATGGAAAGTGGAAGCTTTTGGTTTCTAGTGCATTCACGTCCCCAGTTTGGTATAGTACCATGTCCTCTTCTGTATGACCCATCTTCCACTTGAGCAGGGAGTGTTTGATGCAGATTTCTTCACACGGAGTATCTGCTCTGTGTGATCTTCCTTGGCTGTCGTGGAGAATTCATACCTCTGCTAAGTAAGGTCTTTTGTGAACTCTGAACCAATTGAGGCGCTTCTGATGTTCCATTTCAGACCTGTTTATTTTTAGTCAGCTATCACTTACTGATTGTGCTCAAAGCACCACTTCAAAACGTCTGCACTGTGATTTGGGGATGGTTGACTACCACCAAAAGGTTTGAGGCCACTGCCTAACTTTTGTAATTTCTGATGGGTTTTTTTGCCCCCTAATTAGCAAGCTTAGAGCTTGTTTGAATATGTTATTGAAGATTTTATCTCTCAGTTTTACTTCAGTTATGAAAGTTAATGTGTAAGACCAAGATTGGGAGTATAGAGTTCTGCAAGGAATCTTGTCAAATAAAAATGATGTATCTTTTTTGTGTGGGAGAGGATTGCCTGCTGCAACTTTAACTGTCTCTTGAAGACCTGTTGAGCAGCTCTTGGCTTAGTACCACGTGTTTCTGCTGGTTAATGACTCACAATGTGAGATTTTTTACAGCCTGTGTTGTTGGCCTTTTCCCCCTCCTTTCACTGACTATATTCAGAATTATGTGGAAGTCTCTGCTAGTGAAGGAAATAGAAAATCTCTTCCAAAACATCTGGTGAAACTAAGCCTTTTGATATTCTTTAATGCTCCAAATGTTTCCCTAAACTGTCATATCTGTTAAACTCTGGATTGGAAAACTGGATGAGTTTGGAGTTATATATTCATAAATTTGCACTTATATAAAATTGTCACATTAATCATTAAAACCTAAGGGACAGCTTAAAGTTCATGTTCAATACTACAATATATTGGTTTTCCATGCTTTCTTATAAACTGAAAAGGAAATGCTTAGAATAATAGCAAATTTATAAGCATGTTGGTGTGGTCCCTTTCTGATTATGTCATTCAGCACTTGTTCAAGAAGAGCAGTTTAACATTTTCCTGGAAGGAGATTGTTAGTTTGTTAATTTACTTGTAGGTTTTGAATATAACTGCTCTTTGTTACTTCTGTAACAACTCTGCACATATTTTGGTTTATAGTTTAACAGGTTTAGTCACCACACTTGAAAGGCGTTATCTTTGCACTGAGGTCAGATCAGAAGAAAAGGTTGCTCATGCAGATTAGGCTGCTCTGACAGTGAACAATGAAACATGCTAGCTTGCTGTTCAGTTTAGTTCCTAGAGCCTGTATTTGCTTTACAGTTACGTTTTCTTAGATTCATTAAAAAATTTTGGCATAAAATAATTTTCTAAACCCTAATCTTCAGAAGAGCCTCCCAGATTATGCAAATGACAGTAAAATTATTACTTTCTGACTTTTGTATACTCAGTAAAATTACAGACACGTTTTCATCTTTAAAGGAAGAAAACTACGTTTAGACCAACATAAGGCATATGGTATGGACTGCAGAATGATATTCAGTTATTTCTTGTGGGTCAGAAGGAGTTTTGTGTTTGAAAAGCTGTATCTGTTTCAGTATAATTCTGTAAAATTATAAAGGAAATGCATGTTTGATTCTGGTATTATAATTTTGTGCTAACTGTCTTATCAGTGTTAGGTGCTATGGCCTGCTTCGAACTTTTCATAATGAAACTAGGTTTCTGTGCAGCTGTATGTTGGAAATCTAATTAAAGAAGGCAGGTTTTAGGGCATATCTTGTCTTATAACTAACTTTTACAGACAGAATGTACTCATTCTGAGCCTCCATTGCATTTCAAAACCAAACCTACCAGTAGCTGCTATGTGGTAAATTATATTTGCAATTTATTTTTGCTACATCTTAAAACCTTTTTTTTTTCTTTATCATAGCAGTGACTTCCTGCCCAGTACTAAATAAAAGCCTGTTGTAATCCTGGCCTGTGAATAGCTTGAGGTTCAGCATTCTTTCCTCTTCTGTGTCAGGTTCTCTGTCCCCACCACTGTAGAGCATTTTGTTTTATAAGGGGTAATGAATGGTGAATTGTTGATCTTCTGAAATGCCCCATTGGATCTTGCTGTTAAGAGCTCTGCCTTGCTAGGACTGAAGTCCAATGCTTAGCATTTTGTTAAGTTTAAGGACTGTATTTATGTAAGGCTAGACAATATCTGCTGCACTTGATGGTGAATTTGCATGAAAAGTGTTTTGATTGAGATTAAAAATCTTGCCTTTCTTTCTGTGTATATCCTACACAGATTTTTTTTTTTTATGTCTTCCCTGTTTATTTATATATATGTACACATTGTGAATTGAACATCACATCTGTGTAAAAAATACATTATTTCAGTCCTTTCCTCATGATTTTCAGTTATTACTGAGAAAGATGTGATTTAAGTATCCCAAAACATAGTTTGCTCCAATATTTCTTTACTATAAGGAATGCACAAAATTTAGTTTTAATATGAAACATTTCATCATAGTTGGAAAATTTTTAACTGGTTTTCAGTGGGAAAATCTAGTTGAATGCTTACAATAATTTTAAATCAGTCAGAAATTCAAACCTGCTGAAGCAGATGCAGTTTGGACATTTATTTTCACAATTTGTTTTCCCATTTCTCAACCTGTTACACTGCAAGAACTTCACTGGGTCAAGTGTCAGTGCTTCTGAGCCTGCCCTTGTTCATAACAACTGAAGACAGCTCTATTTCTCTGGGACAATGAAGCACATAGTTTTCAGGATAAAACTTGCACAAGCTTGAAATGAAGCATTTGTGCTGCATGCTTCTTTAACAATGGAAGAAGCTAATTTTAAGAGAAATGATTGTTCAGTGTATACCAGTGTCAGCTTTTGCAATCACCTATCAACAGTGACTAAGGACAAGAAATCACATGCCCGTGAAAGACACAAGAAGAACAGGCAAAAACACCCCAAAACCCAAAGTTAAGAAAACAGCAATATGATGTAAACTGGAAAATGGAAATAAAACTTGACAACTAGATTTAAGTTCTACAGCATATAAGTGTAGGAAGAGAAATATACTATTTCATGATATGCTAAACCTCCTCTAAGTCCAGACTGCTTCTGATTCAGGTGGTTCATGATCCACCTTCATCTGTTTTAGGGCTTTATCCTAATCTTGATGTCAAATACAGTCACTACGAGGCTGCACATTTAGAGCCAGATGATCTTCTAATCTGATTTTTGTTTTGGTAGAGTTAGTTTTCAGCTGGATCAGCTCCCTAATCCAACTTGCTGAGCAGTTGCATGGGAAATGTTGAAGTATGCCAGGAGAGGGAAAGGACAGGACTGCCCTGTTTTAAGAGCAGGCCATGTTTAGCTCAAATTAAGTACAAATAAAACTTTGCATCTCCATCCTAAATTGTGGAAAATTCAGTAGATAACAATTAATTTGAACCTGAAAAGTTTGAGTGGGATGCAGTTTGTGTTATTACTTGTTCTTGAGATGTGTGTTTACTGTTTTAATTATAAATCTTTAGAAGTTTTTCTACTTTATTTAAAAAAGCAGATGAACTGAAGCTTATTATTCAGGTTTTTCATTTACTTCATTATGCACAAAATTGTCTGTCAGTGGGCTATTTGATTGCAGCAGTATATTTCATGCTTATGTAGCTTACTTGTTCATAGTATTTTGGCTACTTTTTCATTGTGGATCAGCAGTTTTCTTCCTCTCATAATGTTCTTGAATCCATAATCTGTTAGTGCCTATCATTATGATGCCTTTTCTTTTTGAAAGAAAGAAATAAGCTAGGCCACTTTTCCAAGCTTACACATTTATGAACAGCTGAATATTTAATAAGTTGGTGTTGCAGAAGTCTTTCATGATGCTTATCTTTTCTTCTGAGCACCTTCCTCCTCAGTCCTTTCTGTATTTTCAGCAACACAGCAACTCTTGTGCTGGAAGATGTTCTTTCATGAGTTGATGAAATTTACTAATGGAGTAGAAAATATTACAGTTTTCTGTGAATTCAATAAATGAACTAAAGGAAATGTCCAGCAAGTACCAGCTTGTATGAGTAGAGTGAGTGTCCTACAGGACCCTGTGGCCTGAAGAAGGGTAGGGGGCAAAGGGGAGCAAGGACCTTTTGTCTTTGACGGTGGTGTGTTATTGTATCAGCCCACTGAATCAGACCACTGTGCTTACTGTCAATTCACAGCACTTATTTTGTGGTATATTGCAGTATTCTGGGTGTTACTGTCTTCTCCTAAAGATCAGTTCTTATCCTTCCTGTGTATTGTGGTCAAGTGGCACAAAACCTATGAATAAGTCTCATGAATAATTATGAAATATATTGCAGTTATTTTGAAGTAATTAATAATCCTAATTTATAGTTAAAAAACTACTTGAGAGGATTCCAACCACTCCCTTTTATGGAAAAGGATAGGGGAAATTTTATATTGAAAAAGATACAATTATAACGAATTGCATTTAAAAATCTGATTATGCTTCTTTAAAATATATTACTGTTTATTATTGAAAGTATCCAGAAGAGATGCAAGACAAAGCAAATATTCTTTACCTCTAACTATAGGAAGGGTCTATAAAAGTCATACAGCTGTCCTTAGTGTCACATTGGTAGCAAGTGAAGGACTACGTTTTCGGTTGTACAGTATCACATATAATCACAGCAGCCTTTCTCTTGCCTGCATAGAATCAAAATTTCACCCAAAGTATTGAAGACCATCACGATTAGCTATTCTCACTTGCTTTACACAAGTCAGAGAATGTGACTGAAGTTTCAAACCTAGGATAACCCATGATATATTGTCAGAGAAATTTTGCTTTGTCAGAGGCTAAGTTACCGTGACTCAGGTGATGACAGGTAACTGGCAGTGATGCAGGAATTTGATTGAGAGTTTGAGCCCTTAATAATATCTTTATGAATTACATAACTTCTTCATGAAATGGCATATGGCTTTTATAAGACGCATTATTTTTATTTAAAGACTCAAAGAGATGGATAATGAACTTCCTTGTCATACAAATCTTTCAGTTCTCTAATTAAAATAAGCATCTTATTTCTAATCTGAAGTTTTCTAGTTCTGCATTTTCCCTTTGTCTTTTTTATTACTTTGTTTCTAGTTTCCAGACTGTTTTACCTTTTTACATTTCTACAGGCCCACTTTAACTATTAATAATTTTATATTTTTATCAGGTATTTAAATTAGAATTAGATGCCATCACGAAGTTTGTCTATCATAGCTGTTTCTGTTTACACTTAGCATTTCAAATGTAGCTTAACATTGCACGATACAATATATGTAATTACTATTTTTATTATTATTCATATAGTTTTTAAGCTGAGCTAGGATTTTTACTAAATTTCACATTACTTTGCCATACAATAGTAGAGGTTCCTCTTGTGGCTGAACTTTTACTCTAATTAAGAAGAACAAGAAAAATTATGTTCAGGTTGCTTAACAAGTCTTGCTGCTAATTGTTTTAATTTTCCAGAAAGCAAGTTAGCTAACAGCTTTGTGGTTTTTTGTTTGTTTGTTTTTTGGTTTTTTTTAATCATTTGTAAATACAGTATTTGGTTTGCATTTTCCATTTTCTCACTAAGAAGTAGGGTATGTGGAAAAGGAAAGAAGAGAGATCCTTACCTCCACCCACTAAACCCCCACCCTCACAGAAGAGGAGAAGGCAGAATAATCTCAGAATTTCATCAAAACCTGAAAAATATACCTTTTTTTTACCCCAAATAAATCAGTACAGTAATTTTTTTTACAAAATACATTCATGTTATTTTTTTTTCCATTACTGAAAAACATCCGAAAGGGCCACAGTAACAGTAAATTTGTTTTTTGCTGTGTTCTGTTAGGTGAGCTGTTATTCTTACTAGCAATAAGCACTGATAGTACCTGATAGGAAAATTAATCCCAGACTGTGAAATAAGCCCAGTAGAGGAATTTAGTTTTGTTTATCTTTTGCAATTTTTTTTTTGTTAATTTTTAGTCTGAAATTTGGTGACAATGAGGTCATAATACTCTTGGAGACCTAGCGTAAGGTAAGAATATGCTGTATAGAGAAAAACACAATGGACACTGTGCTTTTAATTATGTAATATTTAGACAGCCTAGTATTTAAATGCCTAAGAGAAAAATATCTCTTATCATGCTTTGATGATTATTATAACCCTGCTTTGCATGTGGGGCTTTTTGTTGTTTGTTTGGGTTTGGGTTTTTTATGTTATTTTTTTTATTTTCATGGCATTCATAGCAAGACAAAAACTGCAAGCAATTAATATTTGGGCTTAACAGCTGTTCCCTTAGCAGAACAATATTTACAGTTTTCATACCAGTTTTAGTAGAAATCAGATTTTACATAAGTTAATTTCCCTTTACAGATGTCCTGCAGCATACTGTGTACTCAATTTCTTACCCCTAAAAAGTTCTGTGCTTTTTCAGTTGTAAAAGATTTTTAACTAAGAGGAAAAAAATGTGAGTAATGGTGTTTTTAAAGAAAATATCAGACTCTGTGATAACCAAGGATGTGCTCAAGTGGCATGAATACTTCAGTTCCAGATGGGTCAGCTTTAGGGGTCAAGTTGTGAAGAGAAAGCCATCACACACACTTCATCAACACCGTGGAATGAGAGACCAGTGCATTTACTGAGCAATGGATTTCCAGTGAGCGTATAAACTAATTGGTGGATGAACATGCCCCAGGAGCAATGATTTTAAGGTCATAGCAGGCTCAGTGAATTGTGCTGACTTACACTGTGTCTCAGTGATAGCTGATCTTACCAATGAGCAGTTTAGAGGCATTCAAGCCTGAACTCTTTTCCATGTGCCTTGAATGGCATGTCAGCGGTCACTGTTTCTGACATCCTTTATATTTGTCCAGTCAGCTCTAAATCTTTAGGTTGGGCTTCAGCGTACTCAGGAAAGAAAGGAGAGAAGTGATTATTTTCAGTCATTGAGTTCTGAAGATCTTAGTGTTAATTATGCCAAACACGGTTCGTTCATCAACAAACTAGAAATGTTAAAGAGAGGAGAGAGAGGGAACTGATATTTTTGGTGATCAAAAGTATCCTAATTATAACTTTCTATTGCTTAGCTTTTTTTAATCTTCTCAATAACTCTGTATTCCCTCTTAAAATACTAGTTAATTAGTAAATACTGATTTTTATTTGACATGTAAAAACTCACAAGCTGAAAAATTGCTGTAACATTATTTAAGAAATTAAATAGTGGACATGTCAGTCATATATCCCTTCCCTGCTAGTGGTACATTGCTTCTCATGTGCAACATTTTCTTTTGTTTTGGATAAATGTTTATTCATTCTTTGTCTACTATGAGTACAAAACAGAACCATGCAGAGGTCCTTTTAAATTTGCAATCAATTAAGAAATGCTACAGTAGCTCTAATTCCCTTTTTTTAGAAGGGAGAGGAAAAGCTATTTTGTTTTATGATTGTTAAAGCTTTGCTGAGAGTGTTTTCTTTAATCTTAATAGTACTTAAGTAGTTTAAAAACAACTCTGTTAATTTTTAGATAAAATCCAGCAGAGGGTCTATTCAGCTTTGTCTATGAGCATGAACATGTGTTCAGTGATCCTTATAAAGTAAAAAAAAAGTAAGAGTTAATGTGCTTTTGGCCTTCGCGTTTAAAATCTAATAATGATGGTGCTCATATAAAATAATTTTTAATGTCATCTTTTAGGAGAGTTTAAGTACAATCCTTCAATTCTAAGTAATGGTGTATGTATTTATACATACATGTGTGTCTGTGAATTAGGTAGTATGTACAAATATGTGCATTCCTTGAGAATGTGGACTGAAGATAGAATGCTATTATTTTTTGAAACAAACAATTTATCTTCTGTAGTGTGTAAATATGTGGAAATCTTCATTTAGGAAGCAAGTAACAATTAGGTATTCATCATAATTATTTTTAAGACAGAAAAAAAGCTTGATTCCATGATTTGATGTAAACAGTATGATTTAGTATGATTTGAGTAAAGGAAATGGCTTGCTATGACCTTCCTATACAACCTTTGTTTTCCTCAAAGTCCTCCCTTTAGCCAGAAAGGAAGCGACCACAGACATTCCTACCAGTATGAGTTAGAACAAGCAGTAGCACTGTTTGGTGGTCTGGTACACATGATAAAAGCTTTAGAAAACTGATGTGCTTGGCATTTACTAAAATATCTGTATGCAAATTTCTTCCCACTTTTATGCAGCTGTATACCTGTGTAGAACTTTATGCTATTGAATGTAACTCCAGATTTACAGGATTCAGGTTTAGTTCAACAAGTCACAGAACCTTTTAAGTAGATTATATCTAGTTAACATAGACCTTGAATATTCTTGACAGTTCTCCTTCTCGGATTAACAGAAAACAATCAGAGTTAGGATCAAATATGGAATTAGTTTATAACCTTGCTATGTGTATTAAAGGAAGCAATATTGTAATTGAAATGCAGATAAACATAGTGGAAATCTCAAATAACTGTAATAGGATGTCCTCATCATGTGATTTTGCTCCATTATACTCTCTTACTTTATCCTCTTGCTGTGTCTCTGCAGCTGCTTTGTTGGGGGATATCAATATTCAATTACAAAAATTAAGTAATCAAATCAAATTTCTTTTGTATTTTCTGCAATGACATTTGAAATAAATGCTGTTTCTGAGCAGAAACAGAGCACAACTGCTTCATTAACTCAAAAGACAAATTGCAGATTTTGGCTATTATGATAGTTCTCTGGTGTTTTGAAAACATGTTAAAATATTAATGATTATGCATTAGTCTTAATATATTAAGAACATTTTAATGTAATGTTAGTGGCAAAACAAGAATTACAGCTAACAGTCTCTCCCTTATTCTTAACTTTTCAACTAAGTAAAATGGGAGTGTTTTTCTGTATGTTGTTATATATTATATGCCATTTTAACTTTTGGTTTTGTAGTACTACTGTCTCTTGTCATGAAACAAAACCAATGTCTGTGTGGGTATGACTTTTCTGTGTCATGTAATGATGATGAAACTAGACCAGGCTGCTCAAAGCCCCATCCAACCTGGCCTGGAAAACCTTCAGGAACAGGGCATCCCCAGCTTCCCTGCGGAACCTGTTCCATTGCCTCACCACCCTCACAGTAAAGAAATTTTCCCAATATGTAATCTAAACCTGCTGGTTTTCAGTTGTATCCATTCCCCCTTGTCCTGTCACCACATGCTCTTATAAATAGACTTGCCCTGTCTTTGCTGTAAGTTCCTGGAAGGCCACAATTAGGTCACCCCAAAGCCTTCTCTGTCCCAGGCTGCACAATCCTCATAGGTGCTCTATCCCTGTAATCATCTTGGTGGCCTCCTCTGGGCTCACTCCAAGAGGTTGATGTCCTTCCTATTCTGGGGACCCCAGAGCTGGATGCAGCACCACAGGAGGGTCTCAGCAGAGCAGAGCAGAGGGGCAGAATCACCTTCCTCAACCTGCTGGCCACGCTGCTTTCGATGGTGTGTATTGACAAGAAGAATGTGAAGGATTCTATGGAAATCTCTACCTGGTAATGTCATGAGAAATGAACAATACTTCACTATGGGGTAAAGCATTTTTTAAGGACGCTGTTATGAACTAAGAAGAGAGAAGCATGACTTATGGTACAAAAGTCTATGATTGAAGGGTGAAAATAAAGAAAAAACTCCTTTCATTGTAAGTAGATGAAAGGTATTGGTGTGTTGGTAAATGCTGTTCCTGTAGTATGGAAAATACTGGAAAGAGATGATTGATATAGAAGCAAAGGAGTTTTAATAGAATAAACAGAGGGACTTGAGCCAAAAAAGATGGATGGAGTTGTAGCCAGAAATGGGGCAAGTAGAGTGGTATGGTAGGACACATAGCATGACTAGTAATTGTGCTTATATTTGCTGTATTTGAGAAACTGAAATCTTACGTTACAAAATGTCCCTTGTCCTGACCATTCCCTCCTTTTTTTTATCTTTCAATTTATGTATTTTTTCCATTTCTTTGCTCATAGTTGCCAATATTTAGAGCAGTTTCTAACTTCTGTGTGCATTTTAAAGACGGCTCTTTTTTCTCACTTATGTTCTTTCCATTCCAAATTTGATGTTTGTTTATTTCTGCTGATTGTTATTTGAAATATCTTAACGTTAGTTTCCAAAGGCTTTTCTGTTATTCCAGAGAGTGCGCTGTTGGAACAGATGTGTTCACAGTGTTTTCCATGGTGCACAAAACTCCCCAATGAACATGTGCTGCCATTTTGGAAAGAGCTTTATGCAGTCACAGAAAATATTACAGCAAGTAAATGGATAACATCTCAGAGCCTGAGAGGTATCTGTCTCCAGGGTATATTGGAAAATAGGAGGAGGCACTAAAATTTTTTGTGTTAATGTATAACGAACTGATCATATTAGAATTTAGATAAGTCCTTAATTTTTATTTTATTAAGAACTCTTCTGTGCAAAAATGTTGATATAATTTAAAGACAGCATTTGCTAAAAGACAAAGACCAATTTAAGATAGAATCATAAACAGAGTTCTTTTAAATGCCAAAGGCAGAACTGGAAATAATTCATAAACAATTTTATTCTGTGTTCTAAAAATCTAAGTGCTTTTCTGTGTTACCTTGTTCTTAGTAAATCTTGTCACCCAGTGTTATGTCCCACATTATATAATCTTTCATTTTATCTTTTCATTCTATCAAGGCACAGCATACCTAGCTAATCCATCAGAAATCCCTTTCCTTATCAGTCACTCAAGAATGGTTATACTGTACAGTGTGACAGCATTAGACATCACTTACCTTCCTAAACTACAGATTACTAAGGAGAAAAGTAGTTTTTTTGTGTTTAAGGATGCCTTGACTATATGTCAACTTCACTGTTTGTTTTCCTTGTGTACTGCTTTTTCTAAAATGTCTGTATCTTTCTTTTTTAATTGCCATACCTTTCTCTACTATTTTTTGAAAAGTTTTGGATATTCATATCTTCCTTTATTGTTTCTTTAGCACAGTGATTTAGCAATGTAGTCTACATTTTCTGTCATTTAAGATAATTTCCATCTTCATAGATGAGGAGCTTTGATAATATGTTCAGATGTATCAAAGATCAGAGGCCTTGTACACCTTGACAGCCTACTTGAATGGAGTTTTTGACACAGTAGATCACAGCTGCCTCTTTGGAGGTGTTGTAATATATTGTGTCATGTTTTACTGTGAAACTGTTAATGCATGTTTGACACTAGATACTCTAGGATTCTCAAAAAATGATATACTGCATAGTACAGAAATACTTGCTTTCATGCGATCCTTATGTTGAGCCAGGTGAGAATTTTAGTATTATACCTTCAATATCATGGTGGATTCTAGTTTGGTTATAATGCATATTTAATGGAATTTGCATAATTTTGCCATAAAAAGACTAGTGCTGTCTGCCATGCTTGTTAGTTCTTTTTACCAAGAACACTGCAAGTAGCTGTACAAAAATACAATAAATTTGATGTATATTTTAGCTAGCTCTGTAATCATGTGATAGTTTTCAAGTAAAAAGGGATTAGTAATGATGTCCCCTTCAGTTGTTAGAAATTTGTTTTTCCAGAAGAAATATTTGACAAACATTACACAACCATCAGACAGCACATACTCGACCGGTGACAAACAGGTGGCTTTGGTTTTGGCTTTATTTAGAGGCCTGGCACCAAAAAACATGGTCAAACACAGTGCAGAAGCATATTTAAACCATCTATACAAATAAAATTTGTATCTGTTAAAAATATATGTTAATTTAATTTAAAGAGAAAAATGATGTGGAAATTAGGAATTATTGCTATCCAAAAGTCAATTTATCACACAGAGTGTTGCAAAGACTATTTGCTGATACTGGCACAGTGGGGAGGATTGTGGATGTATTGGTGTTTGTACTCGTGAAACTCACTACAGCTGAATTCTGTTACTAGTTTTATTCAAAGGGTTACATTGTTTTTGCATACGCTTTTTTTGTGAACACTTACAGTGCACTGATTTTGCTTGCTGTTGGCTGTCTTAGTGCTCAATATCTCCAAAGTCTTTTATTAGCAGACTATTTATATAGAATCATAGAATAATTTGGGTTAGATGCCATCTAGTCCAACCCCTCTTCAACTAGATCATGTCGGTCAGAACTCCATCCAACTTGCTGTTGAATGTTTCCAGGGACTGGGCATCAACCACCTGTTTGGGCAACCTGTTCCAGTGTTTCACCACCTTCATAATAAAAAAATTCTTCCTTAGATCTAGTCTATATGTAGCCTCTCAGTTCAACACCATTACTCCTTGTCCTATCTCAATACACGCTGCTTAAAAAGCTTGTCTTCACCTTTAAGTATTGAAAGGCTGCATGAGGTCTTCCCAGAGTCTTCTCATTTCCAGGCTAAACAACCACAGCTCTCGGCCTTTCCTCATAGGAGAGATGCTCCATCCCTCTGATCATTTTTGTTGTCCTCCTCTGGACTCACTCCATGTCCTTATTTTGCTGAGGACCCCAGAGCTGGATGCAGTGTTCCAGGTGGGGTCTCAGCACAGCAGAGCAGAGGGACAGAATCCCCTCCCTGGCCCTGCTGCCCACTCTGCTTTGGATGCAGCCCAGGACACATTTGGCTCTCTGGGCTGTGAGTGCTCATGGCTGGGTCTTGTCCAGCCTCTTGTCCACCTGCACCCCCAAATCCATCTCAGCAGGGTTGCTCTGAATCCTTTCATCCCCCAGCCTGTGTTGATACCAGGGGGTGCTCTGACCCAGGTGCAGCACCTTGCACTTGGTCTCTTGTTAAATTTCAAGAGATTCCCACAGGTGAAGTCCTTGAGCTTGTCCAGGTCCCTCTGGATGGCATCCTGTTCTCCAGGTGTCCCAACTGCACCACTCAGCTTGGTGTCATCTGCAAATTTGCTGGGGGTGCACTCAATCCTACTATGTCATAGGTGAATATACTAAATATGGTCATAATTAAAATTAATAAATGGTATTTTTTTTCTTTGATGCTGAAACCCAGCCCGACAAACTTCTTAACATTGCAAATGTTTTGCAGCTGAACTGTAAACTCTGGAAAATATTTTACTGAAAACTGAGGAACCATATAGCCCTATGTTGCTACGTAACCACTGAGTTGCACCAGTGGAGTTCTTGTCTTCTGAATCTAGAAAAATAATTTGTTTTCCCATAAAACAAGGAAGGTATAGAGCTTTATACACAGTGTGTGATTTTTTTGTTTGTCTGTTTTTCCTTTATTCTTTCTGCTGGCTTTTTAAAATGAAAATAAAGAAGTCTATAATCTGGCCCTAGAATTCATTATTTATGTTTGCAAGTCATCAGATCTTGTTTTAGTCTCTCTTTTTTTTCATAGCTGTGAGCCATTCTGGCATGCCTTTATGTTTATGACATCCTGCTGTGTAAGGATGTTTCGACTGTGCTTTCTACATACCTTTTTATAGTTTTTCTTTTTAATGATATGCTAAATTAGATCATGAGCTATTAAGACGGGTTATGCATTTGTTAGTTTAAAAACATCTCTAATTATTTCACCCTGCTAAAATATTACTGCATATACGCTTTAGGCATGATTTCTTTGCTAACAACCTATTATGTATTCATAGGAGCAACAATACCAATTCATACCATTGGGAATATTATTTAATTTGGCAAATAGAGTATTTTTATTATTTGTATGTTGTTTACAGTAAATATATCCTTGAAAGCAAACAAAAGGATGAATATACTGTGTGGTCACATTCAGTAAATCTTTTGTTTTACTTTCATTAAGGCCTGATTTAGTCAGGTACAAATGGAAAATCTGTAGTTGCTTTAAAGTAAAATAAAATTGGTTTTGATTCAGTTCAAGTCAACCATCTCATTTAAAATTAGCCCAGAGGTCTTGTAAAAATGCTAGTAATCTACACATAATAATGCACATTGCCCAATTGCTACTGTATATGATATAGGTTCAGTGCTGTAATGCTTTGACAGCCCATTACTGAATGTAATGAACAGCTATTTTTAAACAGAAGAAATTCAAGTTGACAGCTTGGCAATGAAATTCAGCTAGTGGCGTAATTTTTGTCGTCTTCAGTATAGAGAGTGGATTTCAGTTTTGTTTAAAGAAATTTGTGTCATGGACTTTATTGGAGCAAGCATTTTTTTGCTTCAGTTTGCTAAATACTTTTTGAAGAGCTTAAACTAAAGCTGCGCTTTGTCAAATCCTGAAACCTGCACTCCTGTCAGAGCAGAAGAAGCTCTGTGAAAAGTCAGTGATTAATAAAAGTAGGTTGAAGTCTTAAGGAAGAGAATGTACTGGAATTGAATGTATAATCACAAACTCACTTTTTTAGTGGTGAAAACTGTAGCTCTATAAGCCCTTCAAGGGGGATTTAAGTATGAGTCAATAGGAAACTGAGAGAAGGGGCAGAGAAAGTAGCTGTCAAATTGCACATATTTTGTGGTAGAAATCTATAAATTCAGGCCAGGCTCCCATCTATCATTTTCCTTATCTCTGTTGGCTACTGCATTGGGAAGTGAATAAGATTCTGGTTTCTTTCTGTATGTATGAAGCGTTGTTTGCTCAGGGCTTTCTTAAACAGCCTGTGTTAACAGCATGTATGGGGGCTTTTTGCCAAGGTTTTAGGAGTGAGGGTGCTACAAGGGCAGCTTCTGTGAGAAGAAGCTGCTGGAAGCTTCCCCTGTGTCCGACAGAGCTGATGCCAGTCGGCTCCAAGATGGACCCACTGTTAGCCGAGGCCAGCCTATCAGCAGTGGTGATAGCACCTCTGTGGTCAGGAGGAGAATACTCCTTTTGCCGGGACTCTCTCTTGTGCTCCTGAGGGTCCTTCCTGCTGGATTGCTGGGATCCAACAGTGCTGTGCTCTGATTCTCAGCCGCTCTTCCTTTCCTGTCAGGTTTACTCAAGCCCTGATCGATTGAATGCCTTGTGGTTAGTTTCATGTGTAGTTAGGTAACCCTTTTGGTTAGTTTCATGTTGCCACTCACTCTTTTCTTCCAGCTTCTTCTTATACCCATTAACCATCTTCCCAGAGCACCTTTAGAAGCTATATTTCTCTTCCATATTCTGTAAGTACACTGTATTAAAGAACAATTGTCTTCACTGCAAGATTTTTGGAAAAAAGATGTGATCCCAGATTCAGTGTTTTTAATCATAGCTGTGAGATATATATAACTCTAATTCTAGCCAGTTGTAAAAATCATCCCATATCTTGTTTCCTTTCCTAAATTATCACATTAAACAGATACAAATCTTTCTCTGCTACCTCAAGAGTCTTCTAAATGACTTCTTATTTCTGCTGACCTCATCTCACTTTCAGCTGTTAAATCCACTTCTCTGTTTGCAGTAATCTCTAATCCCAATTCTTATGCTTTATTAACACCTTCTTTCTGAATTCCACAATACATCCAATCCCTCCAAAATAATCCCTTTCTTATATCTATCTGTCCTTATTCTGAAACAATTTTTACTACACGTTATGACCATTATTTTCTATCTGCCTACTTTCTATTCAGGGTCTGCCTCTATATCCCAGAGTACACACAATATATGCATTTTCACCTTACTTGGTTTTAAAAGGCTTGTTTATACAAGTGGTGTAACTGTATCTTGTTAGGATGACATCCGTATCTATCTCTCTCTGACATACCCGATTGCTTTGTGTAGAGGCAAGTATTCTGGTGCATGTGGATAGCTTGTATCTTGACCAAACTAATTGTGTTTTCATGTATGGATTATTATCCTTACTTATTTGTTTTTATGAATTATCAGTCATAATGTGCTCCTTCTTTTCAGAACAAGTGGGATATATCTGGTATTTTCTTATTTTGAAGAGTTTGGGTCAAGGCAGTAATATCAAGATACAGAATTCCCAATGATTTTCCTAAGTACCATGCAAGTCCTTCATTTAAGTTATTTTTGAGAGGAACTGGTATGGTTTTTTCATTTGTGATTTTGCCTGCTGATCACACAGGGTTTTCACTCTGCTGTGACAACCTGCAGAAGACTGTTCATTTGTCCAACACTACTTTCCAAGAGAAACCCCCACGCAGTTTATTGGGAAAGATTGCTGTGGAATCCTTGGTGAGAAGGGGCCTGAGACACAGCCAGAAAGCTCATTTCTGCAGAGCTAGTTTATCAATTCCCACAGGGTTTGGGGAGAAAGGGCAGACTGTTCCAGAGGTATATAATAATTAAGGTGGCATGTGGAAATTATTTAATAGGATTGTCATTAAAATTATCCTTCTGTGAAATGCCCAATAAGCTCCAGCTAGTTTGTATTTTTTTTTTTTTTAATAGAAACTTGGTGTGAAATATTTTGAGTCTTCTGAAATTCAGGGAAGGCCAGATTTAATTTCCCATTTATTTGTGCATGCAGGTTATCTGACCCAAGAGAATTATTATGTAATAATGATGACAAAACAAAACAAAGTTGATGGTTTTTCTTCCTGGACTCTATTTTAAGCAGTAGAGCTCATACTCATTTTCCTTTTAAATGTTTGGAGATCTCTCTGACTCTATAACATAATGAAATCACCACGTTAGTGGTTGAAAAAGGAGTGAAGGGCTTATTTTGCAGTGCATCTTCCTGTGGTTCTCTGTGGGTTAGGTTTCCACATCATGCAGAGTACTACAGTGTGCACTAATTGGCACCTGTGTTGATAACCTCAGTTGAAAGAGCAAGGATTAAGAATCAAGTTGCAACCTCCTTTAAAAAAAAATCTTAGAAAAGGATAATTAACTGGAAGGCTGCGTTGGCTTCTTGAACTTGTCCTAGGTTCTCAGGGTAGTAAAACATATATTCCTCCTTTCTTACATTTAAAGATGTGAATATACAGTGGTTAGTCAGAAATGTATAGAACAGGCTGCCTGGGAGTGAAACTGCTTTGTCTCTGAGAAATTCTTATTTCCATATGAGAGACATATTTTCAATATATAGCTGAGCAGGTGGTTCACTGAAACTAGTTCTTTATTCTTAATTTCATCAGAGATTAAATGACAATGTAGGGGAGATAGTTCTACATACCTGCTGAACTCTTTTCACTTGAGAACTATACAGGTTTTGGTCTTGAGAGTTATAGCTTATTTAGGGTTTAGAAGTAATGATCCAGTAATACCTCATATGCTCTGGCTCCTAGTGTAGAATTTTTAAGTATGTCCTTAAATTGGACTACGTAAACAATTCCTTGAGGTTTTGTCAGTGTGACATAAACAAGTATGCCTTTCTTTCAAAGCCGAGAAAGATTGACCAAGATTGAGGAATGGATGATGTGGCAAGCCAACAGGATGTCTTCATGCCCCTGAGCAGCGGTGCCTCATGACCAATGACTGAAAGTATTCTGACCACATTTTAGTTCTGCGCTCTCATCTGAGGCAAAGCATGGTAACCCCATGTGCCTGTTAGAGCCTGTCCTCAGAGGAACTTAGCCAATGAATTCTGTACTTCTTAGCAGGTACCACCTTGACTGACTGGCCTAGCTTTTCCCATCCTGCTTTCCATTCCAAGCACTAACACGTTCATGGTGTCCATCACAGGGTGGGAATGGGCTGAGTAGCAATTTACTCTGAAGGGTTGGTGTGTGAAAAGAAGAATCTAAAGCAAAGAATAAATGAATGAAGGATCAGAAATTAGGGCTCCTAAATTAATTACATTAGTGGTATAATACCTTTTAGGCTATTAAGTGTGTAAAAGCTTTCTTGGAACTTACTTCCTTTATCCTGTGAACTCTGCCTTTCTAAGTAGAGTCTGTGCTTTTGCTCTTCAAAACCTAATATTCAGGTTATGTCTGTTCTTGTGCAACAGCTTCTCAATGGTTTTTTTCAGCATCCACTGTAATCATAGTACAAATTCCTATTATGATGGGCACATAACTCACACTCGTTCTTTCTCCAAAGAACAAATACTAACACTGCTTGATAGCTCTACAAACAGTTGTGCTGGAGGATTGCCTTATGCTGTACTTCTTCTAATCTATCCCAAAGTAACTTTACTACTTCATTTGGCTCTTCTATAGACTAAGTGTGGTGGTTAAACAAAGGTAAAAGTGTCTGCATTCTGTTAAAAAAGATTATAAAAACACTTGTGGCTGATTGTAGTTATTCAGAACAGTGTCATATTCTGAACCAAACACTGTTATTACAGGGAGGTCCTTATTCCCAGAATATTTTGTATGTGTAGCTATGCTATGATGGAGTTTTACTCCAGAGAGCATTTACAAATGTGCATTTGGCCTGGTGTAGTTCAGTTCTTTTCTGCTTTTCATTTTGTTACTTCCCCTTCATTTCTTATCCATGTTTTGAAAGCAGTTTCTATGTCTTGAAGGACCATAGACTTCTGAGGAACAGTTATTTTAACTCCCTGGGCTGCATATGTGTATTTTAATTTTACCTAGAGGAGAGGAGTGGAGTAACCCTTATAAAAGCACTTGGAAGTAACTAGGAGTTTTAGTTTTTCTCACACTTTAATCTCTTAAACATCTGTAAACACATAAAGACACTACTGCTCATAGCACAAGAGGTTTCATACTCAAAGCACAAAATGTAATTCTTATATTCTTATTCTGACTGCCCAGGAGTACTAACAATCCTCCTGCTTACATTCATGTCCTGGGGGCTCACTGGAGTAAAAAGAGAATTGCCCTATTGGATTAGAGACCAGCCAGCTTCAGGGGATTCCTCGTGCTTCAGGAGCACTACAAAAAGGAAGATGATGTCCTCTTCTCAACACACGTATCCTCTTAATGTACTTACATTTTTCAAGCTTACTGCTGTTTCCTCACACAAATTTTTTCTTTCTTGACACAGACTCAGTTACCAGTGCATCAACTCTCTTTATTAAGGAATAGCAGCCTATTAACTAGATTTCAGTTAGCCTTTTGGGTAACCATTCTGTCATTCATTAATACTGGATGGGAGGGTAGAAGGGCTGAGGCATTGTTCTGAGGATTGTTCTTTCGTAGTTTTTGGTGTCATAGCATATTTATTTTTTTGGCTGATCTTTTCTAAAACTGTAGAATTATGTATGTATTTAGATGCATATTACAAGTAGGGATATTAGTGCTTTTTATTGTGGAAGTGAAAATATGTCAGACTCCTTGGGCAGTCTAACTGACTGACCATATGTTAAAAATGGTTGACATTACTGTTGCTTGACCAACATTTTTCTTTTGAATTCCTATGCTTTCCTGTCCATGCAGCAATAGGGGTTGATTAATGCCTGTTTAAACCCAAGCTCAGAAGAGCACTATGTTTATCTTAACATCTGCAATGGATCTTTTTACTTTGTAATGCTCAACTATCATTTTCTTGGAAAATGCACAGTCTTTTAATCTACATTTTTTGAAACAGTGTGAAGGGAAACTTCAGAATCTATGCTGTAGTTTTCTTTATACTGTTTGTGACTGTTGAATATTCATGGCTTTTTGTTGCAGTAATTATGTTTTGTGGCCACGTAGTTTGCCATGCCCTGAAGCTTGTGATAGCTTGCTTTGTTTTCAAAGATTTTCTATTAAGATGATTATACAGTGTGTGCCTTTAAGTTTCAGTGGTTTTTTTTTTTCTGTTACAATGTGGTGATTTCACAGTATTTTTAATCTTAATGAACAGTGTTCAATTAAAGCCAGATACTCAAAACAGAATGTTTCGAATGTTACGATGCTGAAGTTTCCTGGTTTATGAGCAGAATCAAAACAGCATTTTAAAACATCACACTGAAAAAAATAACACCCCAAACAGTCACAGCCTATGCTCCACCACCCCCAGCATTTAATCAGCAGTCCTTTTAGCTGATAGAGTCCTAAGTGATTTTTCTTACCTACTTAAGGCCATTCTAGATATGCTCGCTAAGTGGACCTAACAGTACCAGTGTATTTTATGTTAGCAAGTCATGATAGAAAAGTGCTTGAAGTTCAGGGGGCATTTGTCTCCTTTCTCACAAATTCATTTAAGTACCAGTCTTGCCATAGCTTTAACTGGGGCAGACAACCATACAAATGACTTGAGATAAAATGAAAATAATGGACTGAGCTAGGTGCCGGGGGTGGTAGTTACACTGCATGCACATCAATAAGCATTGAGTGTTATTCTATGCTAATGTAAGCCTGATGGATCAGCTTTCGCTTTTAGCCTAGAGGACCATTAAGCACTAGAAGCTGGGTCAAACTGATATAGTAAGGCAGACGTACCCTAACAGTTGGCAACAGTAGTTAACAAGCAGTAATTTGCTATGTGTGAGACTAATGTTGTTTAAAATCTTCATGATCAGAACAAAGATCAGAGAGGGGATAATGCTTCTTTGTTTAATATTCTTTTGTAAACTCGATTCATTTTGGAAAAAAATCCCACTAAGATGCAAACATGAATAAAGCATTTAGCAGTTCTGTTGGAAACACTTAATGTATTATTTTATGGTACACAACATTAAAGCATTGCATATGATTTTCAAAAAATGTAAGGAAACTCTCATAGGATAATCCTACATAACTCAAATATATGATATATTATTTTATTTCAAATTAAGTACAATTCTTTGTTCTTAGATTGTCTTTATAGCTCTGAAAGTATTAAAATAAAAGCAAAATTACTGAGTTACAGAAATATTCTGAAGGTAAATAAAGAAAATCCTACTAATTATGTAGATCTGAATCTGAAGATAATTTTGTCCTTGACATCACAAGAAGATTATAATAAAGCATTATCTTTATTCTGTTTTGCTTATACGCTGTTGCCTCAGATGCAGATATTGTTTAAGTAGGTGGCCAAATATAGCTGAACATAGATCTAAATTTAGAAGTAGTTTTCCATCTGTTCTTTAAAATATTTTTAGTCACAATTTTAGATTTTATTGCATGTATAGAACTGCTGTGTATAAAGAGTTGATAACCAAAATCACATTGGCAATGCTGAGGAATATTAGCAAAAATCAATATAATGTGTTAAATAAGGTATATCACTGTTACATTTCAAAGGCATACTGTGAAACTAGGCTGTAATTGGTTTAGGCTTTGATCTTTTTGCTTCAGCAGTGTGGCCTTATGCACCCTCGAGCTTAGCTTTGTTGAGGAATAGTCACAATTTATGGTGTCAGGACCACGGTTTGTGGTACATATTGCGTTGATTCCATCTTCTGTTGTGAAGGTTTTTTTCCTCCTTGCTGGTACAGCATAGCTGGTGGGGGAAGATGAAGTGGTCCATTATAGTAACAACTTCTGTAAATTTAGGAGACTCCTTTTCCTTGTCAGGAGCTATGGAGCCCACTTGCGTAGCAGATACACTGTAATATTCCACTGGATAGCTCAAATGATGTCCAAAGGAGTATGTGGGGGTTTAATGTATCTGAGTAAGAAGACAGGGTTTCAGATTATCTGACCTTCAAATCACCCTCATGTTATTTTCGTAATACAAAAATAATCTGTTTCCTATCTCAGATTTAAAAATAAATTTTTTTCTATTTCAGTCATCAATTATTATATTCCCAAAACCTGTTAAAGGTGATTTAAGGTTTAAGGACATAAACAATATGCAAATAAGGCTAATTTACTTACCTTTCCAGTTATGTTAGAACTACTTGTGTTGGGGTTTTTTGAAGCGTATAAAGGAAAGAAGTTAGCTGTGTGTCTTGTTTAAAATGTCCATTGGACTGTTAGCCTTTGCTCTAGCTACTATTTTTTCTAGTTTTTTTGTGTTATAATTAAGAGCTTTTTTCTTCATGATGCTCTTGTATGTGTTAATTATTTTTGGTTGTGTCATAAACTTGTTTGAAATTCAGTACATATTAAAAAGATAAAGCTAAACCAGCAATATTTCTTTTACTCCAGGCAAAATTTATGTTTGGAGGTTTTTACTTCAGTGTCTGGCGAACCTTGATGTTTTATGTACAGGCATTGTTTGAAGTTGGTTTGCTGTAGCACAACCTTATTGACTGAAATGTGTTTACTTTCCTGACAATGAAAATAGGAATTTATCATTTAGCTTCCACTTAATTAGAAGAGTATTTGTAGAAAATGGGAGTTATAAAACATACCTCAATTCACAGAGAACATTAAAGAGTGGTTAGTTTTTTCTGTTTTGGGGAATTTAAGGAAAAAAATTGTATACGGAGAGAAATACCTATTAATCACTGATGTCTTTTAGTTGCAAGGTTAGTACTCTTGTACAGTCTGAGGTGACAGCAACTCATTACAGAATGGGAGTAGAAGTTCAGAAATGCAGTATTTTGAAAAAAAAAATTAAGGAAAAAAAGCCCTCGACAAACAGGCAACCCTCAAAGCTCCCATTTTATATTTCCTATTGCTTCTAGGACACTAGGAAAAGAGAAGTAATTACAGAAGCATTGGACAGCCTGGCTGTGATACTACAGCACCTACAGATAGTTTTATTGGAGGATCTAATCTATTGTCAGTGGAAAAATTCCAGGAAGTTTTAGATAAAGGATGAAAAAAAATAGAATTTGCATAAAGGATCGGTCTATATCAAAACTGTAGGTGTTTTTGCATTTTCTGAAGCATAACAGCAGCAAGCAATAGTTTCAGAAAATGCTTCAGGCCCATTTAACTAAAGACAAGATCAGACCACAGTATTTCCTGTCCAAATTAGCATCAGAAGGGAGCACTGAGCTTGAGTAGATTTCCTTGGGAATATAGTGAAAGGAGAAAATGTAAATTATTTGCTTTGTCCCTTGCTAACTGAAGCAGCTTGGCAAACATTGTGTTAATCTTTGATGAAGCCTATGGCAAAAAGGGGGAAGACCATTTTGGGCTGTTTAACATCTCAGGAGAATTGCTGGCAGAAAGTTCAAATGATCCCTTATCCACTCAGGCTGCGCTTACGCCACTTCACTTGGCCCCTGATGGATTGACTTTTTGGCTTGACTTTTCAACTTTCCTCAGCTACCTTGACAGTAGTTGGTGAATCAGCACACTAAGCACAGGACTCAAGACAACACAAATTTAGAAGAGCCTGAGCTTACTGTCCACAATGTCAGAACAGTTTGGAGAATTATGGTAAGTGGTCTGATGTCTCAAGCAACCACCACAACTGCAGCCACGCTGTAGAACTGACAGACTTCAAGGTTGAGAACTGCCACAAGAAAGAGAGACTGGGATCCCACCGTCTCCTCATTTGCTTAGATCCCCAACATTTACTGGAAAACCAATAAAGAAATTGCTCTGATCAAAGATGCTAAGTAATATTAACATTTTATTCCTGAGTGAGGGATCGACTAAAAGAAGAATTTAAATCAGACCCTTTGTGGAATAGGACTACGAAACATCCGCTGTGGAGAGACAGTCAGTCTTTCCAAGGGGGAGATGGAACCAGGTGAGCTAAACCCACTGATGATATCAGTTCTTGTAAACTTGATGAGGGACAATCTGCCTAGGAAGAGGGCTGAGATACTACAGGTGACAAAGCTTATTAAGATTATACGTACTGATGGGGAATTCCAGGCATATACCTAACTTGTCATTCCAATATAAATTGGTGACTGAGTGAATTGACTCTGGGTCAGATCTCTCATTCATTATCATGACCTGTTGTCTTGGTGATTGGCTGGGAACAGACTCGAAGGCGACTAAGGCTCTTAGGAGTGACACAGAACTTTGGAAATTGCATCCTGAATTACCCACAGAAAGGAAAAGAAAGTGAAAACATTTTGGATATTGCTGTGGAAAAAACAAAGGTTAGAGAATAGGAAGAGCTTTTATGTTGACCTGCAGTATTAACAGATTTTGAAATTGTGCAAGGAAATGGAGAGTAACTCCCACCATTTTACTGTGATGTCAATGACTTCCTAATAATTTGGTTTCCATAAAAATGAGAGTGGTTTTGGAAGGAGTTAAAGTTTTTAGCTGGGACATGCATATAGTTGTAGAAAAACCAGGTTAAAAGAGGCTTTTTCCACTTTCAGTTTTAGTTACTGGAAGAACCACAAGTCATGATGGGGTAGCAAATATTAATTGAAACCTAGGAATTGTTACATGAAAATGGTACATAATAAATTCAGAACTTTTTTATTTTTATTTAACAAGAATTTGGAATATTGTGATAAAAAGTTGTGGAAACTATTCACTATTTCTCTTTGTGAGAGGGCATTTCTGAAGAAAAGAACATGATATGTTAAAAATGATTGGTGGCATGTAATTGATGTATAAAATGGGATGTTAAAATAATGCAAATTTACAATTCATATGAAAACTCTCTTCAGAAGACATTTAAGATATTGTTTCTTTTTAAAATAGTACGGTAGATCTGCAGTGCCTGACTTGATATTGTCATGTAATACTCTACCTTCAAATAAAAATACAGTTTAAAAACTGTTTATATCAAGTACTTTTAAAATTATGACATGACAAGATTCTAGAATTATGTTGCCATGAAGTACAGGGTTTTAATAATTCTCTGAAGGTCAAGAATGTAAAAAATTGAAGTTATATACATCATAGTCAATGAGGTTCTCATTCAGCTATTCGTATTGTATAGTCAGTTGAAGGGACCTGCATGTGAGTGTAATGTTAACAATGTGCATTTTCAATCCATTTAGTCTTTTAATAATTTTGTGTGGTATGTTAATAGAAGTGGTTTACTTTTAATGTGCTTTGTGTAATGTCCTTAAGTAAATGGAGAGATTACAGGAAATAATTGACTTTGTGTATTGTATTTTTTTTATTGTTTTGTCCCTTTGAAGATACAGGGCTTCATAATCACATCAAGCTATTAGTGATGACCTGTTCTTGTAAAGTAAGTCAAGTAATCATATTCACATTATTTAATTACATTATTTCAATAGGAAAATAAGAGACTACAGTAGCTACAGGAGATGTATAACAGGAAGGGAAATACAATAACTTATGGTTTCTTGAAGAATGAATTCATATTATGTTCAATCAGAAAAAAAAAAACAAGGAATGTTTTAATGTATCAAGATGGCAGGATTTTAGGACATATACAGGACTGTTGCATTATTTTGCAGAATTGTTAAGTTTGCTTTGCAGCAGTGCAGGTTTGGTCTGCCTGGACTGTAGAAGTGGGACAGGAATGATACTGAGAGTGAGATAGATTATTGAGACAATGCTTAAGATCATTAACAGTTCATACCTATGAGCTATGATAATTTGCTTAAGGACATAGAAATCATGTTATAGGTTACAGCGTTCGTGACACACCGTGTTACTGAATGCAAGTGCCAACTTCCCCATGTTTTGAGCTATGTGTGATTAGTGATATGGGAGCTACATAAAGTAGAGAGCATTAGCTGAATAGTCAAACTCTTTTCCTGGTCATGATCAGACTAGAATGGAGCAGAAAGCTGCTGCTTTTGCAGCTTCTCCACCTTTACTGATTAGGTACTAGTGCAAATCAAGTTTAGGATCCTTTGATTTCAGTAGTAATCTCTTTAGTGTGTGCTTTATCTCTCTTTTCTTGTTTTCTTGCTCCTACAGCAGAGAACAGCCAAGCTGGAGATGATTATATAGTAAACCCACTGATCTCTGTAAGAAATGTCCCATAGGACAGAGCAGGTATGACAAGGATTTAGATGATCAAAACAACTAGAGGACAAAAAATGGCTGAATGTGATTGGGTAACTTAATACAGGGTTATCAGAGATAGGAAGACTTCCTCTGTAGTTAAGTATAACCATCTGTTTTTGAAGGGAAAGAAATTTCCTTGTCCACATATGATTCTAAAAAGGTATTTCAAATCAGTAGGAATACCTGGTTTTAAGGCTTGTGAGATTGTTCTTACAAAACACTTGGTTTGGATTGAGTAATATCTGGAATGGGTTTTTGGACTCCCAAATTAGAGAGACATCAAGATGACAGGTCCAAACCATGAGTTACTTCCGTAATATAATATTTTAAAGCAATCTCTGTTCCTGAAACACAGGTGAATAGGAGCTTCTGTAAAATTATGGGTATTACTCGCAGAATAGCCTTGATTTATTTGCTAGATTTCTCTGCTCTCCCTAAATAGGCATCAGGTTGGGAAAACAGATTTCCTTTGCTTTGAAAATTAAATTTAAAACCAGAGTTTTCAGCTTGTTTCTTTTCCAGCCTGGAAGGGAATTAATCGAATAATGATAATTAAAACAAAACAAAATACCTGTGGGAGAGAGGAGAGAACATCAGACTGTGGTGTCCTAGCTTTTCTGTTTCGTTTTAAAAATATTGATGTATTTGACCAAGTGAGTCACTTATTTTGTTGTAGTTTGTGTGTGCTCATGTGTTTTAATGCAAGCTGAAGGGGCCAGGCTATGGTTCCATGATGTTATCCTAGGGGAAGAGAGGAGAGAAGAATCATATGCTCTCTTGAAGTGGTAGCGTGTATCAGCTTCATGCAGTGCTTAGTCTAACTGCCCACTGCTCTCCTGCCCTCTCTGCTGGCCTTGTGCTGCTGTCCTCTGTCTCCTGTTGGGCAAAACACTTAACATGTCTGTGGAGTTGGTCAGTGTATTCATCTAAAGGCAAAATAGGGGTGGGGGTGCTTTGGGTGGTAGGAGAGGGGGATGTAGGTTGTGGGGGAGTTTTCTTGGGTTTTTTTATTTGGTTGTTTTTTTGTGGATTAGCCTTCCATTGATGTTGATGTACAGCCCAGAATCACCAAATCTAGTGCAGGTGTAGTAGTTGGAATGTATTGTTTGGACAGGAATGAGGAGGGCAGAAAGAGAGCAGAGACCTCTTCCTTGGGCAGTGAAACACCATTGGATTGGGTTACTCTACATCTCGGAGTAGTTTATATCCCTGAAAGGAGAAGGCCTACTTAAGCCAGCAGAGCCAGGTTCCTTTTTGCTCTGATGCAGGTAGAGAAAAGCCTCAAAGCTGGTGAGATTTGACAGTACAGGTAAGTGGATCTAATGTGCCCAAAGAGAGCTCCTGCACTCATTTCTACAAATGCCCAACTTGACTGCATTTCTACCACTTCTCTTGCCACCAGCAAGGGAAGTCACTGTTCTGATTCCACATCAAGCTATATTGGGGCAGAAGGCACATGGAGACTGTTAATTTTAATTTTTTTTTGGTAGGTCTAGTGTTCTAAACTAGTCAGGGGAGAGTCAGTCGTGGCATGATTTTGAGTTTTGTTTTCTTACAAAAAGGTGGGAAAAAGTGTTAGCATAGAAAATGAATGGATAGTTCTTTGTGGCAGTAAAGTAGTTTTCTTACTGATTAAAAAGAAAACAAATTGGGAAGTGAGATGGAAGGATAGTTTTTTTCCAACACCAAAAGAACGGCTGAGTTTTTCTAGTACTCAGTGTTGAATGGCCAAGTATATGCTCATGTCTGCCTTTTTACAATATTTCAGTTTCCTTGTAGCTCTATCATCATTAAGCCCTGGCGGGAATATGTAGAGAACAAATTGTGCTATTGTTTGTGCCCAGTCAAAGAGATACTGATGTCTTAGGAATGTCTCTCAGGTATTTTCTCATGTTTCTTTTCAGCTTTTGTTATTTCTTTTGGGTACTGAGTGTTTTGAATAATAATTACTTCTATATCGAATCTCAATAAATACATCTATGCTTTGCAAAACTCTGACTTTAATAATGTCCCTGTTTTAAGACCTTGGTCTTAAATTATGTTCTTTTTAATGTGCCCTAATCAAACCAATAGCAGGGTGGTATTTGCTAATCAATGTCTGCTTAACTTTAATCTCCCCATTAATGCTATTCCTTTTGGAGAGCTGTGCCCAGTATTTTATTTATTTTGATAATGTGTTCTACTTGAGAGAATGAATCTCTGTTATGAGAGTCTCTTCACTGTAATGTTACTTCACCAAGGCTTCTAACTACATTAAGTCTAGTTTAAATTTGCCTTTTTGCTCTGCCATAATTTTTTATCCATGTCCATCTCTTGGATTTTGAAGAACAATGCTGTGATGTATTCAAATAGAATTATGATCCCTGAGATTAAATATAGAGGGGATAGGGGCTGAAGAGAAAAAGGTGACATACTTGTAAAATTAGCTATTTCTAGTTTTTGTACTTAAAGGGTAGGAAAACTTACTTTTGTCTTCTTGATTAGTAAACAAAACTGCTCTGACTTTCTGCACAATTGCTTGCTTTTTAAGTAAGTCAAAGATATTGATTTGAAAAGGCTAAACAGCAAACGTTAGTGCTTTTCCAGGGGTATGTCCATATGTTTGTGCATATATTACTGAGTCCAATATCACTTGGGACTTTAAAATTGAATGTATTTTAATGTTTTTCATTCATCACCTGCTTTGTAAGGTTATTCTGAGGCAGCATTGGTGTGTTTGATGAAACTATTGCCTAAACAAAGCTGATCTTATCCTACTTAAAAGTTTCTCGGGTTTATTTCAACTTATGCTTTAGAAGGAAACGTGTTTGGCTCTGGGCCCGCTAATACATCACAGCAGATAACATTGTGCTAACGACAAGGGAATTTTTGGTTTTCTGCAAAATTGCATTTATTGAACCGAATTAAGAGTTCAGGGGCTGCAATTTCCTATCTCAAATCACCTTGCTACTACTTAGACTCCAGGCAGAAGTTGGAGTTTATTTTAGGAAACATGAAAATGCTTTTAAAGGGATGACATAGAGGTAAAACATCAGCAAAAGTGGGGACACCTGCTGTTAACAAAAGTGCCTGCACATTTGTCAGACCTGCATCCCCGGTAGAGGGAACCGCCGAGTGAAATCCTGACCGCTCCTGGGCAGATCCCATAGGTGGCAGCAGTCACTGCAGTTTAGGAGGTTAACAATGGAATGATTTGTAGGTACGAGAATAAAGATGTCATAGCTCAGCTAATGGGATCTTTCTACGAAAAAGTGCTGCTCTTTGAAATATGATAAGTAAGAAGAATGCCTCTTACTTTTTCAGTTGGTTCTTAAGGTTTGACTAGTTCTTTGTCTGTAACTTATATTTTTAATATGGTTCCTAGACAGGGTTTAAGGGAGCCAGACTTTTATAGTGCCATGCTATGAAATACAGTTGGGCAACCGGAGGGAAAGAGCTGATGGGAATTAAAAAATGATATAAAAAAAAGAACAGTCTTGTTAATTTTAGTGCTGGAATTGTAAATTCTCTGTTACTGTGTAAGCTTTTGTCTGATAATCAGCAGATTTAATGGTGCAAAGTAAAGAATATGGCTTTGCTTTTGAGAAGCCTGAAACCAGGTTGTTTTTCTAAACGAAATGTATATTTGGTGCAATCGTTATTAACATAATTGCTATACTTCAAATTCTCTGCATGAAGATGCCTCAGAACTGAGGTAGCATATTCACTGAATCATTTTTGCTGTCTAGAGTGAAGGAGAGAAGCTTGCCATTTGAACTTCATAAACAGAATAGCTTAGTTAAATTACCCCAACTGAATTAATATGTGCTGCTTGTAAATATATTTTCTTTTATATGCCACTGGGCAAGTAGCTATGCTGTTTTCATTTTTAACTTAACCCCTCCCACCTTTTATAAGTGACAGGTGAATTGAATTTGATCTTTTCTCTGCAGAAGTACCACAGTACAAGAAATAGCATGCCGTGCTGCTGAAGATCTAGGGGTTTTTTTCCTTTATGTTTTTATCATGGAAGGTATTTTACCCAGTAATTTGTTCAAATTGTTTTGAAAAATCATTGAAGCTTATCTCTTACTTAAGAAGAAATGAGTAGAATCACCTCACTCGTGTCATTTCAAATAAAGTAGCTAGAAGTGGACTTTCTACTATGACAACGAAACAATAAATAAAAAGTATTTACTCCTGTATCAGTATGGATCCCTTTTTTTCGGGTGAACACATTATTGTACCCTCCTACATATATAAATATATTCTTTCTAGATGGAACATTTGTCTAGCTAGTGTTTTGCGCTGTTAAAACCTTCACCTGTTGTCTAGAACATGCTTTCATGTAGGTGCTATATTGTGTTGGAAACTTCTCTGCTTTAGTAGTTTGTACAATATTACTGGAAGATAAAATTTCATCGATATCATTAATTAAATCCCTTATATGGATAACAAAGTAAAAATAAATCTCTTTTTTCTATGTTTAGCAGTTTTAGTGTGTTTAAAAGTAATAGAATTAACAGCTTAAAATGTAACTATAGATTTGGGGGTTTGTTTTGATTTTTGATAGTTCTATGATAAGTCTATGGAAAGGAATTTTTTTTTTGTCTTTAGAAAAAAGTAGGGTTTTAAATAGGGAAGTACTGCTTATTACCATATGCACTAAGACTTTCAGCTGCTGTGTTTCGAAATCACAAGTGAGAAAATAAATTATTTCATATGGCCTTTGAACTTCAACTGTTTTCAGTGAACTGTCTAAATAGAATCATTCATAAATCAGGGGCAGAATTTATATATAGCTTTTAAATAGTCCCTAAAACCTCTGAAAATTGTTTTACAGAATGAGACTGAACTGAAGCAATTTATTAGTCAAATCTTATTTGACATATTTGTGGCAGTAGCTTTGTTTGGCAGACTTCGTGGGCCTGATGCACGAATCAGGTGTGCAGGATCAGGACCTCTTCATGGTTTTTGTCTTCTTACATACTGGAGCTGAGCATACACACCATTCCTCTCTTACTGAGACACAAAGGAAAAGTACAATTTTAAATGTATGAAATGGTGAATAAAACTCTCCAGATACTCAAAACATTAATTAATTGCTGCACAGCTTTTCTTTCATGTTGACAATGACTGTAACTGGCAATATTTTAGGGATATTTAGTTAATTTTCATTGATTATTTTCTTAATTATTCTTCTTCATCTTGTAAATTGTTCTTTGCTAAACATTATCCAATAATTACCTGAATAAGCAATGTTATGTTAATAACAAATTGATTAAGAATTTCCCACAAAAAATTGATTTATTTTTCTTTTAATTCTTCAGTGTAAGCAGTGACAGGAAACAAAATAGTTGTTGCTGTGTTCTTTGTTCTTTATGTGAATGTCAATCACTCGCTTCTCTGCACCTAGGAGGGTTTTAGTTTTGAGAACTACAGCACATGACTTGAAATCTGTAGAGCATTTTGGAGTGGTGATGAGCACTCAGCTTATGTCAGTGGAAGCAAGAAGTTTGGCAAGTGGAAGCAGATCTTCAGATCAAAGCAGTTGGTGCTGAGGCTTACATGCTTGCACTGTAGCAGTCTAGGTTAGGGACTCTACCTCAGACTGGTTTTAGTTTGGACTGTTAGATGAAATGCCCTCACCAGAGGCGTGATTTGAAGTTGTTCAAGGAACCAGTTACTGGTCTGGAACCCTATGTCCCTATTACAGTACATTTGATGCACATCTAAAGTGGAGCTTCTGACTGAGTTTTCTCTGGAAAGAATCCAAGTCAACACACCAAACCTCCTTCACAAACGTGATACCAATGTGCTGAGTGAGGACATCTGGCAGGTTCAGTTCACTTAAACCAGCTTATGTATGTATGTAGGTGCAGCCTCAGAATTCCCAATGCCTTCAGAGTGTTCCTCAGCACTCAAAGCTTGGTCCTTTGGAAAGTTTTGGAAGGAAAGAAAAGAACTGTTACCTCTGCAAAGTGATCATGAAAATCAAGATACAGTTCGAGGAAGAAACCCAAGATGTTAGCACTACTTTTGAATTTAACTGGTAGATTTCTGAAGATTTGTACAGAATGCTATTGCAGATATGTTACATAATTAGATTCAAGCATTGTGATTGCATTTGGTGTACTTTTAATGTATAAATCCAGGGAAAACATCAAATGCTTTGCAGGAATGCATGAAGTACTATTTGGAATACCACTGTAAGTTAATTTAGCAACTTTTCCCTGCTTTTGTTTTGTTTTCATAACGTCCCTTCCTCCCCTCCCCTTCTTTTTCACTGTCAACACTTTTCATGGGTTTCAGGCATCGCTCACTGTTGTCATTGACTCTAACTTCATGTGCCAAAGGTGTTTTTATTGCAAGAGAACTGATGTGAATTACTAATTTGCATTCAACACTGGTGGAAATAGAAAGGTGGACCAGGTCGTCAGTGAACAGGTGTGAGTACAGTTAGTCTGAACTATGCTCCAGTACCTGTATCTTGTTTCCAATAGTAACACAGTTCTCTAGTGTTAGTGCTTTCACTGTGAGAAAGTAAATTCTCCTTTCTGGCCTTGTACAGCTTCTTCTACATTGTTATCCAGAGGGAATGTCTCTTTTCTTTCAGTTCTTCTTACAAGAAATTAGCTTTAATGAGACTAGGGAAAAAATTGGGATGTTCCTTTATTTAGAAGAGTATGTGTTCACTATAAAATGTATGGATTTCTTCCTCTCTTCCTCTGCCTTTATAGTTAATGCTGTATACCTGTTACTGCCTGTAAAGCAGACCCTGTGTCTTCTTGGGCTTTGGGCGGTAGCCAGTAGAAGACTGGAAGAACCCCTGGACTGTATCAGATCAAGGGTCTGAAAGGAACTCATTATCTGGAGTGATTATTGGTGATTCTCCAGGAAGGAGAAAAGGCCCAGCGTGCTGTGTCTCTCTGGCTTCTGTGAATCTGTGATTTAGGAACTTCTGCAGTTTAAGATAGTGCCCATGTTATGGTTTTAATAGTTTTACTGATGTATCTTCCTTAAATTGTCTAAACACTTTCTGGATTTATTTGCACATCCAGTGTCAGGGCATTCCTCATTTAATTCATTTAACCATGGATTATGTTATAGAGTAGTTTTCCATATTTGTTTTACATGGCTTCTATTTAAGGATGTTCCTGAAGTGCAGATTGATAATAAAATAGTGTACAAGTGAAATCCCTACAAAGAAATATCCCACTTGTGTGCACCTTACTCAGATGATAAATTCGTACCAATGTTTATTTCTCACAGTGCCGAGCAATGTCTATGACCACAGAAAGAAATAATAATTTTCCCAAGAGTCTTGCATTTCTTCAGTCCTTTAAATTACAATTACTGGGACATGGCAGCAGCACCCCCAGGTACTATGTACCACAGACAGCTCCTGGGATCTGCCTTGCAGAATTCCAGTCAGTGCTCCTCAGCTGTACTCATTCCTTCTTTCTCTTGCAACACAGCAGGTTCTGATGCATCTGAAAATGTTTTGTAGTGTTCATCCCAAACTGACCTTGGTTAAGGTAGTGGCTGATAATTTGGGAACGTCCAAAGTGAAATATAAGCATGTTTATGCTGTTTTATGTTTTTGTTCCATATGGGATGTATACATACAATGTAGATATATGTGGAAAATATGTGGAAAATATGTAGATGTTTTGTGGAAAATATTCTATTTGCAATCCTAATCCATTGTTAATTTATTTAAAAATATTTTCCCCCTATTTTAAGACATTTCTATTTTTATTTTTTCCATTTTTTTCATATTTTTCAAATATAAGTTGCCCAAACAAACCTATGTATTACTGGTTGCTTTATATAAATCAGTTTTGTGGTTTTTTTCCTTTCCGGACAGAGTGAAAATGCTTCAAACAGCTCTTGTTCAGATCCCACTCCTTTTCCCTTACAATTTGCATTGTCCTTGTGGACTTTTCCCATTAGTAGTGTGAGTTGGGTTCAAGTAGAGAAAATATTTGAAAATCTACTATATCATAGATTGCTGTTAGTAGAAGATAATGTTCCATTTGTTCTTTTGACCTCTGTTTTGTGTTAAATAGGTATTTCTACAAGTTATACACAAGAATAATTTTTTTTCCTAGATAATTTAAATTTTAATATAATTACTGTGTATGTCTCAACACAACTTTTAACAGGGATAATGTTGAATATGTCTTAATTAGTATGTACATGCTAACATGAGTTTTTTTGTTGCTGGATTCTTTTGGGATTTTTCACATTTTTCCCTAGCTCAGTCTGAACTGAATCATTATGCTCCTTGTAAATATGTGATGTTTCTTCTGTCTTCCATATAATGAACAAATCTATGACAATAATAATTGGGAAGGTGGCTGTATTTCATCTTACACATTGTAAAACAGATGATTTGTTATAATTGTCTCCTATATTGTGTTCCTGGAATTGTCTCTGTATAGTTTGAAATTGTAAGTTCTTATGTGATTTTTGTCTATTTTACTCTTCCTAGTGATTTTCTTCATTGCTTGCTGTGATTAAATTAATCTTTGAATATATCTCCTTTATTTGGGTGGCATTAAAACCCAAGATAGGTCTATCTTTTTTCTCTTATACATTCTTGCTAAACTACCTGAAGAGTTCTAGTAAATTGAGATGTGCTTTTCCCTTAAAACCTGCCATGATACCACTTTATCACATTGGTCATGGGTTTTTCTGTATGTATATATATTCATGTGGTGATTTTCTTCGCTACCTTCTAGTTTTCCTGAACGAAGTTGGGTTTGGCAATGGACACAGTCACCAGGCATGTTCTGTTTAAGAAGATGGCACTGAGAGGGCTGTCACGGTATCACAGGAAGTACAAGCACGTGCTATGGTAACAAGTATTCAGTGAGAGATAAGGTTCAATTGTTGTCTTCCCAGGGAAAATGTATTGTATCGCCCTTTTTTCATGATTAGGATTATAATAAGTTACTTTAAAGAGCAGGAGAACACAAATTAATGTAGAACCTGCTCATTGATGCTGACAACAAACATTGTCTTAACTTGACTAAAGCTTTGAGCAGTGAAATACCACACAGCATATTCGTTTATTAATTTGTTGTATTTTATTGCTGTGGCAAGCTTTGTTTTTCATACACATGTATTTTCCTTTTTGTGTCCATACTAGATGTTGGAAAATTTCTGAGAGATGAAGGGTGTTGTGCAGTAGATTAAGGTCAAATATACTTCCCTTCTCTTTCAGTTGGTGGTTCCTCAATGACTATATAAATCTACATGCTATGATGAGTCCTCTTATGAATCTGATTTCCACTAAGTATTCTTCCTTTTTTTTTATTGTAGCACAGCAATAATTTTCTTGTTTAGAAACCTGTCTTTTGTAAGTAGAGGACAGCTGATAACAATTGGAAGAGTCAGTAATTCCATTTTGTCATTGAAAGCAGAAGGATTGGTTTTAAACATGCATTAGATACGAACAATGTTATCTGAGAGTTAGATGTGGCACTATCCATGTTAAAATATTAAAACTATTGATTTGAGCTGACCTTGATAAGTTGTTGCCCTGAAGAAGGTGCTGTTTTTAAAATTAGTGAAGTCTTTCTAATGAAACATCAGAAATCTGTAAGTAAGTGTCAAATTCTACAATATGGCATGGGAAATCAAGTGACTCCGGGGCTACTAGTTTTGTATAAAGTAGACATAAATAAACTTGTGAAAAAAAACCTGCTGTGTGACTTGACAGAAGTAAAACTACTGCTTGCAAAATTAAGAATATTCACTGCTTTGTCTCATGTGGTTGTCTCCTGAGGAAGGGCTCTAAGACTGAAGTAGCTCCAAGTAATTGACTTGTCCCATGATACACAAACCTGAAAGGAATGCTTTACCAGTATTTGCTCTCCTTTAAGGCAGTGTCTTTGGGTCTGACAGTGACTAATTTCTGTGGATTGCTTTCCCCTGACTCCAAACATTTTCCAGGATGGAAGTTAACTGGGATAGTGGGTCTTGTAAGTGAAGCATTGGGTCGCGACCCTGACGACTGGACTATATTTCTTGGCTCTGGTTTTTTAACTTTAAGTCACTTGGAGGCAGATCCAGAGGCCAATGAGTTTGGCAGTATGACTTCTATTTGTGTTGGATTGGTTTTATATGAGCACTTTCTGCTTTTTGTTGTGCTCCGTTTTCTAAGCTCTTCAACAGTTGTATTCCTTTACCTCTTACCTCTCATTTTGAATGTTAAACCCTAAACTCTCTTGTAGGGACTGCCCTTTGCTATATGGTTTTATAATTTAATGTTGATACTGCCATTAAAGATGGTCCTCCAGCTTGAGACATTACATAACATTACCAAAAACTGGACGATAAGCCCTGTGACATCTTACCTTTTGGTCTGTATTAAATCTCTGAGTGCTGGCAGAACTGCTCCATTGCCCATTTTAGGATGTAAATGGGTTTGGAAAAGTGACTGTCTACTTTCCTTTCCTCCATCCTGAGGTGAAGTGGCTTATCCACTCTTATCCCTGAAAAGCCATGTACACAAGAGTGTACTTGTGATGTCTGCCTGAACTGGAATAGTGATCTACATACTGTTAAAGGGTATTTAGAGTAAATTCTCTTTGGGGTTAATAACCCTTCAACTATTCACTCTGTAGTCTAATCTTTTTCAGAATTGCCTTATAAAAAATGCAGAACCAAAATAGCTTGTTAAACTAGTACTCCAAGGAAATTATTGTGTTTTATATTTGAGCATCAAGCATAATATTTGTAGTTTTTTCGTCTCTAATTTTCTATTCTCACTACAATTTTAAAAGTACAGTGGTAGCTTACTTTTGCACTTTAAGCAGGAGGGAAATGCTTAGCGTTTTTTGTTTGCTTTGTCTGTAGCAAATGGAACACTGTGCTGTGAATATTTTTTTGTGGCTTGGAATGTTGTGATAGCTTGTGTTGATTTAGTTTTATGGTATTCACTTTTTAGCTTTTCTTGAATCATGAAGCATTATTGTCGCTTTGTTTTCTTTGTTTTGACATGTTTTGCTTATGAAGCAAAACACTTGATAAAATACTAATTTCTAGAGCACAGACTCATGCATTGTTTATTGATAGTTATTCAGACTCTCCTCTGTACATAGAATTGTTAATTTCAAATGGGCTTTTTACAGACAATTAGTCTCCTGACTACTTTCTAAAATTACATTCATTTATTTCACAGTATTCTTGTAGGCAAGTTGTTCTTTCTTTTAAAGCTTTGAAACTTAGGCAGAGAGAGATTGAAATCCAAAGTACCTTGTAATACCAGCTGTCCTATTTGTAATACATTCTCTCTGGTCATCCACCACTCCATGCTCTCTTTAACACCAGTTTATGCTCAGCTGTGCGCTACTGCGTTTAGTGTTTCTGCAAATGTAGAAATTAGGGGCTTTCAAGTTGCATACCAAATAATCAAGTAACAATCAAGAACTGTTTTATGTACATGTATTTTATCTTACAGGACCTTAGTGGGAGATAAAAGTAGCACAACCACTTCTTCAAAGTAAGGTCTTGTTATGTAAATCAGACCAGGTTGCTCTTGGCTTTATCCTGTCTGGTCTTGAAAACCTTCAATAATAAAGACTACACAGCTTCTCGGGGCAACCTGGTTCATGGTTGACTGTCCTCACGATGAAAAAGCTTTTTCTTCCCTTCCATTTGAAGCAGTTCCAGTTTCAATTTATATAAATTGCCTCTTGTCTTCCTGTCATGCACTGCTGTAAAGAACCTGGCTCCAACTTCCTTGGAGGTATACTTCCTTGGAAAATAACCTTGGAGGTACTGGATGGCTTCTTGTCCTTGTCTACTCCAGTCTGAAGGAACCTCCCTTCCCTCTGCACCCTCTCCTCACAGGATTTGTGCCCCAGTTGCCTGACCAACTTTGTTACCTCCCACTGGATTTGCTCCAGTTCCTTGATGTCTGTCTGTCACTGCCCAACACTGGGCAATCACTTCCATCAATCCACTGTGTGTGTTTGTAGTCATACAGGCCAAGGTGCAGCTGGCCTCCTTTGCTGCAAGGGCACAATACTGGCTCTCTATAATCTTCCTAATGTGCTTACCAAAATGGTTTTTTTATAAGTTAATAAACTTCTTTAGACTAAGTGACATGTTTGGAAGACATGAACAAACTTTTAGGAGCACAAGCTGTCTCCTGGAAAAGAAGCAGCAGCAAAATCCAAACAGATACAAATTAAAATAAATGGTTACTCTGAAGTGAATGTAATTATGTAAATCAGCGAGGTAATCTGAAAAGAAGAAGTAAAAATGTGAGGTGGAACCTAACAAGGTGATCAGGTCATTAGAGCTTTGGCATACAGAGATAGTCTGGTAATTATGCCTCTGACATGCTGAGGGAGTGGAAGGAAGTCAGACATAAGGAAATACTATAAAATCAACATCTTTACAAAATTTTTTATTTCTATTATCCAGGAAAGTTATGAATTTTAGATCTTAGTCTCTTCTTCCAAGGTAATGCACATTAATTCTTTAATAATCAAGACTGAGAGGAGAGAGGTAGTTTTTTTTCTTGGTGAAAAATGTTTTCCTGTTGGTAAATGGGATTTATCAGTTGTCAGTGTGAATTTATGCTGATATGCTGTAATTTCTTTGACATATTTTACATGTTTCAATCAGTTGTTATTGAAATTTGGGACATTGCAAGAAGTATGGTGAAGAATCTGTGACTTTTGACGATGCTGTTGTAGGGAAAATTTCTCTTACTGTTTAATACAGGGAAAATTTGGAAGACATCATCTGCCTTCAGCTTTAAGTTTTTATTTTTAAATTATTTTCTGAGTAGTTTTCAACAGGTATCACACAGGACAAGGATGAGTGTAACTTCACTGAGGCTTTCCTTTTGTGGTAAGAAAGGAGATGACACTTGATGGCCTGATCAAAGAAAGGATCCGTTCTCAAAGAAGCATCCCCTCTGGGTATAAATTCTCTTTAGCTGGATTCAATCATCTGAGCAAATTTAGTGATGTCTTGTGGCTAGACCTTTTGCTTTATTTTGAATAATTTATTTTGAAGAATGCCAAGTTTTGAAAAGGTACATATGTACATGTTGCTGATTATAGGTTGTTCATAGGGTCTGTAAAGTTTAAATTGATGTCGAAATTTTCTGGAAGTTGTTGGTTCGCTTAGTCTGCAGAGAAGTTAATTCCTTTGTTGTTAAATACGCAACAAATCATCTGGCTCCGAAGAAAATTATGTTTTCTGTCTTCTATATCTTCTCTTTCATTTCCAGGTTGCAGTCTGATCATCTTTTCTCTGTGTTTCACCTTTTTGTTACTGACCAGCTCGTGCATATACAATACTATTGTGACAGACCTTCTCATCATCTTTCTGATAAATTTTTCATTCCATTTTGCCTACTGTAGTTCACATGATACAAATTTCCCTAATTCCAAATTATTTTATTTGTAGTTTCACCAATCTGTGCCTACAATAAATATCATGTTAACTCTTATATTATTCACTATACATCTTGAGTTCTGCCTAGTTGCTCAAAGGTATAATGCACTGAGGAATTTTCAGCATCTGAGATGTCATTTCTCTAAAGACATTGCAAAACAGGTTGTGGTTCTAGGCTTTCAAATGAGCTGTGTGTAAATGATATGTGATACAAATGCAGATGGTGGAAACTCATATATATAAAATACAGTAGGAGTACTTATGCTGTTTACAATTATCAAGAATCTCTTCCTTAGGATGATGGTCCAGCAAAGTTCCAGTGGATGCAGTTGTTGTACTGATGCCATGATGATTTATTGCCTTTTCTTTTATATACCTTTTATATACCCCTTTATATAGCTTTTATGTACCCTCAGTGCTTTTAGCATGTGTACTTGTAATTCCTTAAGTCCAATAATTTAGCATAGTCCTAATGTTCTGTTAAGCCAGGAGACCAGACATCCTGGAGGCCTCACAGTTGGAGGCCAGAAAGCCCTATGCAATCCTGAGAAACCAACGTCCTCTCTAGAGGACTAAGATAGGTCCATCCAGGAGGGAATTCCTTGGGATGGGGGGATATCATGCTACTCATTCAAGCCTCTCATTGGGGCATCTTTGATAGATATACCAGTTTGCAAGGTCTATAAATTATATATGTGATCTATCATGTGTGTGCATTTTGGCGCCTTCCACCTTGGCGAAGGGATGCACCATAAGGATCCTTACTAAATACCGAGGTAAAAACCTTTTTTCCCTTAACCGTGTCTGGCTCTTAATTTTAAGACCAGGGAAAGTCATCAGTACTGCTAGTGATTGAGTAAACAGTCTTTTTGTTTCTGAATGCAGTAACTGTGAATGATTTCATAACTGTGAATATGTGTTTCCAGAGCCTATATGGCATTTCTTTTCCTGCTTGTTGGGCAAATATGAGATGGAAAGCAGTGATGATTGGTTGAAAATTTAGTTATGGCTGAAGATGCCTGCCTGTAAAAGTCCTGTTATTCCACTGATTCACTGAAGTGAATTTCTCTGTGACAGGATCCTCTGGGGTTAAATTTGGGAGGGAATTAAATTATGAAAGTGGAGGAGGCAGAAGTTCTATTGACAGGACTGGTCACAAGCCTGGAATCAAATGAAATACTCCCCTCAGGCAAAAACCATGCACTCACTGGTGAAAATCATGTCTCTTGATGCTACTCTTACAAAATAAATGTTATTTACACTGGGTAAACCTCAGCTGCCTCCTGCCTTGTGCTTAGAGTCTTTCCTTTATTCTAGAAGATCGTTATCTTTCTCTGCCTCTGCTTCTACTTTCTCTGAATCAGTTGCTCCACACAAGTGAGTTGGAAGTATTTTCAAAAACTCAGAATGGAACTAACAGGAATAAATTGATTTAAACAGACTCAGTGAGCCTCTAATATGAAGCAGCAAGTTCTGTTTGAGAAAGCCCAAAAGAAAGAAGTAACCAGATTTCATGTGTCTGTTAATCATTCATTGATATTCCTGATGACATATGTGATTTCCTGTTATATACTTCGAAAACCATTGCTATATAAAAACTTTTTTTGCCTTGTAGTCATTGGGAGCATTAGTCCTCTTGCCTGCAGATGAGGTATGTTCTTGCCTAGTCTCAGGTAGTTGTCCTGTTTGCAGTCCTGTCTTAGCCATGTGTGCTCTCCTTTCACAGTGCTGTGGTCTGTCTGCTCTCCAGGCATCTGGGTGCTGCCTGTGCTTGGCCGGATAGGGAAAGTCAATTTGTATTAACATTGAGGTTGTACTTGATTTTTTTTAGGGTGAGTATTAGTAATTTTTGTAACACTTCAGAGAAGAAGGGTGGAGCTGTAAAAATAAAAGGTGAATCTTGCTAATTTTCCCAAGATCATCCACAACTGATGGCAGGGTTTCCTGGAGATGGACTGCTCTACTCTTCCACCACTCCCCATGCACTGCAGAGCAGAGCTTTTCTGTACTTTGGAGTTATGCAGTGTTTTTACCTTGCAAAGAATGTGCAGCTGTTGGTGGAGTCACCTAGCGGATGGGCTCTGGCTCTCGCTCTTTGCGTAGCAGCTGCCTTGTAGAAAATCACATTCAACATCAAGGATTATGTGGAAATAGTCAAATCCCATTGTGAGAGCTTTCCAGTGCAATTCTGCGCCAAGAAGACACAAGTCCTAAACAAAGAATTTTAATATATTCATCCATTACTTCAATCAAAAAGCCCAAATTTCTTCAATATTTTTTTGCAAGCCAAAGCATTTGGTTAACAAAATCAAGGATTTTAAACTTCTTTATTAATTTCATTTTAAACACAATTGGTATTTTTTCATAAATTTTATGCAAACCTTAAGTATGTTTTAGCTTACTACAAAATGAGAAGAAATGTGTTACATTAAAGTGCATGTCATTTGCTTGTGCATTGGGAGGTGCCAGTTTTTTTATGGCAATTTCGAGTTATTTTTCTGTCAGTTTGTATTCCTTTTCATTCCCTTTCAATGCGACATACAGAAACCCTCACTTAGAACAACTCCCTTAGGTCTCATTCCTGGATGTCAGTAGTGTGAGCAAGAGGTGCTGTGCACAACAAGAACAGGTCATAAAAATGTAAACATTCAATCACTTACATGGATTATTCTTTATTTCTTTGAAATCCTGGACATGTAATTAGGTAGGGGTTTTTTTATATTAGTATTAGGACACAGGTATGGACATACTTTTCTTCTTGTAGATTTTGGAATTTTTGGGTTTGTTTTGTATTTTTCTTTTACTGTATCCCAGTCCACCAGACACAATGCTACTTGGCTTTGACCGTAAGTTTACTGGGCAAACAGATACTTATTTGCACTGCATATTATCAAAATCTAGGGATTGCAGCTAGATATATCTAGCTGAAAATGCAATATTAACATTTTGTTACTGCTGATGTATTACCACAATTGCTTGGGCTAGGAAAGTGCAAATTAATTAGCCAGCAAATAATTTGTGGGTATCATTTTGATCTTGGCCACACTGCAATGTGTAAGCTGTTCAGATATGCAATTTTGCTTTGTTTTATCCTTATGTCTAAGTGTACCACAAATACAATCCTTGCAGACTATCACTGCCACTGGCATTCCTGCTCTTGGGTCTCTGTTAAAAAAGGTTAGAGGCAGTAGATTAGATAGAATGCTATAGCCATTTAAAAAAGGATGTGACCTGAAACTTCCACGTTTTGCCAGTATTCTTTATTCTAGAGTATTTTAAATAATCAATCTGATTTACAGGCTGAGTGACCCAAAGCCAGTTGCTGAGTTTATTTAATAGGGAATATTTTTGGGGTATTTTTAAACACAATAAAAAGAAGTTGGATAGACCAAATCTGGTAAATATATGAAATCTGTAAGTCTTTTTATCCAGAAGTAAGTTTCATATTATAACTTAAATAATAACTTGAATAACTTAAAAGTCTATAATGGGGCTATTGATATAGGTTGGTCTCTGGGTTTCTTTAATAGCACAGTGTGAATTTAGCTCCTTGGGTATCACCCATCTCTTTGTCATCTGAGTGTAAAACACCTGGTGTAAGCACTGGGTCATTTTTGAAATGCCTTCATGGTATTGCAAGGATAAATTAAAAAATACTTTTTGTAACAGTCATATTTTGGTAGTTGGTAAGTTATCTGTCATCCACAACACAAATATCTCTATTTCCTTAAGGAAAAACATTTAAGTACTAGGACCCAGTTAAGATCTTTTATTTATGATATCAAATCATCATATATTTTTCATGAGTTTCTCGTTTCTTTCTCATTTCCGTATCTAACAGAGCATGGTATTTTCATACTCTAAACCCATTCCCCAGACCAGACTGTTTGTGACAGTGTAAGATGTTTACAGCAACACACATTTACATTGTTAGTTGTGGCAACACTATTTAATACACTAGAATATGGCTGTGTGGACTTCATAATAACTGTCGTAGTCTCCTTACTTGTTTCTCATATCGAGACCTTCAGTCATTCTTGTTACCCTTGTATGTTTTTCTGATTCTACTATAGATTTGTTTGAAAGGGTGGCTCAGAATTTCATGTAGCTGTCAAGATGTGAGCTCTTTGCAGGTTTATACAGTGACATAAAGATACTCTTCTCCTAATAATTCTTTCTTTTCTCTTTGGTTTTTTTTTTTTTTTTTTTTTTTTTTGCCTGCTATACAGTGTTCTACCAAGTATTTTACAGAACTATCTGTGTTAACCTCCTGATCTTGCAATGGTCAGCTCTGGGCCAGTTGCTTGTTTGTGAATTTAAGATTGTCCTTGCTTTGTGGGTTGCTTTTGTCTGCATTGTATTTTTGGCTTTCATTTTTGTGTCCCATTAATATTTCAGTTTCATCAGTCCCCTCTAGTTATTTGACTGTATTCCACTTGGGTGTTGTATTTATTACCATGTGTAACCTGGTTACACCTGTGTTTTCAACAACTTTTCCAGTGCCCTGGGACAGACTCTTGAAGTAATATGTTCACTTCCCATCACTCTGCAAACTTATAATATATTTCATTTTGTACTTTGTGTCTTGTATCTTAGTAACACTTTTTGTCTCTTAATCTACATGAAAACTACAGTTTTTATTTCAAAGGTATCATTTGGAAATGCAACTGGACTGTATCAACTGAAATTCTCCTATTTCTAGGCTTCTTGTCTCCAATAGAGGTTTGTGAGGCAGGACTTCTCTTTGCAGGAGATCGTTGGTTTTTTCCTAATGTCCTAGTCAGGCACTTGTAAAGACAATATATAAAGACAATGGAAGTAAAAGGTTACATATCTCAGTTCCACTGTTTGACTCTTGAATTCCTTTAGCATTCCTGAGTGAATATAATTTGATCTTTGGGACTTGGTACTCTTGGTGTTGCCCTTGTATTCGGCAGCTGCTTCATATAGTTTTTCCATATATTCTTGTTTCCCTTTACGAATGGTTTTCTATACTGGTTGTCTGCTGGTGTTGCAATCTCTTGGCAAATGCCTGATGAGTCGCTATCCTTTTACAATTTGTCCAATTGACTCACATTCCCAGAAAGTGAGGCGGTGCAGCTCAGGCAGCTCTTCACCTGAGCCGACATTTCCTATTATCTCCAGAGTAAAAAGCTCTTCCTGAACCATTGAACCATTTATTATTCCTGTATAGCTTGTACTCTGGTGTTAGTATGACCAATTGTTTTGTCTCTTTACCATCATATGGTTTCCAATATGCCTTTCCTGTCAAACAGTTTTAGAAGCTGTATTTTGCAAGTTTTTTTGCTCTTAGAACCTCTTTTCCTGTCAAAAAGAGAGTGCAGTTTCTCTTTCGTGGAAGAGTAGTTCAGTTGCCCAAATGGACTGATCCTTCCATGTTCTACAGCAGTGCAGAGCATCCCTTCTGCTTGTTTTGTTCAAGGCACCACAGCACAGCTGATTCTCAAACCAAAATTTTTCTTGTGTGGATAAACACACACAGCTACTGAGAAGCAGGTATACCTTTTATTATAAAGTAATCAGTCCTTTGAGAGAGATTCAGTAATGCAAGGAAATATGAGTGGATGTTACCTATTTGATGTGCAATGCTATTATCATGAAAATTTTTGGGGGATCCTGATATTTTAAGAGTGAGATATTATAGCTGCAGTGTTCTAAACCAGATAGAGCAATATAAGGCATTATGGAAATGTTAATCCATTAATGTTCATACATTGTGTGAATTTAAGGAGATCATGCTTAGGAATTTTTACTATTGTGGAGATGTAGGTAATAGTTACATTCAAATTAGATTCTGCACTTGTATTAGCTACGTCTAGAGCTAGGGTTTCACCTCTATCTCTATGTCAATGTATATGTATGTGCAAGAAAGTAAAGATGAATCCTGTGTTGTTTCCAGGTAGAGGTTTGTGCTTTTCTAGCCAAGTAATTAAAAAAAATACAGTTTAAGATTCCATTATGAGAAGAATATTATCTTCTTCTTTTCTCTTGATTTCCTGTGTTTTTTCATTGTTTATCTTCCCTCCTCCCCCCTTATTTATGGCCAATGATAAGGGAAAAGCATTTTTCTGCGGTTTTGTGTAGTCACATTGTGATTCTTTGTAATAGATGGAAATGAAACAGGTATTGAGTGTATTATTACAAAAGAAAGAGTTCCTGTGTAGGCTTTTATGTAATTTATACTATTTTTGTTCCACAAAATTTCCAATATATTAAATTTTATTTGACTAAGTAGAAAAAGTGTGAGGTTTGCCTAATTGTATAAAAGATTCAAAGATCCTGCAATATTGAGGCTTGTTTTAAGGAGGGCATTTATGTTTATGTTATGTTCAGTGACCATCCACAGTAGTTAAATATGGTCTTTGCATACCTGTGCTCGAGTAGGGAGTCCAGCTCTGCGAGTAGGGAGTCCAGCTCTGGCCTGAATTTACTTAGTCTGTCCTTCGGAATCATGTGAATGAGCCACTGTGAGTTGTCAGATCATCCTGGAAAGTCACTATTGATCCTCAGTTTTGAGAGCTTGAAGGAGAGGTGCACAAGGAAGGGAGAGATTCAGGTGAGCTACCAGTGGGTTAAGCATGTGATGTAAGGGTAGGCAGGTACATACAACACATTTTGTTGTTTGTGAAAAACTCTGGTCATGCTTGGCAAAATAAACCCTCAAAAACAGTTATCTGAAATAATTAGTTTTATTACATACCTGCATGATGACTGTGAGGCATAGCACCTAAAGGTAAGCCAGGAAACTGACCATCCCAGGAAGTAAGTTTGAAATCCTGTGATGGACAATCCCAAGGTCTTTGCAATCATCAAGAGGTGAATATGCAATTCAGATTGCTAGACAGAATTGGCTTGGCTTAAAAAATAAATAGCAAGGAGAACACTTGAGTTAGGTGGAATGCATTTGTCTGGCTAAGCAGAGACCTTGATTAATAATAGAGAGGTATCTGAGAGCTGTGTGGGACGCCTCTGTGGGGATGCAGCATGAAGCCACTTCTGGGGACACCCTAAGGTATTTCATAGTATGTGGTCCATTGCTATTCTGAAACTTCATGTCAGGAGGGTCTTGGACTGCCTAGCCCTAACTCAGGTCCTCCCTGGGTGGCAGTACTAACTTTCCATGAAAATTTATAATGAGTTCATAAGCTTTCTTTCTTACTTTCACCAGCTGTGATGTATGTGAAGGCATTTCCTCTTTTCTGAAAGTAAGTTAGCTTGTTTGATAAAAGCCTGTTGGACTCTGTTCTGTCTCTTAAGAGAATGGACCTTCCAAAGAAAATGGGGGATAGAGCATCGTTAGAAGTATGAACAGGCACAACTTACCCCAGTCTTAGCTGTGTGAAAAAGAGTGAAATCAGTTTTGAGTTGGCATTTCTGGCTTGTGTCCACAGACAGGTGAAAGTTCATGAGAAAAGCGTGATGGTTACTCAGTGTACCATTGGATGATTTCTGGGCAAAGCTTTCTTATCTCTTGTCTGAGGACCGGGATTCTACATCTTGCTGAATTGGTGGGAAAAGCAGAACAGATGTCTTCACTTCAGTACCTTTTCTGAAGAGCACTGTTTTGTTAGAATACCTTAATCAAATAAAAAAGAAAGATGTATCTTATGACTTGCCTAGGAGTTAATAGAATTAATGAGATTAATTTGATAATGAAAAGATGATGTTTGTCTTAAAACGTGAACATAAAGTTATGCTAATTTGGATTTAATTGTCTACATGCTTCCTCATGTAGACATAAAATCAATTAAAAAATGGATTTAAATTTTTTGTTTTTCTTTTGTGTGTTTTTCTCTCAAACTTGGTCACGGCATGCATTTATTTGCATTGCTCCTTTAAAATTTGTTGTATATAAGTATTCCTTATAGTCATTGCGTGACGTACGTTGAAGAAATTACCTTGCTATTTTCAGAAATTCTTGGTAAACACATTATAGTTATTAAAGGTTATTTCTTGAAAAACACATTATAGTTATTAAAGGTTATTTCCAGAATTACTATTATGATATCAGGAATCTGGTTCTCCACAAGTGCTTTAATTATAAACATTACTAACATTGATGATCTTGTGTTTGAAACCATCATAAAAAATACAGTGAGGTTCCTTTTCATAGCCTGACAGACTTCAGTAGGATGTGGATTTTTTTTTTTTTCTTTTAACAATAACATAATATAATGAAATGTAAGGGCATGTATCCTCAGCTATCCTATTGGGTTGTTTAATTTCTGATATACAAGCCTTAGCTACCTCGAATATGCTCAAATGAAACGGACCCAGTTTGTACAGAGACCTTGCAAATGGGAGTGTAGCCTTGGAACACTTGGTAGTTCAGAAAACAAGTGGAGAGGTTTTGCTGTGTAGGACACTGAATGGGAATGTAAGGAGTGATGGAGAATACCTGGGGAAATGCACTATCACTGGCATTTTTGCTTCATTTAAGATGAACATTTTATTATTGGTTTGAATATTTTTGTATATAATATTTTTCCTATGTGTTATAATTTTATTGACAATATAGCATGAAGGAGTATGAAAAACTTATAAAGGTATTAAATAGTATAATTAAGTCATCTATGGTTTAAATCAACTGGCTGAGAGCTTATAAACATTACTAATCTGAATCAGAGAAGCCAGTGGATATAGTTGTTCAGCAGTTAAATATTTATCCTTGTGCAGGTTTAGTGAGTTGAATTGGGTTATTGGCCAATAGTCAATGAGACAAAATGTTTAAATGCAGAAAAAAAATCCCAAAAAACTGACATAGAAAAATTTTTCCCAAAAGGTAGCTTTTCCTTTTTTTTGTGATCATTTGTATAGTTCCATTAACCATCCTACAGAGTAGATCTGATAATGCTCACTTGCCTTGATGACAGTTGTGCAGTTCTTTGGTAATTTTCTTCCTCAAGAGTAATTAATAAAGTTTTTGAATACTTATTAAAGCAATACAAAATCATGCAATAGAAACAGTTCACTGTAGTATTTACATGGTTGTGAAAATGTGTTCCCATGCTGAAGATGAACTTTCCTTAGTGAAAATCAGAAATGTGTGTGCCAGTTTTGACTCCTGGCCCTGCACTCTCACGCTGTGCTCTAGTGAAGGAGATCGCATCTCTTTCACCGTTTCCCTACAGCGACCAGTAGGGACCGTTAGTGTTTACCACAGGTATACATATTCCTGGAAATTTGGACTGCTGGGATATTCTAGCTTTCCTTTTGGATAGGTTCTCTTTTTCTGCCTAGGAGAGAGATTTCAGTAAAACCTGAGAATATTGAGGTTTTCCAGGAATTGCTAGGCATGTTCCTTCTGCCCGCTCTGAGTGGAGTTAGTGTGCAGGCAGGATAACTCCTAATTTTCTGAGACACACTGCACCTCCTAATGCACCAGAAGAAAGAGAGCAATCTTGCACTAATGGCTGAGGACAAATGCCTTCAAGGGAAGCCAGGCTGGGCCTCTTTTTGCCTGGCCAGTAAGTTCATGTTTTGTATTTTCCAATTATAAAAGCAAGTTGCTTTTTGTCAGCCTTGGTTGGAATTCTGTTGAAGAATAAGTGTGGGCTGATTCTCCTTGACCTGATTTAATTGCTTTATAACCAAATTCTTCAAGCTTTGTGGAACAAATATGGTACAAGAAAATCGGTTACTCTAACATTATTCTAAATATTTTAATATTTAGAGTTTAAATTTCGGGTTTTTCGTGTTTTTGCAAGTGAAGCAGAGAAAAATGTTATTAAAAATTGTGTGTACTTACATTTAAGTAATTAAAAAGTTGTATGACGTGTTATAGAATAGCATTTTGCTTTGGGCTATTTAAAGTTCACTCTGTATAACACAAACATGAAGCCACTTACACAGGTTATTTTCACCAGAAACTGGACTGTCTTTAGACTGTCTTTGACTGACAACCAATTGCAAGTATCACAAAGCTGCCGAGGAGGGAGCGAAACATTATTTTATCTCTCACTGCAAACACAGCCATAAATTGCGCCAACGGGGAGCTGTGTTCTTTTTCTCCAAAAACTCTTGGTCTGAAATGGCACTTCAGTTAATTCAGTTGTACTCACTTAACATAAATGTACATTGGTTTACAGGTGTCATACCATTTTCATCTGATCTGAGTTAGGAAAGCAGCTTCTTCATCTCTGGAGGTATTTATTGCTCTAGATAGAGCACTGGAGAAATAATCCAGGATTTTCTTCAATTCCTGAAGTATTTTATAATATTCCTTGTTGAAGTTTTTATGGCTTCCCTTATAAAAGAAGAGTGTTCACAACACTAATGTGATGAAAAATTAAGTCTCGTATTCTTGTTATACTTTAATATTGTGAGAGTACTAGGCTACAGTCTATAACAAACAGACTACTAAAGTAGATTTTAAAATATTGCATGTACTGGACATTATATTGAGAAATTATTCTCTAAAGTTATACTTGATCTTGCTTGTAGGACTTTTCTTTCTGATCAATCAAAATACATTTTTTTAATCTATGTATTCTTATCTTCCAATTTATTTTTAGTTGTACCACTATGTGTTGTTCCAGGATTTGGGCTATATCCAACAATTAGTCAGAACTTAGGCGAAATACAGAAATGGGGTGAGATTCTTTTTAACACAATATATATGGAGTTGTCAATTAAAATCAGGATTACATTAGATTGTTACATCTTAAATTGTGACTAAAATGTAATTAATTTATTGAATTTGTGTTTAATGATTGTCAGTCATAAATTCTGTTTGCTGACTAATATATTATAATACTATAATATGATATATTTTTCATTTCTGTGTGATGGTAATTTGTTGGTCATAGTGATGTATCGGTTTTCTGGGGCACTGCTGATGTTTTATTTGGGACCAGGTGTGTCCAAATTCAAAACAGACACTGACATATAGGCATACCTGCAAAGATACACAGGTAATGAACTTCCACACTTGGTAAATTTCTTTGGCTGTACTAAGTTAGAATCAAAGTCTGTGTCATTTAAAAAAATCCCTGTTTTCTTTAGCTTTAGGAAAAAAAATCAGTGTCTTGTATTCAGTATTTGTAAATAACAGTATTTTGGAATCTATGGCTTAAAAGAGAGGAGTGGAGATGGGGGATTAGCAGTAATGTTAAGGCCGCTGATATGGCTTTAGGAATATGAAATATTCTGTGTTTCATGAGAAAGTGTTCTTGGTCATGAAGACTTGTAATGGAATTCCCTCTGGTCTCTGATCACATATGCATAAGCAACTCCTTTCTTGTTAATTCATCAGGCAAGGTACAGTACATATTTCTCTGTGGTATTTCTGTCAGATTGTCCTAAATGTAACTGGGTTTAGCAACTGAAAGGCTTTATGGAGTCCTCTGTCACTTTATATATATATATCTGGAGAAAACTACAATACAGAAGAAATTTGGGAAATTTCAACAGTTTCAGCAGTAGTGATCTAGAAATTGAACGGATTGGAAATACAATATTCCTGTGCACTCCTGCATATATAATGTATGTGCAGCATATGCTGAGGTCTTTTTCAAAACATTTACATTAAACCTGTCAGGTATTTATGAATAGCAAAAATAATTTCCCCCAGTTCTGTCATCAGTTAGAGAAATGGATTTCAGCACAGAAGACTGTCAGTGTTTCCTGCATACCAGAACAGCTCCCTTCAATGTCATAGAATTACACCAGGTGGCCTGCTAAGAGTCAGCTTAATGTGATTCCAAATGATAGGGTAGAGAATGTGAGGGAAATTAAAATAGTATCATACTTATGATTTAAAAGGAAGTTAATTACAAGGGCTTGTTAATAAACAAAGAAAAATTCAGAGTGTATTATCTGTTGCAGAACATATCAGTGGTGAATGTGATACCATAAAAAAATAAAATTTAACACTGCATAACTTTACATCGTCTATGAAATATTTAATTAATATGTTGACATGTTTTGCTTATTAATGGATTTTTGTGTTTGGAAAGAATTATTAAAATGGTACGTTTAGACTTTATATTTTTGAATGCTGTCTGACAATGCAAACACAACCTCTTTATTTCTTGTTTGCTTCTTTCATGCTAATACAAAACCAACTGAATGTGGCCCGTGTTTTGCAATTAAAATATTTATTCAGTTGGTATAAAGTATTTGAACACCAGTATATAGGACATATTCATTATTGCCTTGTTTTCCATTATCTGAAAATTGATTGTGTAAAATTGCCATGTTAAATGTAACTTAACAAGTTAAACCGGAATGACTTGTTACTGCCTTACTTGTTACATAGTTTTCCCAATGTACTTGCATGTTCTGCTCCATGGCTGCCAGAGATCAGAATTCAGAGAATATTAAAGTTGGTTGGGTTTTTTATTTTCTTTAAAGGTAGCTGTTGTAACTGGGAAAAGAAATGGTGTACTTTGCCTTTGTAGACTAAAGAGTAGTCATATATATGACCTCATTTTTCATCTTCTAAATAAAAACCAAAAAAACAACAAACCATAACTGTAGGCAAGTTTACTTCCATTTGCATGTATCCTGTCTAGATACAATGAACAAAAGACACTTCTGCATGTATATAGCAGTTAAAGGGCTTTCATTGTATTACAGAATTTCTTACTTATTTTACAAATAGTCAACTGAACAAAATTCCTTCTTTTTTGCATTTGGGTCATATTTGGCTCTTAAAAATGTTAATATAGGTGTTTTGTATGAATTAAACTTGGCAGCTATATCTTCATGTTAAAATTGAGCCTGTGTGATTTAAAGGGGTTTTTTGCCACTTAGAGGGAAAAAATGGCCTGGAAATTTTTATCTGCAATACTTCATACAACTTAAAAATATCCAAGAAACTGAAAAAAAAGCATGAACCAGTGTCAAAGAATATGCCAGAGCAAAATGTATGTCTTCCCTCATATTCACCAGATATAAAAATAAGCCCCCAGAAACTTTATGCAGAAAGTAGGAAGTGCAGAATTCTTTTATGGCTATGAGTAATTAAAAAAATCTGCTTATGAAAATAAAAAAATAAAAAGCATTTGTGAATAAATTATTTCATGGGAAACACACATTAGAATTAATATTGCAAGTATATGAAATAAGTGTAAAGATGTGTTTTAGTAGACATCTATTTTTGCAAACCTTTGAAGTTAAATATACGTTACCAGTTACATGTTTTAATAGACATGCCTGTATTAAGCCTATTGATTCTTAAGTGGCTGCAATCTACTTACAGTTTTCTGACTTTCAAATGATAATGTCTTCAAGGTAGTGCTTGCCAAAAGCTTGCTTGCTCAACTGAAGACAAATGAGGTTTCCTGAATGTTCCTCAAAGCAACTTGGAAATTTACTTTTAGCTAAGACTGCTGAGCTTGAAGAGGGAACATAGATATTGCTATGGAGTTAAGTGGTTAATGTGCTGAAATACAGACCAGGGACTTTTGCCTCAGATATATATATATATGCTTGGTCTACTTCAGTGCACAGCAGAGGCAGGTTCTTTGCCCCTGAGAGCTATTGCAGAGCTGCTTGTGCTTACTTGGTGTCAGTATGGCACTGACTGGCTAACCTGGGAAATGACAGCCTTACAGCCATGAAGAACTGGCTGCTAAATAATCTCCCAAATATCTTCAGGTCTTCTTTAGGTTTTCTGTCCTGTCCTTCATGTCTAATACTGTAACAATCTGAGACTGTGGTTCCTTGAGAACAGATCTGATCACAGGTTTGCCACTACCTGGATTTCCATACCATGCCTCTCACCAGTGGTCCATCTCTGTGCCATCTCTGTGCTGGCTGGATCTTACCATGAGCCAAATAATTTAAATGGCAGAGAAATTATTTGCTTTTTTTGTTTGGTTATTTTGTTTTGGTTTTTTGGTATGGATTTGCTCGTTGTTGATGAATTTAGTTGGTTTACAGTAGGATGAACATGATGAGCTTCAGAGTATAAAGTAGTGGCAGCACAGTGCAGGGAAGGAGAAAAGCTGAAGGATGGGTTGGGGGGGAAAGGACCTCCCTTCATAGGTAGCAGTGATCTACTACTACTGCTCACTCTATCTCAGGACTGCACACAGAGAGAGCTATTTCACACTACAGCTAAACAGCTCTGTGAGTTTGTCCTAAAATGTTGTTATTCCTGCTTCTTATACTGTCAGCATGTGCCCTCTCTCCCTGCACCCCTACCTGATGTAAACCCAAAGTGGGTAAGTTCAGGGAACTTGATGTGCAGAAGAATTAATTGTCCCAACACCACCACAAACAGCTTCCAGCTTGCTCATGTATCTGTGTGGGCAGAAATGCCTGTTGGAAAGGAGAGAGAACCAGCATTGCTGTTTGTGGGGTGATACCACCTTAGATTAGTTGAAGCCAGTGATGAAATAAAACACTGGCTATTTTCCATAATAGTGACAGTCACTCGACCAAGTCACTAAGATGAATTCCTCAACAGTGTTCTTGATGGGAGTATGTTCTCTTAGGGAAAACATTTTATTTAGAGTCTTCTTCTGAAAATATTGCAATAATTTTCCTGTCAGAAATCTATTCTAGGTGTTTCCTATTTTTTTCTTGATCCAATAGTCAGAATTGCAGGACTGAGCAAGTAAAAACTTGTCTCTGTTAGCATCAAAATGTCCATGTGTATCATAGAAGCTACAGCTGTGTTCAACAGTTTATGATTAACTTACTCAAGATTTGTTTCTGACATTAAATATTATGTATTTAATGAAGAAATTCATTTTAAAATGGATTTACATTGGCATCCTGTTTAGATTTTAAGCAATTCCAAATACAATATATTGTTTGTCTATTTCTGTGCCTTCTTTTGGAATTATTTATCCATTAATAACTGTATGTTAGGTTCTCAAGCATTTTCTTTATAATTTTAAATCATCAGTGTTTATCTTTTTTTTTTTTTTAAATTGTGGTTTGTTGAAACCATTAATTTTCAAGTCTATTATTTGTAATACCATCTTTTATTGAGTTCTTGTGTAAGCATCAAATGGTATATCTAGATTTTTGATTTGATTTCTGATTTTCTGAAAGAGAACATACAATGAAGGGAGTACAGTATACAGGGATATTATCTAGGAACACTTTTCTCTTTACAGACATCCTAATTACTGTTCAGATATCCAAAGTAAAAGTTAAATGGATGTTTTTCTTTATAGAGATTCTCTTAATAGTGTCCTGGATATGGGAAAATTGCCTATTTTAACTTTTCAATGACAACAAAAATTTTAACATGTTTGAAAAAATCAGATATAGCTGAGTTGAAGTAATTTCAAATTATTGAAAATGCATTTGAGTATTTAAATACTCCTTTTCACCAAGGTGTCGCAGTTGCCGGCTGGAGAGTAAGAAAGACTCAGAGACAGGAATGCAGTCTAGAGAATGGATGGAATTATTTAATTAACAAAGAACGGGTTTTTATGCGTTTAGTTCTCTTAGTGTCTACCTAAATGGCAAGAGGTTATTGGACCTCTTGCTAACTACCTACCAGAGTGATTCTCAGTTTGTCAATTCTCACATCGTTCATTCTCCTAGTCAAAATCGTAACAATTCTAATTATATTTGCAGGTGCAAGATAGCAAACTTGGTTTACAGAAACCTTATCATGTTTTGCATAGTTCAGCATGAGAAAGACACAGCTCTCACGAACTACTGCAGAGAGCTGAAGAAATTCTCTGCTGAGGCTTTTTCAGCGTCCATACCAAGGTGGTCAAATCAACATTAAGAAAAGATAATATTTGATAGCAGTTGATTAAAATTTGGTATAGTATTTTCTGCATCCAAATAAGTGTTCAATTTTAGAGTAGACTTTACTGCTTTGAATATTATATAGAATCATAGAATGGTTTGGATTAGATTGGAAGGAACCCTAGGGATCATCTGGTTTCAACCCTCCTGCCATGGGCAGGCACACCATTCAGTGTCTGGCATTCCCTGGGTACAGCTGTTTCCTTAGTAAGATTCCTGGCTGCATGGAATATATTCATGTTTGTACTTAGATTTTCTGTTGCAAATAAGTCTATCACCTTGTCAACTGATCTAACCATTACTAGTGTTTCACTTAAGAGAAAGTGATGTGAAAGGATAAAAAGGGAAGAAATGGCAGTATTCCATTTAAGGAAGGAGCAAGAACTTCCAGGCTTTTCTGTCCTCAACCTACATGTAATATTCCGCAGTCACTTTCCATGACTTGATGCTAGATTTTGTCTTAGCTGGGGAAAAAATTATAAAATGTCAGCCTGTATGAACTCACAGTCATCTGAAGTCCTGAAATATATTTCCATTAAATAAAATGCTGCTGGTGATGGCAAAGTGAGAAATTATGGAATTTAAATAATTTTGGCATTACTTGGAATTCAGGATGTGTTTCTAACAATCGTAGACACAGAATGTTACCTTATCTCATTCAGATCATCTTAATTGTCATAGACCTCTTAGTTTTATTGGGTTTTATCTGTTGATTATAGCATTCATCAGCTTGACCGAAACAGCACCAATATTAATTTGAACAGATGCTTAAGACCAGCAGTATGGTCTCCTGTGTGAGCAAGCTAGAGATATGGCTTTGGTCAAGTGCATGTTCAAAGTCTGACTTTTAGCCCTAAAAAGGTCTTTAGTGGGCCTGAATCTTTGGTTGTCCTTGTCATGGTCATCCCAACCTTTAAAATTTATTTAACTTTTTTGTGATGCTTCTCTTCTGAGATACACATCGTACTAGGCTCAGCCTCATTCTGCCATGACCGTTTCCATCATCACAAGTACTTGATCTGTTTCACGTTTTATGGAATCGATAAATCTCATCCCTAAAGAGTCCAGCAGCCCTTTGATTCCTGACCTGACATTTGCTAATGCTATTCCTGATGACCTGCCAGTACGGATCTTCAGAACTGCAGTCTGTGTTTGACAACACTCATAATATGAATCAATATTTAGCATTCAGTAAGTGAGCTGGGGAGTCATTTTATTGCTGCAAAAGGCTACATTGCCCCTGGGCAGCTGTCAGAAATGGGTAGTTATTAATAGTCCTCTCTTTTCGCTTAGCATAGTCAGTAGGGGTCAGCCATGAAATGATTTAATCAGTTTATGATATCTGTGACAAAGAGCACTTAAAATGTAATCACAAAATTTAAGTAGAAGTGTCCCTGGGCTGTTGTTCTGTTTTTCTCGCTTAATTTTCTCTGAAGTTGACACAGTACACCAGAAGACTGACCAAGTAAAAAAAGCTGTGTTTAAAGTTTTTTTTCTCTTCTGTGTTACTCCCCATGTGTCTGAGTGCAGTGTTTTTATGGGAAGTGTGTTAATATTAAAGAAGAAAATGGTATTCCAGAAGTTCATTGCCTCAAGACCCTTTACACTTGATCATGGTGACTGTATTGCTGTGAAAACTTTGTGTGGGCATGAGGTGAAAAGGAGGAGGACATGTCTGAAAAGGAGGAGGAATAGTCCCAGAGCTTCTCTTCAGATCTTTTAGAAACATTGAAAATACAGATGGGACAAATAGACTGTGTCTTTGAGCAATTTGTTTTTCTGTGGCTGCATTTGCCACAGGTCGTGATGAGCATGGCAGCGCTGTAACACTTTTGTTTCCACGTCTGTTGGTCATCTGGTTTGGAAACCTGTTTTCAGTGTGTGAAGTGCAAACGAGCTTGCTTCACTATAGATTCTCCCTTTTCTCTTTCACTTTAATCTGCAAGTTGTGAATTGGTAGACAGTTTCTCTGTGTTTATCTCTGGGTTTCCTCGTGTTCATCTTGCAATGTCCTGAGGCAAAGTGTAAGATTTTGCATCACCATTCAGTACTTTTCTGAAGACTTCTTCTCCAGTGGTACTTCCCAGTCAATATTAGCAGTACTTTAAGGAGCAAAGGTGCTATTTTTCTTTCGTCTATAGTAGCTCTTTCCTTACATGTAACATTGAGGCCGAGTCCTTGACTTTCAGAATGGTTGTATAAAGTTTATTTATAATACAGCTCCAAGATGTGCAGTGATTCTGCCAGTAACTTAAGATGAAACTGTTTTATGAGCAGCTTTTTCCTGGGAGATGTTAAAGCACATCTACAAGCTTTTCTCATATATCCAGATAGATTTTCTGCCTTCTCCTAGCGGAGAATACCTGCTTCTCTATAGTAGAATATTGTTGTTACATACTATGTTTCCAAGTGTTACATTCAGCATTACATGCAGATTTGCTGCTGGCAGTAATAAGCATCAGGATCAGGATGCTGGTGGAGAGATGGGAGATTGCAGTTTGGTTAAAAAAAGTTTCAGAATCAATACATTTCAGGAAAGTTTGAGTGTCAATGACTCTGACCAGCTATCTGACCAAGGCATCTTATGATGGACAAAAGCTTTCTCAGGCATTTCCAGTTAACTCACTAGTCACTGTGGCATTTATCATAATAAAGAAATTTTTTTTACATGTCCATCAGTGTGAAGTTGCATCTATGAATATTTTGGAGCCAACAGTAGCAGTTTTTCCCTTATATTCTCTAGTTGAGTAAAGTACTCTCTGTGTGTTACCTTTTCAAGAACTGATCACTGGAAACAGCCCCTCTCAGATGACTACACTGCTTTTACCAGAGTGTTCTTTACAGAACACTGTAAATTTGCTGAATATTCTTTACAGGGTAATTCTGCTGGCAGTTACTATTACACATCACACTCCTGTCTCATCTTCTAGAGATGCAAAAGCTGTAGTTGCTGCACAGAGGTATCTCTCCTAAGCTCAAACTGTCGCAGCTCAGACTTTTGATTCTGGAGTTATTTCTTTGAACCCTTAAGCAACAGAAAAGCTAGAGGCAGTCTCCTTATATGAAATGCTGAGATATTCCCTATTCAGACAACTCTTTAAATTTGATAATTGATAATTACTCATTCCATAGGAGCAAAAACTGTGTCAGTATTCTCTTTTGTAAATTAGAGGCAAGCTTCAGCAGATATGGTACATTTTCATAAACTTGAAGATAACAACTAAATTTTAGTAGTCATTCTTTGGTAATGTATAAATTGTTCTAATAGGTTTTGAATTTTGAATTCTGAATAGGTTTCATTGCAGTTAACTTTGTAATGCTGTGGATCAAGAGCACTTATGCACTGCAGGTATTTCTAAATACAAATGCTTGATTGAGATGAATGTTAGTGGTACTTTGAAAATTTTAAGAACTTTACTTTTACTGCTCTGGGCAAAATGTCTCACTTTGGAGCATGTAAACTAGTTTGCCTTCTTCAGTTTGGAGTGCCATGCCTTGGCTTTTCTTTTGGTCTATTATACTTTTTCCCTTTTAGTTTTGAGTTCTTTTGCTTATGGATGGGTTTAGAAAGATCCAATTAAGAAGTGCACTTCTACACGTACCCTTGTTATATATTCAGTGTCTCTTTGGTTGTATTTTGAATTTTCTTGTTAGTCATGAAAAACACACCGATTTACTGCTAATTCTATTTCACAGGAAACATTTTTAGTATTATATTAATAATATTAGTATCTGGAGGATTTAATTTATTTTTTGGCTTGTCATAATTTTTTTCATTAAACATTTCCTGCTGAAAGTAGGAGTTCAATTGCCCATAAATTCTGACTATGGACTTGCTTGTTTCCAGGATAATTCTAGCAGTCACTAGGTGATCAAGCATCTTCAACAATGTCAAACATTTTCTTCCCGTGCTGCACATGTTTGAGTGCAGCATCCCTCCCAGGTATGTTCTAATGTCTTTGCCAGCATTGTGGTATTATGTACCAAGTGTGCATCTGCTTGCAAGGAGAGGCAGAAGCAGAAATCTTGCACTGTGTTGTCAAAATATCAAAATAAAAGATTGTTTCCTGTTTCCAGTAAGAGTTCTTGCTAATGCCACCCAACATTCTTTTTTTTTCTTTTTCTTTTTTTGACTGTTTCATACCAAAGTAAAATGTTTGTAGTTATAAAATCTGCTCTCAAGGACAAACACCACGGTGTAGTTCCATTAGGTATTATAAGTTTAGCATCATACAGACATAGAACTCATTCGGACCAGCAAATATTGCAAGGGTTTCATGGTAAAATAATGAACCCTAAAAGTTGCTCTTTGATTTCAAGCCTTTCAATAATTTGATAAAATATCACATTGTTTTGCAATTATAGTGTTTATTACTCACCTTTAAAACAAGATAGCATCAATTTCTTAAAAATGCATTTTTCTTACTAGGATTTTACTGGTCTAGCTAACAGGAAAAACAGGAAGCTTTTCACTTAAGAGTGTCATTAGTTATTATCATAATGTTGTCATAGATATTTTTTAGTTCCAAGTTTATTTTGGCAGATGGGAGGAAGATATCATGTCAAATCCCAAATATTTATGTATTTTTTTAAACTAGTTATGCTTGAGAATGGGTTGTACTAGAATGAGGATGAGCAGAATTGCAAGCAAAGTTATTGAGCAGGGAAAATTCATCTGACATTTATGATAATATTTTCCCATTGATTTCAGAGGGTTCTAACTGAATAAGAGCCAAGTGAAAACAACATAATAAATTCTTTAATTGCATGACAATATCCACTGGTTTTTAGTTGGTAGCCATTTTGGTAGCCATTAAGGTCTTGCATTTTTGCTATTTTCCTTCACTCTTTTTGTGAGGTGATGACTACCTTTTCATAGACCTTACTCTGGCCTTCTGATTGGTTCATTCTTTACCATACTTTATATTTACTTTTGAATCTCCTGTAGCTTTATGAGCTTATTCTGTAGTTTCACCTTATTTTTGTATGTATACACAATTTCAGTAAGAATGCAAGTTTTTAAAACATTATAAGAAAGTCAGTCATATGAAATTCATGTGAACGATATATTGAAATTGCAGTTGTCTTTGTGAATCTTTCCCACCATCATGAATGTAATACTAGAGGAACATTGTGCACTACGAGTTTCTTGTGTTTTGGCCTAATTATTCATTTGAACTTTTTCACTTGGAAATAGATGTATACTGTGACTGTGTTAACTTAGGATAATGCAGCTTTGATACTCATGCAGCTAAACAAAAAAATCAAGAAATGTTGGCAGGATGTGTCTTTTTTGTGGCGGTTTGCATGGAAGGAGACTGTTGTCAAATTCTATGAAAGGAATTCAGAATGTATTAGGTGTAAAAAGCTCACATGTAAAAGAAGTTTTAAAGACTTAATCTGTATGAGTAGGTGATGCTTGGTCCTGAGAATTCTGGGAAGTTAAGAGATGATATTGTGTTAGTGATAGCAAGAGACCAGGAGAATAGCAGCATTTTCCATCCTAGCTAGGAAAGGGAGATCAATTTGGATAGGAGAGGAAGACCCACGTCTTTGTCTAGGTCATATGGGATTGCAACTATAGCAAGACACTGAAATGCCTGGCAGGAGCTTGTTCTACCTGTAACCAACAGCTCAAGAAAGACAAAACCAGAAATCTACTTGGGAAAAAAAGGGAGGCAAGTAGACCAATAACAGTGTGGTATAGCTGCATAAGGATGATTATAAAGTTTGTGTCAGTGAATGTTGTTGTCCATGTTCTAAGCATACAGGAGTAAAATGAGGGACTGAAATGGACGTCTGTTAAATTTCTCCAAAAGTCAGGAGGACACTGAGGAGGATGCTTGTAACAATAGAAGAGTAACGAGCGTGGTAAGAAAAGGAGTGATTAGAAAAGCTAGTTCACAAACACTGACAGGGAAGAAGATTTTTAGGGAATTGTGGTGTTGATTGTGACTGGTAAGTTAAAATGGTTGAGAAGAGAGTGTTGGGTCTAGGCTTTGGCAGGAAGGTTGGTGGAAACTAGTGTGAATCACTTCACTGTGGTCAATATGTAAGACTGTGAAATTCTTCTAGGCAATAATTTTGCCTAAGTTGTTCACTGATCTTAGATATGAAATAGATGAGATGGAGCAGTTCTGGGAAAGGGAAGTGGGGTCAAGTGTTAAAATCCTCTAACACAAACAAGGAGGCGAAAATTATAAAAACTAAAATTAAACGTACATTTTCAACAATGTACTGGTCCTCCTTCATCCTTACTTCGTCTGCAAAGGTTTTACGATTTCATCTCATTCCTATTTGGAGCACCTTTCTTCAAAACATAATCAAAGTATTCTTTTCTTGTTAGTTTAGCATGATGCAACATCTATTCCCAGGGCAGCTAAACCCCATGTGCCATTTAAGAAATCATTGTAAAGAAAGGGTGTCTTTGTGTGTGATAATTTTCATGGAAAGAAAACATTAGATATATGTGGAAATTGTGAACTTTGTGACATCCTGAAGTCTCTGAGAATTCTGACATCTTCAGCAAGTGGCAGACACGATATTCAAGTGCCTGTAATTGACCAATGCAGCACTTGACACCTGACACAGAGTTGACTGAATGACCTGCAAGGTTAGATGGGTAGGTAAGTACATGAAATCCTTATTTAAAGCTTTCTCTAGTAACTGGAATGACTGTGACATGAGGCTAAATCACAGATAACCGACTTATTTAAAAATACATCCAGAAATCTAACCCTCTAGAAAGGTCTGTATTGTGTACAGTATTACCCATTAACTTCAAGATGTGCCTTGCTTTTGTTCAGAGTATTGTGTGATTGGGTTTTTTAAAAGTTACAAATACATGATTGGAATTGTATTTCACAGCTACATCTTGCTGCATGGATGAATGACAAGATGGGTTGAACCTTAGTCTTGTTTTTTTTCCTTCTGGATTGAGATGATGCATTGCTATACAAAATGCCTCCCTGAATGCCACTCTGCAGTTATAACATGAAATAGAACTGTTAATAGAAGTATGAGAAATTAGAGGTAGAAAAAATGTATTGCTTCATCATCTCCATGCACCTGACAGTACATCAGGGCCCTAAATCATTCAGGAAGAAAGTTATTCTGAAAGGATTAGATATGATGTAATGAATTATATGAAAATGAGTGAACACGACTTTTATAGCTTAAAATTGTAGGAAATCTGTATTTAACTTTAATACTGATACAGGAAAAAATAGCTTGGATCAGCTTTATGAATAGCCTTAGTAATTCATTAGCAGGTTCACCCATAGTTCTTGCACGTTATATTGACAATGTTTGAATTTCTGAGAACTCTAACATTACTAAATGTTATTAATTTCTTCCCTTTTTACCAGGAAGTATTTCTAAGCTGGCATTCAGGCCACTGACTGTAAACTTTTAGAAGTGCACCATGTATACCAAAACCTTAAATAATCTCAAATATTTTAATCCTTTGGAAGTTTACAATTCAGCCAATAATTTTGCTTAAGATTTACCCCTGTGTCTTCTTGCAGTCATTAAAGTATGAATTTTGTGAAGAGTACTTAAAATTCATTTTTTCCTCAGGCCTGGAAATTCACCATAGTAGAATTGGTATCTCTCTTCATAAAATGCAACTGTTCCCTATATTTTATGCTTCAGATTTTATTCTAGTCCACACAGGTCAACAGCATCTGTATAGGGATCTCTTGAAATATGACGAATTAAAGTTGGTTCATTTCACTTGATTTCCTTAACTTGCTGAAATTTCATTAGCATTTTGGGAGTCAGTAATAATCTACATTTCTTTTGATCTTGCTTTTAATTCACAGTAGAATTGAAATCAGAATAGGACTAATTTTAATACTTACTTTTTAAGAGAAAGAGAGCAAAAAGACTTGTACAGCTCTAGCTAGTTTAATTTTCTTTTTGAGATGTTTTTCAGTTAGTTAAGTTCAAGCTTCATTTTCATGTAAATCTAAACCTTCAAATTTCATTATCATTGTTAAAGGCTGTTTGTTCAGTTTCTGCAAAAAAAAAGTCTCATTGCTGTCACCATAATATGAATGATCAAAGAAGAGTAATTGTAGCATTTCTTTTAGGAATCCTGCCCTCAGTAAGCCCATAGGATTTGTTTACCCTCTCTTACCAACCAACATTTGTACCCATATGTTGAGATGGCAGCATGCCTCCCTCACGATGTACTATGCCAGTTTCAATGGGATATAGATGCCAAACAATATTTAAATAAGGAACTAGCATAATGCTGAAAATACCATCTGTTCTGTAAAATTTTTCTTGTTCTGTGACAGGATCGCCGTACTGAACTTTCATGTGTTAATCACATTTTTGTTACACAATAATGAAATTTGAATACCTGAACAGCTGAAATGTCTGAGCATCCATGATACCTACAGTTTTATCAGGAATTATGGAAGCTTTACGTTGTATATTTGGAAGCTGTTTTTGAAAACATGGGACATCAAGATGCATTAGTGAATACAGTGCATCCATGAAGAATTTAATGGATGATAGTGGATGTGTCATACATTAATCAGCCTTCAAAGATAAGTATTTATTACTGTCGTGACCCTTCTCATGGGCAAATCTACGGAGACCAGTATGTGGAAAACTTCACTGGTTCTTTCAGTGAGTTCGTATGTGTCAGCTCGAGGAGCAAGGTTAGTTCTCTCTGGATTCCTTACTTATAGATTGCATTAATCTTAAATTTATCAGGTGGCTACAATTCAATTCCAGTGCAAGCTACCGATCAGAAATCTCCCTAATCAATCAGCCAATTGATTTGAAGTCTCCATTTCTCACTCCGCTGTTAAAGTATCAAACCATTTCCATTTATTTGGCTGTGCTAATAAACAATTCTTCTGTGTGTGTTGTAATTCCATTTGATGAAATCTGAAAAATTACAGGTTTCTAACAAACAAGTGTTGTTGTGTATGTATGTATAAAGACGAACATGAATACAGCAATATGGCATTTCCTAGAAAATACTGACTTTTGAGAATGGTGACAGCTGTCTGTATTAAAACAGTTTGTATGTGATTGATCCCAAACTGAAAATAGCTGTTCTGACAAAAGCATATTTCTTCTTAAGAGAATTGTGTCAAAGAACATTTCTTTTAACTTTTTTGGGTGTAAGAGATGTTGATCGCCTTTGTTTCAGAAAGGGCAGAAAGGTACTTGGTCTAACACAGTTTTGCATGAAGTTCAGTGAATTTTTTTATAACTATGAATCCCATTTAAAAAGTAGGTTTCCGAGGCACCTATTATATTATTCTTGCTAAGTTTAACCAAAGGTATTATCCAATATACCTTTCTCAGAATTGTTTTTGGAAATAGGAAAATACTGTGTATAAAATCACTAGAATTAATTAGTTTTAGTAACTATTTTAAATTACGTAAAATGAGCCAAAAAATTATAAAATCAGATTTAATATAAATTGAGCATATTTTAATACATCTCTTCTGTTTCACTCAAATGAATTCTATGATCTTTGCTTTCAGCTTGCAGAAGTCTATTATTTACATTTGTTTTTTCCCTGCTTCCTTGTTGTTTGCTAAATTCCATTACTAGATCTTCATCCAAGAAAATAGGTTTGCATTTGCATTCATGGAGTTTTCAAGTATCTATAATTCTTGTAGCTCCACAGAGGTAGATTAGGAAATAATTTTGGGTTTTGTTGTGGGGTTTTGTTTGGTTGGTTTTCATTGGGGCCTAGGCAGTACAACAAATGAAGGCAAAAGGTCTCTAGAGACCTTATAGATATCACTAAAAACATTCCTGTGTTCCAATGTTCAAAATTTTTTTCCTTCTATATTTTCCTGCTTTCTTTATTCTATCATTATAGCCAGCCTTAATTTTGCCTTTTTCTTTGTTCTCTTCCTGGAACTGAGCCTTTTCCAAGGACCAGCACAGGTAAAGGAATCTCTTTTCTACTAAGCTTGATGGAGGAGTTGGTACCTTTACACCATCTCTGTAAATAACATGTGGTGGTTGTAATTAGCTGTTGTTGTCTGTGTCCAACAGAAAGGTGGATGAAGGCAGTAATGTTTGACAGAATAACAGTCTCACTCTGTTGTGCTTCTCTGTGTGTCTGGAAAACACTCAATGAGTTTCTTACTTCATCATTGTCCATGAAACCATGAGTTTTTCTATATTGAAGGCTGTGTATATGTTTTTATTATGAATCTATATGTATATATAAAACATTTAAAAATGAAAGGAAACGTGACTCTTACCTACAAAGCAGGATATCTAAGTGCCACATAATTTTAATGTGGGAGAAGATAGGATCCTTTTTGAGTGGAAGTAAATGTGTGGAATCAGTTAAAATAGTCCCTTTGTTACACAATTGCATATTTAAGTGGCATGGATTAGATTAATTGGGTATTGTGGTAGAATCACAGTCACAGCATGATTGAGGTTGGAAGGGGCCTATGGATATCATCTGATCCAACTCCCTGCTCATTACAGAATGGAGGGGACCCATAAGGATGGATCATTAATGCAAACCTCCTCTTTCTGCTGGGGTGCTCTCCAGCATCCCCCAGTCTGTATGTGTAACCAGGATTATCCTGTTCCAGGTGGAGAATCCAGCACTTGCTTTTGTTAAATTTCTTACAGTTGGTGACTTCCCAGCTCTCTAGTCTATCCAGATCTCTCTGTAAGGCTCTCTACCCTCAGAGGAGTCCACAGCCCTTCCTAATTGAGTATTGTTGGCAAACTTAATTAACATTTGATTCCTGTGTCCAGTTCATTGATAAAATCGTTAAAGAGCACTGGGCCTAAAATTGAGCCTAGGAATCCCCACTGGTGACTGACCACCAGCCTGATGTAACCCCATTTATTCTCGCTCTTTGAACCAGACCTCTCAGACAGTCATTCACCTGTCTGGGCAACCTAGAGCCAGTTGCCAAGGGACCATGACCAGATGGCTTTTGAATATGTCCAAGGATGAAGCCTCCCCAGCCTCCCTGAAACCTTTTCCGTTGCTTGGCCTCTCTCACAGTAAAAAAGTGTTTCCTGATGTTCAATTTGCACGCACTGCCTCTTGTTCTGTTACTGGGCACCACTGAAAAGAGCCTAGTTCCATCTGCTTTGCACCCTCCTTTCAGATGTTTGTGAAGGTTGATGAGATTCCACCCCTTCAAGCCTTTTCTTCTCCAGGCTAAACAGTCGAACCTCTCTCAGCTTTTCCTCATAGGGGAGATGCTCCAGCCCCTTAATGGTCTTAGCAGCTCTTTACTGGACTTTCTCAGTATGGCCTTATCTTTCTCATACTGGGGAGTGCAGAAAAGTACTTTCAGAGCAGCCATAAAAGGTCTTGAGTACCTACCTAGTTGGCTTGAGTGTTCCATAAGAATAAATCTAAAATTTAGAATTACCACAATTACTTTTTTTTTCCATAACTTCTGTTAGAAGTTTGGCTGTTCTGTTTTCAAGTGTCACTATAAAGATAACAGGGACTGTTACATTTTCAGTCATTGTATATGCAATATGAAAATACCAGTCAGCTTTCATTCTGCAAACTGACATATGTTGCTAGTTGGGAATTACTGTTAAAAGAAGCAAAAGAAGTTTAAAAACCAGCTAAATTTAAATAAAAAGATAAATTAAGGAAATATCCTATTCCATAGCTATACCAGGCTACCAAATAATTGATAATTTTTGTCTTTGCTCACTGAGTTTCCCTGTGTAATGGAAAGTTTTTCTTATTATAGGTCATTGTTTATCTGGGGATTTTACTTTGTTCAGGATTAATCCTTTATAAAGTATTAATTCTGATGGATTGTGCTGTAAAATCAAGACCAAGGAGATGCTTCATGGTTATTTTTTTAAACTGGATTATGCCCATATCAAGTATTTGGTATTTGTATTTAGAAGAAAGTATCAGCCTTATAAGTAATATTTGCTTCCTCAGCATAATGAAGCCCACTTAAATATATACCTGGTATAAAAATAATCCTGTTAAAACCGAACAAATGAACTCTACACCAGTGTCTCAGAGTTCTAGAAGACCCTGACTGATAAATACTTGATTAATGAATAATCCTTTTAAATAAATAAAATTTGTGTGCCAAATAGAGAATTAAATTACAATCATGGTAAGGCTTGTTATCGGAAAGTTATAGATGAATAAATCTGGGCTGATAATTTATGAGAAAGCATGATGATATTCTCTTTTCTTTTATAACAATAAGCCTTTTATAAGTATAGTTTCAATTATTTTTTTTTCAAAAATACATTGAAAGGATTTTATATCCATGTCAAGTAATACTGGAAATATTCATGAGAAAAAAATGGACATAGATATATGGTAGTAAAGCACTAATATGTTAAAATGGAATTCATTTTCTTGCACCTGACTTTGAAAAAAATTAATTCCTTTTTCATTTTATATCATCCTAAAAAAATTATTCTAGCCGTTAACCTTTTACCCAATATAGGTCACACAAAGTTAGATCATTTAGATTGAAGTTCTTTAAAGAGACATAGGTATTTTAATGGAAGTTAAAAATCTTGTTTACTCATTCAAGGACATACTATAGTGTTTTCTATCCGTTTGGAATTTAGTCTGGGAGTTTTTCCTTTCAAAAGGAAAACCAGAATATATATATTTAAAAAAATCTGTTTCATATGTATGAATGAGTCCATGAAAAAGCTAATGAATCATTAGTTGTGAAAGCTCATTTAAACAGATCAAATCAAAATAAACTAATAAACAAAGAGCCTGTGCCAGTAAGAACATATGACTGTAAATAGCTTTTGCCTCAATATTCCTACTGGTGTCTGGGTGACAACATTCCTCACAGTTGTTCACAAAATGGAACCAAATGAATTCAGCCATAATGAATAAAACATAATGTGTGGTCAGGTTGTGTTTGGTATGGGAAGTGAGAAGGGATGAGAAGGTTTTGCATTCCTTCAGACTGTCTGTGAGTTCCTTTATTAGGGAAGCAATTAGACTATCAGCCTCTGGAAATCTAGAGCTAGAAAGGGTCCATGGGACTCCAGATTTAAGAACAGAAAAAACGGTTGAAGCTTTAGTTGCATCTTCCCTTTGTTACTTGGCTGCATTGGAATGACCATATTGTCCTTTCCTGAAGACCAGTTTTAAGATTTAAAATCATTAGTCTCTTTTACATATGTAAAGGTCTTAAGAGATAATATCTGAATGAGTAGAAAGGTGGATTTGCATGTAAAACTGCCACTTCATTTACTTTTAAAGGTGTCTTCATTAACAAGGCTTTTGAAAGTAGAAGAAAGTGCAAAGAAAGGTGATTTTATCTGCAAGGAAGTGATCAAAATATGCCCTGTGTTCAGATAAAAATGCTTATAGTTAGGCTTATTAAAATCATAGTTTTAACACATAATTAATTTTTTCTTCTCCCATAGAGATTTTCCTTTCTTTTGTTTTTTGAAAGATGTTTCTTCTTTCCTCTTTTATTTTTTTTAAACAAACAAAAAAATTCTTGCAGCATATATAGAGCATAATTTCAGCCCTTTTTTCATGAATTCGTTAAAATACTGAGAATAAACTGCCTCCAAGGTAAGTTAGGGTTTAAGAGTGATTTGATTTTGTAAATAAAGTAGTATAGATTTGAGATCTGAAGGTCATCATAACTAAATGGAAATTATTACAAAAGGCATAATTTCTGCCATCTGTACGTGGGAGTTGAAAAGGATACTTCTACAACTCTGGCTAAAAATAGTTTTCTCATTGGCTGGAGGAAATTTGCTACTGGTTGGTTTATGGACTTCATGAATTTCCTTTGGTTCTTATGGTTTTCATCTCAACTTTTCTTCTGTTTGAACTATTTGATGCCATACAATTCGTGCATGACAGTAAACCAGGATGGTTTAGTTTATTATATATATCTTATACTTTTTGTTGTATGGAAGGAGAAAACACAAGCAAGGAAACTCATTCTGATTGTGCCTAGGAATAAAGGAAAAACTATTTTGTTTTTAATTTCCACTTCGTTTCTGGAATTATTTGGACTAGATTTGTGATTATCATCAATTTTCCACTGTCCATTTTGATACTTGCTGTTTAAACCTGATACCAGATCAGTATAGTATGCCAGGTATCTGTTACATTGTTATTATTTACAGGAATGAATGTATTCACAAGCCTAGTAACTAGAACTGAAATTTTTAAGAGAGCTTGAAGAAATAGTGATATTTATAACCTTGAGCTGCTTCTGAAAATCTTGTCATAAGTAATTTAGTTTAGTAATCTTCAATAATCTTGTTGAAATCTCTTTTCATTCACCACTGACAAAGGAAGATTTAGAAGGTAATATTAATTTTTCTGGTTAACAGAGGGTGGCATTGTCAAAATCTTGTCCCATCAGGTATAAACTGTTACTACAATTAAGAAGTTCATTTGAAAGTGTTCTAGTCATCATAGTCATTTAGCAAGAAATCCAGTGGCTATTAATACATTAACTAGGCCTGCTGAAACTATTTTATTTTGATCTTTACATGCAGAACTGTTTTTGTCTACTCACTCATTTTATATAGTCATTGAGACTATTGCCTTTTGGCTGTCTAAGTTTATTCTGTGGGTCTGTGTTTTTTGTTTTAGCAGTGGAGAATTTTACTGACTTGATTCACATTGTGGGTGCTGACCAAAAAATCACAGGTCATAGAAAACAGCACTGAAAGGGATCTGAAGACATCCTGTTAAGATGAACCAAAGGAGATTTAAATCTGTGCAAACTGTTCCTGGAAGGTATCTTTCTGGCCTGTTCTGAAAGTTCTGTATTGATGGAAATTATCCAGCTAGCATATTCCATTACTATTCCAGTCCTTCGCAATCTTCATCACTAAAAATGCTTTCCTGATTTTTGTCTCACTCTCCCTTGCACTGCTTTAAGATTATTTGGTGTCTTGTTTCTAGTGAACAAATTTGTACAGATCTTCTGGACTTTGCTACGTTTTTTAAACGTATTTTTATATCATAATCTACACCTTGACCTGACTTCTGTGGAAAAGGCATTACCAAATCAGTCAGTCATTCCCCACGGACCATGAGAAAGCCTCAGCCCTTGGAAATCTAGGTCAGCATTTAGGGGGAAACATCCATGGCTGAGAACTCACTTTGGCTGTTTTACAGAATCCTTAGCTGTCTGAAAGAATTCCCTTTGGTTCATTTCTGGTGGCCTAACCAACCAGCTGATGTTTAAACACTTCCTACATAAATGAGACTTCTGACTCGGGATCATCTAGTACAGCTTCAAGCATTTGTGTGCTGTAAGTCAGGGTAACCTCTAAAACTGATTGCTTTGCAGGCCTACAGTTGCAACTGTATGAACTATGCAATTGTATTTGCTCCAAGGATTAGGCACTCGCTCCTCCCTTGCTGCTTCCACTGTTTTCTACTGCTATATCCTAGGTCACCACTCAGTCCAACTATATAAATTATTTTTTTTAAAATAAAGTTTTTAAAATTAAGGAGTTTTGAAACAGCATGGTTTGAGGGATTCATGATACTTCTGAATTGTGGTAATTTTGATTTTCAGAAAGTCTGAATAAAGTTATTTCCACATAAAAATTAAGGCTTAATCTTAAATTTAATATGTCAGTAATGGAAGTTTACAGAATTTGAGAATTTTCAACTGTTTCACAAGTAAGCAATGGAAATTCTGGGAAACTGCACCAGGATACTCTGCACGTATGTAATTTGTTTCAAACACCGTGGACTGGTGTTGTAAAGAGATAAAATGAAACAATCCAATGTATCTTTAAAAAACTAGTTTTCACCTAAATTGGAAGAATAATTATAAAGCAGAATATATCATTCATTCTGAAAATTGTCTTTTTAAAGGGGAAAAATATAAAAGATCCCTTTCTTGTCAACTTTCTCCCTTTGCTCCCTTGATGCCTCATCCCTGAATGAATTTATATGATAGTCCACCCAGTGCTTTCACTGGAGGAATTGTTGTGATGTTAATTGGCATAATTAGAGGCAGACCTTGTACCCTAAACTCATTAAGAAGGACTGCTGCACATCTCAGTAAACAGCTGAGTTTTCATTTCTGCCATAGTGATGCTGTAGAGGCATTGAGTAAAATTACAGTGCTCAGGAAAGACTTTTCTACCTGAATTTCCAGATGCAAGGAAGGTGCTGTGATGGCAAGAGCTACCATAAAATTATTAAAAAGCTTCTTGAGAAAGTCAGCTAACTATGGTATTTGGAATTCCATTCTATGATGGAAGATGAAAAAATATGGAGAAGTGTACTCATCCGTGTTTACATGAATAGTAGGCCAAACAAACTTATTTTTTCCTTCTGCAAATCAAATTGAGAGAGTGATAGCTAAAAAGCAGGTCTGTGATTGAGGTGGAACATTAATCAACAAGCAAAAAGAGTCAAGTATGATGACTATTAACTCTTTGGTGCCAGAATTTGACAATACTTGTTTGTCAACAGCTATGCTATATCAGACAGTCTAGAAGTCTTATGTCAATTTTTATGAATTTTTTTCCAACACAAAGAAAATTAAATTTGATTTTATGCCTGAAGTGATTCAGAAATTGAAATGACACTGAAAGCTGTAGTGTTAAAACTAATTCTCATTTCTTCAGTGTGATATTTCTGTGCTGTCACTCCTATCTTTTTTTTTTTTTTTTTTTTTTAGCAGTATCAGCTACTATTTATACACTTAAAATTTCTGGCCAGATTACTGTGGAAGGTTGTGGTACCCACATGTACAAAATAGTATAATAATGTTCTATTCTTTTTGGAACAAATTTGTTACACAGATTGTCAGATGAGTCATTTTGTTCATGTCAGATATCTGAAAATAATGGAAAGATGCCAAAGCAAAAGCCCAGTAATCCATGCACTGGTGTAATGGAGCAAATGAAATGCAAAGCTCTTGTACAGGTCCAATTTCAGTACCAAATGCTTACCTGTCAGTCAGCAAAATTGTCCCTGAATAAAAATGAGCCCATCTGAGAGGGAAAGGATTTTAATATACATCAAATTCTTTGAATCTCTTGTGAGGTAGAAGTTGTTTTGAGGAAGAAATGCTGAAAGGGAAATCTTAGTTCAAGCTAGTTCAAATCACACATGTATTGCTGACTGTGAGAGGTCTGGATTTATCCTTACTGTTTGGTATCTCTATCTCCTGGGATAGACAGGTGATTTCCCTTAGGCCACGGCAAATCTGGCCAATCAGTGATTTAAAAGTTTTAGACAGGTAACGTGCAGGCTTTTGGAGGCATCTGCGTTTTGTCTGTGACAGACCTGATTAAAACTTTAATTCATGAAATGCCAACATAAGAGATATCTTTGCAGATATCACAGTTATGATTTGCCATGACTGAAATGTTTTTGAAGTGTTATGCAGCCGAGTGTGCTTCTACCTTTAAAGTGACCATTGGGAGAATGTGTTTTGCTATGGAGATGTCCTCCTGTGGTCCAAAACATGAAATATTAAACATGGTGTTTATCTTATGTAGTTTCAGAGTTGAGGCTGCCGCAGCTCTACATGATCTTGCTTTGTGAAGTCCCGATTTTCTTCACATTTCAATAGTGTGTCCCAGTAGTGTTTTTCTGTGCTGAGAGTGCGAGAGGCTAACTGGAGTCAATATAGCCATTGACAGTCAGTCAGGACTACTCTAAAAGTTAATGTATTGAGAATGCGCCAGCACTTCAGGAATGAAAGGAAAATGAAATGTGCAGTATGAAAAGTGGTAATAAATAAATTGAACAAAGCTGTGTATACTTTTGGGTTATGACTAGTTGAAGTGCAGATTAAAAGCTCTGAACTGATGCATGTGAAACAAAGAGCACAATACTGAATTCGTTTTAATCCTCTGGTTAAATGGGTGTGCCTTCACTTCTGGGTCTAGAAATAATCATACTTGTATCAATCTATATTGTGTGACTTTTGTAAGCTGTGAAAATAGTATTTTTCACTGAATTGTCACTTATTATTGTTCATTTGTGGCCACTAACATAGAAAAATGTTGCAGCTACAATGTCAGAAGAATAGGGACAATTTGATGTTTTCTTTTGATGCTGTTTGTTGATACCTAGACCACTGCAGCTTGATTGCCTAACATTAAACCTATAATAACAGTGCAATCATAGCAGTATCATCATGAATGTCGTTACAATAGAAACAACATTTACACGGCTTCAGAATGGTAATTATCAAACTTTTTGTCATGAAGCGCTTATTTGCTAGCATTGATCTGCCCCGGTCAGTTGTTAGCTCTTCTCATCTGAGGTGTATTGATTGTATAATCAGTAGATAGAGGCTGCGGGCAGATGAAATTCAGTGTTGTTGGGCAAATTATTGTCTGCTTGCCTGTTGACCTGGACCCTGCTGGTTGTACCTTAGACAGTGGTGGGATTATTACTCATTTCAGTGACCCTACTCTGACAGAGAACTCCATATTATTATAAAAGATAAATGGCATCCTTCTTTACTGTGGATATGGTTGAATGCAGGTGTCAGTGTGTAGTGAAACTGAAAATCTTGTGCAGCAGTGTTCCTTGACTTTCCTTCAGGTTATTTTCCTTTTTAAATATAAGTAAAGATATTGCGGAGTTGCCACACATTTCCTGTCATATATGACATCCATTTATGGATATAGGATGTGTAAGTGTTTTGCATTGGTCATTCATTGGTCTGCTTGCCAGGCTGTAAGATATTGATAAAATTCAAACACAACTTTTGCCATCTGGTTACAAGGAGGACCAAACTAATCTATACTAAATCTAAATACTATACATCTAAATATATACTTTTAAAACTCAAGCCATTAGACCACTCCTGTCACTTCTGTGTTGAGTAATTTTGCAGACTCATCTCATGTTTGTTTTCTTTCTCTCTAGCATCACTATGAAGAAACTAAGTAATAATGCAAGTAAAGGTGTGTGAGAGATACTAGTCAGTAAAATGTGTATCAGTTCAGTAAAAGTAAATGTCCTATATAAAGTTCATATGGGAACTTTTATGGCAGTAAAGGTTGTTAGTGTACAGGGCAATTAGGAAGGAGATTTGCAGTATGGTTATTAGCAGAGGGAAAGCCCTCCTGACTCAAATGACAAGAGGTGATGTAGAAACCATGAATGCTTTTACATCCCTCAGTAAAGCTACCTGTGTTTGGCTAATGTACTGTGCTCTTTGGTGGTGACTGTGCCATTGTATTGTAAAGGTCAGTCATTACCTGTGCATTGTGTTTAAACCACCTGCTCACAGCAAGTAATTGTATTTGGATGACCAGCAGTTTTGTATTAATTGCCCCGAGTCCTGCTGAAACCATGATAAGAATACTGAGCACTTACACAGCAATTTGCAACTTCAAAGTGCTGTAAAAACATAAGCTAATTATTGTTATGCTGAAAAATCTATAGATGGTTCTATATAACTTTGAATATACGTTTTATAACCTTAATTTAATTGCCAGAAAGACTGGATCTACCTTTAAAAAAAAAGGAAAGAATGCAAATGGCCTGGTGGAAGTGCACAATGATGGTATTGCTGAAACCTCTAGAATAATTGTCCAAGAAAGCAAGCCTTTGCAATGCATCATTGTATTTAAACTAGATGAAATAACGATTTTGAAATGAAAATATAAGGAAAAAACCTCAATGTGAAACTGACATTTCTTGCTCTGTAGATGTGTATAAGTACAAGTATATCATGAACAGGGAAGGTAAATGATATGCCAGATGAGAAATAAAGCAAAATGTGGAAGGAGGGACAGTAAGCACCTCTGTGGAAGGATGGCTTGTCTACTAAAGGGAAAATACATATTTCAAAAACCATGTTAAAATAGTTATAAACTATGGTATGAAGTGAAGAAAGTAAATATGGTTGTCATCCACACATAGAGGGTTATATTTTGGGTGGCATTTTCAATAAACATTTAGGTCTTTCAAGAAATAAAAACATACATTATTTTCAAGAGCAATAATAGTAGTTGCTGGCTTATTAGGGAAAACGAAGTTTACTTTTTCAAGATCCAGCTATTATAAACCATTATACAAGAGAAAGCAAATGCTTAGCTGGTAACTTAGTGGACTAACTAGAGGGGAGGATAGCAATTTAATGAATTCTCTTGAAATGTTATTGACTTCTGCAGCATATTGCTGTAACTCTTCTGCCAGAGGTTCATCCTTCTGTGATTGAAAGCATGTTTTAATACCGTAGATCTCTGTCACATTGGATCAGACTCTCATGGAAATCAGGTTGTGAGAAGGAGCATTGAGTTCCTGTAAAATCATGAGATACTAGAGGTAAAATGTGAGATGGATAAATGACTGAAACAGTTGAAGGATTCAAGAGGAAGAGATGATGACTCAGGAGCATCAAGTATTCCAGGAGTACTTACAGTTTCCTGCCAGACTTGGTGTTTGCATGGCTAGTGAAGTTTCAACCTTTGCAAAGGTGTCTGAGAAAGGATGGTGACAAATTAATTCATATAATGGTAGCTTGCAACACCTGATTATCTATGTATTAGCCAGTAAAGAATTGATTTGTGCTTTTAGTTGTTTATATACTGCTTGCAGTTCTCTTATAGACAGAAAAATTTGTCTGAACAAAGTGTTCCAGAAAGGGACATTTCCAGGCATTCCATGGGTAAAGTCAGTGGTGGTGGCACCATGTGTCCAGTCCTTTCCAAGACTGTCTGCTGGACTTAATCACCAATCGCTACCCTGAAAGGCAGGTAGCTGAACCCCCGATGTTTTGATTCTCACTTATTTGGTCTTCAAATTGAGATCTGGTCTGTTTGGTTTTGTGAAGACTGCTTTGAAACATGGCATAGTATTTTTATTTTTCACAGGAATCGTCAGAGTCCAAAGTAACATGAGTTAGCTGTGTTCAGTGCAAAAACGTAATAGTTTTTGTCTCACTTTTGTCAGGAGGTGGAAATCCTCTCACAAGATATTTTCCAAGAATGGGGAACACGGAAAAATTATAGTATTTTTATGAAATATTTTAGGGTCCTCTATGATCTCGTACAGATTAACTCATCTAAATAACGTTGATTTTGATGTGTTGATATCTCAGCTATTTCGAGATTTAAAGATTCAAATCCGTGTGGAGAGATCTTATTTGCAAACCTGGCAGTAAAACTGTATTAAGACCCTGAGTGATGCTCTTCAGATACCATTCCATATGGGGAAAAAAAAAAAATCCTACCATGGTGATTCTTATTAAAGGAATTTTTCATCTCTTGCATTTTGGAAAGGCTGATTAGATATTTCCACTCTGAAAAAAAATTAAGGATATAGTATCAAAAGATATTACTAAAATGTTTGCTTGAGGCAGACCATAATAATGTGAAAAAGCTTCTCTTTCACTATTACAAGAGTGGCATCAAGCAAGTCGGAACAACAGCCTGCTTTACTGTATTATTTTTCTTCTCCGTGTGGGAATAAATGTCAAATTTCTTAAGCAACTGCAACAAAATATTTTCACAGGTTGGTTGTTATAGTGAATGATCTCATAGGAAAATTCTCTTAGCAAAGAGAATAAGAGCCAAGATGACCACCTCTTCATTACTAGGAAAGTATTAGGAAACTCAATATTCTCTAAAGCTGTATGCTAGAATGAAATCAGTTCTAGAGTTCAGGTATCTCCTTTTGAGTATTAAAAGTTGCAACTCTAACCTCTTTTTCTCGATTTTATTGTCTCATTTCCATAACATCAATATATTTAACAAAAAATCAATGATGTTGTAAAAAATTATTAAGTCCTCTTTAGTTCTGAATTTCATCATTTGACTCTTGCAGATTCTCCCTCAAAGCAACAGTTTTTGCCATTTCTGGCCTTAGTGAAAAAGTACTGTAACTGTTGTTTCACTTAATGCAAGGGCAGGGCTGAACAGGATGCAACTTTCACAGTAGCTCACATTTGCTCTGGATAAGGTTTAGAATGAAGCTCCTAGTTCTTTATGTAAATCCAGTGTGTCTGGGATAAAAATAATAAAAATAATCAATGAGATCATGTGCTGATTTATATTGTTCCAAGTTTTCTTACCTTTCTTATACTGTAAACATTTCATCTAGACTAATAAAGTTCAGAATTTCTTTTACTAGCTTTTTTTCTACTAATTTCTACTAGTTCTTACTGGGTAATTTATCCAAAATAATTTTATTTATAATGTCACTTTTACATTATCAAGAAAATTAAAAAGGAAAGAAAAAAGGTGGTGGTGAAAGTAGAATCAAAAAAGCCTTCAGTTTTAGTTTTGAATTTTATTTGGCAACAGAGAGATGTATCAATTAAAAAATTACTGAACTGAGTTGTTCGTATTGGCCTATTACATTACTTTTTAAGGGATGTAAAGTAAGTAGAATGTTCTCTCATATTTTGATGGAGTACAAAGTCAAATATTTTGATTTCAAAAGTCTATTTAAAGGTTTTAGGTTTGACAAGATGTAAGTCACATAACTAATCTCTTGATAGTACTGAAACAGGGAAAAAAGCCCTCAAATCCTCTCCGAGTACTTGTGGGATTTTTGTAACCATTAATTGTATGCCTTTTCACATATTCCCAAGTTCTGCTGTATTTTTAACTCAGACATATTGTCTTACAAAGATGTCTTTAGCTGTGGCTATTGCAGCTCATTGCCTTACTAAATCAAGAATTTTGTAGCCCTGTGATGTGACAGAAAGTTAAATCTGCTCTGGATAGTCAGTTGAACAGATTGAGTTAGACAACCATTATTTGATTAACTATTAAAATCATACAAAATGGGGTGGAGGGAGGCGATTGGTGGGGTTTTGTTGGTGGCTTTTGTGGGTCTTTTGTTGGTACGGGATTTCTTTTTTTCCCTACTTAGTAATTATTCCACCTATACTGCATTCTAATCACCTTATCCCAAGAAAGGGCATTTCATATATAAAAAGAATCTTTAAAAGGCATAATGATAAGACAACACAGCTGTCACAGGAGCTTGCTGAGCTGCAGTTTTTGGAGGCTGGGAATGTGCTTTAGGAAATGCCTGGTATTGTCGTATAGTCTTGTCTTGTGATTTATTTTCTTTTGCCACTACTGAAAAGACGGTGCTGGTCTGCATGGACCTTTGGTCTGACCCAGAGCGACCACTAGGTCAGAGAGAACTGGAAGTTGATATGATGAAAGTTTGCAAAATAATTATTCAACAGATATATTGTGGTAGCTACTTTGCTATTTTTTTTTCCTCCAGTGTTTTCTTTCAAATCAATTTCATTTCTCCTGGTAAAATGTAAAGGTGAAACACAAACCATGTGCATCTCAAGAGTTTCCTTCTGTTTCAATCTATTAATGCTGTAAGAATGTAGTGTGTAAGAGCTCTGTAGTCACAAGAAGACCCAAACAGGTACTTGTTACACGTGTGTAAAAAACATTGTTATTTATACATAGACTTGGTTTATGCGCATAAGCGTTCAAAGAGAGAAGAATAAGCAGGAAGGCAATAATATGCTGGGACATAAATTGTCTACTTAGATACCTGACTATACTGAGGTGTCATACTTTTCTTGTTCATGGGGGTTTTTTAATTGGTTTGGGTTTGGGGTTTCTGTTGGTTGGTTGGGGGTTTTTTGTTTGTTTTTGTTTTTGCTTTTAATTTTTTGTTTTATTTGGGGAGCTTTGGGGTTTTTGTGGGGTGTTTTTGTTTTGGTTTGGTTTTTTTCTGTGAATGTTCATTCTTCACTTCCCCTGAGATCCTTTGGATGCTTTTGCTAGGTGGACCATGGTTGGTTTTGATGCACTTTAACAGTCCCTTAGCAATCGCTGCATTTGTTTCTACTGTGAGACAGATTACAGTTTTATCTGATTTTGAGAAAATGCTTTAGTATTTGGGAAGGTAATTGGCATTTGTGAGATAAAAAAGCTTCATAAAGCATTTCAGAATAATAGCTGAAATGTAAGCTGCAAAGCCTTGAGTATTTCTTGCTCTCTTTCATTTTCTTACATAAGAAGAACCTGTAATCTTGTGTAACAGAAGTAGTTTTGTAACTGTTTTTCCTGCTTTGCACCAGGAGACCTGTTTTACTGAGATTTTTATTGGCATGGCAGCAGAAAATTGACAATGGCAGCAGTCCACCTGACCTGTAAATACAGTGTCACCAGTGGCACTATTCTAAAGCCTTTTAAATGTAGCTGATGCATTTCTTTATGATACCCTCTAAGCAAGACTTCTACTATTACTATGAGTTGATTATTTTTATGAGTTCCAACTTCAAGGTTTTCTAAGAGTGTCACTGTCAAGTTGAAACATTTCAGCTTTACTCACCTTTTCACCTATTAGTACATCACACTGACTGAAAGCTGAAGGATCATTTTCCCTATTGCCCATAACTGCTTTAATCCTTCCTATAATTCCAGAGAGCACCACTGTGAAAGCTCTTTATTGTATACTGTGGCAATGACCTGCACACCAGAAAGGGTCAGGGCTCTGGCAGTGGCTGACAGGACCTGGTCAAGACTCCAAGACTCCATGTTAGGCTAAATTGATAGACTTGTTTGGTTCTACAGACTGTTTTACATAAGGCTGTTGTAGAAAGGAGAGAATCCTAGATAACACATCTATTGATAGAATAGATAAAAGCTGCTCAAATGAAGCTGGGAAAACAAGGTGCTGGGCTTATTTGATTTTCAGTGAATTTATTTCAGTGCACAGAGAAGTAAGGAGAGGTCAGAGGCATGAGAAGAACTTGCAATATTCTGCAAGTCTGTAAAATTCAGTTTTTGGCAAAATGAGGAATTTTTTTTTCAATGCACAGAACTTAATTGTCTGGAATAATCTCCTTTAAGAGCTGAGGTTACGAGTATGGAAGAGCTTCAGAGAGTGAAATGTGGGAAGTGACTGGTGGAGGGTTGTACAGTTCCTGTGTCTGATTTTAAACTGAAAAAGCACACAAGTTCTAAATGGTGTTCAGCAATGCATACAATATCTTAGAAAAATAGACAGGAGAATGGTATAGCAGTAATAAGATCGACAATTTAGTTAAAGGACTAATCTGAAAGGTGAATTGCAGTGATGAAAATGAACTAATGTAGAATAATGTTTTACAAGAGCCTTTAATAAATATTCTTGGTTTTTTTCTTGTGTGATCATGCAAATCCTCCTCCTGAAAATTCTACATTTTACAGAAACAGAAAGAGAGTGTATACTTGCAGGAATCTGATATAGCCAAATAAATTTTGGGGAAAACGATGAAAGAAGTTCCATTCATGTGGCACTGTAAATCTGCCATTTGTGAGTCTGGATCTGATTGGAGAGCTCAGTGCTGCTGGAAGTTTTGTTGTTATTGTTGATCTTGCCTTCCCTTTTGTCAGAATCCCTATCATTTTTTCTCTCTGTGTCTGAATGTGATAGCTCACAGACCTCATTGCGCTGTCGCTGGGTCAGCAAGATCTGATGCCATTTGAGACTTATTTACTGTAAGTCTATCATAGAAGAGCTGATTACAGCAAATAATCTCATTCATTCAGTTCAGATTAAATGGGGAGATAAAAGTATTTTGGTTCCTAAGTAATTGATTTAAAAATGCAAACTTGGGTGAGCAGAGCTATTTAATGAAGTCAGTCGTGACTGGAGACTAAGGGAGAGAGTTGTGGAATTTTTCTAGGACAGAATTGCAAAAGCAATTTGTAGCACACATCAAGAGAAAAGAGGAAAAATTTTATGCATTATTTGGCAGTACAATGGTACTGAATATGAGGACTAAAAATCTCAGTGGAATAACCAATGTAATGATAAATTTCAGGTCCAAATCATCACCAAAGTGAAATTCCTTTGAATTCCACCTTCCTTATTCAAGACCAGATGTGCTCCATCACTGAACTCTTAAAAGAAGTTACTAGTGGAGTTGGAGACTGATCAGTATTTTAAAAGAAGTTACTAGTGGAGTTGGAGACTGATCAGTATTTTAAACTTAAGAATTACAGGCCCATTAGCCAGTTTTTTATGATGTTAAAAGGAGGTGTTTTGAATTTGTACCTGATGGTAGGAAGCAAAGGATTAGAATAAAGTGATTTGGTTTCATAGTGAGGGGAATTGGTATCAGAATCCACCAGAGATCAGTACTCTCAACTACACTGTCATGAGTGGGAACTCATGATGCTAAATGACTAGTTGATAAAATGATGGATTACATTAAATATCCATAAATACAAAGGAACATTCATGGAAAATACAGAGTGTGTATATGTATTGTTGGGCTGTGGAACAGGTGAAACTAATATGAAGAAAACATTTGCAGATGCTTGGTGATTTTGGAAAGAGCAAGCAATACTAGAAATCAGATTTCTGTTCTGCATGATAAACTGTCTCTTGAGTACTTCATACAGTCTGTCTCGTTCTCTTGCCTCAAAAGGGACATAAAAAAATGAAGAAATGCACAGAGAAGAAAAATCTGGATGACTAGGATAACAGAAGAGTTTCCACATGTCATGGAGCAGTTAGAGTAAGGACTTCAAAAATAACGGAATGGTAGGGTGTGGTGTAAGAATGGAAATCATGAATGAGGAGAAGACAAAGCATACTTGGTTTTTGTAAATCAAGAATAGGGAGATATCCCTAATAAAGCCAGCAGGAAACACAGAATTTGTTGACATAAGATATTTTTTAAGCCTGAAATTGTGTATTGATTCAAAATAATGGGCAATTCCATGGAAGAAAAGTCCATCAGGAATGACCATTTAAAGATGTGAATACAAGCTGTGGATCAGGAAGACCCAGTTTATTGCATTTTTGACTTGATATATGAGTGAATCAGTGTGTACTTGTTGCTATCACAGACCAGATAGTCTAGAGGAGTCTCTGGTCTGACTGAGTCCAGATGTTCTTTTGTATATTTCACACATTATAGATTGTTTAAGCAGGGGTCTGGAGCAACTTAGAAGACTTCATGCTGTCTATAAAACCTGTATTTCATACAACATTTTCATGGTTTGTTTGGTGTAGGGTTTTTTCTTCCCAGGGATAGGTTCCTTTGATATCAGATTTAAAATTCATTATCTCTCAATTTCATATCCTTTTGTTCTTATATTATTAGAAATGATGAATAGAAACTTATTATAAACGTTATCTGTGTAATTCATTGTTTCTCTCATCTCTCAAATACACACTGAGTCTTTTTGCTCTCTCTTCATGAGAGATTTTTGTGATTTTGATATTTCTTATTGCAATATCTTAACCTCTTCTAATTATTTTAATTAAATGTTTACAAATACAAACGTCAGAAAAGGAAACCTTGAAAATATGACTAGGATAGTTAACCTTGATCAAAGACAAAAGAAACTAGAAGAAAAAATATGCAATATTAAAATCAATATGAGAAGAACCTTTGAAATTATACTGCATTAAGAACACGTGGCTCAGAGGAAATTATTTATGCTACTGAAATCAAAGTAGATCAGGAAGATCTCAGCCAGAGGACTGTGAATTTTATTGTGTCCATATTATATGCAAGAAAATGAAAATTCATTTCTAGACTGAAGTCTTCTCAATAGGAAGGCATCTGTTCAGGGAGAATAGGGGAGCTTGTGCAAATAAGAATCCTGCCCTGCACGTACCAAACTGGGCTTATGAAGAGTGTTAAAAAATTAGAACAGTTTTTTGACTAGGCATCATCTTAGAACAGGACATGAGGAATCACTTGGTTTGTTTTTTATAATTTTGCTGCCACCACAACAGATGTAACAACAGGACAATGACCATATTAAGTCATGTCATAAGAGCCCAGACTCTGAAGTGTTTGCTTCAGCCTGCCTCTCAAATGCAACCGAACATATCCATTCTGAAAATATGGTGTTAATTTTTAATTATGTTTCTCAGTGAATCAAATAAGGCCGAGTTCTGCTTCTGATTGCTGCTAAGAAGGTGTAAAGAATTACCTACCAAGCAGATACTCCACCTATACATTAACAGCTTGCATGAGTTGGCCTTGTAGACTATAGCTTGTTTGGCATACAAAGCATCTAGTAATCCACAAAATAATTTCTAATATTTGCTCATGTAAGCTACATGGAAGCTTTATTTAAATGGAGCTAAATGTGCCATCTTCCCAATGAGGTGGGGGAGCTCTGTGTTTGTCTTTGATTGTGACCTACACTGAGGTAGCGTCAGACAGCTGTGGGCACCTTATGTCACTCTGCAGGATCGGGCTTTGCATGATGAAGTTTAGGGCCTTCTTCCTCAGTTTGTCACCTGCACATGGCATTCCTCTGCTCTCAGCAAATGTCTGAATTCCACTGACTAGCCCAGCACTTATTACAGGTATGGGTTTTGATGTTGCAGAGACAGTTGTCTGGTTGTGAAACAAAAAAATTGGTTTTCAGGGCTTTTTTTCTTTTTTTTTTAATCTGCTTTTTTATTGAGAATTTAAGCGTTTACAAAATTTAATTTTTAAAAGCTGAGATATTAGGCAATTCTGTTTGCTTGTTACCTATCATCTCAGCATTTCAGATTTATGTACTGAAGGACTATTTTTATTTATCTACATATATATTATGTTTTTTACCACAGGACTCCTTTCTCATTCAGTTTACATAGTAACAGAGATCAGTGAATGAGCAGCTATTCATGTTTCCTGTTACTCTTATTGGCCAATATGTGACCCACATGTGGTGTTCACATTCAATCATTACATTGAATTCAAAACTATTAATTTCTCCATAGGCTTTCTTTCCATTGTAGCTATCATTAGCATCTGAATGCCTCACAAACCGTAATTAATTAATTTTCACAAAGCCCCTGTGAGGTGAGATGACATTATTAAAAGAGGAATGAGCCACAGAGAAAAGTGCCAGCCTATATTTTGAATGCCCAAGTTGACATGTGTAAGGTGTGTTTTTTTAATCTGCTTAGCATTCCACAACACTTTATTTGGTCTTTGTCTAGCTTCCTCTTACTTAACTACAAGTGCTACACAACTTTGCAAATCAGGCCACAAACAGGTGGATTTATGAACAGCAGTTATTTATTAGGCAGGAGAAAATGAAGTAATGTAATCTACCAACTATCGAATCATGCAGACATTGATACCATCCAGTGTTCAAAAAAGACATCTAGCTACCTTAAGCTTCCACTTTCACATTATAGTTTTCTTCATCACACACCACTGAATTACTTCAGAAAGTGATCCTGTGGGCACAGACCCTTGATGAGTCCCCAGGGCATAAATAAGTTCCGCAGTGTTGTGGTATGTTAGAAGCCTAACACAATTCTGGCTTTCCAATGTGGAAAAGAAAACACTGATTAATTAACAGCATGAAAATAGTATATGTTTACCTGATAAATACCAACAGCTTCTCAAAGGCAGAAGCCAAGCTGGCCAGTTCTGGCTGCTAGAAATGTGTGAAATGGAAAGGTTCAGTGAAACGGGAACAGTTACACAGATCTTTTGTTTCTTTCCTATATCAGTCTTCTGATGTCTCTTACTCCTTTCCTCACAGATGCTTAGAGGGTCATGAAGAAGAAGAAGAATGGCTTTGGTGTAGGCTGCTGGCAGTTTTGGATAGTGGGAAAAGGTGAAGATACTCTCTGATGTCTCCTACTGAAAGTCTAGCAGAACAAGTGCAGTTGACTGCACCCACTGAATTGATGAGTAACTGGCAGGGTTTATTGAGATGAACTTACTGTGCAGTTCTAGTTAGAGTCTAATGTAAGTATTTTTTAGGATATTCTGTAGACAATGCATATGTTTTATAGTGTATAATAAAAACATTTGTCTCCTGTAAAAACTTGTTAACACCAAGATGTGACTCTAACAGATTCGTTTTCTACAAGGGACGTCATGACTGTAATGATCAAGAGATTTTTTGATTGTCACTTGCCTTTATCTATGCCTTAGGTTTTGGGGTTTTGGTGTTTCAGGTTGGATTTGCTGGGAATCTACTACTCAAAGTTTAGTCTGTCTAGTTGATGTGTTTTGGAGGCTCTGCTGGATTGTGCCTCTACCCCCACCCCAGGCTTTGTCCTTATTAGAGTGCATTTAATGTTTCTGGGCAGGCAAGTGTTTCTGACAGCTCAGAGCCTGTAGCCTTAGTGTTGCCAAAAGGAGTCTTGACTGACGACAAAGCAGTGTACAGTGTAATACTAACCTGTTGGGCCCCTTCTGGAGCAGCAAGAAGAGAAGTCTTGCAAAGCTGCAGAAAGCAGGTAGTCCTTACTGAGTGTCTCTGATGTTCACAGTAGGCGATTTATTTATGGTAATTGTTTGGTGTCTGATTGTCTCAGTTTGTCATTTCAGACCACTTTGCAGATACTGAAGTAGGTTTACCTAACATGTAATTCTTGTTTCACGTTCATCTAGCCGCAGCATCCATAGACTGCTATTTTACTTTACTGGGAAGTAGTAACTAATGACAGCATAAACCCTAACAAATATTTATATTTTCCAGAACTTTCGTCTTGATTTGCCTTTTTTTTTTTTAAATAATTCAGAGAATTTAGGGACATGTATTTATTTAATTTTCATTGTAAATATAGATCTGTATCTCCTAGCTGCTTTGAAATGTCATGTCACTCTCTAGCTGCTATTTACTTCTTTAAATGGATGCCTGAAGGACACCAGTTTAAACAAAGCATGACAATCAACAGATACACTGTTTACCACATGTATCTTGAATTTGCTGCTCTGAGGGTCTCTGTGATTTTCTGGGAGATTGATAACCCATTCCAAACAGGCACTGATGGTTCAGTTAGTTGAATTTTACTTGTATGCGATTTGCTCCTTCAGGAACTTATTTATGAGTACTACACTTTAATTACATGCTTTGTTTACCTATCTCTTTCTCCTGTTTTCTGTAAAATATCAGGTAAGGTAGCTCAACTAAAACTTGATCATTTAGAAGAAATTTAACAACAACAACAACAAAAGCCAGCCTAGGTTTTCTTTCTCGGGACTTTGTAAAGCACTTGTTGATCATAGCCTCTGATAAAGTGTATCTACAGTTCAAGAAAATGTCTCAAACAGAGGGCAAAATGTCTATAATTAAAATTTTAAATTGCATTTCCTGGCAACATGAATATTTGTGTTCTGGCATAAGCAAATGGGCAGAAACAAATTAGATTACTGGACTTGTCACTAAAATAGAGCTGTTTGCTATTAGCAGGCAGAAATTTAAAACAAAGTAGAATGTACAGAGGCATCTAAAGTAAAAGTCACAAGTGGGTGGTGAAAGGCCTTTTGGATGAGGTCTTTCTGATTCTAAGAAAAGCAGTGACTCAAATTTAATAAAAGCACTGTACTATAGCTAAAATATTTTTTTAATCTTATTTTAGCTTTCTGGCATGTAATATTTATATATAGTTGTAGCAGTTAAACTCATTTTAATGGATGAATTTTTATGTAAAAGTAAAAAAAGATGTTCTGTGCTGCAAGCAGCAGGTGTGTTTTTAATCTTTAATAGGTCACCTTCCTCAGTGCAAGCAGGCAAGCTGTTATTGATCAAAGAGGTTTTGTTGGGTAGCTCTCAGATTATTGAGTGACAAACTTTATTGGATTTGACTTAACGGAAGTCAGAAGACAGCTGAAGCATAAGAGCTTGCACTACCATCAGAGTCATTTTACGACAGCCAGGGAGCAAAGCTCAGAGATGGATACTGAGCTCTTTGCTGGCCCTTGGAGATTAACTGAACAGCCTTCCTACCAATTCCCAAGCCTGTCAGCAGAACCAATTAGATTTTCAACCAGTAGACAAGAAGGGTGGCACTTGGGGACCTTTTTGCTTTAGGTCAAAGGCTTTTCAGACTGCGATGAGATGACATTGATGATGACACGTTGAGCATTGGTTGGTTTTAAGACAAGTTAAATTAGCAGTCTTGAAATGATTCCAACTGTCTCCTGACTTCTCACTGTTGCCATATTCAGTGGATCCTGTCAGGAGCAGGTTGATGACTTAATAGTCTTTCTTGAGTGGATTTGAGCACTTTGGCTGTGTGTTTATGTGTAGTTGTCATGCTTAAATATTCATATAAAGGTTTGAAATATTTATTTGAAGGAGCCTTCTGCAGAGTTCAGCAATACAGCTCTCAGTGATTCTGCCTACCTTTCCTCTCTCTCTTTTTTTGCTGCTCTAAGCAGTTGTTGCTAAAAAAATGCCTTTAACTATGTTTGATCTGTATGAAGTGGCATTGTTTCTTGTGGCTATTGATAACATAAAGCACTTAGGAAGTTTAAGAATTTATTCAGCATTTGATTTCCAAAGCCCTGGATGGCAAGTTCCAATCCCACCTGTACAAACATTACAATGGTTTTGAGACCATTTCAGATTAGGAAAGGTGTATTCAGCTTGTACAGTCTTGTAAACATTTTGTAATCTTTGATTCTATTTCAAATGGGTTGTGATAGATGTGGAAAAGGGGCAAGAAGAGAAAGGGATAGGAATTAAGATGAAGTCTGCCATAATTAAACTGCCTTAGGCTATTGAAATAAGAGAGCAGGATATCATGATGAGGCAGTTCTTTTAAAACTATGTGATACTTTAAAGACATTTCCCTTTAGTGGATTGACTGCTGTAAAAGGAGCTAAAGAAATAAAAGTGAAATAAGCTAGCTGACTTTAAATTTTGTACCTTAATGTAAACAAAATCCCAACTGTTACTAGAAAAACATTGAAGCTGTCAACATGTAGGTGTTAAAATTAGCATGTCTGTAAGTTTTAATATGTGCTAATATTAAATACTCAGCATTTAAAGGGAATGGCTAGAATATTTCCTTCTGAATGCCTAAGGTTAAACTCCTACATCTAAACCCATGTTTATTCACCAGATTAGGTACTTACCCTGTATTTAGATCTTGATGTCAAGCGTTCAATTGAAAATGTTGGTGCTATTTATTTGAATTTTATATTCTCAACTACTATTTTCTCTCAGTAAGAATTCTTCATCTTTTTTAAGGATGGTGATTAAAAAAAAAAAAGAAATGAGCAATCACCTGGAGCTTTTAGACATTATTCTAAGAACCACAAGCAGCATAACACAGAGGAGATTGACTGCCATTTAAAGTATATCAACTAATATTCCAGGCAACAATATTATTTTTCTGTGGGAAATATTTCTTTTTGTGATAGTGCAAAAAGTGATCATATTCAGATTAGGAAAAAAGCAAACAAAGGATTTGGGACATTTATCTACCATGATAAAATTAGGTTTTAGGTGTTGCATGTTTCTGAGTGATAACTTTTACAATTAGAATCATCCTAATTTTTCCTAATCTGATATTTGAAATGTTTTATGCCATGCTCTTAAAGACTTCATTACAAATTTGATGTGACCATAGTCAGAGGCAGCCAGCCTGTGATGAGTACAGTTTTGAAGATCAGGGTCTTGCACAATGATCATGGCGTTTGCCTTAGTTCTCCTGTTTTATAGGTGTAAATAAGTTGTAAATCTCTAAAATAAAAGGTGATATGAAGATTGTCTAATAAGGAGTAAGACTTCTATTTGTGCAAGGTACTTTCCAGTTTAGTGGATAAGTAATGAATATTACTGAGAAAAATACAATTATTTAGGGGAGATTTTGGCCACTAGAGAAAAAGCAAGGAATAATCTTCTGAATTGCTCTGGTGTTTTATGTTTATGATGCTTCTATAAAATACTTTAAAGAGTTATTTCTGGAGGCTGGGTATAACATGCATTCCCTCTCGGGCCATTTTAATAGAAACCTGTTATTTTTAATAGAAATATTGATTTTGAGGGAAGGAGGTGCTGCATTTTGGATCAATTCAAGTATTTGTATGAGGCCAGAATATTAAGCATAAGTAAGAAAATTGTACATATGTAATATTTTACAAACTCTGTCATCCCCAAATGATGAAGGCAAATGTGGGACCAGAACACTGAATTGACTGAGTCACTGCCACCTATCAGGGACAGTGCTAAGAGCAGTGGGTTATTCTTTCTTTTAATCTGGAGTTCTGCTTTCTGGACCATGCTGCTTTCCAATGTGTTAACGTTTTCATGGAACTTTTGTAGCCAGTCAGTTCAGCTCCCTGTTTTAACATTTAAGACTAAGAATTTCCTAAATTTAGTTTGAAGAAAGTCAAAGCATCTCCAAAAAAGTTAATGAAATTTTCAGTGAAATACAAGCCACCAAAATAATTGGCAGTTACTGTCTTATTACTGACAAATTCATACTTGATTTTTTTTTTTTTTTGTTAGTTTCAGCTGTCAGCCAATGAATCTTTTTAAAACTTTGCTTTTTCAATTAGGGATCTATGTTACCAGGGTTTTTTCCCCATGTAGGTTCTTGTACATTCTCAGTCGGCTCCATTTTCACCTTGTGTTTCATATGCAGAATTATTAGGTCTCCTTTTTGTTCGTCTTTAAACAGGCCTTTATTGACTTTCATAATTGTTCTTTGAAACCTTTTGAAGTGCAGACCTCAGTGCTGACACCAACATTTACTAGCAGCCATATTAGCCAGGAAGGAAGTGTAATGCCTTTTTGCAGGTGATACTCTCTGCCCACAGGTAGGAATACATTAACCCTTTAAAGAACTGAGTTTCCCACCCCAGAAGTGTTCCCAGAGTTCTTTTTATCTTGGGGGTGTGAATTTACATTTACATTTGGTGGTATGAACCAGAAGTTGCTTTCGTGCATCCAGATTATCAAGAAATCCAGACCACACTGTACCATTGAGCTGTCTTCTTCATGATTATCCCCTACATCAGCTTTTATGTTAACTGCAAATTATATCTGTAATGATTTTGTTTCCAGATGAAGATGTTAAATGACATAAGTTCAAAAAATACACCACCCCAGGATCTCAGGAAAAATACATGTTCTCAATAGTAACTTCCATTTTGAGACCTTCTTTGTTTGGGCCATGCTGAATTTCTGTCAATATTATTTTAGAATCCAAATATTTGTTGCTTTACAAAAGCTTCATCAGCACAGCCTTTATCAGATATTAAGCTGTATTGGCTAGCATTAATTACATTGTTCTCCTTTAATTTCTTATTAATAAAAATCCTGTAATGACCATCCCATTACTGTATCTAGGGCCAATGTCATGTTGTTGGAGCTACCTGGGTTATTTCATTTGCCATTCGTTGAATACTGATATGGTACTGGTTTCCATTCAGTCTTCTGGAACTTCTCTGCAGTTCTGACCTGTGTTAAAAACCAGTATTAATTGTGCAAGGAACCGCTAGGCTATCATAAAACTCTCAGCTATGAGTTAGCTGTGTATATACTGATTGAAAAATATCTGACTACTACTGGTAGTAGCTGGCATTGAATATCGTCCTGAGATATCATTGAAAAGGCACTATATCCTCATCACTTGATCAGAGCAGGTTATCCTGTTTTATTTCCTAAATGCAGAAAATAATTATTTATTGAACTTTTCAACCTCTTCTGCATGATTTGTGATGGATATGATTTATAGATCCTCTGTTGTTCCTGGTATGTCTTGAAACTCATTTAAATTATCCTTAAATCTTCCAACAATTGATTTCTTTTTTCATCTGTTTGCTCCTCACATAAACTTGATACATTTCTTAGCATCAGTATCTTCTTTAAATATTAGAATTTTAAAGTATTTTTTAAATTAGTGTAGATTTTTCTTAGATTTGAAAAAAATTGTTTTATGGGCATTAGAAATAAGAATTCTAAACATCTTTCATTTCATGTGAGCATTTCTGTGTTCCAATTATTTTCTCAGTCTGGTTTAGCATAGAATTATTTTCACATTCTGAAATTGGCCTTCTAAAAATATCAGCTCTGGTTTTGTGTTTGAGTTATATTGCCATCATTTTTGTAGCGAATAGGTGGACTCGTCATAGCGTGACTCTTAAATTCTCTGACTTCTAGTTCCACAATCAGTCTCTATCTTCAAGATGAGGTATATTGTGGTCACTTCCAAATGTTGACTCTCTTAATGATTTTTCAATTAAGAGATTATAATATAGTTTTAGAAATTTAATGAACTTTTAGAACTAGCACTTGCACATTGTTGACATAAGTCATGTGATATCAATCCCTGCTGAGAAGTTGGAGTTTTTTTCTCCCCTTCACCTTAGAGATAAGGGTTGTATGGGTTAGTCATCCTGTTCTGCAGCATGACTTGGTTGTCTGTTGCACCCAACATTGAGGAACCCACTTTGATCCATACTACATCCATGACTGCTTAGTCAGGATCATTCGCTTCTGACTTGGCAGTGCCATAGGAAATTCTGGGGTTTATTTCCAAGAAAAGCCCATACATCTTATTCATGGAATGTCACTAGTCTGAAAAGCTGGAGCATAACACATAGAACAGCAGTGCAGTAGTATACTGGAAATCACAGTTTTATCACTGTGGATTTCTTTGTAAGCAGGTAACAGAGTAGGTACACACTTAAGCACTGTGAAGATACTGGGCAAGCAGTATCAGACTGAAACACTGATATTAATGGACCCAGATTTTGCTTCAAAACTATAAACCCTCTGTTCCACCACACAGGTTTGGTTAGGTCTGGGAGGCTGTCATTAAAAAGAGACCTCCAAGAAAAAGAAATAATCATGTTATCAGGAAAACATTACAATATGGAGATCGTAGTTTTCATCAGCTATAGTTCTTTCATTTGTGATGAATACTGAGGATGTGTACCTTGTGCCCAGACATTTTTTCTATTTTAAGTTTTCTTTAATTGTATCAGTTTATGTTATTGGAGGAAAGAGGTCAGGATTAGGAAAGTGATTCTTCCTCTGTACTCGACACTGGTGAGGCCACACATTGAGTGCTGTGTTCAGTTCTGCGCCCTTCACTACAGGAAAGACATTCAGGAGCTGGGGTGTGTCCAGAGAACACAGCGGAGCTGAGGAAAGTTGTAGAGAGTAAGCCCTATGAGCAGCTGAAGGAGCTGGAATTTTTTAGTCTGGAGAAGAGGAGGCTCAGGAGTGACCATATCACCCTCTACAACTCTGTGGAAGGAGGTTGTAGCCAGGTGGGGGTTGGCCTCCTCTCCCAGATAACATGTGACAGGATGAGAGGAAGGTGCGTCAAGGGAGGTTTAGGTTGGACATCAGGAAGAATTTCTTTACTGAAAGGGCTGTCAAGTAAAGACTGGCATCGTCCTTCTTCCTTTCACTTCAATTGCAAATATGACCTTTCAACAACTTTCAATCTGCTTTAACGCATGGGACCAGTAACCAAAGCATTAGACAGCCACTGTGCTCCACTGGTTTTATCACTGTACTACAGTAGCGATCAAGAAGAGAAAACTGACACATTTATGGCCTGTGGCTAAGCAATTAGGAGAATCAGTACTGGATTACATCATCTTAAAGCAGATTTGTTGTGAGTGAGCTAAGTTAACTTTCACACCCTGAGTATCACAACAGTTTTAATCTTTCAGCAACATCTTGTGTAAAAATTAATCACAAGCTTGGTTGGATTATTTTTGACACCCAGGAAAATATTGTGAAAAGCCATTCTTGTGCAGTTTTTTGATACATGAAAGATATGTCCTAAATCCTCCCATTTTGCCTCACTGTTTGCACAATTTAATCACAATGGTTCCAGTAAATGACCCGTGAGTAAAATTCTCTGCAAATTATGAAAGTATCTGTTACTTAAAAACAGATAATGAACACAACAATGAATTTGGCATCACTTTTGCAATAGAAAAAAATCCTTCATTCCTTAGCTCCAAAAAAATTCAGCTTAAAGAGACAGAGGAAGGAGTTACATAACATAGAAAGTTATGTCCCTCATTACATAGAAATTCTGATTTATTTTGAAAGTTAAAAGCACTGGCTTGTGTTTTTTCCTCTCTACCTTTTTTTTTTTTTTTTTCATTTGTGCTGCATAGCTGTATAAAATGCAGCATAAGTAATTGGCAGAGAAAATTTTGTTGACAGGGAGGTTTTTACCGCAGTAAAGGTGATGCATGTCATCGGTGTGTCCTTTCTGTCACCTCATGTGCTTGTATCAGAGACATTACTAATTTGGCAGGCAAAACTCTTCCACATCTATCCTCCTTTGGGGCTGGATGCTTGCCCTGAATTCCTGTCTGTGTGAGTTGGCATTAGCACGTACTAACTATTGAGCTTACGTCAGTGTTATCTAAGCCTGGCAATGCACTGTTAAATCTGTGAGCATAGAGAAATTGCTTTTAAAGTGCTATTTCATATGCACTTTTAATATGCATTTTAGAAGATCTCTTGGTTTCAGTCATGTTTATATAGCATTTCTGAAAAATTACGAGGGTAAATGGAAAGGTTTGTGTGTGCGTTTTTAGTGTATGTAAGCAAAATAACATATATATTTATATATTACAAGCATGTGTTTTATCTTATAAGGTACAATATGATATGCATGTAACTCTGATTAAGATGCTATTTTCTGTCCACTGATAAAATATGGGCTATATGCCAGAACAACAAGGTAAGGTAAAAACCAGTGGGAGATGATTAAGACTAGGGGCTCATAGTGGTATGGCTTTCTACTTGGTGTATTCACCCAAACAGATTTTTTTTTTTTTTTTTTTTGGCAGCTAGCTTTCTGAAGTGTTCAATTAATATCTGAAAACTATCTACAAATAGATAAATCTAAGAAATTATCTAGAAACAATTCATTCTGTTTTCACATTAACAATAATGTAAAGCAGTTATCAATTCTTGTTACAAATACTAAAAACACCACTGGAATTGCCAAGCAGGACAGATCTTTCACACAAGAAATTGCTTTTGTCCCCATTTTCCCCAAAAAAAGAGATATGCACGCTCTTGCACTTGTTTGCTTGAAGAAAGGTAGACTACTTGTTGGACTTATGATAGGCTTCCCTGAGACTGTTTACCAGAAGATAATTGCAATCTGTTGACATTGTTGAAAAGAAGATTAAAAATGATGATATAAAATGGTGTTAGAGAGCTAGATAGTTCTGTATTTGCAGAGAAGCAAGTATGGGGATACATGGCTTAAAACTGAGAGAGCAGATTTAGATTAGATATTAGGAAGAAATTCTTTACTGTGAGGGTGGTGAGGCACTGGAACAGGTTGCCTGGAGAAGCTGTGAATTCCAGCCCCATTCCTAGAAGTGTTCAAGGCCAGGTTTGATGGAGCTCTGGGCAACCTGGTCTAGTGGAAGGTGTCCCTCCACATGGCAGGGGAGTTGGAACAAGACGATTTTTTAAGGTCCCTTCTGACCCAAACCATTTTATGTTTCTATGATAGTTATCATCAGGATATGGAGTAATGGGAACTGCCATTTCTTCTCTAGATGGCTTCAAGTAAGTGGTTGAAAATAGCTGTGGAGTGATGTAAGATGTGCTTTGTTTACGTGAAGTTGTCAAATGTGTGGGAAGAGTTTTTCTCTTGAATGCTTGGCATGAACTTGGAAGAGTTACAACAGAGGAAAGTGGGGGGGTGTTGTTTTCCCTGAAAGCAATAGTGAAAGAATAAGTACTAGAAGGTTATTTGTCTGGATAAGATAACAAGGCAGTTTCAGGGTTTAAAGATCATAACTTAAATATATCGGCGTGTGGTGATACTTGCAATGAATAGAGTCCTGCCTCCTGCGGGTAAAGAATATGAGTGCACATCCAAGGTCTGTAGTAGGAGAGGCAAAACACAAAAGAAAATCAGGGAAACAGACTGCACAACAGGCAGCAGCAGGAAGACCTGACAACTAGGAATCGATCTAGTTCTGAGGAGTCAGGTTCAAACACATGGAGCCTACATTACTTTGTAAAGGGAGGGTTGTGCACTGCAAGGTAAAACCATTGCACAGCAGCTCCTCACTTCAATTCATAATGTTCCTCCTCATCTGTCTGCCTTTGCATAAGGCTGGCCACATATTTGTTCTAAACCAGGGTGTTTTATGAGCTTTCTGCCCTGAGTAATTTTTTTCCTATCCCCTTATTTTTATACCAAGGTGGCTCCAACAAAAGCTGTCTCCTTCAGTGTTGCTGGAGAAGGTTTTACTTCAATTGCAGCAGTTCACAGTTAATGGGTAGACAAGCATACCCTGTAAGTGCTGCGCAGAGAATAAAACACCAGCCTTTATTTCATGTCTTTATTTTGCCCTTTTTAATATCTTAAGTGAAGGTATCAATAGGTCATGATTCACTGAAATTGAGTGATAAATTCCTGAACAGGGGTGTAAGTTTTGTTTGTCATGCAGGGGTAATAGCTGATCTTTTTAAGCAATCGAGTCACCTTTTAGAAAGCTTGATGCAGTAATAAAACTGAGTAACAGTGAAATACGTTGTGTGGTCACTGATGGCCTAAGCAGCATGCAAAGTATTAGCCACAAAAGCAAGGAATTTCTGGCAACATCTGGTGGAGCTGTGTTGTAATGGGCAGAAAGAGCATTTCTCCTTGCTGCCATAGCTTTATCAGTGTTTGCAGGTTTTTTTTATCTTACCATATGGTATGAATATCAATTGCATCAGTACAATACAGATGTATTAGCTTATCTTCTCAAATTCTCTAAAAAGAGATTACCATTAAAGTGTCATAAAGCTGTTCAAAATAACAAATATTTCTGGACCATATCAATCTTACAAGTGGCAAATGCAAAATTGCTAAACAGAAAATATAATACATTTTGCAATGAACAAGCTGCAGCAAAACCAACTTAAATCTTTTGGGGCAATATAACTTTTCTGTATTCATTTGTAGTTTAAATAAGGAACAATTAAATTGCCAAAAGGCTTTCCACTTTAAGAACAATTTCCGAGGTATATAAATTCAATAGCATTGCCTCTTTCTAAAAGTGACAGCCTCTGGAGCTATTTCCGATGCTTGGCCATACCTTCACAAGGGCTCTCTGATATCAGGAGGAGAAAGTCATTCCAATTTGGTTAAGACTGATGTATCAGCCCGGAGAGAGAAAATATGTCTTCACAGAGAATTACTTTCAAGTAAGTTTCTGGGAGCAGGGGTTTTGAAGACAAGGGTTGTACAAGGAATGTCCAGAGGATGGCTCGTGAAAGTCAGATCACTAAACTCTGTTAAACTTGTAAAGACAGAAGTAATACTTCTATTACTCAATACACAAAATCCTTCCACAGCAAACATGGGAGGGAGCTTGCACAGAGTCCACATCAACACTAGGGATATATTGATTACATACCGCATGTCTGCTGTACTGGATTGAGTAATTGTTCTGTTAGGTAAAATGTGTACTTTTCCAAACCTTTTCAGTAGTTTTGCTGTGTCTGAAAACTAAGCTGCTGAAAAGTTACAAATCCCCAAACGTCATCTTTTTCTCAGCCAAAAATTAATAACCAACAGCACTAAGCAACTTAAATACAAGACAAAATTTCAGGTACTCCTAACTTACATCACCCAATACTTTCTATTATTCTCCGAAATGCCTTTCTTAGACTTTGTGTGCCTCCCTGGAAATGTCAGTACTTTTGTTGTGTGGAATGATACATCCACTTACTCTTGCAGCGATTCTGTTGTGGTTGTAGTCTAACTAATACCTCCCCAAAGAAATCGGCTCTTATCTGCCTTCTCTCTGGAACTTGGTGAAGATATCATAGTCTGTAGGAAATAAGGTTAGAAGTGAGCTCCAAAGGTCATCTAATCTATCCCCATTACCTCAATATCACCTTCAGGGAATATGGCAATGGCATCTACTCCTCTTTTGTATTGTAATTCTCTGCTTCATGACTTACTGGGGACAGAAACAGCATTTTTTGAAAAATGCAGGTGTTATTATTCCTGGAACAACTTCTCTCTTTTATTGGAGGAAAAAAATCAAAAATGTTTCTTGTTATCTGTCTATGGCACAAAGGATTTCTGGATCATGTACTAACATGACCAGTCTAGTCTATTCTCAGTATTTCTGAAGAAGAGCAAACTAAACAGGGGGGAAGCCCTAAACGTAGAACTCGGGCTTTTTTCATCAAGTTGTTCTGCATTGAAAAGTGCAAAAATGACCCAGATGGATTTCTCTATTAAAAAAATGTTAGTTATGGTACATTTTCTGGTTTGGAAGACAGACAAAGATTTCTGTTTGATTTTATGTCAAAAAATCTCCTTTGAAAACTCTTGAAATTTCAAAATTTGTTCTTCAAAACCCACCTTAACTCAGAAATTTAATTTTATAAACAAAAAGAAAGATTAGAATCATTCCCTCTTTTAAAATATTTAAATAAAATATTTTCTTTGGTTGAATTCCTTTCATTTTAGTTGGTTTTCCTTCTTCAGATTGTCAGAATATGATAATTTTAGACCAGGATCTAGACTAGAATGTTCCATAATGCCATAATTTGAAAAATATCCAAAGATTGACAGAGACTTCAAAGTATAAAGACCATTGGTATGCTATAGAAGTTGAAGAAAATGTTGTTCCCTGATGGTTCTGTCCAGATAATAATCTGTCAAAATCACTTGTCATGTCTGCTATAATGTAGGTCTTGATTTCTATATGCTTTGATTGAGATGTCTTACACCAGAGAGTGTAACTGGTATAACTTACTTTTGATTTTGAATTTTATTGGGTAGCCATTCATAAAGAAATACCTACATTTATGTGTATCGAGATGTAGGCAGCTAAGAATTGGTACTTCTGAAAGTTTAGATCTTAAACAGAAGATGAAAAACTGTTTTGGTATGCAGAAGCAAATTTTTCATTCTCAAATAGTTTTGAATATAATATATTCCACATTCTCAATATAATTTTGAATGTACTTTTCTTCTGTCTTTACCTTCATAGCTGCAGACTTTAAAAGATTGTTAAGATCATTGACAGTGTATATCAAGAAGAGATAAACATCCACACAGCTTTGAAAATCTGATCCTATGGAGCCAGGGTATATCAACTCTCTCATCTCCCTCTCTGATCCATTGAAATACCGCACTTCAGTGAATCTGAAGTAAGGATATTGTAATTCTTCAGACATTCCTGAAAAATTAATTTGATCCACAATCCATAATGTACTTTTGTTTGAAAATTGGCAAAAGAAATTAATTTTAGTAATTGTATCAAGAAGGTGTCATTGACCTCGCTTTCTAGATCTATCTGAAACCAGTATATCACAATTCAAAAGACTTTTTATAATAGCTAAATGTTTTTGTTGCACACTGAGAATCACAGAGTATGAAAATTGCATGTTTTATTTTGCTGGTGTTTTGAATTTGAAGTTGATGGCCTTTCTTTTGAAGTATTTAAAATATTATCTTGCTATAATTCTATATTCAGTAAGATTGAAAGAGAAGGTTGTGTGGTGTCATTTTATACAATTGCCTTTTAATTTCTTATTTCTTTCTTGGCAAGTAAATACAATTTCTAAATGTAAGTGGTGTAATTATATACACTGAACAACTTTATGTTGAGTTTCATGTTATATCACATTTTCCATTTATGTAGTTGATTTTAATTGTATATTACAGTCTTTAAAAGTCACTGCTTGTTTCCTTCTCTCGTAGAAGTGGTTGACTGTTGTTGAGCTCAGCTATATCTCCTAATTTAGTCAAAAACATTATTTTCTACACTGGTGTTCTTTTACCTACTTTGTATTAAAAGGCATTAGTTTATTTAGCATTCACATGTCTGAAAAGGTAACTTAAAATTTTGCACATATTTCCAATAAATGCACATAATTATTGCAAGCATGAAATTGCTTAACTTTAAAAAAATGCCTATGCTGAAGTTAGGAAAAAAAACCTCAAACATTGACACTTCTGATGTTTCTCTAAGAATTGAGATACAGGGCTTGTAAACAGTACCTGGGTCCTGAGTAGGGGAGAGAGGTGTGTGATCCTACTAGATCCTAGGCGGATGGAGAGAAGTCAGCCTTCATTAGCTTCTGTCACAGTTCCTGTTCAAATTGTTTCATATGACCTCTTCATGTCTTTCCAAAACACACCCTGTATTCTGGAGTGGGGGTGCATTTTTACATCATTAAGATGATATGTGGTTGAAATTTTGCATCACTGTTGCTTTTGTAAAATCTTTGCCCAGAGCACAGATACTATTTTCTTCCAGGACCTGTGCATCTACTGTGCCAATTCAGAGAAAGGCAAAAAACCCACAAAACCCCATTGCCTAGAGTTAGTAAGACCATTTTCTTGCACAAAGAGCAAGGGAGATAATCAAACATATAGTCAATATCTCATATTAATAGAGAGGCTTCTGTAGGTAATTCTTTGTAAGAGTAAAATGGGTATGCAGTGCTGCTGGTGATACTTTGCTGTATGAACTGCTGGAAATAAAACCTACTGTGTGTAATACAGAAAAATGACAACACTGTAGGTGCTTTTGTGCTGTAGCCTAGGGACAATTTTGATCAGGGTTAAATGGATTCATTAGGTTCCATTGAAACAACTGTAAATCTGAAATTTCAGCCATTTTAATGTATATTTCTTTTCACAAACTCTGAATTTACATACTCTGAATCAGGACTCTTTAAAAAATCAGTTTAGCAAAATTGTTGAGGAATTATGTACATAAGCATTTTTAAAATAATAAAGGCTGTGCCTCTATTTTAGGCCAGTCAAATCAATATGAATGTCTTCAGTTTCTTCAACAACTAGCAGCAGGTGAAAGTTTTCTCTGCCTTTATTCCTGATGGTTTGTCTGCAGCAACAGGAATGAGAGACGTTAAAAGAGTGGCAGGAGGAGGTGGAAATACCAGTGATTATTCAATCTAATATAATTTCTTTAAGGCATTTTATGTTGACCTCACCTAGGATATCAAATGCAGATATATTAAGTATATTTTAATGCAAATGATAGCTCTGTTTTAAGAAGATCACTGTCACCTGTAGTCCTGCGGGATTCTTCAGTCACTGTTTGCTTTAGAAAGTGCTACTAGAGGAAAAAATGAAGCAAACCACCCTAAAATTTCCACATATAGCTTGGGGCAGAAAAATGGTAGTTCCAATTTTCCAGTACATAAATGTTGAGCAGTTTGACTTAAATTAAATGTAAAGATTTGTATGTTAGGAATTACTCAACTTGAGTGTTAGCTGAAGATCTTAACAGAATACCTATTCCCTACACTCCCTATAGTAAAATCCTGTGTCGAAAAGATTTTTAAAGGCTTGAAGATTTTCTTTTTCTGTTGTTCTCCAGAACTGAAATTTTCTCATTCAGCAAGGGCTGATGAATAACGTTCTCCTATGGCGTATTCCATAGACAATGTCCTTTTTCCAAAATTGCTGCTACCTCCTGTTGCTCCCTATGGGATTGAAGCCACAGTTGCCCTCAGCAAAGATACACTTCTGCAAAATGACTAATGCTTCCCATTGTTTCCAATATGAGTGGAACTGCTCTAGGATAGGATAATTGTTCCTGAAGCAGAGGAAATAATAAAAAACTTTAGCCAGCAATGGTGGCTATATCAGAAATGAAGGATGAAGATGTTAATTTGTCTTTCTACATTAGTCTTATTTAATCTAAAATTACAAATACTGTTGAATGAGAATTGTATGAAGTTGCAAGATTGGTAAAACTAAAATATTGTGGGAGATGTAGCTGTGTCCAGTAATACATTTATTTCTGACAGTTTCTTGGGTTTATAATTCTTATTTTTTTGTTTTCAGTACACGTGCATGTACTGTTTCTACCTTTCATCATTATTTTACCTTACCTTTTCCACTATCTTTCATTTAATATAATAATTTTTGAGGGGGTTGTTGCCAAAAGATTAATAAAGAGAGCAAATGCTCAGGACAGCAAATTAGATGCCAATCTTAATTATTCAGAAATATAAGAAACAAATTATTATGTTCTGCTAATATATGTTATACTCATTAAAATTATCATCAAATAAACCCAAATGTAGCTCACTGTCATAATTTAGGTATTATAATTAGAACAAAGTATTATAAAATGTTTTTATAAATAAAATGAACAAACCCCACATTTTGTTTATTAGTAGATATTTAGTAAATTAGATTGTGTTTTGATTCAATAATATCTGTAGTACAGGGATGTTTCTGTTACTGCTATAAGCCTTAGAAGCATCATAGGGATTTGAAGTGGTTTTCCCTATTTTAGTAGCTTTTTCTTTTGCAACTTGTTTCAAGATTTACTGTGTACCTGACAAACTGTAAGAACAAAAAGGAGAGTAATCATTCTTTAATATCATTAAGGATTACTTAATATCAATTTTTTAAAAGGGAGAAAGTGGAATACACTTCTTTGTATGTATATATTACTGCTTTCAGATATCTGAAAATAGAGTGTTTGCTGCTGTTTGATCTCTTGACGTCAAACTGGTTCTTGCTGGAGGCAACAGTGCCACTAGCGCATTTCGACCTTGTTTTATTCTATTTTGTCCTTTTTCATGCCATTTGGTAATGTAAACAGGGAATACACATATTTTTAAATGATAATTGCAAAGCTAAGGCCATATATTATTTCTAAAGTGAAAAGCTGAAGAGATTTTTTTTTCTTTTACTAGGGTATTTTGCTAGCTAAACTTGTAGTGATAGCTTCAAAGTGTGTATAGTAATCTCAAAGGACTATGACATACGATCACAAGAGAAGAAATCTAAGAGTTGTAAAAACAACTAATAAATGTGGAATGCTTCTATTCCCTGTCATTTTCATGAGTGCAACTTAATGGACTAGTGAACTCTTACCTGTTTTTTAGTGGTGAAAGATCAGAATTATCTCCTGTCTGTTTAATTTCTTTGTTCACATTGGTGGTTTTTGGTATTCTAATAACATAGAAGCATTAAGATCTCATACCCATAATAATATAGCTCACTATTTCTAATTTGTGACCTCTTCTTGTATAACTGGAAAGCAATATCCATAAAATTTAAAAATTAATTAATCGAGAATATTTAAATCCTTGGCTTTATAGATTGGAAGGGAAACGGTTGTCCCAGGCCAAGAAGTGTATTGTCTTCCCTGTGCTAACAATCAGCCCAAAGAAAGAATGAGGGGCCAAGGGTAGAACACTGGTTTTTTCTATAATACAAGCTCTTTCAAAAGAGATTTTAATATTTACTAACCATAGCATAACTAAATTTAGCATTTGTTCATGCAAAAAAAAAAAAAAAAGGAAAAATTCATTGGATACTAAACTTCAATGATTAATTCATGCACACCTAAAGAAAGGATAGCATATTAGGAGAATCATGCTCCAAAACAGCATTGTGTTCACAGGATCCAAATTCTAAGTAGTTAGAAGGATATGCTGAAACCAAACAGTTTGTGGTTATTTGTTTGAATTGTAATAGTTTGTAGACTGTTAAAACTTAGGTGATGAAGTTAAAGATCTAAAACCTTTGGGTTTCCATTACAGTCAATGGGAAAGGTATCCATTTCCAGAGTAGTTCAGAAAACCTGACTTAGATTTCTGCTCTATTTCTTCTTTCTACATGGATTATCTAGGAAGCAAAGGTTAAAACCATTTCCTAATATTCTACTTAAATAATGTGGCTAAGCATAGGGTTCAAAACCACTTTCTAGTACCTGAACATATAGTAAGAGATAATACCATGAAGAGCAGTAAGTGAAAAAGATAGAGAGAAGGTGAGGCAGAGTCTGTCACAAAGCAATGAAATGACTGTCTGAAGACAGTGTGGAAAGTCCCATATTTATTCTGAAATAGAATATGGATTCACGCCTTGAATTGTGTGAAAACAATGGAATGTGACAGTATTGCTCCTCAGTTCAGGAAGGATGTTGAGATGCTTGAACGTGTCCAAAGGAGGGCAACAAGGCTGGTGAGGGGCTTGGAACACAAGCCCCATGAGGAATGACTGAGGGAGCTGGAGTTGTTTAGCCTGGAGGAGACTCGGAGGTGACCTTATCACTCTCTACAACTACCTGAAAGGTGGCTGTAGTCAGGTGGGGGTTGGTCTCTTTTTCCAGGCAACAACTGACAGAACAAGAGGACACAGTCTCAAGCCGCACCAAAGGAAATTTAGGTTGGATGTTAGGAAAAAGTTTTCTATGGAAAGAGTGATAAAGTACTGGAATCGTCTGCCCAGGGAGGTGGTGGAGTCACCATCCCTGGATGTGGTTAAAAAAAGATTGGATGTGGAACTAAGTGCCATGGTTTAGTTGAGGTGGTGTTAGGGCATGGGTTGGACTCGGTGATCTTGGAGATCTCTTCCAACCTGGTGATTCTGTGATTCTGTGATCTGCCTTACATAGGAAAATAAGAAAGGTATAAGGTGCAAGTGACTTGCTTATGGTCTTATGGCCAGTGTGTAGCAGCTTCAAGAATTACACTAGGTTTTCTTCCATTCACAGGTTATATTTGCTGTCCTACGTTGATTTCAGTGCAGATTTCTTTAAGACTTAGGATTTACTCTTGCTCTATTAAACTGACCGTTTTCTGATGGATCTAGAGTTGTTGCGAACTGCTAAATAGAAGTCATGGAATATGGCTGTATGCTTTTTTGTAAAACAACAGGATTTGTCATACTCTATCAGAAACAACATGTCAAATTCAGTAGTGACCATTCCTTATGCTGCAGAAAAGTAGAAATCTCTTCCATATTCTTTCCATGCATGCAGTACTTAACGTGAAGACATTCTTTTTCAGAACCTGCAGAAGTCAGTGCATTGTCTGATGCATGATACACAATGATGTTATTTAACATGCATAATTATGATCTGTGGATAAGAAGATCTCTTTGTCTTAACTGGTTTAGATTTTTAATGTAATTTATATCAGCATTTTCTGGTGTATACAGTTTCAAAACTGAGCTGCAGAGTTGGATATAATGCAGTAAATTCACATGTTGTTTCACTTGAAACAGTGCTCTTGTGTGGAGAGGTGAGGTCTTTTTACTATTTAATGACACTTTATCTTGCTGCATTTTTATTTTTCCAGGCCTTTTCAGATAATTCTTAATTTCTTCTTCAGTTACATTCCTTTCTAAAGTTATTAATTGTTATTTCAGTTTGAGCTTTTTTAGGCAACTCATAGTATTGGAATAACATGTACCATACTTTGGGATGTTGAATACCAAAAATAAAGGAGGGAGGGAGGAAGGAAGGAAAGCTAGGAAATTGAAAGGAGGGGGAGAGAAGGAAGGAAGGAAGGAAGGAAGGAAGGAAGGAAGGAAGGAAGGAAGGAAGGAAGGAAGGAAGGAAGGAAGGAAGGAAGGAAGGAAGGAAGGAAATAAATATTTTCTGTTGCCTGGTAAGAACATTTCTGATAATTTTAGCCATTATTTTTATTTGTAGTTTGCTTGTTGCATCATTTTCATTGCATTCAGTTTAGATGACTGGAGTAAAGCAAAATGATTTTTCTAGTCCTTGCCATGATGTAGATGAGAATGAAAGGTGGGTGACTCATCTAATTTGCACAGTGACACAAGATTAAGAACAGGTTGCTTTCGTGTAACAACACTTCTTTATTTTTAACTTTGCATTAGCATAAGGAACTCTTACATATGCCATAGTAAAGTACTGCCTTTCCTTTCATATATGGGTTTGTGTGTGTGCACGTAGTATGAAACCCTGACTCATACTGATTTCAATTTCCATATGAGTAATATTAATGATTCTTCCTTTCTATTTAGGAAATACACATCTCAGCAGCAGAATGAATTTAAGCCAACTAATATACTTTACACTATACTGTATTGTGATAATGTGTCCCTAAATTTAATATTGAATTCATTATTTTTACTTTTTTTTAAACTCTTTTATAGTACTAATTTAACCAAAGATACAAGTAATAAGAAAAAATTAAAGTATGTAGTCAAGGTGCATGGCCACATCAATAACAATTTGTTGGAATATTGGGGAAACCGTTCAATGGTGTTCATTCCATTAGTGCTTAATGCAATCACGTGTCAAGGCACGTACAGTTTCCTGGATGTTGTGTTAGAATTGTTTAATACATAAACATAGAAAAAGTTATGAATCTCAATAATCCATTTTTCTGTCACTGTTTCTTTTTTTTGTCCTTAATAGTATGAGATTACATTATTGATATTTAGGATTACATAGTATCATGGTTTATTTTTTTAATAAATTTTTTCCTTGAGGGCTTTGGAAAGAACCACTCATTTTTATGTCTTCTAGAAACCAATTTTGTTGAGTCAAGACATTGTTTATGTGCTTCCCAAGACTGGCAGTCTATTACAGTAACTCTATGTTCCAACAAGTGATAGTAAGACCTCTGAAAATATTTTTGGATTATGTGAGTCACCCAGAATTTCTAGTTTGAAAATATTCTCCTCAAGAGGGGACTGTTCTGCAAAAAATCACAGTCAAGACACTGTGTTTTAAGAATGCCACTACATTAATTATATTTTTAAACTGCTGCTAATACAAAGTGCAGAAATCCATAATCCTGTATTAATGTACCTTGTCAAGAGCGCCTCTTGATGCCAGAACCTCTCAGGTTTGTTTAACACTTCTTCTCCCATACTACCTATAAATAGATACTTTTACACTGTAAGAACTTTCCTAGTGATGTGATAAATTATGTAGGTTTTGCATAGTTAGAGCTGTTCACACTATTTTTACTATATCCATTTGTTGAATTTTTGTTTAGCGAAGACCACACCAATTAGTAAGTCTGGGAAAATATGACAAAAATATACTAAGAAAATTCCTGGGAATTTGCTGTTTTTCCTGATTGCAATGAACTGAGTCATGTCTGTGATTATATCAGGTAACTCACTTTCATATGCATTTTTCAAAAGTAGAGTGCAATCTGTTACTACTGTCATTTTTATCTTTACAAATGGCGTCAGTAAAAGTGAGGCAAAACCGGTATTTTTGGTGGTTAAGATTTTTGATGATTAAGATAAATGATTAAAAAGTTAAAAGTCTGCTTAATGTTGTGTACTACCTGTATGAAGGATAGAACATAACAATGTTATAACAAATTGTGTTCAGGTTGAGTAATGATACTTCATGATTTTAGTGTGAGGAAATAAATATTCTGGGTCTAGCTTCTTTCAAACTTGGGGAAAATTCAGATTTGTATATAGATTTACAGCCAGGATTTCCTCATTAAGACAATCATTAATTTGATCATCAAACTAGAATAGAAGCAGCTGCTTTTCTATTGTTACTTGCACTGAGATTTTTCTTTCATGATAATAATGACATATGCAAAGTGAAGCCTAAAGAACTTATATGTACAATCACTAAAATTCAGTTTTGCTCATGAATATTTTAGAAGCTATTTCATATCTTAGAATCTAATTAACTGCACACTGAAGTTCTTTGAAGAAATATAATTTAAGTATCAGTGAGATCATTCACTTTGCAATGGAAAGGACCAAAAGGGATCCCAAGAATTCTTATGCTTCACAAATCATCTTTATTTTTATGTGAATTGTGAGGTTCCATTTTAATAAAAGAAATGTTGTCACTTAAAAATAAGACTTGCAGTTTCTGCTTTAAAAGTCAGTACATAGATGAGGAGATCAGCCACTGTCTAGTAAAATACGATTTGCAAACAATGCAACAGTGTTGTCTAAATTACAGTCCAATCTTCATAAATTCTTAGGCACATCTATACAAAGTCAATAACGAATGCTTCCTGTAATCTTTAAAATTGTTCTTTGCTGTTCCTGAGTGACTGCTGAAATGGTAGTGGCCTTTGAGAAGATCTTAGCAAAATGTTTTCTCTTAATGACTATAGCTACATACACAGCTAGTCACATGTTCTACAGCAGCCGTGCAGTTTAATCGATTATGCTTCCATGTTAATATTTTTGTGTAAGAATCCAAATTATGTTTCACACTTGGAAGCATTTTGCTTGTAATTGTAAAAATATTTGCAGAACTCTTTATTTTACATTTGTACATGATAACTCTTGAGAAATGGATATTCAAATCCAAGTTTCATTTAGTTTCTCTTGAGTTTTCTGGTAGTGGTGATTGAAAAACTGAACTTAGAGAAGTTGTTAGTTATCCAAGGCATCAGCTCATAGCAAAGCTGGCCTTCTCTGCACAGCAGATACAACTTTCCAATCCACAGATGTGCCAAAAATAGAAGAATTGTATGTTATTTAGAGCGCTAAAGGAAGGGGCCATGCTAGGTTTTCCAAGGGGAATGAGGAGCTCTTTCAAACCCAGCTGTCTGAAAGACTCAAAAACTATGCAATATACAGGGGGAATTTTCTCCTAGGCTCTAGTACTAGCCACATGCTCTGACATACACATTGCCAGGACTTAAGAAACAAGCTGTTGTCAGGTATCCAGAGAGCAACACTAGCATTTCCATGGGTTTCAACTCTCTCACACTCCTAATCCATCAGGTTTGAAGATATAATCAGGAATTGCAATCTAATCTCCTTCTTATGTCATTGTATTCTTCTTTTCTCTTCTTTTCTGCATTTTAAGCCAGCCAGGACCAGCTTTGTGAGTGATCAGTTGATATTGAAGGCATGACCTATAAGCACCCATATCTATTCCATTTCCTTTCTCGTCTAAAACCATCCCCTTTGCTCTCCCTTGCCTCTTCTCTCTCCCACTTTAGTTCGAGGGTATTGCTGGCCAGAATGACACCGAACCACTGAGATGCACTATGGGGCTTTGCTGGGCTGTGCTCCTCATTACCCGGACAGCATCCAGTGCTGTGTGAGGAGGCGAGGGATCAGAAGCCAAAGCAGATCTCTGCTAGTCAGCTTGTGCAGCAGCAGAGTGGATGCTGTAGCTCTGACTTCACTTACGGACGTCTGCACCCTGGACACATGCACTTTCCCATCCGTATTTTTTCCAAATGTTAAACCATCCGGGAAGGTATCCAGAAACTCTGCTGCATTTAGTGCAGCAGACCTAGAATTGTTCATTTGGAAGGTTTTCAGACCTGTCTGCTGGCATCTGTCACTATGTGTACAGTACTGCCTGGGGTCAGCTTGATGAGGAATGTGCACCTCTGCACTGCCACGCGGGGAAGAGGCGCTGGTTGCTTACCGGCAACTCTCCAGGTGCAATTTGAAATTGTTCCTGGTCTGCCGGGTTTGGTTGCAGTTCTGAGGCTGAGAGCAGCCTAGCAGATAGGAAATGTGCTATCTTACATATCCTTCAACTGAGCAGGAGGTTAGGTGGGGCTTGGATATGCTGTCTGTAGATGTGGGAGAGGGAAACTGCCTCTAGCCTGGAGCGGCTCTCCATGCGAATATATGTAGAGACAACTCATTTTGAAAAGGCCTCGTTGCTGGAAACATTTTTTTTTTTCTGTTTTAAAGAGTAATTAAGTTTTAATTGCCTAAAAAAACCTAGAGTTAATTACTAAGTAATTATAATTTTTTACCAAATAGTCTCTCTGATGTGTAGCAGAAATAAGCAAGATACAGAAGTTCACTTCTTTTAATATTTCTTCCAATTCCATGGGAGCCCTGGTGGGGGGATTATTTACCATACAGATCTTTTGAAACACAATTTTGTGGTGTGATACATTTTTATTGAGGACAGTCAAGGAGAGTAGCTACATCTCCCCTTGTTTCATAAGCATGAATGGGAGATGCAAGCATACTACTGCAAAGGCAGTCACCACATTCTGCAATTATAATGCTAGCTGTACTGAAGCAAGGACAGAAGAAAACACAGGTGTTTTGGAAATTGTACAGTAAAACCTGGCCTTGATAGAGTGCTACTCTGCTCTCTGTTGTATTTAGTTTATTTATGTCTAGAGAAGATACATACTATTCTTGAATCTAAATTGTCTGTTCTCTATCACTGACTCCCTGGAAGTCAGTAAAGTTATGCAAAGGTTAAATCAAGGTGAGATTACAATTGGAATTGTCACACTGCCAAATTATATATACAAAATTAATACTAGCTTATGAAAAAAAAATGTCAAAAACAACATTGAACCTTATTACATGTTTCAGTTGTAAGTGGTTACTATACGCACATGCATATATATGAACTGTTAGGTACTAGGAAAGCACTCGGCATCGGTTTACTTTGTTTTGCGGTTTATGCGGATTAACAAGATAGCAAATGTCGGTTTTAGTCCTGGTGACTTGTATGTGGCTTCATGATGTGACCATCTGTCTAATGCAGCAGACATTACCTGCAATTCTCTTAAAATGATGCAGTACCTATCATAAAAACTGAGGTTGTTTGCTTTTTAAAGGAACAGCATGATAGCACTTGGCAGTATGCTCCAGTTTACTAGCTAATAGGTCAGACAGGCTAAGATGTCTCTTCTGTCCAAACAGAAGGGTTGAATGTGTTGCTTCTCTCTTATTTCTGAAGTGTGTAATCTAGTTCCACAGACCATCTGCTTGGTTGCTGGAATATTTCTGCTCTTTATCCTGCCTAACAAAACTGAGGTGTACAACAATACCCAGGGGATAATTGGAATGATGCCTTTAAGCCACATTTGTGTATTTTTCCTATTTTTCTGTTAAGTCATTTTGGCAATAGATGCACAGATAAATTTGATTCATATTTAATCTTCCTTTTCTAAAGAAAGAAAAGTTTTGTTGCCCTAAGAAGCAGTATTGCAGCAATGTTAATGTGTTCTCTCACACATATATTCCCAAAATTTGTGGCCAGTAATAGCATTTCATTGGACTGGTTTGTTTCATCAGTGACAGCTGAATTTTTAAAAAAAATCTGATATTGCAATGTGATATTGCTGCTTTGCTGTGACTAAATACATGCTTTAGTCTTTTGTTTTGAATGAAAGTATCACAGCATTATGTTGAGGCTATCATAATGTGTTGCCCCTCTGCTGGATAGGATAGATATCAATTCAGTGGAAAGGATAGTCTATTCTACAGTATTTAATTAATAAAGAAGAAAAAAAGAGAAAACCCAAGCGGAACCTTTGGAATTGTTATTAAATAAGCAGAACGTGTTCATACAGACAAATTGGCGTGGGTTCCCAGAATGCAAGTCTCAGAACATTGTTAGGAGAAGAATGGTGTAAAAACATTCTGTCATTGGTTGAAACTTAAGTCAGATGGCAAATCTGTAAATAGACATGCGGTGTTCATTCAAGTGCTGTGACTCTGAGGTGAAGTGAATGGACCCGGCACTACCGCGGTCAGGGCTCTAACACTTTGGAGCCACTCTTGTGGAAAGAGAAGCTGGAGAGGACAGGAGGTGAGCAGTGATTGCATTGGTCGTGTCAGGCTGGTCCTGGGCATTTTGGTACTGGCAGGCCTGTCAGAGCAATGACTGCCCCCGAGGAGGTTTCAATTCCGCTGGATGCTTTGGAAGTTACTTTGGAGGTATAGTTGTTGAAAGAAAAGCTAGTGGTAATAATTCTGCCAAGCATTGCTTCCTATAAGGACTCTGGGATGGAAGAAAAATACATGCATACATGGTGTTTTTTTATATTTGTGTGTGTATATATATTTTCTTTTTTTTCCAAAATCCCAGCTTCCCAGATGTGCTTCTAGGTGATAAGTAGCAAGCATTTGAAAAACTGTTATCCCCATGCCACAATATCATTGCAAACCATTTTACTCAAGTCAGCGCAGCCTTGACTCTGTCAAAGCTGCCACCTTTGTTTTGTTTACTGTGTTATTCTTGTTTGGAAAGTAGGGAAGTAGCGTGCAATTAGGTATGGAGTTTCTGGTGGAGGATATCAGAAGAGTGTCACTGGAAGTCTCCATGTCTCAAACAATTAGCAGCTTTCTCATCTTACTAAAGGCTGCCATACTGTCTTCAAAGTTTTCTTAGTTTCTCTGTATCACAAAAGCAATAAACCAAAAGAGGAATAAAATTACTGGTGGGTTTTAAAATTCTGAAAATAGTTTCTGAGAAGTTGAAATGGGCACAGCTAAATGGGAAATTACAAGACCCTCTAGACAATGGAGAATATTTTGCTTGTGTCTTCTCACTCTCATGTTTCTTGTCAAACTCTAGAATAATAATTATTGTTGTTGAGGGTACAAAACACAGTAATCTAGTTGAATATTTACAAATATCCATATGGTCCAGATGTTTTCACAGTGACATTAATGTATAATGTCATTGAAAACAGGATACCTTCTGCTTTTCTGTGAGTCTTTAGACTTCATTGTCCAATCAAGTCTGAAACTGAAGGGAAAAAAGAAAAATTGAGACATATGTCATACCTCTTGCAATCATTTTTGCTGTGCAAATCATAATTTTCTTTTTAGGGAAAATAATAAAAGAAGGATGATTCTATTCAAATGTTTTATGACTCTTTTGGGTGGAATCTGCTGGCCTGTGCACTTCAGATTTAACTTTTCTGTGGATCTGTCTTCCTTACCAAATGGATTGTAATTTTCTGAACCAACCTTTCCACTTGAGGCTAATCCTTTTAGGAAGAGGTAATTTTCCTGTTTATCTTAATTGACATGTTCCCTAAATTTCAATCTCTGCATTAACTTGACCTTAATTATGTGGCCTCCATTGATAAAGTGAAGGTTACCCAGGCAAGCTCCATGCATGATTAATATTTTTTCTTGTGTTTGTAACAATTAAAAATCTGAACCCTCTTCCTAATCTTTATGTTCAATCATTTCTAAAAATGACTGTAAAGAATATTTATGGTTTTTTTTGGTCTTGTTTAGGTTCTTAAAAAATAAATATTATATCTGAGATAAATACTTCGATGTAAATCTGTATATTTCCATGTCTCTCTTTTCATAAGAAAAGTATGCTTTGATTTTGTAAATGCCATCATTTAGTCTTTATAGGTTTCTACTGCTTAGTTTTTCATTTTTTAAAATTAATTATTCTCCATTCAAACATGCATTATGTACAGTAATAGATTATTACAAGTTGGAAGTCTCCTAGTACTATCAGATAGACTGAGTTAATCTTAAAATTTGAACCATTGAGTCATAGCTTTTAATCACTATTTATCTGAATATAATTTGGTTAAATACTTCCGGTTTGAACTATAGTTACTACTGACTTTAACTTAGATCAAGCAGTAAATGCCTAGAATTCATGCATTAGAAATTCATTCTCACAGTCACAGGAGGCTGAGCAGTCTTGCAAGTAGGGGAGGACTTCATGCTCCAGGTGTTTTTGTCCTGTACAATTGAGTTGTTAGAAAGAGACTACAGTACTTTGGGAAAATCCAGCACTGCTGTTATTATCAGTAACATTCACAGCTGGTTTGTAGTAAAATGCAAGGCGCTCTAGTCTGTGAATAAATATCTTTCTGACTGCACAGGATGATAATTGCTCTGCCTGCACTTTCTTTGGCACCTACTTATCTCAGCTGAAATGATTGATAAAAATATTTTTGTACTGACGTTGAACACTTCTAAATTATATAATGATTTTTGTATTATTTCACATTTACTCCGAAGAAAGTTCATGCTAAATTGAGTTTCACTGCTGTCAGTATCTTTATTAATCAGAATAGGAAAAGTATGGTGTGTTTCCCACCTTTTTGCACAAGATCGATTTTTACAGCAAGACTTCCTCTTTCTTTTCTTGGAGCGACATGGAGAGTTATGTACGAGGATATCAAGTCACTGACTTCAAACAGAAGACAAATTCACTAAAGTGAAAATGATTGTGATAGTTCTCTAATTTCCCCACAGTGTATGTAAAACTGACTTTTAAAGTGTTTAGTGGATAATGGATCATGTAAGGTCAGTACTAGCCATAGCTGTTATGGCTATTATTTTCTCCTTTCATGGGAGGGTGCTCAGCAAAATGAGATTGTCACGCTCTTTTTTTTTTTGAGAGGACAGCGACAGACAGTTAAAAGCCTCTTCATGTAAGGATGTTATTTCATAAAGACACCAGCACTGGATTATCCCCTTCACTTTAAACTTCAGCCAGCTTGTACAAAGAGATAAAACAAAATAGCCCCAATCCCAGGGGTGGAGAAGTGCTGGCCAGATCTGCCCATGTCCACAGCTTTCATTTTGATTAGTCACATGTGAGGAAAATTCACTTAGGCTGAGAGGTAAATTTAATACCAGTTATGCCCATGCTGTTCATATCACAACCATTTTCACATGATGCCACTTAATTCCCTAAGAAGCAGAAAGGTAAATCGGTTGCTGGCCAGCTAAGGTGTCATAATGCATTAGGACCAGGGCTCGCTGCAGGGGATAATGGTTCTGATTGCTGTTGACTCATGTCTCCACCAACTGCCTCATGTAAAATAAGTGACATTTAAAAGGCATCAAGATGTGAGAAGAGGTGAAAAAAAAAAAGGAAGAAGGAAAAGCAGAGTACTAAACTTGCCACTTGAACATAAAGTCCCTTTTTCACCCTAAGTGGTATAAAAATGATAACTCAACATGCCATAGGTGACCTGTGCTGTGCTTTGAACTTCCTGTCTTGTGTTTTTAGAGGAAATTTGTAAAATTGCTTCTGGGAACTGCTCCAACATGTTATCATTTATTTCCCATTTAATTTTTTTTTTTTACTATTTTTTTTTTTGCCCTTGGATATCAGTCTATTCATCTTTTAAAAAGCTTAAGGCTGAATCAAGTTAGGCAATGGTATACAACAAGAGGCAGCCTAGTCTCTGAAGGCCCATTTAAGTCTATTTTTATAAAAAGAATCAAATTCCAGTTTACAGTAAGCATATGCTTCAGTTGACATCTGTTTCTAAGACTTGGATGCTTTGTTTGCATAACAGGCACCAATAAATGGCCTTGTTTTAAGTCTGCTCACTCAGTTGTATTTGGGTTGTTCAGCTGGGGATTTGAGTTGCAGCTGATCCCCTACCGCTCATATCAGATACTAAAGGGAAGAAAAAAAAAATCTGAGAAAGGCAGACTTATTCATTAATGCAGATTTCAGCATTCCCAAGAAACCACTTTGTTAGGTGACTGCTAAATACTTGTTTGCCCAGGTAGAGAAACATTTGAAAGTATCAACTATTAAAGATAACAAAAAGTTGGTTTGTTTTTTTAATGTTGTATTTAATACCATTTGTGTCATTCTTAACTGACAAAGCCTGGTGCATGTAATGCTGGGAATTAAATGGATGATATGTGTAAGAAATGCATTTGTTATGGCAACATATATTATAGTGATTTTTAAAAATTACTTTTGTTTTCTTTAAGTGTCCATGCTCTACTGATGACACAGTTTAAAATATTTTATAAGCAAAATTTAATTATGTCTGCTTTCTTGGGAAAGCAAATTCTGGACTTCTTAAGGGAAAATTCAGAAGTGTGTGTTGCTTCTTTAGCTTGCAGAATATAAGCCTTTCTCTGTGAAGTGAGGCATTCTGTTGCAATTACATGGTATTTCTCTCGTATGTATAACATAATTTAAATACATTTCTATGAAACCTAGGAAATGCCTGTAAAGAATACAAAAATGTATCAGTAGTATCACAACTCTATAATTACCTTGCTTAATAACTACTGTAGTTTTTTAAAAGCAATCATATCAGCACTGCTTCCTTGTTAATATTTTGAACTTCCCCCCCCCAAATTATTGCAAAGTGCTCTCTAGTAGTGTACAGAATATGTAACATATTTCAAGTGGATTTACTTATCAACTTTTTCTAGTGGTACCAACAGCCGTAGTGTGAAATATATCTACTCCATTTACTCTTATCCATTGCACCTACTTTCTTTTTCCCTTTAATTTTTATATATGGTAAAAATTTCATTGAAGAGAGATTTTAGATGACAGGACTGTAATTTTAAAACCAATAGAAGAGGTGTAAGCAATTTGAGCTTAGCTGAAGCATAATCTTAGGTTGTCAAGAAGAAACCCATTCTCCCTATGCTAATCAATCAGTATATCAACCAACCAATCATCTCCTCAGCTTAGCATATATCCTAAGGTTTGATATATCTATTAACTGCCCATCATGCAGCTGGTCTCCGGTTGATGAGATTCCCCCTATCTTGGCATTTGGAGGCAGACAACTGAGCTATCACAGCCTCAGATAAACACTAAAGTGGAGATTTCAATCCTGCTCCTGATAGCAAAGACAATCCAGGAATATAGAACATATTTTTAGAAAAGAACACATAGAGAATTACATTTTCAACAGTGTGTTATATATGAAAATTGCATATATTTCATGATCCCTTCTTCTTCCACCCCCTCCCTTCCCAGAAGTAGCAGGAAATTACTCTTATATTGTGACTCAAACTCTCAACAGAAAAAGAGAACAACAAGAAAGTGGTAAAATTAGTTGTTAACTGCTAATTACTATAATAGTGTTATACAACTCCTTTAAAAAAAGTGGCTTTCCTCAATATTGCAGCATTATTACTCTATTGATGAAGGGCTGTATGAAAATAGTGTGTCACAACATACTTAAACCTTAGGGAAAAAGTTTTAATTTCAGAAGATTATACACCTGCCTCTCCATTTGTGAAGTCTGAGTTCAAAACTCATTAAATAAAAACATAAACTAGGTATTGAAGAATCTACCTGCTAATATGGAAGTTTGGCATGAGATTTAACATAGTGTTTCAAGGTGCAAGAAACGCTGTGGAAATTGGTGACTTACTGTGATGGCTTTGCCATTTGTAAAAAACTGCCTCAAAGAATAAAATGGCTTAGATTGCATTTTGTAAAATCTTTCTACTTGCTAGGGTTGCCCGAGGGTCTGTGGTCACCATGGAATGTAATGTAGGACACAAGGGACAGGTTTCCCACTCAAATTGCAGTATCAAAAGATGGGGCCCAATTTCTGTGCTGGCATATGACTGAGCAATTCCTGAAGTCAGAGGATGTGTGCTCACTTACTTAAAAATTTGATCAATTCTCTTTCCTGACATACTAACAATAAACATAAGCATATTGTTACGAGGTTAGCTTATAGGCTTTTTCATGCTTTCATTTAATTAAATTGAGTGTAATGATTTGCTTTGCTTTTGTTCCTTTGTTTCTGCGACTCAAACCACTCGATGTTCTGAAATACATTTTCTCAACACTGAAAAATGGCATTAAGTCCCTAAGCTATATATCTTACTCAAAGCACATTGTTCTTGACACAAGAGCACTTCTGTGTCAGAGTGTAGAAATGTAAGTTTTTGTACATCTCTACAATGTTTTTCAGCAGAATTCTTGTAGCACCTGTCTGCATTTCTATGGCTTGTAAAATAAAAATGTGGTCAGTTTATGTCATGGTCATGGTTTATTACACTAACATGGAAATGTGAAAATAATCAGGGAAAATATGTCAGGGTACTTCGAAGACTAAATTCTACTCTTACCACTTTTGTATCCTCTGTTACCATAACCCACTGAAACACTGATTTCCTGATAAGGTTACCCTTGGATTTTACTCTACAAAATGATCCAAAGCACTAACATATACTAATATAATAAAGGCTACTTTGTTTCTCAGAAAGACCATGCATATTTTAAATTCAAGGCTGGTTTGTTAGCTGGGATACACAGGCATAATACCAGCTGAAGATCTGACCCATTGCATTTAATGGTCATGAAAAGTGCCAGACCAACAGCTGAGGTTCTTGCAACCTGTTCAGGCAAAACCAGCTATGAACAATGGTAGTGTAAGTTCTCTTTTGTTGCCCTGTGAATGTATGTCAAACCTTACCTGGAAGGACCTGGAGGATCCTGAAGTCCTTGGCCTTTCAGAAAAAAAAGGTAAATATTTTCCTTTGATATAGATTTGCCTTAACTCTTACAGTCTGAATTCATATGGAGTATGGATACATAAATAGATGAGAAGTCTGGTTCATCTTTGTGCAGCATTCTCACTTATAGAACTCATTACAAATCTTATTCCATGTGAAAGATGAAAACAAGGTTTAGTGATGTCGGGAGATTTTGGGCACTTGCTGCAAGATGGTTGTCAGTAGTGTAGACTTTTGACAATTGCACAGTTAACACCAGTTGAAATTACCCCAGGAGAAAGAATCAAGGCCTCTTCAATACAGGGACCTAACGAATTCATCCAAGAATGTGAAGGATGCATGGTCACCATTTGCCAGTACTAAGATACACTGTTTTGTTAGACAAATACTTTCTGTAGCCTTCAAACTGAACTGTGCATGCAATTATTATTTCCACTTTTACCCAATTTATATCTCCTGGCTGTGCAGAACAGACACTTTTCTAATAGTTTGGTTGACTGTATAGAACGGTGGAGTTTGATAAACTTTAGGGACCAAAATAATTTGATAAGCTTTTGGGACCAAAAAGGTATTGTCTTTGTTTAGTTAATTTGATGGAAAAGAACCAAACAACAAATCACAAACCAAACAGAAGAAATCCAAGCTCTAGACACTACTTCTGAACACAATCAAAATTACCCAAATGAATTCCACTTTATCTTGAGCATTACATAAGGGGGCATAGACCAGTTACATGAACTTCCCTGTTCTGTATCAGATACTTGAGGAAGATTAGCATATCTAATAAGCCGTATTAGCAACCAACTTTAATTGACAGGTTTTTACCTTCTTTCTACCTCTGATTTATCTCTAAACCCCAAAACAAACCAACCAGACAAACCCAAAACAACCACAAAACCCCACGGAAAAAAAACCCCGAAACAACACAAAAGAACCTCCAACTAGTTTCCTTGCTTCATCTATAGACAAAGTGAAACTAGGATATTGGAATTGACAAAAAAGAGCTACAAGGCTATAGCTGAGATATGGTTGATTTTATCTATAAGCTATTGTGAATACTGGAAAAAGGCAGTTATTTAATTGAGCTATCCAACTGTTTGCCTGGACATGGTTCTTTAAAATCTTCCTTTTTCTATTTAGTTTCTTGTTTGTGAAGCAAATAAATATGTATGCACTCCAGGTTTATTGTTACATATTTAAATGGTACAGTTCAAATATCATTTGAATATTCTTTTTCTACGCTTCTCAGGATGAGTGCTCATTTAAATCAGATATTATGAAAACCGGATGACTAATCCTAAATTCAGGTGTACTACCACTCAGGCTAGGCAGATTGCTAGTTGATCATGCTAAGATGCTCCCTTATCCATTATTGGATCTGAAAAAGAGGAGGATTAAGAATTATCTGACTTCTCAGTTAATGTGCAAATCATCTAAAAGCTCAGCTTAGAAAGGTCTTAGAAAGCCGAACAGCACTAAAATAATAATAATGTCTTAAGATTTTTTAATAATATAAATGTGCCATATCACATTTTTAGAGTGAAAATAGAGTTTTGTGGTTTCTCTATCAGATAGTCTTTTATGTCTCTCTCCTTGTTTTTGTAATTATGTATGAATGTCCTAGAACTCTAGTTCTAATTAAAAATTTTTTATTGCAATTAGAAGTTGTCACTTGGGACAAACTCACACTGTTGGAATTTAATAACAATTATATTACTTGCAGGCAATAGTAGAAAATAATTTGATAAATATCTTTGGAAATGAGCATTAATCTATTTACTTTTAACAAAGCATAGGGCAGGGAAGGAAAAGTATATCTTGGGATATATATTTGTATAATGTATCTATGATCTTTGCAGGGGTTTAGTCTGTAACACGTATTTCTAGTATCTTTCTCTGCTCTAGGCTATGGCAAAAAAAACCTTCATTGAAAAGATTGAAACACTATTTTTCTGCATTTTCAAGGGACAGGAGAGTCTGTGAACCAGAAGGCATCTCCTAATGTTCTATCTTTGCATTTTTAGGCTAGTTCTGCTGTTTGCTATAGTAATATTTGTTTTATCGTTTCTATCACTCCAGTATGTATACTTGCCTTTCAAAATCTATGAAAAGTATTTAAAAAGAAAAGAGAAAATGCTAGTATTTCAAAACCCTATTATAATGCATTTTCAAATATGTCAGACACATCTTTGTTAAAATTAAACCAAGGATTGGTTTTGAGCGAATAGCCCTATATCCTTACAGATGCTGTGGATGGATGCATCTAAGCTGCTTATTATATTGATGGGTTTTGCTGCTCTGCAGCAAATGAAAACAGGCAGCTGCTTCCTCCATCAAAGCAAAAAGCAGCCTGAGTTTTTATTAAACGAGTGTTCATTTCTTCTATTGCCAAAATTCTTACACAAAACAAAAGAGCAGTTTTAGCACATTATTGCTTAACTAGACATGAACAACTGACAGCAAGTGATAAGCCTGTCTGCTTTTCACAACTGGTAATCATTTTTGGAATAGATGTTTTAATATAGTTGAATATAAAATTTTGTAATTTACATCTACAATGGTACATAAATTTATAGATCCAGGTTTTTTTCTGGAGAATGAAGGCTATAATCACAAAAGGTTTGTTCCAGTGTTGTTTAATTTTTAATAACTATTTGAAAACTAGGTAAAAACACACACACACACCCCACAAATTCATTCATTTGTAAAAGATGTTAAAGACAATCATACCAGTAGATTTGTACAGTTGGCCAGTTTTTCTTTTGGAAGGGATATGTGTACATTTACAGCTTTGACTTGTTACTATATTTCCACATCAGTTCCACCGAGCTTCTTAAGTTTGTGCTCTAAAAGAAATTTGCAGATTGCAGCCCATCATGTTTCCCTCCTAGTCATGAATAATAATGAGAATGAAAGTGAGAGATACAGTGCTGAGGCCATTTTGCCTAGGCTGAAGATCTCAGCCGGTGCTTATACATATTTTTCAATGATCTGAATATCATGAATTCTGCTTTAGATTGGAAGAGAGACAAGATGTTCTACAAAATGTATGTGCATAGGGAAAAATGTTTCTCTTTATATTCTCTTCTGGTTTTTTCTGGTGTTCTTGTACCTTTTCAAACTCACTTACAGCATTCCTGCTGTGGAAAAGTAAGCTAGCCATTCTCCCTGCCTCAAATTACTCCTCTTCACTGGACATAAAAGGTGGTTTGCCATCTGCAAAAGCCAGGTGCAGTAAGGCACAGATATAAGGTGCTACTGTAAAGGCTATTAAATAATTTTCCTTTTTCATACTATGTGCATTTCTTGCTGAAGTTACTCACTTGTAAATACTCTCGGGGTAAATTTCAGAATGGAGAGCCTCGGATTAGACAACTGGACTTTCAAAATATGTTAGCTTTCAAAATATTTATGCTGGCATTTGAGGTGCTCAAATGTCCAGAGGAGCACAGTACTTGGTAGCTGTTCTCCTTTTGAAAATCTGCTCTCAAATTCAGTTTTGTAGTAAATAATTTTACAGTTCCAGGCACAACATCGGCAACTAACTTGGCAATGATGATCCTTCTTTTATCTGCTTCTGCTGTAGATGGGTGTAAATTTAACATTTCGTGTACTGAAAACAGAGTGAAACAACATGGGTTTGTCAGTGGGTTTTTTCCTTGCTTACCAATTCCCTCCATTTCTTCCTTTTACTAAAGTGACCAGGTTTGTCTCTGGATTATTATGGAAATTATTTTCTATTAAACTTTTCCACTTCTTTATACTTGCATTTTATGGTACCTAAAAAATGAATATTTGTAGCATTAGTATTAGCCTTCTTATGTGTGTTTATGTTTTTTGATTCAATACATTTTAGGTAGGATCTTAGGAAGCAGGAAAGACTGATTGTCCTTTCATCTGTGTCACATTTTGCATGCTGTGTGAACAAGTGAATGAAAATAAAATCTTAACTTCCTGACTAAACTGAACAACATTTTTTATGGTAAAATTATATTGAAAAGGGGGTTGAGGCATGGAGCTTGAAGAAAGTTTAGAGCTAGAAATGTTTTTGAGAGCTATACCAACTAACTACAGCAGTTAAATTATTTGCAGGTAGTCTTTACTCAAGCAGTTACTCAAATTAGAACACCCATGTTATATGTTACTACCAAGATGTATTTGGCAAACATACACTGTGCATCCACTTGGTATCTAGTCTTAATTGTGCTGTTCATAATTTCATGTTTTAACTGTGACTTGAATGTGAAGTTTAGTGCTCCACTGACAGAAGGGCTCATGATATTGGTTAGAGCTTACTTTTGAAATTTGCTCCAAAGTGCTGTGCTGTTGAACCTTGATTTTGATCTGCTCTCTTACTTCTCCAGGACCCTCAGCAGATGTACCATGCTTCTTGCTGTGCATGGTGGGGGTGATCCATAGAAAAACTAACCATAAATAAATGGCTAGTTATGGATAAAATGATCAAACTTACCTTCCAATGTGACTTGAATATAGTCACATAGTCAGTAGAAAATAAGGTTTGATACTATAAAATTATGGTTGTGACAATGCTACAATGCTCTAAGAATGGAAGAACTGTGTTTTAAATTCCTAGAATTACTTATGTTATATTCCTAGAATAGTCTTTTCCAGTAAATACCTTAGTTTTGGGGATTTTCCATCTACTCTACAGTCTTTTAGCAGAGGTGATGGGGAATAATTGCCTGTCCGGACAGGCCATTAATTTAACACCTCTGCAAAGTCTATTGTAGGGCTAAAGATTTTTCTGCTCTCCACTAACTATGTGTCTCAGTGAGGAGGGATAAAAAGTGCCTTACTTAAGGTCAGAAAACAGTTCATCCTTGCTCAGTGCCATTGTTGGTACGACCTTTGAGACATTATTCATCACTTTGCCCAAAAATGCTTTTTTTGCCTCTCACTTTGATGACTATTAAAGCAAATAAGGTGATTTCATGTGGTCAAGAATCAGGACATGCTAGAAAAAAGATCTTTTTTGAGTATATTCATATGGGAAAATGACTGACTTTTCAAATTTAAATTGTCTTTGCTTTTGAGGGTTAAGATAGGATTTGTACAAAATTTACTTGAGACTTTAAATGAATAGGAAGACATCTCATAGTTTAATAGTGCAAATAAAAGACAAAATTTGAATGTTGAGATCAGACGTCTGTACGTGTGTCTGTGTGAAGTGCTAGGGATATGTGAAAATACTTTCAATTTGGTTTAGCTTTGAAAGTAACTTCTTAATCTCCTAGCATGAGTTAAGCAGTTATAGGACAGCTTTATACCTCCTACTCAGAGCTTCCAGGGACAGCTCACCTTCAGTTGCCCCTATGATTCCTGTGTGCAGTGCTGGCAGACAGTGGAGCAGAGTTCCACTAATCTTGCACTATCCCAGCTAAAGTAATCAGTACATACTGTGAATTCTTTGTACCTGTGGAGCACTTGCTGAGACATAATAGCTCCAATAGTCAGTTGTCTTTCTTAAAAACACACGTCTCAAAATTCTTTTCTACTGACATGATGTTCTTTAAGAACTTCACATCAGATCTCAATATTTGTTATCCAGGGGTTGACAGCATTCTTTAAAATATGTGGGAAAGAGCAACAGGAGGAGAAGCAATTTTTTTTTTTTTTTTTAAATACTGGATAATTTATTTCTGGTAGACAATTTTCTGTACTATCATAGTACTTTCTGTACTCAGCATTTTTAGATTTGTTGCAGAAGAAGCACAGGCTTTGTGTGTAGCTTAGGACTAGTGGTGCTCCACCTGATGGTTAAAACACAACATCCTCAGAAGGCTGTCTACATGTGGCTTAGTCCATGTGGCTTGAAGGTTGCTTTAAGAAACTGTTGTGCCATGACTAGTGCAGAGAGACCTGACACTTTCCAATTGCAAGCACCATGAAAGTGATAAAACCAACTTAAGTTATGTTTCTTTCTATTATTATGATTTTTTTTAGTGTTCTTCCCCTGTAGGAAGAGTTTGGGTGCCTTTTTTTGGTTACATCACACCTCATGGTATAGGATGACTTGGGTTATTTTTCTTGGCCTTCTTATAATTTCATTCTGTGTGTCTAAGTAACTTAATCTGTCTCTGTCTCTTACTTTGGTTCCCAGTGTGCAAACGTGGGACAGTAGAAGTTCATGATATCATTAAGTTCTTGTGAGACAGACTCCATTACTGTGGTGACATTTATGATACGGTGATAAGTGCTGTAGAAATGCCTGGATTTTGTATGGCTCTGATGCATTTGTAGCATTTCTCTATCCACTGTCATACAATTTAGTGATAATGTTTTTCTACTCCTTCTACTGTATTAAGTATCATAAATCTGTCTGGAAGTAGATATCATCTTTCTTATGGCATTTGTAGTGAAAATCCTGCTCCATCCTAGTAGTGAGAGGATATTTGTCAAGAGTTGGAATGTGCACAGACGTGAGCTCTGTCTCTGTCCCGTGTCTTCAGACATGCCTATTCTTGAGCATCTCCTATGAGCACCAATGCAACTTAATTTTTTCATGTGTTTCAATAGAGATTCCAATGCTTTCTGGCAATTAGTCTCTGTTTTCACGTTGTACTTATCAAGGTGATAAAGAGTTTTAAAACCTTCAGTAAATGTCACAAAATATTTATTTTTGCAAAAAGAAATTCTTGTTTCTCTCTGTTTCATCATTCAGTGAGATTTTTTAACCCCTCCATCTAGAACTTGTAGAATATTTCTAGCCTTGAACATACAAGCACCATTTGGGCATCTTTTGATATTCTTTTGCCTATCCATCTGTAAATAGTTTACTAACATGTAAGTAATTGTACATGCAAATAGGTAGCATCCAATGCTGTGTATTTATAATCAAATTCAGAAATCAAAATGAGAATAATTTTATTTTAAATATGAAAGAATTATTTAAAGTGTGTTCATAGGAAACTTAATCCATATCCATATGTATGTGTTTGCAGTAAATAAATTATGCTTTCCACAACATAGTGGTAGTTGTTAATTCACAGAAATTCTGCATTTCTGCATTACAGCTGTATGTTTTCTAACAGAAGCAGAACTATCTTTCTTATACTTGCAACTTCAAAATGTAGGTCATTGTGTTGGAGAATGTAGGTCAGAGTGGGGAGGAAGAAGACAGAATGCAAACTCCTCCACATGGATCTTTAAGCTTATCCCTGTTTTGAAGGTAAAGAGGCTTACCTACCTGTTCAAGCACGAGAAGCTTTTCCTTTTACTAAAATTAACGCAGGTATTCTGACTTCTGGCTGCTTGGCTTAGCTGGGAGCACTTCCACACTTGTTTATGAAAGACCTCCTGACTCCTGCTTCTTTAGCTTCCAGGTACTTATACCATTGCTGAGGTGATCCTTCCTTCCCTGTGGGGGAAGGCGGCAGGAAGGGGAGCTGTGTATGTTGCTGGCATCTGCCTAAAGAAGAGCATTGTCTTTGCAAAGGTGCTTTACCCTTCCCTCAGCACAGAGCTATCTGATACACCTGCAGTTCCAGCCAGTATCAACATTGTAATGGTAGCAGGGGAAGGAACGGTGACCCCTCAGAATCTTTTCAGTGACATCATTCAAAGTGCTCTCTCAATAACAACTGCAGAAAAGTGAGAGACATTTGACTGAGGGTACTGAAAAGTCAGATGTTGAAGGATGTTTGCTACAATTGACAAGTACTTTTAAAATTCACTCAGGCTAGAAGTTTGCTATAAAAGGGTTTTAGTTTTTTGTGTTTGTGGGTGTGAGGGTTTTTGTAATGTAAGTATTATAAATGGTATTAAATTAGCCGTGTCTTCACTAAATATTAAAAAACCACTTTCATTGCTTGAGTATACACCAGTCACTGCAAACTGAAACATTCTTTATGTTATACACTAAAATATTTAAACAGTTATTATATTTATTGCAAAATCTGTCATTTTAGCATATTTCAATGCTCAAAAGCATTGTAATGCTCAAAGGGAGATGAAAAACCCTGTACAATTCTTAGTGTATGTTTCACTAAAGAATGGGTAGTCTTGTGTGAATATTTTATTTTAACCCTTAGCAAGTCTAAGCAAAATAGCACATTCAGAAACACCCGATCAGACTGAACTGTCATAAACAGGACAGATACAAGTATTGCATTAATGGTTTTGTCATACATATGTATCATCAGTCTATTTTTTCCCCCTTAAATATCTTTGTAATGCAGAAGTTATATGCAGAGTTTTGGACAAATCCTGTCTTAGCTTTTGCTTGATCTGCATGCAGTCAAGACATCTTCAGATTTTCATTATTTCTCACTATGAGTAAGGGTAGTTCAGAATACTTACTGGATGGAAAGGAAGAATTATATTGGTGATGGTTTTAATCAGGCTTTAAGTGATTTAAAGGATGACAGTTTTTCTCCCAAACTTCTGGTTCTGTTAAAAATGTTGTGATATTTTTAGCCTTGAGAACAAAAGATTGGTAAAAACAGTCTAGGGGATACACATATATAGTAAACTGCATGGAATTCAACTTACTTATCTAGAAATATCTAAAAGATGCTCTATATGTCAAATAAGTTTGCTGGAACTGTTGAAATGTCTGTAGTTCATAATATGATGTTTGTGTCTCAGTTCTTAATGTCATGTGTTGGTGGAGGGGGGAAGCTGGCCCTGGATTTTACCTGTGGACAGACATGTAAACATGGTTTTTCATTGCTAAGCAACCACAGATGAAAAACACATACAACCATAATTCAGCTGCATATGCCTTTGGTACTTCCTCCGTTAACTCTGGGAACCTTTGCAGACATAACTCAAGTTCCTGAGTATGAGTCTGTTTTCCTCAAGCTCCTTCCAACAATGAAGTCTCTTGCCTGCAGGAGAGCATGCAAGGCACACAGGATTTGTGCTGCACTCTCTGTGGGCCACAACACGTCAGTTGGATATTCCAGTCAGGTGGGAAACTGGTCTGGCAAAACAGCCATTTTCATGAGAGACTGGTTTCGAAGGAATAAATTTACATGGAAACCTCCAACTAGTTGTCAGTGTTGATGATGACCAGTGTAAGTTTTATGATGGATGCTAATGAATTCATGAATAATACAGATTAGGTGAAGAAAGTGTGATTGCTCCTGGCTATTTCTGTAGGACAACTAGTGGAATTCAAAAGGAAATGGCAGTGAGGCAAGTATAAAATGAGAGAAGAGGGTTTCTTTATACAGCAGGGTGAAGCTGTGGTGCTTCCAGGTGCAGCTCTGGAAAGTTTACCACAGACGTATTACCAGCAGAACAACCAGAAAAATCCTTCAGTGCCTGTCAAGCAGAATTTAGCACTTGTATTTCCTCTTCTTCTTCTGAACTTCTTGAGCCACAACTAGAAATCACACTTTTATTGCCCTAGTCCTGGATTTGTCCTTAGCATGTGCTGCTGGTCAGTCTCCCTTACAGTCAGACTGATGCCTGACCTAACAAAAAGTAAGAGAAAAGGAGCTAAACAAAAAGAAAGAAATGGGGTGACTGTAGTATGATGATGATGATGATGATGATGTAGCTAATGAAAAATGAGAGGGCTTCTGTCCCCTGTTAGAAACAGGCTACAAGGCAAATTTGGCCTTGTATCTGGCTTGGTACAAACAGGTTGATATTCATGTGAATGGCCAAGTGAATTAAATTTCATATGACTTTTAAAGTCTTGATTATTGCAGGTATATGTGTAGATATATGTGTGTGTTTATGTGTGTGTGCATGTATCTATAAATTTCTGATCATTAGTTGTGATGAAATCTATGAAATATTTAATTCCAATGCTTAAATCATAGGTCTTCTTTTTATTTTTCTTTATTCTGTGGTACTATGGCAAACAGAAAACAAAACAGTGGGTAGATGTCTGTAAATGGTAATATTCATTCAAATATTATTTTAGACCAGAAAAAATATGTTCTAAGAAGGCAAATATCTTTGTTTTATAGGTCTCTGGCCCTCTGAAGAAGTGCTGGCTTACTACTGCCTAAAGCATAATGAAATATTCAGGTACAGAGTTAAACATAAAAAGCTATTTTCCAATCTCTTAGTTTTATTATATCTGCATGGTAAAGATTGCTATGATTTAAGTCTTCAGATTAAATTTAAAATGTTCAAGGTGAAAGCATGTTGCTCTTAACAAAGAATTCTGAGCTGCCTTTGGGTACTAATATTGCACAGCAAGCTTTCTGCTATATGTCAAAGACTTTTGATTTCCACTCAAGGCGTTTTATTTCACTTTGATTTTTGGGAAACAAAAGTGAAGCTCCAATCGATCAGTGCTGATTGTGAAGGTCAGGAAAAATAAGATATTCTTTAAACTGATGTCTGTTGCAAAAGCAAGCAAAATATTATCTGATAAAATACATAAAAATCACTGCATATAGTAAGGGGAATTTGCACCTGTATTTGAGTGTTGTGAAACAGTTTTGAAACATCCTTCACTTTTATTCACTTTTGGGTTTTTTCACATTTTCTAAACTTATAGAACACAGTTATCAAGGCAACAGTAGGAACATCTAAATATAAAATCCATCCTGCATCCACTTTCTTTCCCCCTGAGTACACTGAGATTTGCACTTGGAAACCCTTGAAGTTTCATTGTCTGGAGGATGAATAGGGTGTAAGAAAAGCCATTATAACAATGCATTTGGAAGCACAAATTGTGTTCTGTGCAAGGGTGTAAGGCTAATACCAAGTAAACCAGCTTGGAGTATACAAAATCCCAGTTTGTGTAAATATGGTGTTGGTAAAATCAGAAAGACCAAACTGTAAGTCCCTGCTCCTTGTACCAAATGAGCAACTTGCTCAAACTCCTCTCTGTAATCAAAGACCTGGCACCAAAGTGTGCCCTGGTCCATAAACCATCATTCCTACCCCATCGACCAGCTGAACACAGCCCAGCCCATTGGAGGAGGCAGCTCATACACCTGATCTGGCTGCTCCTTCTTCTCAGGTTGGTTGTGTGACTTCTGCTGCTGTAGTGATGTCCCTCTAGCACTTTGCTGTCCAGCCCATGCTCATATGCTCTGCTTGTTCTCCAGGGCTCCTCACAGCAAACCTCCCAGTGCTGCTCACCCGGAGGGCATTTTCCTAGTTTGGGTATGCAAGCCGTGGTACTCAGAGACAACGATCAGTCAAACTTCCATGAAGTAAATGGGTGGTTTCACATCCTGATTTCTCAGGATTATGGCCTTCTGCCAGTACTCTCAGAGTAGACTTTCTTATTTTATTCTCATTTATAAATGTCACTAAAGATTGTCTGAGAGATGGATACAACTTTTAAAATTTGCTAGTAAGGGAACTTTGCACTGAAGTAAATTTTGTATGCATAAATATTTTTTTGTATATGTGTGCATGTGTATGTTCATATGCTGTGTACATTGAAATTTGGTTCAAAATGCACTAGAAGCCTCACACTGGATACTTTCTGTGTTTATTTCAGTAAGTATGATTCTTATAAAGGAGTAAGTGCCTTGAAAGTCTTATATATATCTCTTATATATATAACTATATATTATAAATATAATATATAGTTATTTAACTGTATATATAACTATATGTAATTTTATATAAATGAAAGTGTATATATGTATATACTTTTAAAATATATAATACACTTGGTTTAGAAAAGCTAAAACTTATTTGAGGAAAAACCTGTAATCATTCTGTTTAAAAATCCAAATTGCAAATTTCCCGTATTTGTTTTATATTCTTATTGGGTTTACGTACAGCTTGTTCCTCCAAACTATGTCTGTCTTTTGTCTCATTTTGATTAAATAGGACAACTAGACTTTTTTCAAACAAAATTTGTGGTGTCAGAGAAAAATAAATCTAACCCATCCAGACAGCGAGCATTATTATACAGTTATACAGCCTAGTCCGCTCGCCTCAGTGAACGAAATATCAGCATCTGTATACTGATACTGATATGGCATCCTAGATGCTCTTCCTAAATATCAGTGTTGAGTCAGTAGGAAGGTGACCCTTTCAGATAAAAATAGACTTTCAGATGCTGATGTTTTAGGAGAGAAGAAAGGGTGCACCAAAACAAAAGCAACCAAAAAGAAAAACCCCAAAACCAAACCCAACCAAACAGTTTAGCTAAAATTCCATTTTCTGCCTGTCAGAAGTGTCTCAATGGGAATGCTCCTGCCAGCTGTAACAGTTGCCGCAGATTTTGCTATAAAGCAGTGTGTTCCTAAACTGAGGCTCTGCCTTGCCCCAGACGCTGCTTCACACAGTTTCGGTGCGGGGTCAGCATCCCTCCCTCCTCCCCTCCTGGGGCAGGCCATGGCTCTGGAGGACATTCTTTATGGCTCCCCCTGCAAGCTCCCATCCGGCACACTCTCTGCGCCAAATTATATTTCACATGCACGTCTTAATAACAGCACAGTATGGTCTAAGTTAAAAGTAGCCTTTTATACCATGTATTCAGCCCTTTGATCGGGCTCAGTTTAGGCTCTTGACACTAACTTCGTTTAGTTTTCTGAGGCTTAACCGTTTGCTGTTCCCATCGTTGTTCATAACAGCATTGTTTGTAGGTCACTTGCAGTTTTAAGTGCTAATTGAAGGATCGGATTTCTTCGTGTGTAATTTTTTTGTGGTATACGGCTTGCTTTAAAACTTGTCTCTTTTTAATATAAAAAGGCTTTTAGGCATAACTATATGGAGAGATATATAAATAATATTAATTTCCCCATTTACTTCCCTAGCTGTTTTTGCAAGAATGAATGTGGATTAACATTGTTATCCTTTCCTAACAATTATCTTTCGCTACTCTAGCTAGTTTAGTTCTAAAAGACAGAGCCATTGACAAGGGAAAAAAAGGGAACCTTCTCAGATTTTTCAGCTCAGCGGTGGTAATGTTGCTCTGAACACTAATGAGGGAACCCCCACTGATTTGCCTGCTTTGTGACTTTTCTATTTCATAATTATTTTTAAAACGCAAAACGACATGAGGTAGCCTAGTCATGTCTCTACAACTTCCTGGTAGCTCAGTTCTTACTGCAGATGGCAATTTGTTCTTGTAACATATATGTCTCTCTGACCATTTTCATCTAATTTGTATGGGTTCTACCATTTCCTTTCTCTCTTTCAGGGACCTTGCTGTGTGTGAGCTAGGGGGTGGCATGACATGCTTGGCTGGGCTCATGGTAGGTCTTTTCTCAATTCCAATCCCATTCAGAGGAAGAAACAAAAGGAAAAATGTTCCAGTGCCTCCAACTGCTGGGTCAGAGAACTGTCAACAGCCTCAGCTGCGGTCAAGCTGCAGAGTCTTGAGAGACCTTCTAGATTGACTTGCTTTCGTATCATATTGATTTTATGGTTGCCTCGATGAGCAGAAACATTTTACCTCGGTGTAGTCAATATCTTTTGTTGTGACATTCCAGGCCACGTACGGTCTGTCTTTCATTGCCATAGCCGAAGCTTTTTTTTTTTTCAGATTATAGTCCCATTTGCTAAGATACAGGAATAGCCTGGCGAATCACAGTTGGAGCACCATGATATAGCTGCTAATGTTTTGCCTGCATTATTACACCAACAAACATGATCCAGAGCTCTCGGTAATTAGATTCTTTTGAATTAGATTGGCCATTCAGGAGAGTCGTTCACCATTCTCTGGGTTCTGAGTCATGTATTCAGGAGATATTATGTAGCAGTGCAGTGCATTAGACAAGTTTTTATGTCTCTACAAATAAAAGCATATTGTTACACTGATTGGCATTTGACAAACCTGTCGCTCTTATACAATGTGTCGAGGTTACAGCCCAATGTGCGAGCATGTCAAAGCTCACAAAAAAATTACCCTTACAAAGCCATCTGCCTGCAATGCAAAGTTATATGAAGGGCATCAGGCAGTCAGACAGAAGCAAGCTGAAAGGCAGAGTGACAGCCTTGTATGATGGCTCTACTAGATAAACAGAAGCCCACAAATGAAAGCCTCTCAGAATACCATCATCGGCTGTCACAATGCAATTACGGAACAGAATGATAGCAAGATAGAGGCTCCCGCAAATGGAATGATAAAAGTATTGACTGATTTGATTGAATGATTAAAATAATGCAGACATAAAATGAAAAAAGATTGAAGATTGTTACAGAGAAATAGGTGAGGAAGCATGATACTGAAGGCTTGTCACTCCTGTCTTCACTTCCACACAGACAAGCATATTTGCTCATTGTTTGCTGTGCTCTTTTTTTCAGGTTGCTATTTCTGCAGATGTCAAAGAAGTTCTGTTAACTGATGGAAATGAAAAGGCCATCAAAAGTATCCTTATTCAGATAGAAAACTGGTTTGTTGTGCTCGTTCCTTTTTACTGGCTGAGTAACAATCGATATAAAGACAGACAGCATGGGGCATATTAAGAAAAAGTCTCCACATAAGTAATTAAAAAACAGATGTGGAATATCTTGAACAGACCAGCAGCTTCACCCATAATAAATGCCACATTTTCTCCATTAATTAAAAATGCACGTGTTGGTAAAGAGCATGTACAGTAGTAAATATTTGTCTTGTGGTTGAGTGCTGGAAGATTCATGTGTGCATGCTGCACGTTTCAGGAGGTGTAGCAGGGAATCAAATCATTAACTCCCCTTCATGTATCTGTTTTGCCTAAGAGCTAGGTTTTTTTTCCTACTTTCAGATACTAGCCCCTTAAAACATGCCCAGCATTCGTATATTGTCAGAGCTTTTCCAGTACATGTTGAAATGTTTCATTGTTGCTGCTAAGTTATAACTGCCTACAAATTACCCATTTAGTCTGCTTAATCAATTACCAATTTATCCTTATTTCTCTTGATGTAATATTGCAAAACTCCTCTGTCCCTTGTAGAAAGTATTTCATTGTATTTCTTATATTAGAATAAATTGCTATTATGCCCTTCTAATAGGAACATATAGTTCAGAAAATTGAACTGGACTTGGGCTAAGCAGCAGAATGAGTGAGCATAATTTGTGGCCACATTAAATATCAGCACAGAACAAGAACAGATATATACAGTGAATACTAATAGCCCTTAGAAATTGAGAGGGAAAAAAGGAAGATATCTATTTGCTTTTGTTCGTTGATAATCTTTCCATTTACATTTTAAGGCAGGCTAATTTTTCAGGTTTTGCCCACTGCAGCATCAGAATTATTTCTATTTGAGTTTTGTGTGTATTTGAGAGCTAATATAGTGAATACTTGGTAAAAAAAAAGAGTTAAACTAATCTGTGGCTTAAATAAATTGCAGTTGGTGATGCCTGTTAAAACAGGAGACATTTCAGTGCAATAATTTTAGCTACTACCTTTAAAAAAGACATTCTCTGAGGTAACTGAGGTAACTATAACTGCTGACAACACTTGAACAATTTCATGTTAAAAACAGTCAATCCTAGATCATATCTGTTAAAACTTGAAGTAAGCCTGCTAAAAGTCTCTTTTTTCTTGAAAAGGCAAGTTCTCACCTGTGTTCCAGGGATTCTTATTTTGTTAAATTCTAGCGTGTTAGTCTTGTGTGTTGAGGAGGAAGTATTCATTATTCTGTGTATTTTAATCAGCACCACCCCTTCCAATCTTTCTTCCATGTAATTATAAAGATAAAAAATGTGGGAGAAAAAGAAGTGTTTCAAAACTAGCCTAACAAAACAAACTCATGTTTTATAGAAGCATAGGTATTTAACAAAAGGTCATTTTAGCCACAAAAAAGCTTCAGGTGGGCTTAGTAATCATCAAGTCAGCAAATAGCAGATTCCATAAACATACCTGAACTTTTTTGAAATGTAGAAGACTTTTATAACAAGGGAAATTGGAGAGTGCTAAAATATTCACTCAGTCTTTGGAATTAAACAAATGAAAGTTCTTTTATTCCTGAAAAAGATACTGTTAATGTTATCTAATTATCACACCTTAGTTTTTCACAATATGTTTTAGAAATGTCTTCTATTCCCAAAAGTCTTACAAGAGGTCTTCATCTGTATTCACTCAGTGAATCCCTTTCAGGGAAGCGATTGGTGGACGGCTCTAACAGGAATTTATTTTTCTTTTTTAACATTTGGTGCTCAGAAGGCTCAGCATTCAAAGTGCTTTTATTGTGTTGGATTTTACAATGGGCTTAATATTAGCAGGGTGCCAAAGTGCAGCAGGCTAAGAACTTTACCATGTAGGTGAAATGTATTCTTGAAAGTGCACATAATAAAATTTTATATGGTTTATGGACTTCGGTAGTAATTTTATGATCTGTCTTATGGTAATTTTCTTTTGCACTCTTTTCTATAGTGACTGGTTATAATAGAAGTTTAGGCTAAATTTAGATCTGTTTCAGCCACAGCAGACTTGCTGAAATCAGTATAGAATTTTAGGTGTAACTGGAAATAGCATTCACCCAAGTGCCACTGACAACAAATGATGTATTTTTGCTAGTTCTTATTATTGCAGATGGTATTTTTTAATTGTTTAGCATACCAAATTAAGGTAATGTGGGATAAAATACTGTTTTCTTTTCTAGATTCTGCTCTTCAGGAATAGTTAATGCCTAGTATTAGGTTTTTTATGTAGGTATTATAGATTAAAATAATCTTGTTTTAAAATTACTGTTTACATCTTCCCTTTAAATTTCTTAGGAAGCTTAAATTACATGCCAGTCATTCTATAATATCCAAAAATTACTTTCCAAAAAGTAAAACTGGTTGTCAACAAAAAAGAAAAAAATCCCTGTCAGAAGCCAGGAAATCACCAAGCAAGCCTGCTAATTATTCTTAATGGGCAAGATGAGCACATTAAGAAACAAATGAATACATCAGTGAAATGTAATTGAAAATCGACCTGGCAATAGTGCACTGCATCTGAGAATCTGCCTTTGTATTATCAACATCATCATAATTATTGTTGTTTTTGTTGTTGCTATCACTATTCAGTGAGCATAACTAACAGCTTTGCTTTGTGAAATCTCAAGCTTTTGAGGATTTGTTTTTTCTTTTAACTTTTGACAGGCTTCCTATTAGTCTCCATTTCATACTGCCACGTGAAGTATTCAGTCTGTATGTTTTCAGTATCTACAATAGGATATGTTATTGAAATGTTAGAAGTTAAAAAAATTTTATGAATTAGTCAATTTCAAATAATTGTTGTCATTCTAACCCTCTCACTGTGAAATATATTGCTATATTTTATATTAATCAATGATCTTATGTATGATGTTTATGGAGGTTTTTAAAAAGACATTGTGTTTTAAGTTGCTAGACCATTTTAAAGACTTCACTCTAACTCATTTTGCTTATCATGAGCAGGTTTTAATTGATTAAATAGGTCATTTATATTGCAAAATCAATAAAATAGAGGCAGATGTTACTCCTTTTGCTACCTTGTTCAGAACTTTATTGTTGATTTAGTGTGTTTTATCTAAGTTCTTTCAGTATCATTTAAATAAGGAAAGTATTAGGATTAAAAATATAGACATTTCAAGTGAATAATAAAGATATACATGGGCAAAGTTATCAGATTCATCCCACATTGAAATTTTGGGTGAAATGCATTCAGATACAAATTTTCCAACTTAGCTAATATCTGTGATGTAAGTCAGTCATGAACATCAAATTTTATTTCCTCAAAACACTGGAAGTATCTTTACTCACTTTGACACGTCCAAATCCAAGGATGAGGTTCATTTTAGTAAAAATTGTCTCCTGTTTCAGAGAGGCTGTGTACTTTCTGCCTTAGCTCTGTTTCACACCATGCACTGGTGACTTGAACTACTGTCTGAAAGCATCAATAATACAAAACATTGTTGCAGTGCACTATAATGGCCATTAAAATACAGTGTATGGATCTTTCAACAGTCCTGGGAAATTTAGGTTAGAAGGGTCATGTTTAGCCTGAATGCCCAAAGACATGGGCTCATAAATTATTAAAAAAAGCTAGTGTTAACATGTTTATAACCATTATTAATAGTTTTGCTCAGTTATATAATTTAAGTGCAGTGTAGCTAATTTATCAACAATGTTATTTCTGCCCCTACTTAAAAGCAGCATGCTTTGCTCATGGAGTTATTTATGCCTTCCTTTTGTTGCACAGGTATAGACCATTCATTTGCTACTCCTCATATTGTGAAAAAGATTTAAAAGGCAGGTCCAAACTACAGAGATTTGTTTAAACCAGTTTTCTGTCATTCCATTTCTAGTTTTTGACTTCGCAAAATACCAGTTGTCTTTTCCCATGTTTGGATAGAGGCTTTCCTGAAACAACTTTTCTTAAATAACCCACTCTGTTAGGAAGGCCAGTTACGTGATTTCAGCAAAGCAAAGAAAAAGATATATCAGTGATATTTCAAATTAATCTGACTCTCATATTCCATTTTCTTATAAGAGCACTTTTGAAAGCTGTGACCTATTTTGTGGACCTAGAAACATCCTCCTAATTAGCATCAGATTTCCCATACCTTAAATGAAAAAGAGGGCTCTTCTAAATCTTTACCAAAATGTCTGTTTAAGGTAATTATTTACGTTTGAAAGTGAACCATTCAGATATGTATGGATTCACACTGAGTAACAATTAATATTCTCATAGTTTTCACTTGCTATACCTTTTCCTTCCAGTGGCTTCTCACTAACAACAAATGATTGATTACGAAGATTATCTTTCTAGCCATAGATGACTGGGCTCAGCTCCCCCAGAAACTTTTCCTTGATAGCCCTTGCTTTAACCTGCCTGAATGGCAACCCAAATTTGTGACATGAACTTCCAAACTACAAGAAGCTGAGACACAAGGCTGAGGTACTGTTGTGATATCTGAGGGGAAAAAAGGGCATTTATTGTTTTGCACCCTTTTAGGTGGTTCCAAACCATTCTCAAGAAAGCAAATGGACTGGAAATTCCTTTGCCTGTAGGTTAAGGTGCTCCTGTTGTGTGTTGGATTCACCCAGACAGAGCCAGGAACATTGGTGTGTGTCTTGTGGGTAGGTTCTCAAAATACATAAGCCTTCAGCTTATCTCAGCATTGGGTATAGTGATTCAGTGAAAAGCAGCACAAACTAAACTGGACTTTTAGTGATTGTGTGAAAAAAGTTTTCTCCATGGCTGTAATTATTTTATTTCTAAATAGGTGGCTTTAAATATATCTGAGGTATGGGACATCTTTTTTTACTTCCCTCTATAGCTACAGGGCTAGAAATTCCTTAAATGAAAAAGTAAATAGTGGTAGCAAACTAGGGCAAATTGCTGCATAGATATATGGCTGATGTGCTGGAGTAGAAATATAGAATTTATGTTTCTGAAAAGAGATTGACTCTTAGCACAAATTAAAGAAGCGCAAACAAATAAGAACATTTTGAAGACATTAGAAATGGAGGAGAGTTGGGTTTATTATTTTTATGGTTGCTCTAGTTTTGTAGATAATTCTTAACAATTATACTACAGATGTAAATGAGATCATCACAAGAAACCAAAATGCTGGAGTATTTAAGGCTCAGAAAGTGTCAAGCTGGTAAGATTCTACTAAACTTTTTTACTGATTCTTGCATGTACTTCCATATTAATGTAGATGTGAAATGTATGCAAAAGTGTGAAAGTGTGACCTGTGTTACTGATGCTGACACGGGTGTATATGTGATATAAGAAGGTAAGTGGTGCAAGACAGAAATTTAGAAGTATTTAAAAAAAAATTATCAAATACAGTATGGTTAACCTTGGTGACATAACCTCTCCTTTTTATCTTTTTTTAAATATATCTCTTCAACCTATGATTTAGTGCATGTTTGAAGTTTGGCTGCTTCAGAGTCAAGACTACCCGTTGTACTGAAAATGAGATTTGGAATGAATGTATCTAAATCTCTGGCAGGCTTCATTTTAAATAGCTCTGAGAATTCAGGGTGGCAACAAATCCCATTTGCCCCTGTGGTAGATGCTGTTGAAGCATCCATGGGAGATGTTTTGGTCATCCTGTCTGTGTGATCATTATTGTGTTGTCACTGTGAGGACAGACATGGAGCACAGGAACCAAGCATGGTGTATTCATCTCTTCCAGTACTTTAAAAGTAGATTATAATGCACTTTGTATTCGTGGTATAAGGTTAAGAATTAGAAAATGGTTACCCAAGAGCAAATAGTACGCTCTTATTTGTGTGTCTAAAATTTTTTTTTTGAGGACTCACAGTGTAGAAGGGCAGTCAGTCCTTCTAAAACTGACAAAAGTAAAGCTGCAAAAGGGCTGAGAATGGCAAAGTGTTAATGCAGAATAAGCTTACTCACACAGAGGGTTAAACCCATACAATTTTAATGGCTATCATTCACATCATTCAACCCTATGCCTATGTAGCCATTCTGTGTAGAGAAGTTCGTTTAAGTGAGCACTTAGGGCTAGAAAAATTCTGCTTTCATTAGGGTATGTGTGCATATAACTCAGAGATACATCTCTGCATCCTAATAAGAGCCTGCCAAGTAGACAAAGGCCATGTGGATCCCAGGAATGGTCTTTCAGGTTCCATATTCTGAACACCTCTTGTGAGCAGCCTCAAACACTCTGCAGAGGAGAGGCTGTGTGCTGTGTCCATCCAGAAGCTTAGCTTTTTTAGATTTCCAATGGCTCTATACTTTGTGTGAGATTTCAGATTTCATCCCTTGTCAAGACTTCAAACCTGGTCTTTTAGATATCAATCAAAAGCACATTTTCTACTCTGTCCTCATTTACATTTATCTAATGCTTAAGGTCATTTGTGATCATTTGAGTGTATTTCAGCATATGGAATCAGTGAATAATAGATTTCAGCCTCACGCTGTGAAAAAAGATTGTGTTTTTACAAGACATGATGTTGTTTACTGGGTGTTAATAATCACTAATTAATAAACATATCTAGACGTCATAAAATGCTGCATTTTAAGGAGTAAAAATGTCAAGTGTTTAACTTCTTGAGTGCAATAGCATTTGAGGCCTTATTTGCATAAATAAAATAATTAAATTACAAAATAGTGTGAAGTACTATATGAAAACATAAGACTCATTATAGCAAACGCTTCCTTTTTAATTCTATATTCTTAAGGCTTTTGCAGATTTGTTGTAATAGTATAAAGTTTTATAAAATAAGTATTCAAATGACTCTGTAATGGATTGATCAGTCCTTCAGATTCAGTAATGACTTGTGATGCAGTAACAAAGTGATATGATCCCTTCTTAGTGCCTTGAAGAAACTAAAAGGCTGATGTAAAGTCTGAAGTATTACCGTAACTTTGATTAACTTTTCCTGCTAAGGAAAACCTTAGTTACGTAATGGTTATGGAAAGAAAAAAAAGGAGGAAAAAAGCCCACAAGAAAATGAAGAAAATGTAGTGTTTTGGAGGGAAGAATGCAACATTGGCATGCAAAGTGACATTCAGTGACTTCTTTTATATTGATCAGATCTTGTAGGCAAATGAATATAGTGATGTATGTAAGTGACTTTCTGAGCATCAATTTAATCTGGAGAAAGCATGGTCCTTTAGACAGTGTCCAATATTGCAACTTCACAGTGGCCAGTGCAAAGTTAAAGGATTCTTTCCATGTAAAAGATCATTCCAAATAGACCCTTCTCACAGCACCTTCATCTTATGTCAGGATCTCGCACACTTTTCCTTGCACAGGAGTAGAAATTATGAGACTCACTTTGTGACTGTTCTGGATATTTAAGTCTATGCCTGGAAAATATGCCAAAACCTGTATGGAACAAAAAGGAACAATCTGGTATCAGCCAAGAGAAGTTAGATTAAGACAACCTGCCATACATTTATTTATTTAGATTTATACAAAATGCAGTAAATGAGCACTTATCTAGTCCTCTGCCAACTCTTAATTATTGTTTAAAAATACAGTAATGTAAGCCAAACTGGCAGTTTGTCATATTATGTGTTATAATGTAATAATAGATATTTAGTAAACAGTTTACTTCGCAGTGGTTATACAATTCTATCTTATTTTTATTTTTCATGAATATGCCCAGGATTTCTCACTTATGTTTACTGGAAATGGGTGCAGTAATACCATCATTACTAGTAATGTCTTGCCATAGTGAAGGGTATTAATACCATGTATGGGTTTAACAATTTCATTTTTTTCACAGTTCAAAAATTATCCATGGATTGTATTGTTTACCCTATAACTTAGCATATGATCTATCCTGATAGCATTCTTTGTACTATCAGCTGTTATTGGTTTGACATGGATTATATCATTGTTTTATCATGTCCACCAATCATTAAATTAGCAATAACAAAGTCAAGGAATCCTTGCTCTTTGTCTTCTATTTGTTTTAATGGGTAAATCTTCCTGAAACAGCTGTTTGGGTAGTAGAAGTTTGAAAAATTGGTGTTATTACAAATGTCATAATGGAAAAACTTTACTGAAGAGGAAGGCCTGCAATGTATCCTGCAGGTTAACAGACTCAGTCTGTCCTACTGACTAGGGAATTTGTTCTTCCTTCAGATTCCCTTGTCTGAGAACATGGAAATCTGTTAAGAACAAAAGTTGTGTTCTAATTGCTGATATGGGACCTGTGGAGTTTTAGCTGTGGTCAAGTCTATTGTTTTGCTAAGAGTTGCCTCAGAGAGATTACTTTCCACATGAGGATGTAAACAAGGACATGTAATACCAAGCCAGTAAGAGAAATGCTTGTGGCAGTGCACCCTTTGGTTTGATTAGTAATAGCGTATCCTATACTCTTTATTCATTCCTCAGTCATGTTTACAGCCCACATCAAGAATGAATGACCATGTAACCAAAAGGGAAAATTCCTTCTGCTTAAATATTAACAGAGAGGTTATAATTTTAACTGAGATTTTAGTGTTCCTTACCAATGTAATGCAATTACAAGCATCCAGAACTAAATCCATAATGAAAAAAAGCCTTTCAAAATACTAAATGGCATCCAGCATAACAGTGGATGAGGTCTCAGTGATAGAGCACTGAACTATACTGTCCTTGTATTAGTTGCCTCTTTATAAATGCAAAGGTGAACATTTTACCTTACTGCAATGTTCTTCAACTATGTCAACTTCATAACCTTCCTGATTTCAACTGGTCATGTAGCAGGTTCCATCAATGTGGAACAGACTTAATAAAGACTCTCTCTCTGTTTTCATTCATCAAAATGACCTGAGTGTTGGTAAATTCAAAGTTTTTGAGAACATTTTATTGAATTCGCTCTGTTTGTCACCTTAGCAACCCTAAAGGAATACCTTTCTTCCAACTACTTTTCCAGTCTCCTCAAGTAACACTCTTACATGACAGCATCTGTTGGTAAGGAGGAAGCTGCCAAAAGGAACATTTCCTGCTCTTTGGTTAGGAAGAAAAGGCTGCTGCTTCCTGCTCACTTAATTTGATCACTTCGTGTACATTTGGGAAGAATAGTTTGTGTGCTCATGTCCATTCTCAAGTTGTAGATCTTTATCACAGAAAACTCAACTCAGGTGCAAAGCATTCCACACCTCTGATCATACTTGCCCTGCTCTGTATCTTTTCTGGTTTCAATCGACTTATTTTTAGATGACTGTGATCAGTACTGCATTCAAAGTGTGCATAAATAGGTATATGTAGTGGAATAATTACGCTTTTTGTTCCCTTTCTAAAAATGCCTAACAGTGATTTGCTTTTTTCACTGCAGTTGAGCACAGAGCTAACAGTTTCATGACACTGTCTGTCACAACATCAGGAGCTTTCCCATGATGGTCAGTTTGGAGACCATTTTCTGTATCAAGTGAGAATTATTTTTTCCATTGTTCACTTTGCATTTATCCACACTGAATTTCATCTGTCATTTTATTGTCCAATTACCCAGTTTCATCCTTCTGCAATCCTTCACAGTCTGCTCTTTTCCTTACTATCTTGAATGACTTCTTACCATCAGCAAACTTTGCCACCTTGGTGCTCATCTCTTGTAAACATTTTGAATAGAACAGGTCCCAGGGGAACTCTGCTGATTATGTCCCTCCACTGTGAGAATTGACCATTTGCTACTACTCTGTTCCCTGTCTTTTGTTCTATTATTTAGCCGTGTCAGGACTCTTCTTCAGTGACAGTGTATTTTCCTAGAATGTTGATAGTGAGGGTCTTTGCCAATAGCTTTTTGGAATCAGAGGCAGGCTGCCTTACCCAGATGGCCCTTATCTGCATACTTGCTAATGCCTTTGACGGGCTCAAGGTTTTTAAAACAGGACTTCTTTTTACAGAAGACATATCAATAAAGGCTTCTGTGGTGAAATGTCTTCAGTTTCTTCTACAGTGAAGTGAATATTTTGCATTGATGCAAAGAATTAATTTCACCTCTCTGAAATGTTCTCATCCTCTGTGAGTGCCCATTCTGTACCCCAGTTATCAGCTGGCAGGAAGACTTAGCACAAAAGGAAGAGTTCCCTTGTTTTTTGCCCTGCCTGATTTTATTATTATATTTAATTTTGCAAGTTTGTGATTCTTTCTTCAGTTGGGTGCAATTTCAGCTTTTGGAATAATCAAATAATCTTTTATACCATTTAACCATACCAGCTGACTTTCGCAAACTTCCAAGCCTCTCCTATTTGTGTATTTCACACAGTTGTGTTGACTTAATTAAGTATATTTTAAATTGCATTGTAGCTTTGTCTTCTTTATGAGGCCAGATAAGAATACATGAGGAAAAATTTAAAAGTTATCAAGCTTTGTAAAAAAATTTCTATGAGTTTGGAATAACAGAGAAAAAAGTAAGGTGTAAAAGTATCACATTGCATCATTTTAAATCATTCTTCCTCAGATCTTTGATTATTTCATGATGCTTTCCTCTTAGCTTAAAAAACTTGCTCTTGCTCTTGTACTCTCTTGGACTGCACAAAAAGATTAAAGGGAAAACATTGATATGAGCAGGTTTCGATCTTTCTTCCCAGGTCTTTAAAGGAAAATTTGCTCGAGATGTTAGAGTCAAGGATTATTTGTTCAATTCCTTTTTGTATCCATCATTTCAGCCACCTTCTACATTATTTCCTGGTTTATGTTGTTACCATTGTACCTTTGTCTACCCTTCCTTGTCTACTTTGGCTCTACATTAGTAGGCAGTCATCAAGTACATCTTACACAGTTTCAGTACATTCTCTCCTTCACAGGCACTCTGGATTAATCTTTGCCATGACAAACTTCAAATTTTGACAAAATGATGTTTACAGTGTTGTCTTTGTTTATTTCATTAATACTCAGTTAATAGTTATTCAAACGTTAACCAAGGATACTGAAAATGGGTGAGGTTCAGGAAAGGGGCAGAAGAGTGAATCAGGATTTGGAAATGAGAGAGTTAAAGAGTTCCATTTACTTGTCAAAGAAATTACTTGATTGTTACGAAATGAATTGACTTTGATCTGAAAGTCTCATGTGAAGAAAAAAAATCTTTAATAGAAGATCAGTCTTTAATCTAGTTTACAAGTATCTAACAGATATAGAAATTGAAGCTAGGCAAATTCAGTCTAGAAAAAAATGAGATTTGACAGAATGATAATACATTAGAACATCTTTCCATGGGAAGTGATAGTTTCTTAAGCAGTGAAGGTGTTTGAATATTTCTGAAACACATGTATTAATTTCCTGAGATATATGGGCTTGATACAGAAATTTGAAATCTTGGATGTGTATTGTGGTCCCTTCTGCCCTGAGAATTTAAACACCTGTGAACTGCATCGTCACTGCTGTTTTTAAATCTTCCTCCATTCGGTCCTTCTGGACTTGCCTTGTTCACTTTGCATTCTTGGGTTTTTTTTCTTTTGATTCCCTTGATTATCCTCCCCATGGGTAGATTATTTTCCATGGAGCAAAAGACTTCTTTTCCTTCGTATTTTTGCACAAGGCTGATCTTATCAGTACAGTGGTGTCCTATGTGCTTATGCTGTCTTGCACTTTGAAATTGTGTGGTTTTTTATACCGTATCATTCTGAATTAGAATTTGAGAACCATCAATTTTTTTTTCCAAATGTACTGCATGGCCCTGGCTAAAAACAGTAGTCAGTTTCCCAATAAAGCCTGATTTAGATTGTATGGATATAGAGGAGGGATGTGAAAAGGCAAATTCATAAACACAACTGGTGATTTTTTATCAATGTCTTTTTCATACAAGATATTGTCGCTTCTTTTAAGTAAATAGCCACACTTGTGCTGAATGTTGGCTTGTGATGTGCCTATAAAATGAAAAAAATTATTCTACAACAGTTGTATTTACATGCAGTGCATTAATTATGTCCCAAAAACTTAGTAGCTTTTGATACACAGCAAATGTCTAAGTGTTAGTACTGTTAGTTTTGAAGACAAAGCTGTAATGTTCCCATCTGAATTTTAGCAAAATATGTTGTACAAAATAAGAGAGAGAAAATATGTTTTTAGAATAAGGAATAAGGCACGTGTGTATCTTAATAATACACTTTTTAAAAGGAACTTTTAGGCAGGAAAACCTAGATAGGATCATGGAATCATAGAATAGCTCAAGTTTGAAGAGGCCCATGGTTGGGTGTGGTGGTTTTTTTCTTCTTTTATTTTACCATGTTAACGTGATGAGGTTTCATCATGAATTATTGTACCAGATATTGTATAAATACAGAGCAAAAAGGCAGCTTGTGTTAGAGAATCTGTGATCTAAGACCAGAGATAGATATGGTGAGGAAGGACAATAAGGACAACTGAAGTCAGCACGAGAGGCAGAGTTGAAGGCACAAGAGCCTCTTCTCAGTTTTTGTAGGTGCTATTTTAAAGGACAGTTTCAAGGACAATGGAGTGAGTTTGTGAATGTTGTGCGTAACATAGCAGAAGAAAATTGTACAGGTGCTTGCTTGAAAAGTTAAGTGGAAGATGTAGACTGACACTAGGGCTGATTAAAGAAGGGACTTGTCCTTTCAATATTGAATGAGAGATAAAAAATAGGGAAGTGAACTGTTGTGAAACATTTGGAAATGATAACTTGCAACTTACCTGGAGGAGAACAGAGAAAGATGACGAGATCAGGGTTGTAGGCAAGAAAAGCAACCTTTGCAGCAGTCTGCTGAATAAATATTAATATGGCAAGTTGTCCCAGCATGAGACAAATTCAGAGGAACATCCGAATTGGAACGTCCTCTGATAGAAGGCAGATTACAGCCACCCCTAACCCACCAGGTTCAGGAAAAAAAAAAAATTCCTCAGATGAAATTGAAAGGGAAAAAACTACTTATTTAACAGACACAATGCACAATGGGAAAAGAATAATGCTAAATAATAAAACCTCTCACTGTGGAGGGAAACCTGGGAAGATTTCAGTCCTTTCTTCGGGTGTGGTCTCTCTTTTCTCTGGAGCTGGGTCCAACGTAGGCCCCTCCAGGCATCAGTGGAAAGCTCTCCCAGTGAGTTCTGGTGTTCTCAACAGTTCCAGAAGAGAAGAAGAAAAAGAAGCTGAAGTCCCAGGGAAACAAAGGAATTTAACTCTCCATCTCTCTCTTTTTGAGAAAAGGAGCCAAGAGCTGGGAAAAGCCAGAAGGTGCTTTTCTCCACTCTTTAGCAGCAGCACCTGCTATCTCTGTGTCTTTGGAGCACAAACTGCTTTGAAAAGTTCATTTGGCTTTTTTTTCCCCTTCTCTCGCACCCAGTTTTAAAAGCACAGAAAGGCACAGGATTCATGTCTGGGCATAGAGCATAGGTGATACACATCATAAAGTCACCCCTAGACACAAGCCTGCATTTTCCAAGAGCGGAGAGAACAGTATTGTGATGTTTAGATGTAAGTGATGATGACATGGTCAAGAGGTTGAGTGGATTGGGTAAGAAACTTCTTGGAGATACTATAAAGAGAGAATAAGTGGCAGAGCTGAGTTAGGCAGATATAGAGAAGGGTCTAAGATAAGCCTAGATTACAGACTAGAATTAATGGTTATATCCAAAGGGATCCATAAGATGTGGTTACAATGCTTTGTGGTACTTTAGATGCAGTAAGCTTCTCACTCACTGAGGCTCTGAAAAATAAGGAATTAAGGGTCTCTGTGCACAGTATGAAGTAGAGAAATGGGTAGGATTTTAGCTTTTATGGATGAGATAGCCCAGAAACAAAATTCAGAGGAAGAAAAGGTTGAGGTAGAACATTGTGAAATTATCTCAAATGTGGGAAACATTTGAAGATAATCTTGAGAAGAGAACATTTTAAAAATCGTAAGAAAATTTAAAGAACCCAAGCAGAAAACAGTGGAATTAAGAAAAGAGCAAGATTTTATTTGGTTTAAGAGAGAAGAAATGTCCAGGAGGATAAAGTGCAGATATTAAGCCTGGCTGAGAAAAATCATTAATATACCTTGACAAGAGCAGGTAGGTGACATGGAAGTTGCCAAAACCTGCAAGGACATTGTTGGAAGAGTGTGTCCATTGGCAATTGTAAATATCACATTAGAGATGCTTAGAAATCTAAGAGGAAATGGAAAATGGTTGTACCTGTGGTTGAAAGCTTAAATTTGGTCCCTTCAAACCAGATATGCACTGTAGGGAATGAGATAATGGATAAGAATACAAAGCAAAGCAAAGCAGTGAAAGTAAGAAAGGCAGAAGGTGAAGGAAGGCGGAGAAATAAGAGCAGCCTTGTGAGAATATGATAAGAAGGATGGGGAAATTATAGTAGGCAAATTTGCAAGATTCCTCAGAGGAGTTGTAATGATAGGTGTACACATTGCCACTATCACTAGATTAAAATCCATCTTCTTGATCTTAATACAAAACTAAGGAATCTCAAACTGAGATCAAGGTGCGGAGAAACATCCTGATGATGCCTTTTGTTAATGTGTTAATGAACTTGGTTTCTTAATGTCATAGAAAAAGTCATATAAGCCTCCAGACAAAATCTTTTACCTGAACCTGTATACTTTCCAATGATAATGCTTTTCAAAGATTGAAACTTAAATTAAAATATGAAAAGAAGGGGTGGGTAGATAGGGATTCTTGGTAGCTGTTCATCTGCTAATTGGCACTATTTTTTTAATCCTTATTAAAACTACTAATACATTTTGAAGCAACTATGGCTTTTGTGTCTTTTGTCCTTTTTTCTAATTTTGAATTTTTGTCTTTATCTGCACAACTACTTATCTGCTAATTTGAGAGCTACTCTAGCTTGTGCCATTCATCGCAAGAACATCTTAGAGGGTCTTGGAAATGTTTCAAGTTTTAACAATCAGAGACTTAACCTGTTTCTTCTCATATAAGTTACCTGCCTAGACACACTAGGAAGGCAAACACTGAATAACAGAAGTTGAATAATAATAGTAATGAAGAATTTTGCATGAGAAATAAAACCTGGTAAAATCAGGTCTTTTGTTGTAGATTGCTGAGATACTTTACTAGTGTAAGGAAAAGAGTGTTGACATTTGTCAGGCTGTCCTCCATAAATTAGAGTAACTGTACAGGGGAAGCCTTGGCTTCTGTAACTATCCCTGCAACATTAGCTATCTTATGATGATTTTTTTTTTCTTTGTAATACATGGGGCTATTTGGGGGTACGTTTTTGTACTTTAAGTCTCTTATTTTCTTACTTGATCCTTATGTTCTATTATCATAATTCTTATGTCCTAACCTAATCACATTTTCTGGCTTACTTGTCAATTGAAAAGAAAAACCAGGGGGAAAAAGGAAGAATTTCTTTGATTGTTTGTGTTGTGGGTTGTTTGGGGTTTTTGTTTTAATGAATTTGTTTCAGAATTCTTTAGAATGCTAGAAGGTTGACAGCCTAGGAAACTAAAGCATCAATACATCTTTTCTCAGACTACTTTAACAGTATGCTTTATCCCTGCCCTGGAGAAGCCACCTCTGCATGTGAGAGAATGGTTCATTTTCCATAGCTCGTTCAGTCCTTGTCCTTTTTGCTAGGACTACCATCAAGATTGCTAATTATAGTAATAGGTTTGTGACATGGGTACTTTTCCTCTGAAACCTGGTCAAATTCATTTGATACAGGCCATAAGTCGGCCATTAGTGAGTGCCAGGTTTCAGCCACCATCACTTTAAACTAAGTAGTAGCTGAACAGTGCAGAAGTGTTTTTCTCTTGCATCCTGTTTCATTTTTAATGTTCTTCTTGTAGCCAAAAAGAGCTCCCAACTGTTTTATATTTCCATTGCCTCTCTGACCCTTTCCTGCTGAAATTCAGTTGCCTATTTTCAGTAGTAAGAAACTAAACCTGCATGAGTTAAATAAGCCAGTACAAAATAATATTGAGTGGGCTTTACACGCCTTAAACGTGTTGGTTTGTTGGTTTGTTTGGGTTTTTTTTCCAAAAAAATGTACTGGAGGTGCAGCTTGGACAGAAACATAGGGTAAAGCCCATTTCTCAAATTTACAATGTAATTTTAGTTCTTAGTACTGCAGCACCTTCCCTCAAAAGAAAGGCATACAAATATTATTGCTTCAAAACTTACTTTGCTGGAAGGAAAGTGACTTTAGAAAAAATGTGCCTTATGCAAACTAATTTAGTATCACTGGAAAGGAACAAGAGGAAAATACTGACTAGGCTTGCATTTTCTTCATGTTGGCACTGAACATGATACTGGCGATTTAAGAGACTTTTTGTGGTGTGGTATTTTTACACTTATTTTACTTTTTTAAAGGAAATTTCATAAAAATTGAGATTTTCAGATTTCCATTGCAACCACTTTTCTGGATTTCCTAGCAGTGATTTATTTTTAAATGGAAATGCAATCAAGCCCTTACTTCAATGGTGCCTTTAGTATTTCTTTCAAGTCTGGCCACTAAGTCTGAGAGTCATATCCTCAGTAATCCATGAAAAAATTGTTTTTCCTCACCCCCTTACTACATAGAGATACATGCATTTAGCTACACGTCTTTACCTTTTTCAGGAATGTTTTGCAGTATCAGTGGATTTTTCTGTGCTTTACGGTCAGGAATTGCATTCAGATTACAAATTTTTTTTTTGGCTAGTTGATAGTATTTATATAAGTCTGATTCACTGCTTTCTTTAGCACTAGAACTCAGAATAGCTGATTCCAAAGCAGGCTGATTCTGACATCAGTGTTAATGACGGAATAGTGCCGACTCTGAACAGAATTGATTCTGGTTCCTGGATATGCAGGGACACGTTTGCCTTACAGGTGCAGGTGCAGATGTTCAACTGCAGCTCCTGCAAATCTGTGGAAGCAGGTAACAGTGTAGATAGAGTAGCCCTGAGTTAGCTACTGAAACTGTTTTGGAGGTTGCAGCCAGTACTGCGTTTGACATCCCTGGCTGTGCCTCCCTTACTAGTCACGCTTGCATTTAGCTAAAGATAGCATGGATAAATACATATAGCCTGTAGTTCCATCTCTCCCACCAGTGTGCATATATCCTGAGTCAGACCAGGATGAGTCCCACTAGTGTTTATTTTTTTTTACAAATTACATTTAGTTTACATGGTGATTTTCTCACCATGTAAGAGTAAACATTTTCCTGTACTTTCAGAAAATTTACAGCAAAGTTAATTTTAAATTTGTAAATTTGTCATTGGCCTTTGCATAATTATGATATCTTCATGAATGCAGCTGTACTGAAGCTAGAGACCAAAAGCAGCCCTTGTAGTAGATCAGAAAAAGGGAGGAAGATTGCCTTATGGCTGGATGTGGGGCCCTTAGCTCACTCCTTCCAACAAAACAGATGCCAGTCATGTTGCACCACTGCCCATGCTCCTGGCAACTTGTCAATTCCATATTTTGCTCAGCACTTTGGTTTATGAGCTTTTACCTCCCCACACAAACTCCTCTGTGCCTACAAGTAGGTGTGCACAGAAAATGCTGTTTTGAATGCCCAGCAGAAACCTGACAGTAACATGAGGGAGGGTGATTGGGTTTTGGTTTTGGTTTTTTGCAGGAGGAAGCACCTGTGCTTCTTTCCCAACTGCATGTGTGAAGTATAGTAAATATATGGGTTAAAAAAAATCATAATTCAAATCTCTGTAGTGGTACTGATCAGATCTCTGTTTCTGTAGCAATGAGAACCAAAGGTGGCCTTTTAAGGCTCACAGTTCTTCTACCAATTTCCAGTTCTGCTTCAGGATTCTTAAAGTATTAGAGTGCGTGCTTTAAACCCACAAAACTTACCTTTACCTAATTTTCACCATTCTAACCTAAGTTTCCACGGAAACAGGGTTGAAAAAGCCGCTGGTAGCCAGCAGGCAGCCAGCAGCTGAGAGTGAGAACTCTCCTTTGTCACTTTCCACTACTGGATGCCTGCTGCGTGCCAGTGTGCAAAGCTACCTAGGCTTCTAAAATCTGGATTACTTTCAATTTGAGGGGGAAAAATTAAATTAATCTACTCTTTTCTGTCTTTGGATTGTCACAGTAAATTCCAGGAGGGCAAATGGGCTAATGAGTCCTGATCTGTTCAGTTACATTGAGCCCCACACAATCAAAGCTTTCCCAACCAACTGGGCCTTTCCTTTCATAATTTCCATATTTTAAAAGCATTCTGTCTCAAATTTTGTGCCTGTGCATACATACATGCATATTGTGGTATCTTAATTCTTTATGGCCTTGTACCTATTTATCTACATATTTACGAGCCTTTTTTGCATACAGCATAGTCAATGTACAAAATTCCCTTTTTTCTTGTATACTTAAGGAACATTTCTGAATGAACACATTATAAACTGATCCTCAGTTAAATATTAGGAGTAGGATGTGAATGGAGATGGCTTTTAACCAGAAGTAGATTATAGCTGTGGGAAGACTAAAGGGTCTATTTGGTCAAGACTCATACAAAACTGAGATAAGCATGCACAACCTGACAAGATCAGATTAGACCCTTCCCCCACAAGTGCTTTTGCCATAAATATTTATCTACTTTCTATTATAAATAACCAGGAAATGAAAAAGGATAGATTCCTTTTTTTAAAATAGCTTAGAAATAGAAATGCAGCTTCAAATGTTCGGGGTAATGATATTTAAAGTATGCAGTAAATTCCAATACTAGTTGCTATTTTTCAGATGGGAGTAAAGTACTGAAATTCCTTGTGGCAGCTACATAAATCGGCAGCATTTATAAACAAAGAAGAACTTTGTACATATGTGAATTTTTGCCTACTACTGGGTATCTTAGAATTAAATAGCTTATCACCTATGAGAGAATAGGTGTTGACAGAGTCAGCACTGCTGTATTTTTAAGCTTGCCGGAGGCAACATAGCTGGCATTGAAGTTAAGCTTGGCATTTTTTCACCCTGCCTTGCCTCCCTCCAGCCCAAGTGAATGCTCACTTCATCAATGAGAAACACAACTGAATTGCCTGCCAGATGTAACAGAGATCCATGAATTCACATCTATTCTGCAGATTTGTGCTTCATTCAGATTGTCGATACTTTGACTTCACTTCCTCATGCAGTAATGTTAAGGGGTAAAAATCTGAAGCTGTGCCACTAATTCAGAAAGGCATATTTGTTGGTGATCCACTCATCAGAACCCGAGTGGATTGCCTTTCTGTTGTAATGAAAAACAGCTCTTTAGCTTTGAGATTTAAAACCTTGAAAATGTACAAAATAAGATTTTTACATTCATCTTTGAAAGTAACGAGTTTGCACTTTTTAAAACACTTCTGTGTCACATAAGAATAATATTAATACTTTAAAAATCTCAAGATGAAAAATGTAAGTCCTTTTTTCTTTTCTTTTCTTTTTTTTTTAATCTTTTTTTCCTCTAGCATTTTACGATGGGATAATGAGACAGATGTCTCTCAACTGGAAGGACATTTTGACATTGTTATGTGTGCTGACTGGTAAGTACATAAAAATCATAAAACTCACGTTAGAAAAATAGCTTTGCTAGAGTAATTGTACTGTGCTGCTTGCTGATGGCTAAGCAAAGTCAACAAATGAAGCACAAAGCCACCTTAACCTCAACAAATTAATATTCATCTCCATGTGACAGTTATAAGGTAGTCTTCTATCACACAGTAACTTCTACCACATTATTTCCCAAAGATTGATTTTGAGAAGCATTTCCATTTTCTGGAATTGCCTCTGTTTCATGCTTGACGTATCAGTAAATGGACGACTTAGGCAAATTGCAAATAATTATGGCTCAGTGAGGAACAGTCTGGAGAAAAGGGAGTTTATCAACACAAACAGCTCAATTAGCTTACTTCTTAGGAAAGATCTGACTATTGATATAAGGGGATATATTTTTTGCTCCCTGGAAAATCTTCCCAAAGAAAAAGAGATTTTCAAACCCTTTTTTCCACCCCCACCACATTCTGTTCCATAAATGTATTTGACATCAATATTTGGAGGTATAGGCTTTATATTATTTACATAGGCACATGTTAATTATAAGATAATTCATAGTAAGAAAAATAAGAGTACAGCACTTAATTTATGGAAAGGTAGATACATGTAGGAATATGGTAACTTGTTTAATAATTTATGCAAATAGATTTGATTATTGACACGACCCTTTTCTGATGCTGCATTTGTGGGATTGTGCTGTGCTGTATTTGCTGCATGCTAGCTTTAAAAATGGTACATTATTAAATATTTGTGTTATATAAATGTAGACAGTGTAAAAAAAGAGCTGTGCAAATTTTATTTAGGAGAGTAGATATTTTTAAACCAATCTGTCTTTCCTTCATGGATATTTGCTCTTGACCCATTAAATGTCCAAAACAAAAAAAAATCTGTTTGTGTTTTGTGGCACGTAACTGTTGTGAGAGACTAAATTCTGAAAGCAGAGACTTCCTTGGACTGCTCAATTTGGCAAATTTATGTAGCTTACCTAGAAATAGTTAAAGGAAGAAGCAAAGGGAAGTATGAAGCTGTCTATTGTCTTTTTAAACAATGTTCTTTTTAAATGTCTTCTTATAGTCCTCTAAAGCTTTTTTTTCTTTCATGTTTTGCTATTTAAGCAAACTCTTCTTATTTCGCAAAGTTACTGGTTTTGTACAGCTCTGGAGAAAATGTGTTTAGTGATCTTTTTTTGCCTTTTTCTGACACCTATTTGTTGTCAGAATGCAACAGTGCTTTGTTTCTCTTAGCATTTAATTTCAGAAAAGTTCTTTGTTCCCAAAAAGGGCAGAGAAGGGTTTCTAACTAATCGCTGATAATGTGCCTCAGAGATGCATCATCTGATTAAAATAAGGAGCTAAACAACACCATATGATTTCAGCAAGTAATTTAGTAAATGCCTTCCTCACCAAATATTAGAATGGATACTCCAGGTTTCATTGCACAGATGAAGTTAATGCTGGACAGGATTAGATCAGATTAAGTATGAAAGTCAGATCAGAGTGCTGGCGGACATGAGCAGGAGGGCAGCAGTCTTCTCGGAGGCTTAGACAAGGCTCACATATGGATGTTCTCCAGATTATGTGGGTGAAGCAAGGTCTTGCCAAGAGATTTAGAGTTAAATTTGTTCTTCACACAAATATCAAAACAACCTGGCTGTGCTGTCTCTTGTATTCTTGATACTCACACCATGTCATCCTATTTGTGCTGGGAGTACAGCAGAGTGGAGCAAGACTTAAGTTGTTTTTTTCAGTAATATTCTGGCCTAATACCCCTCCCAGTCTGTTTGGAAATAGTGTACTTTCTTTAGGAAACAAAGAATCAGACATGACAGGTAAAATACATAATGCATTTGCAATCCCTGCATTTTGTACATTTATTTTGAAGCACTTAAGATGCAGGTAAGTGTATAAATATTTATAGATTTCTAAAAAAATAAATAGAAATGTGCAGGTTAGTTTAAAGAATGTGGGTTTATTCACAAATTATTTCTGTTTTCTTATTGCAAGTCCCCATAGATATATGTATAGTTTAATAAACATGAAAATCCCTTTATTGTTTGTTTTTTTAGAAATAATTCTTTTAGTTATGGACACTAGGTTTTCTGGTACATGAAAAGACTGAGGAAAGAAATGTTCCATGCTTTATCAAACTCAAATCTTCTTTTCATTTTCATGTATTTCTCTTCAACGATATAGAATTGGTTTGAGAACTGTTGGCAGGATTTTTGCTCTCTGAATTTTTTGGGCTGCCAATGAAGAGGGAAAAAAAAAATCTCTTTTCTTCTAGCTTCCCAGCTGAAACCTGAAGTATGCAGTGATAAAAACAGATAGAATAGATTGCATTTAGTTTAACACCACCATATAGCTCATTGTCAGTCAATAAAATCTGAGATTAGAACAGAGAACTAGAAAGCAAAAAATCTGAGTTCAAATATTAGGTACATGGATAAATTTTTATTGAAGTATTTCCAGCAAGGGTGATATTGTCTGATTCTCTGAATAGCTAACCAGTGGTACTGCTTGATCCCATTTACATGAAAACAAGCTCTATTCATAAACATATTCCAAATCCACATGGAGATTCAAGTAAAAATGTACATGATTACAGCAAGCAGTGATATGTTTATATTCATATATTTACAGTCAGACTTTCATAAACCTTGTGTTCAGGAGTGGAAAATAAGTTATTTCCCAGAACAAACAGTCTATTAGTTAACAGCTAAATTTAGTAGCTCAACTAGATTATAAAAAAAAATAAGAGGCAAACTGTGAAAGCTAGTCATTATTTAACCATTCAGGATGTTGATAATAAAAATAGTTTCATGGTCCAGCAGTTCCAAAATAATTTTTAAAATGTCAACTATTAGATAAAAATAAGGAAAAAAATCATGATGAGGCTACACCTGGAAGAAGGATACAGTGAAAAAATACGGAAATAATGGAATCTTTAAAAACATATTCACACATCTCATGTTTTTCAGGGGAAATTTTAAGGCCCAATGAGGGCTCTCAGAATTTTTGACTTTCATTTGACCTACACATGTGGATATAAAGTCATACAGGTGCTGGAATTGTGAGTTTGAATAGAGGAGGAGAAATCACAGTTGCCTGTATGGACAGGCCAAACCCAAGAATCTTCCAAAGCTCTTGAGAGCCTCAGATTTCTGATTATTTAAATATTGTACATGCTCTTCTTTACTGAAGAAAAAAATTCTGCGGTTTTTAATCCAAAGAGAGAGTAAAGGCCAGTAGCATGGAGACAATAAAAAAACTTCATGTTTCACATTACTGTGAAGCAAGTTTTCACAAATAATTTGATGTAGAGGCAGTATAAGGTTTAGAATCCCGTATGGTTTTGGAAATGTATAATATCCCACTTTATTTACTAAGAATGATTCTATTCTTAAAGTTTAGCACATGCATAAGTATTCACATAACAGAGGCCAGGGGGAGCTGTCCCACATTACTTTCACTGCTGAGATTTTTGCTGGAGTCATGGAGAGTTGTGGCTTTGCCAGGAATGTAGAACTGAAAGAATTCTTTAAATACCTTAAAATATGTCAATTTTTTCTCTGTTAGTTTATTTCACTTATAAGTAGAACTTTTTGCAGGAATGCAGTAAGACCTCTGTCCTTCCATTTAAACTTATTATTCATTTTAGTCCTGATTTCTGGCATGCACTTTCAAGTGCATTGGAACCTGACGACATGGCAGTGAGAGTTTTTTTAGTTTCTGTCACCCATGTAGTTGAAAGTGAACAAAAAAAAGAAATTACTCTATACATTACACTACATATGAATGCAATAATATCTGAAATACACCTGTAAGCTCAAGTCTTTTACCAATGGTGGAGCATGCAAAAAAAAAGTTTACATCATAGCCTATAAAATATATGTCCTTTGTTGCGAGGCAGAAGATGAAAGGATATTAGCATGAAGCAAAAGAATCTACTTGGGTTTTTAAATTTGTTTCCTTGTGGCTTACTGTAGTTTTGGTATAAACTTTCATTTTGGCTTTAATGGTAATTTAAAATTTTAATAAAAGAGCAAAGAGAGTAGAGGTAACAATGTTGCCTCCCTGTTCATCCACATTTCACAGGTGAAGAGCATAGCCTAAACAAAGGCCAAATCGTCAACCGTGTTCTCACCTTTCTACTGCTGTGATTTGAAACTTCCTTGCTGACCCAAGAAAACCTTGCTATTCCTGTCCTGAGCTACATGAATATGAGCTATTACCACTAAAGTAATGGCAAGCTTAAGCCAAATTTGAATTGAGGTATGAGAACTGAGTGTGAATGGTTTAGAACAATGCATTATTTAATTTTACTGAGCTGTTCACAGAATCACAGAATTGTTAAGGTTGGAAGGCACATCTGGAGATCATCCAGTCCAACCTGCCTGCCAAGGCAGGGTCACCTAAAGCAGGTGACACAGGAACTCACATGTTGTGAGCTTTGAAGGATGCTCTCAGGGCCATTTCCAGTATGCTGTGGTAATATTTAGTCATACAATTCTACCAGTAAGAAAAACTGCATGACTAAATCCCCTCGCGTGGGCCAAATCCTATGCTGTTCCTGTCTGCAGCACAGATTATCTAATGACTTCAGGATTTTCCTCATTTGAGGCGTCCCCCGACTCAGAGGGAGGATAGAGATGTTCCCTGGAGTCGTTGCATTGCATTGTATTAGCTTTGCTTCCAGTCTTCTCTGCTCCTTCTGGTCAGAGGACATGGCTTACAGAGCAACAGTTTGGAAATCACAGTATCAGAAACTATTCTCAGTTGGAGTAAGTCATGTTCCCAGGGACAGGCCTCTTGGAGGGCAGGACAACTTGGGGCAACTGTCTCGGGTTAGCTGAGTTTCCTAAGCTGAGAGGGCTAAGAGTCTACCTCCCATGCCACCGAAATCTCAAATGGAGTTAGACAGAAAAGGTATTATTGAAATTGTCTAATCTAGCAGGTCATGTAACCATTTTAAGTTCTCAGACACTCAGTTTTTGGTAAACAAAGGCTTGTAGTTCTCATTGTAAAGGGCCAAGATTGGTAGCAGCAGTTGTGCCCCTATCTCATGGAAAAAAAAGGAGAATGGTATTCAGGTCCATGAAAAGGGCATTTTAACACTGGTAAGCTGCCCCAAGAATGTGTTTCCACTACACTGCTTTCAATAATAAAAATATTATAAATGCACTTTTCATTCAGAATGTACTTGTGTTTACACAGAATCCCAGGAAGTCTTAAATGTGTGCATGCTTGCAATGTTTCATGTTGAAGAAAATTAATTATTTTTGCTATTCTTTTGGGAGAGGAATCATGTATTCCACTTCTTCTGCAGGTGGTTAAGTTCCCAGTGAAGTAGTGTCTTATGACATCTATCTGTATAGGGATCAACGTGAGGTGAATGTCATTAAAACACCCAAGAGACATCAAAGATAAGAGCTGCTTTTTCAACTAATTGAATCTAAGCACCCATCTTTTCAGTAAAGTTCTTCCAGTAAGATAAATCAAGGCTGAGGGGGAGTCCTCATGTCGATGATGCTCAAGTTTAAATTTTCTTGTAAGCCAGGCTATCAGGGAAGTTGTTAGCTAGTCTTCATATTCTTGAGGAGAAATTCAGAAGGTCGTATTTCTGTATTAAATGTTCTTCAACACATATATAGATACCCATTCTACCGTATTTTCTCAACAGTGTGAGGTTCTGCCAGTTTTTAATAATGAAATATGGTCACTTGCAAGTTTTATTTTGTTTTGTTTTGGTTTGTTGGCTTGTTCCAAAATAGCAAAAATTCACAGCTCTTGCATGGCTGCTTGATTCTATGGCATATAATATAGTATTCTGCTTGGTAGCTGTGGAGTGTCCTTACTAAATATCCATACATCTTCTGTTGTTGATGAAAGGCCTGTGGTTGGCAGACTACTTTTTTCTCTTCAGTGTTTCCATGTATTCTTTATGTTCTTGTAGCATTTCAAACCTGGAATAAAAATTTACCCACATCTCTTCAGAAAAGAAGTTTCAAGAATAGAAGGGAGAGGAGTATATAAAAAACCCATAGAGAATGGACAAAATGCCATGTAGTGTGAAACTTGAACTTGACACAAGCTGGAAAGCAGTTTTATTACAGAGAAAATGTGGGGGGAAGAAAAAAAAAGAAGTAAAAAAATCACATGATCTGTGGCCTGCTTGATAGAGTTTCTTATCTGAATCGCCAGTATAAATGCAGCCCACGGTAGTAAGGACTGAAAGGCATCAGTTGCTATCAGATGGTTGTTCACTAACCATTGTAAATGCACTCATCCACAGTAACTACATGTCCACAAATATCTAGTCAAGAGTGATTGGCACCCTGGTTGCCACTATTAGTATATACATTAAGGTACTGAGGGGCATGAAGAATGAATTATCCCCTCAAATCATGAGGTAATCACACCAAAATAGGGCTGAGCGTGTTGGCAACATTGCATGGGAAAATTGACTCTGCTGCTATCCTTGCGGGACCCATGCTGGAGATGAAGGATTGCACTCTTGAGAGATGACAACTCTGCACAATCTGGGCCATTGTATTTGAGCAGCATTGGAGAGAGGGAGGAGGTAGGGTCTTGTAAATCTTTATAGGGAAATATAGATATAGAAATATAACAAGTATGTATAGTAGGTAAGAATTAATGCCAAAACTGTGAAGGTAGAAGGAAAAAAAATACCCTTAATAATAACACCTGATATACTCCATCCCCCATGTATATAAAAACATGTAAAATGCTAACTTTTTATGTTGATTCTCATTTCTGATACATTATTATTTTACTAGCCAGCATGTATGACTGGTAAATTTCAGCTATATAAAAAGCTGCTTCATGCTGATAATTTAGTTTTGGTTTAGATTGTATTTGATTTTATGTATTTTTTAATGTTAAAAGTACCTGAACTGCATATAAATGTAGACCACAGTTTCTCTTTTACAGCATTGTGTAAACATATGTAATTAGCCTTGTACTTATCTGCATTAGTATCATTAGAATTGAAAACCCATTTTAATCTGGATTCTGTTCTCTTCTCAATGTCAGCCTGTTTCTGGACCGGTACAGAGCTAGCCTTGTTGATGCAATAAAGAGATTACTCCAACCCAGTGTAAGTATGTTTCTATTTTCTCCTGAACACTGGCTTCAGAATAATTAGTCTGTGCACAATGATTGAGAGAGTAATGGAATGGCAGGATTAATGTCATGTAATACTTTAATACTTATTATGTCCAACTTCAATTGAGTCTTCTAATCTATCAGATTCTTTCCTAATCATAAACTAGGAAACTTCTTATACTTGGCCTTCTGATAAGGAACACAGTGGGTAGTAAAATAAATGAAACCGCTTCAAAGATAGCGTCAGATTATTTTTATCAAAGCTTTTCTCAAGTATTTTCCTTTGATAATAATGTCTTCATATTAAAGTAAAATACGATATTGAAAGTTTTATGTTGGCTTCTGTCATTTTTAATCCCTTCAATTGTAACCTTTGTAATTGTGTACTTATTTATTATGAAAGAATATATTTTCATTTATGTTTATATAAATGAACAAATCCCTCATGTATACAGTGGCTTAAAATATTTTTCCATTAAGTAAACCCTGTGTTTACATGTTTTATACCTTACAAAATAATGAAATTATGCTCTTCATAAAATGATTACATGTTCTACATGAGTGTCACTCAGGAGATATTTCATCAATCTAAATCTATTAGGCTGTTTAAATCAGAGAGACCTGAAAAAAAGCCTGTTGTAAGGTTATATAAAATATATATACACAATCTTAAATATAAAAGAAGGGAAGATATCAAAATAAGAAAAGGAGAAAACATTAAGTAATTGCTCTAAGTAGGATTTTGAAACAGGAATTTTATCTTTCGTGTTTAACATCCAGAATTTTCAATAAGGTATACTTTCCATTTCAAAACAAAAGTATTTCATGCTAGCAGTGCATTTCCAAACTTTATTTAAAATTTGTAGTGTACTTTTTGTACAAGAGATTTTCTCTGTTAAAGGAGTAGAAGACCCAAACGTGCAAAGGCTTAAGAACCCGAGTCATTTTAGTTGTGTAAGTAATCCCATTCTTTGCTTAGAGTGATCAGGTTTCTATTCTTGGTTCTATCATAGACTTTTCTGAGTGACCTAAGGCAAGTTACTTAAGACTGAATTATTTTAATGAGCTGTGGGCCAAGGCTGCCAGGAAGACAGGAGAAATGTAGCCACCCCGAGGAAAAGGTTACTCAGATATTTCTGTCAGTGGCAGTAAGGAGAGGTTAAGTAGCTCTGGCTCAGAGTGATGCATTCTGGCTTTCACGATGTACCGACAGTGTAATAATTTTTAGGACCACAGGTGATCTGGAACACAAAGCAGATCCCAGTTAAAAAAACTACAAAAAGAAATTTTTTTCAGCCCAGATCAATGTCAGCAACTGGGTTCTTCAGGTATTCCCATGGGCCACTCTACTGGCTCCATGAAAGGACACTGGGGAAGAAGAGCATGAGTTGGAGGAAGAGAAGTGTGTAAGAGTTGCCCTGGTAACTGGAATTGTTAGCCTGACTTTAAGCCAAAACTGGCCTGACTTTGTTTCTCTTTAACTTCTGTCAGCTAATTCAAATTCAGAACATGCCTTTGTATTTCAGAACATACGAGCTACACTCCTTTGTGAATGTAGATGGGGTAAAGGGAGATGGCTTTTTGTTGCCTGTCTTCCTGGTCGGGTTTGCCTCTGCACAGTGTGATTAATAGCATCTGTGTTAATAGCTGAGCACTTGCTTTGCATTTTAGGCCATGGTTCCTACTTCTTATCAGCAAAGATAGCTTAAGAAATTCATGCTCCATGCAGAAATTTCTGTTGCAGAGTTTTGGACCCCTATCCAAACTAAATTTTTAAACTAAATTCAGTTGCCTAATCCACTTTATGATTGGCTATGTGGATGGATATCCAGTTACGGCATGGCCTTGCAAATTATTGTAATGTATAACTAAGAGGACAGTAAAGTATTGTATAGGATGGGAGCTGGGAGTACAGACACCTGCAATGATCTCTCTTGTCCAAAAATGACATGTTCAGCAGAGATGCCTTCAAGCATATGCCTTCATGGTTTGAAAGACACAAATAAAAACATATGCTCATTTCAGATCCCAAGAGATGCAGTCACAAGTATGAAATAGTTACCAATTTTACTCTTCTTGTTAACCTGTATAGATCTTAGGATACCATCAGAGGACACTTTACTAAATGACACTATACTTTGACTTTTAAAGGACAAATAAATCAATAGTGAACTTATTTTCCAGTTGCAATAATTGAGAATAGTTTATGAGCATTATTTTATGCCCAAGCTAAGGCATAAACTGTTTTTATTAAGTTCGCTCTTCTACATTAATTATTTTGTCTCAAATTTAGAACTTACATTTCCTTTTTCGCAATACTTTGACAAATTGATAAAATTGACACATCTAAATGCAAATCATCTTTCAAATATAACTAGGATACAACTAGTTTAAAAGAGTCTGGGGAAAATAACAGCCAACAATACCTGAAGAAAAAGTGGAGTAAACAGAAAATAACAGGTATCTTTGCAGAGCTGTCTTAAAGGAGAGATTCAGAACACATAGTCTATTCCTACTGTTAATTTAAAATGTATCTGTGGTATTTCCTTTTTCAGTAAGAGTGTTATTTCTGGCTGTTAGAATCTTTATGGCACAGAATTATGTGTTTTGGGTAACATTTTGGTTTCCTTGAAACAGGACTCTGGTTATTTTAGTCATCTGATTCCTAGTACTGACCCCATGGACAGTTGTATTGGCACAGGAAGAAATTCACAGAGACATAAATGAGCAGCTCACAGAGCTACTGAGGGCTGAAATTTCTATCTGAATTTGTTACAGAGGCAAATGTCACCTGTAAACCTATTCAAAGAATTAGGCATAGAAATATTACATCAAACATATTTATCTTAAATGGCTATATTTTATTACTCTCAATCTACTTGACTTGATTTGCCAACATTTAGTTTATTTTTTTTATATAATTAAAATTTACTTTTAATTTCAATCTCAGAATAAGCATTTGTTTGTTTGCGTATTTCCCTAAGTTAGAACAATTTTTCATCAAGGCTTTGATTCTTCTGTGGCCTACCCATTCAAAATCCCAATGAAGTCAATGGGATGCTATTGACCTGTGATTAGTACCAGCAAATAAGACCACATTTAGTAATAATTTATGAGTAAAGTTAGTCACAGTCACATCCAAAATATGAATGACTGTCCCATTGTCTTACTGTAGCATTTTAGTGACACTTTAAACTATTATAACTGGCATTTCCTCTGTGTTTTGTTCACAAGTTTACTGGAAGTATTTTTCCATCTGAAGAAAGACCATTTTGAATTTTAAAACATCATCCTTTAAACGTCATCCTAGGAGACACTTTTGAATTAGAATTAAACTTGGAATAGTCCATCAAGAGTAGAATTTGGCCACTGGTCTAATTTTTTTATTGCACAGCAACCAAGGAATGAAAAACATTTTATAATTAGAAATGTGAATGCAGCCCCAGAACTGGTAGCAGAATCACAGAGACTGGGCAGATGACAAAGAAGTGCTTTAAACCCAGATTGTGATAGACCAGAATTGATCACAGTACCTGCCCAGTTTTGAGGAGATTATTGTGGTATTAAAATTTAATAATTATTTCTTGGTTTTTATCAGTGAGTGCAAGATCCACAGATGTTTTAGATGCACAGTAATGTCAACAGATGAACACGTTTTTATGCCAGCTAAGGAGCTGGCCAAAAATAATTGCGTAGCGATTTCCATAAAAGCCATTCCCCTTTCTCAAAGTTCTTTCAAGATTTTCTCTCTAGGTTTAAGACATATTTCATACTGTTTAAGACATATTTCATACTGTTTTATTGTATTTCTCTTTCAAATTTAAATGAAAGTAGTCTTCAGAGAACATGAGAAGGAATGACTACATGGACTGCTGACTCCAGATGGAGTGAAGGGGTGTTGTTGTGTGAGCACTGTTCCTCATCAGAGCTGCTGGATCAGTGGCCAGTGTAGGGCATGTGGCCTCCAGCAGTCTCTGTTCGCGAGGTTTAATCACACCTGAAGTCCCCATGTGAATCACGTGGTCAGTAAGCCTTGGGTAAGGGACATTTTTCCCATTACAGTGATCATGAAAATGAGGGTCTCCAGAGGAGACTCATCCTTATGCCAGGAAGGGTTTGTGCAGAACAACATTCTGGGGAGCGTGAGATGGCAGCAAGAGGAGCAGGATCCTCAGCTGAAGGCTCCCTTTGCTGCCCACTTCTGTCTGATGACATTAAAGCATGCCAAGGATGTGAGGGAACCGACTGTGAATTTCCTGTGTTTAATGTTTTTCATCCTGAGCTGAGCCTATATTCAGACCTAGCATTTACATAAGCAATTCTAATGCCTTCGGTGGGAGTTACACCCCTTTGCACCTCTTATTTTGCCACAAAATTAAAGCTACAGCTACCCAAATGAACAGAAGTTGAGTTGCTTTGGATATTGCCCTAAGACTCCTTTGTGCTCAAATTTCCCGTGAGAAAGATGAGGGTAACAGTATTTCCTTATCTCACGGAGCTGTTGTGGGAATGAATATAGTGTTGTGGTGTTAATGGTTGGAATGTTTTAAGTACACATTAGCACCATAGGTACTGACAGAGCATTTTTATTGCTGCCTCACTGTGCATTGTCTCGGTGTATGCGTGCATGTGTGAGACACTGATTTGTTCCCTGTTCTCCTCACTGAGTCTCTGTGTCAGCACTGTAACTTTCCAGCATTCGTATTGAAATTCTCTGGACTGATCACTCTTCTCCTGTGACTTAGAGATTGCATTTTCTCAAGCTAAATGTACTTCCACAGCGTCTAATGCTTTTACAACTTTTTCAGATCCCTAAAAATATTTTTTGTCTCTTTGCTTGATTACAGCACCTCACAAATTAATCTTAGCTCTCATTAACATAGAAGTTAAATACAGGAACTTACAGTAAACTTTGTGGCTCCCCCCAGTGTGATATGCTGTTGGCTGATATTAACCTTTGCTTACAGCTCTTCAACCACTTTTCATTCCATGTGACAGAACACAGTATTCAGCCAATTAGAATTAATTCTGCAAATAAGACTTCAAGAGATGCTCTATCAAGTAGGTTAGGTTTTGGGCAAGCACTTTGCACAGAGTGTCTAAAATCTATCAGTTCAAGGTACAGTCATTTTTGTTTTCTTAAATACAGAAGGATGAACAAAAAATTAGGTAATGGACCATAACGTATTGCCTGGGCATTATAAATGGCCTGATCATCTTGCAAGAACCAGAATTAGTATTCAGAAACATTAATTCTTGATTTAAATGCAATTTACCAATTGAAGGTCAAATTTAGTTGCACTGCTCAGGTAGTTTAAAATATCTTTGAAAAATTAACAATTGGGTCTGATTTGCCTCCCATTTTGCCTTGTTTTATACTGTTGCAATTCCACTGACAGCGAATGGGAGGTACTTGTCTGTGTGTGAGAGAGAAAAAAGATAATCATTATTTACAGTCTTTGCATGGTCATGAGCTAACAAATGGTTTTTTCACTGAGTGTATGTTTTGTATGCTTTTTCTGTGTTTCATTTTGGTAATCCACAGACACCATTATTATATTTAAAAAGCAGATGTATTGCAGTTGGCAGTTTTCTAAAGAAAATATTTATTTGTTACTTTCTAGATTGCACTTGTTTAATCACAGAAATCTTGCATATTTTGAACAAGTATTTGTGTTACCATATTTTAGTATTTTAACAAGAGAACAATTGACTTTTCCAGCTCGAGCATATTAAAAGCTTAGTCAGGTGTATGCTATATCTGGTTCCCTTCCAGTTTTAAAAATGTATAAATTCTCTTTTTAACGTTCCAGGGAAAAGCAATGGTATTTGCTCCACTCCGAGGGAATACTTTAAACCAGTTTTGCAATCTAGCTGAAAAAGCTGGTTTCTCTATCCAAAGACATGAAAATTATGATGAACACATTTCGAACTTCCACTCCAAGGTTAGTTTTCTGCTTGTGTTAGATAACACTTTAATCCGCATTGCATTTTGAAGAGATCATGGTCCTTTTGGCAGGTAACCTAAATGTTTGATTAAAGTACTCCTTAGGTGTGCTGTTTCTGAACAGCTATTTTTGTATCTGATTATTTTGTGTGGTAGAGCCATCCTTTATCTCTGCACGTCTAGAAGAGTTTTGCAGAAGCATCTCCTGTTTACCCTTTTCATTCATAGAAATCTAATTTATGAGAGTCTTTTCTTCTTGTTGTTAGCTGCCTATAAATATACAGCATACAAGCATTTACATTTTAATAAAAAGCCTGCAACTTCTAAATAGGTTATATACTGAAATGGACTGAAATAAATAGGAGGTGAATGTCTAATTGTATCATATCGTACCGTAAATCCTTATCTCTGGCTGCTTTATGGCTGGGTCAGTTGGCAGCTTCAAACTGCTAAATCTCATACAGAATTTCACAGTTGTGGGGTTATATGTCAGATCGAGGCGCTACAAGATTTAGGTCAAAAGCACTTATCTGAGCGTGATTTCTAAGCTTGCTTACATAAAGCTACTGTTATCAGTCTCCTTTTTTATTATTTATAAGTGTGGAGTAATACAGGACATGAAGAGGAAGGCGCTTCACAGAAAACTTTTTAAGAATTTCTTATTTTCCTGGAGAAGTGCTTATCAAAATCATATTTATTACTTGCAATTCTGAGATCTCTCTTTCATACCTTAAAGAAATCCACTGTTGTACGTCCGTGTGACCTTAGACATAACCTCTTGCAATTTTCTAAGAACTGTCCCTGGAAAATACAGACATGTTCAAAATTGAGGTGAAATGCATTTTTTTTTCTATTTAGCACCACCATATGATAGAAATCAGATTATGCTAAAAAATATGCATGTGATGTTGTTAGGAACAAATATATGTTTTAATGTGTAATTTCAAATATAATAAAGACTCCCATTAAAGCTATCTAGATGTGTACATAAAATCACTTAATTCATTGTTCTGAATCTGGTCACATGAAAACCAAATAAATTTCAGTTATTGTTCATCACATAAAGTGATATAAATGTAAGGCCCAATGTGATGGATGCTTTATTTGCCTCAACCTGAAAAAGGACATGATTTTGATTATGTTGTTTCATGGTGGTAGCTCTCTTTCATTATCCACTGCATCCAAATCAGCTCTGAGGCAGTGAAATGCAAGAGTAATAGTTGTTATCTTGATCCAAGAGATGGGTCTAAGATGATAGAGTAGCTTATTTTGCTTAGAAAACAAATGTATTCTATCTTCCTCTGGTTATGTATCTGCCACAGTCCTTAGAGTGGTGGCCAGAGTAAAGACCCATGTGAAGTAGCTTTAAATTAAATAGCTCTAGAAGTGCACATCATTTTACTGCAGTATTTCTGAGCACAAGCTGTGAAACCTAAGATGGACAAGTACTTGAAGAGGGTAATGCTCAGCTTCATTGGTTTAAATCCAGTTTGGGAATGGTTTTTCTCCACTGTAATCACAGCTGTGGCAGCATTGTTCCTTGTTCTTCCTTCCTCTGTGTCCTTTTGGCTTGAGAAAAAAAATGTCCTAAAGACAGATTGCTGTTCAGTTGAACATGTGTGCTAACCCATGACACCTGATGCAGTCAAGAATAACTTTTTGTTCATTTAATTTTTTTTATTTTTGAACAGAAGCACTTCAATTTTATTGG